>CM065595.1:41551899-42269399 GCA_033119425.1 Bufotes viridis | reverse complement strand
AGAATGTGTTGGTGGCCCCTGGCAGACTTTGGTACAGGCCCAATTAAATCCATAGCGATTCGCTCAAACGGTACTTCAATAATTGGCAGAGGTACCAGGACTTACAATAATTTTCTACCTCCTTGAACACACTGGGCCAATAAAACCGCTGCAGTATGCGGTCCTGGGTTTTCTGCCACCCCAGGTGTCCCCCAAGAACATGTTGGTGGGCAAGCTCCATGACAAGCTTGCGATACGCTGTGGGCACCACCAACTGTTCAACAGGTTCACCTCGGACTTGGTTCACCCGATACAACATATCCTGTAGAACAATAAATCGTGGGAACATTAATTCAGCCCCTGGTTTCTGGGGTTTACCATCAATTTCCAGCACATTCTCCCAGGCCCTGGTTAGGGTTTGGTCCCGGTGTTGTGCGGTCCCAAAATTTTCCCGGAGACATTGAGGTCTGCCAACTCAGGTCCCGGTGGCAAGTCCTCCGTGTCTCCCACCATTACACTCAGTGGGGTTGTCTCCCCTCTACCGCTGGAGCAGTGGTCACCCCTACCGCCGGCCCTTCAGACTCGGGCTCCCAGGGTTCTGGCCTTCCAGCGGTATCAGGCCACTCTACTAGGGTCACCCCTGTCTCGGGTCCCTCAGATACCTTTATTGCCGGCCACAGCGCCGGAAAACCGGGAAGTCCCTCCCAAGTATTAGTTCGTGTGGGAGTTTAGTAGCGACAGCCACCTCGTGGGTCCACCTACCAGCCGCTGTGGACAAAGTCACTAGTGCAGTGGGATAGTCTTTCAGGTCTCCGTGGATGCACAGGACCCGACTTTACGGCCAGTATACTCCGCAGGCCGTACAAGTGCAGCCCTTACCAGGGAGACTAAACTCCCGGAGTCCAGCAGAGCCACCGCCAGAGAGTCTCCCACCTCTACCTGACACAGGTGGTTATGGTCCTGCACCTCACGGGTGCCAGTTGCGCACAGCTTCCGTGCATACAGGGAGTGACGACCCCGTAGTTCATATCCATCGGCTCATCCCGATGCGGACAGTCGGCCCTGATGTGGCCTGGCTCCTGACACCTCCAGCATACCACGGGAGGCGGACTCGCAGGGGGTATATTCCGGGCAGGCCGCTCTGTCGCCGGACGTCGGAACTGGGGCAGAGGCCTCCGGGGTTTGACTGACCCCTTCCCGCAAGAGTCCCCTGCAGGTTTCTGGTGGCCTCGTAGCGCTCCACCAGGTCGACCATCTCCAGGGCATTGGTGGGCGATACCTGGCCGATCCAGTGCTGGAGGGGATAAGGCAGGGCCCTCCAAAAGATGTCCGCCAACAGTCGATCCAGCATGGCAGTGGGACTTAGTAGATCGGGCTGCAGCCACTTTTGCAGCCTGTGCAGCAGATCGTAGAACTGCGGCCTAGCGGGTTCAGTCGTTTTAAAGTCCCACTGGTGGACTCTTTGGGCGCGGACCAGCACGTTCACGCCCAGTCTGGCTAGGACCTCTCCTTTCACAGTGTCATAATCTGCCGCTTGGTCATCCGACAAGTCGAAAAACACCTGCTGGGGTCCGGAAGCCAGGAACGGAGCGACCACCTCAGCCCACTGGTCACGGGGTAACTTTTCCCTCATGGCGACCTTCTCAAAAACCGCCAGGTACGTCTCAACGTCGTCTGCGGGGGTCATTTTGGGATCGCCGCACGGACCGCTTCCGGGCATCTTGGACGTGGTGGGACGCTCCTGCCGCCTGTAACGCCATCACATGTTGTAGCAGTAGTTGGTTGGTCTCCGCTGCTGCACGTTAGCCTCTATGAGAGCCTTCACAGCAGCCTCCATGTTGCCAGAAACTCCTGCTTGCAGCTTTGCTGGCTTAATATATTCCATACACTTTAGAAAAACAAAACTTCGGCGTTCACGCCAGCCTCACTGCGCATGCCCGCATCCGACACCAAATGTGGGGAGTCGCTCTGGTAGACAGCGGTGCGGGTGCAGTTTAGAGGCAAAACAAGGAGTCCAGATTGTGCAACAAACAGTGTTTTATTCACACTTGCACACAAAATGAAAAACAGTCTCTTGGTGACAGTTCACACACAACGGAAATAACGTAGCCAAACAAAAACAGTCCAACACAGGTTCAGTCACCTGTGTGTGTATATATATATATATATATATATATATATACTGTGTGTGTGTGTGTGTATATATATATATATATATATATATATATATACACTGTGTGTGTGTATATATATATATATATATATATATATATATATATATATATACTGTGTGTGTGTACATACTGCGTGTTTATATATATATATATATATATAATCAGATGCGACGTTTCGGCTGTAAAGTCTCTCTCGGGCATGCACAACCTGAACACAGTGCCTATATATATATATCTGTACTTTAGTGACATCATCAGTGTGTCTCAACAATTACAATGACATCATCAAGTGTGGACCCTAGGTACCAAATGCACAACATAAGTTGAAACATAAATGTGTAAGTACAGAATACTAGAGTACATATACCTGGTAAAAGGGTTGTCTCACTTCAGTGAATGGCATTTATCACGTAGAGAAAGTTAGTACAAGGCACTTACTAATGTATTGTTTTAGGTTCCATATTGCTTCCTTTACTGGCTGGATTCATTCATCACATTATACACTGCCGGTTTCCTTGGTGGTCATGCTTGCACACTTTAGGAAAAGGCGCCGGCCTATGCATGCTCTTACGTTCTCGGCCACCAGGAAGGACGGTGCTTTTTCCATAGTGCGCAAACATGTCCACTGCTGATGGATTGCAGGGTGGTTGTAACCATAGAACGAGCATGAATATAATGCAATGAAAAAATGAATCCAGCCAGCAAAGGAGACAATATGGATAATCACAATACATTAGTAAGTGCCTTGTATTAACTTTCTCTACATGATAAATGCCACTGGCTGAAGTGAGACAACCCCTATAAATGGAGGTGGTTATAGTTGCACTGTATTCAGTTTGGGAATGCTTGAGAAAGGCTTTACAGCCAAAACATCTAGTATGTATGCATCTGCAATAAATTAGACATCATTCTTTGAAAATCTATGAAGTGCTGCCTGAGCTGCCTGTGAGAGAGAGATAACGGGACAGAGAGGGCAGACAGGCTCATGCTGCATCACATAGGAGAACACAGAGAGCCTGCAGTGTGAGGGGACAACAGCTGTGTCACTAATCTGTCATGGCTGCCATCACACAGAGCAGTGCATTGTGGTGAGACTCTGCCTCCTCTGTCTCTGAAAAGCCAGGCATGATGGGAAATGTAGGATTCATCAGGAAAACCATATCTAAGTGGAAACGAAATCAAGATGGCTGACAATCCACAAATTACACATCAAATAAAACGGCTATACACAATGCATACACAAAAGCCTCAATCCTATTATTCTTTAATAATGGCCTATCCTGCTCTATATAGGTAAAGAACAAAAAAACTGGAGTGCTCCTTTAACTTTTAATTTAAAGTCCTTTCCATTTTCTTTCATGTGGGAGAACATGGCATTCTAGTTTTTTTTATTATTTGGTATAGAGGAAAATGCTGAAAATGGTTGCGCCTTTTTGGCTTGACCCGCTCTTATCATCGTCCCCTTCTGAAGATTTCCGTTTTAGAAACATATATGATAAAGAGACTCTTGAGAAACTGCAATCTAATCTGAAAGTAAAATATTACTGTACATTCTCCCTAGTGTTAGTCAGAACGTGTGTAGTAGAGAAATTGTATTATAGGGTTCTCCCTAGTGTTAGTCAGAACGTGTGTAGTAGAGAAATTGTATTATAGGGTTCTCCCTAGTGTTAGTCAGAACGTGTGTAGTAGAGAAATTGTATTATAGGGTTCTCCCTAGTGTTAGTCGGAACGTGTGTAGTAGAGAAATTGTATTATAAGGTTCTCCCTAGTGTTATTCGGAACGTGTGTAGTAGAGAAATTGTATTATAAGGTTCTCCCTAGTGTTAGTCGGAACGTGTGTAGTAGAGAAATTGTATTATAAGGTTCTCCATAGTGTTAGTCGTTCCATGTGTAGTAGAGAAATTGTAAGGTTCTCCGGGATGTGGCTTTTGAGGAGCTCAGACATTTGCTGTGGTTTCCTACAAAATAATCAACTGAAAAAAATTGAGCTCAGTTGACCTGTATTTAGAGATCTAGTGATGACTGACATTGATAAGACTGAAAGAGGACACCAAATAGTTAGTAATTTATTATCTCTCTAGCAAAATGTGTGTGTTAGTTTGCAATTCTTATCAGATCTTTACAATTGGATAGTCTGTGATTCATGACCTCTCTTCTTTTTCAGGTTGCAGGTATATCACTCAGGCTGCTGCCAAAAAGAATGTTGATTTTGAGTACGATGCTCCATTAATGAAGACCGAAGTCCCAGGACCGAGATCAAGAGTACGTGTCCGGGTGATATATACTAATTAGAACGGGGATGGCTTGTGAACTGGGAGATTTCCACGCCCTTGGTGGCTGCACCAGTCAGTAGTCTACTAATGGTACCATAACCCGCACATGGGATAACAGAGAAACTGGGTAAAGAAGTGTTTCTTTGCCAATTGATTATGTTACCAAAAATGATATATTTGGCCATGGTTTTAAGTGCATGCGCCAATGGAGGGGGATTCTATAAAGGGATTTTCCAAGCAAAGAGTTTGATTGCCTTTCCACTAGATGTTCCATAAAGGTTTGATTGGTTGAGGTCTGTCTTCTGGGACCCAGCAGTCCCTGAGTACAATGAGGTTTGGTGTCCAGCAGAGAAGTGGCCCTGCAAGAACCTTCTGTCTTCCCTTTGCTCAGTCCAGACCAACAGCAATTTCACTTTTTTGTACTTTATACATTTATGCAACCTAATTCAAGGTTTGTTGAGGATCACTTAGTAAAGACTGGCATTTCACGTCTCTCTTATCTATGCACCAAAACTGGAATCTACTCCAGCCAGGACACCGTGGAGTCGGGCAGCTTTAGTCTCACACCGTGGAGTCGGGCAGCGTTAGTCTCTCACTGTGGAGTCGGGCAGCGTTAGTCTCTCACCGTGGAGTCGGGCAGCGTTAGTCTCTCACTGTGGAGTCGGGCACCGCTAGTCCCTCACTGTGGAGTCGGGCAGCGTTAGTCACCCACTGTGGAGTCGGGCAGCGTTAGTCACTCACTGTGGAGTCGGGCAGCGTTAGTCTCTCACTGTGGAGTCGGGCAGCGTTAGTCTCTCACTGTGGAGTCGGGCAGCGTTAGTCTCTCACTGTGGAGTCGGGCAGCGTTAGTCTCTCACTGTGGAGTCGGGCAGCGTTAGTCTCTCACTGTGGAGTCGGGCAGCGTTAGTCTCTCACTGTGGAGTCGGGCAGCGTTAGTCTCTCACTGTGGAGTCGGGCAGCGTTAGTCTCTCACTGTGGAGTCGGGCAGCGTTAGTCTCTCACTGTGGAGTCGGGCAGCGTTAGTCTCTCACTGTGGAGTCGGGCAGCGTTAGTCTCTCACTGTGGAGTCGGGCAGCGTTAGTCTCTCACTGTGGAGTCGGGCAGCGTTAGTCTCTCACTGTGGAGTCGGGCAGCGTTAGTCTCTCACTGTGGAGTCGGGCAGCGTTAGTCTCTCACTGTGGAGTCGGGCAGCGTTAGTCTCTCACTGTGGAGTCGGGCAGCGTTAGTCTCTCACTGTGGAGTCGGGCAGCGTTAGTCTCTCACTGTGGAGTCGGGCAGCGTTAGTCTCTCACTGTGGAGTCGGGCAGCGTTAGTCTCTCACTGTGGAGTCGGGCAGCGTTAGTCTCTCACTGTGGAGTCGGGCAGCGTTAGTCTCTCACTGTGGAGTCGGGCAGCGTTAGTCTCTCACTGTGGAGTCGGGCAGCGTTAGTCTCTCACTGTGGAGTCGGGCAGCGTTAGTCTCTCACTGTGGAGTCGGGCAGCGTTAGTCTCTCACTGTGGAGTCGGGCAGCGTTAGTCTCTCACTGTGGAGTCGGGCAGCGTTAGTCTCTCACTGTGGAGTCGGGCAGCGTTAGTCTCTCACTGTGGAGTCGGGCAGCGTTAGTCTCTCACTGTGGAGTCGGGCAGCGTTAGTCTCTCACTGTGGAGTCGGGCAGCGTTAGTCTCTCACTGTGGAGTCGGGCAGCGTTAGTCTCTCACTGTGGAGTCGGGCAGCGTTAGTCTCTCACTGTGGAGTCGGGCAGCGTTAGTCTCTCACTGTGGAGTCGGGCAGCGTTAGTCTCTCACTGTGGAGTCGGGCAGCGTTAGTCTCTCACTGTGGAGTCGGGCAGCGTTAGTCTCTCACTGTGGAGTCGGGCAGCGTTAGTCTCTCACTGTGGAGTCGGGCAGCGTTAGTCTCTCACTGTGGAGTCGGGCAGCGTTAGTCTCTCACTGTGGAGTCGGGCAGCGTTAGTCTCTCACTGTGGAGTCGGGCAGCGTTAGTCTCTCACTGTGGAGTCGGGCAGCGTTAGCTCTCACTGTGGAGTCGGGCAGCGTTAGTCTCTCACTGTGGAGTCGGGCAGCGTTAGTCTCTCACTGTGGAGTCGGGCAGCGTAGTCCTCACTGTGGAGTCGGGCAGCGTAGTCTCTCACTGTGGAGTCGGGCAGCGTTAGTCTCTCACTGTGGAGTCGGGCAGCGTTAGTCTCTCACTGTGGAGTCGGGCAGCGTTAGTCTCTCACTGTGGAGTCGGGCAGCGTTAGTCTCTCACTGTGGAGTCGGGCAGCGTTAGTCTCTCACTGTGGAGTCGGGCAGCGTTAGTCTCTCACTGTGGAGTCGGGCAGCGTTAGTCTCTCACTGTGGAGTCGGGCAGCGTTAGTCTCTCACTGTGGAGTCGGGCAGCGTTAGTCTCTCACTGTGGAGTCGGGCAGCGTTAGTCTCTCACTGTGGAGTCGGGCAGCGTTAGTCTCTCACTGTGGAGTCGGGCAGCGTTAGTCTCTCACTGTGGAGTCGGGCAGCGTTAGTCTCTCACTGTGGAGTCGGGCAGCGTTAGTCTCTCACTGTGGAGTCGGGCAGCGTTAGTCTCTCACTGTGGAGTCGGGCAGCGTTAGTCTCTCACTGTGGAGTCGGGCAGCGTTAGTCTCTCACTGTGGAGTCGGGCAGCGTTAGTCTCCCACTGTGGAGTCGGGCAGCGTTAGTCTCCCACTGTGGAGTCGGGCAGCGTTAGTCTCCCACTGTGGAGTCGGGCAGCGTTAGTCTCCCACTGTGGAGTCGGGCAGCGTTAGTCTCCCACTGTGGAGTCGGGCAGCGTTAGTCTCCCACTGTGGAGTCGGGCAGCGTTAGTCTCCCACTGTGGAGTCGGGCAGCGTTAGTCTCTCACTGTGGAGTCGGGCAGCGTTAGTCTCTCACTGTGGAGTCGGGCAGCGTTAGTCTCTCACTGTGGAGTCGGGCAGCGTTAGTCTCTCACTGTGGAGTCGGGCAGCGTTAGTCTCTCACTGTGGAGTCGGGCAGCGTTAGTCTCTCACTGTGGAGTCGGGCAGCGTTAGTCTCTCACTGTGGAGTCGGGCAGCGTTAGTCTCTCACTGTGGAGTCGGGCAGCGTTAGTCTCTCACTGTGGAGTCGGGCAGCGTTAGTCTCTCACTGTGGAGTCGGGCAGCGTTAGTCTCTCACTGTGGAGTCGGGCAGCGTTAGTCTCTCACTGTGGAGTCGGGCAGCGTTAGTCTCTCACTGTGGAGTCGGGCAGCGTTAGTCTCTCACTGTGGAGTCGGGCAGCGTTAGTCTCTCACTGTGGAGTCGGGCAGCGTTAGTCTCTCACTGTGGAGTCGGGCAGCGTTAGTCTCTCACTGTGGAGTCGGGCAGCGTTAGTCTCTCACTGTGTGGAGATCCCGTCTGTGGACCACCTCCTCCTGGATCGCACATTTTTTTTCATTTGTACTAAAAGTGGCTAAGGTGTCAGAGAAAGCTAAAAAGTCACAAACCAGTGCTTGAAACAATAAAAACCCTCAATTGTCTTCACAAGTTTACAGAATATAATGCTTTCTATTTTTATTTTTTAGGAGCTAATCAAACAGTTGAACAGTATCCAGGTAAGTAACAGTGTAAGGTCTCCTGCAGCTTGAACAGTTATAAATAATTGAAATATTGTCTTAAGGCCGATAATCGCTAAGCATGCTTAAAAATCAGCGCTAGCAAGAGGTAGACTGTGCTGTGTAATAGCGATCTTCCACCGGAAAACCACTAGACCGTATAGGGACGAGCGATGGCATAGTGATAGCTCCTCCCCATGCTGCGGGGAAAATCGCTGACTGTAATAGCGGTCGCCTCCGCTAGATAGCAGGCGATTCCTGGGAGGGAATGCTTCCCTCCCAAGAATCGCTTGCTGATCTGCCTGTCTAATACAGGCTTTAGACCGCTTTCACACAGTCACTGTTTGCTCAGTGATTTCCATCAGTGATTGTGAGCCAAAACCAGGTGCAGGATAAGGGTACTTTCACGCTGGCGTTTTGGATTCCGTTTGTGAGATCCGTTTCAGGGATCTCACAAACGGTCCAAAACGGATCAGTTAAGCCCCAATGCATTCTGAATGGATAAGGATCCGTTCAGAATGCATCAGTTCGGCTCCGTTCCGCCTCTATTCCGTTTTGGAGGCGGACACCAAAACGCAGCATGCAGCATTTTGGTGTCCGTCTGAAGAGGCGGAGCCTAACGGATCAGTTTTCTTTTTACACTGTAAGTCAATGGGGACGGATCCGTTTTCAATGACACAATATGGTGCATTTGAAAACGGATCCGTTCCCTATTGACTTTCAATGTAATTCAAAACGGATCCGTGTTGGACTTTGTCATTTTTCTTTAAACCTAATGTAAACGGATCCGTTCTGAACGGATACAAACGTTTGCATTATAGGTGCGGATCCGTCTGTGCAAATAAACAGACGGATCCGCACCAACGCAAGTGTGAAAGTACCCTAACCACAGAACAGATCTTTCCATCATACCTTACTTGTGTGGAGGCTTCGCTACTGGTTTTGGCCCACAATCACTGATGGAAATCACTGATCAAACCCTGACTGTGTGAAAGCGGCCTAAATCTGTATAAATTCAAAGGCACGGGCCAGTAAGCCTAATAATAAGCGCCACTTCTTGGTATGTACAGATCACTTTACTGCAGTACTTTGCTTATCATTACAGGCAGGATTTAGCATTCAGGTGGTATTACACTGCAGTATATCAGGTGGTATTACACTGCAGTATATCAGGTGGTATTACACTGCAGTATATCAGGTGGTATTACACTGCAGTATATCAGGTGGTATTACACTGCAGTATATCAGGTGGTATTACACTGCAGTATATCAGGTGGTATTACACTGCAGTATATCAGGTGGTATTACACTGCAGTATATCAGGTGGTATTACACTGCAGTATATCAGGTGGTATTACACTGCAGTATATCAGGTGGTATTACACTGCAGTATATCAGATGGTATTACACTGCAGTATATCAGGTGGTATTACACTGCAGTTTATCAGGTGGTATTACACTGCAGTATATCAGGTGGTATTACACTGCAGTATATCAGGTGGTATTACACTGCAGTTTATCAGGTGGTATTACTCTGCAGTATATCAGGTGGTATTACACTGCAGTATATCAGGTGGTATTACTCTGCAGTATATCAGGTGGTATTACACTGCAGTATATCAGGTGGTATTACACTGCAGTATATCAGGTGGTATTACACTGCAGTTTATCAGGTGGTATTACACTGCAGTATATCAGGTGGTATTACACTGCAGTATATCAGGTGGTATTACACTGCAGTTTATCAGGTGGTATTACTCTGCAGTATATCAGGTGGTATTACACTGCGGTATATCAGGTGGTATTACACTGCGGTATATCAGGTGGTATTACACTGCAGTATATCAGGTGGTATTACACTGCAGTATATCAGGTGGTATTACACTGCGGTATATCAGGTGGTATTACACTGCGGTATATCAGGTGCTATTACACTGCAGTATATCAGGTGGTATTACACTGCGGTATATCAGGTGGTATTACACTGCGGTATATCAGGTGGTATTACACTGCGGTATATCAGGTGCTATTACACTGCAGTATATCAGGTGGTATTACACTGCAGTATATCAGGTGGTATTACACTGCAGTATATCAGGTGGTATTACACTGCGGTATATCAGGTGGTATTACACTGCGGTATATCAGGTGGTATTACACTGCGGTATATCAGGTGGTGTTACACTGCGGTATATCAGGTGGTATTACACTGCGGTATATCAGGTGGTATTACACTGCGGTATATCAGGTGGTATTACACTGCAGAGATACTGGCAGTGCAAGCGCCGATGGATGATAACACGTCCATATGCCCTCGTTTGCAATGGTCTGATTAAACAAACCAAAGAAAACAGAATACAGGGGGATCGATTCTCTTCTATTCATTACCAGCAGCACATTCCTGATTACACCGGGAGATTTGCTGCCGATAATCTGGTATCTTTCATGAAAGATGCGCATCGGTCTATGAACGAGCGGCTGATTAACTGCTCGATTATACGAGCCAATTATTGAGAACAAGAGGTCCTATAAACGGTCTGATATGGGCTTTAGAATCAGGACTAGAATGACCTGTATGTAGATAACACAGGATCCACCATTAGCAATAGGCAATATCACAGCTTATCTACTCCCTCCTGACCTCTGCGCAGGTTACAGAGCATGCCTAGAAAACTCTCCCATAGAAGTCAGTGAGGTCCTGTCCTGTCCTGTCCATTGTGACCCATGGTGGCTGCTGTAAAGCAGCTCTCTAAATGCTGTTTAGAACAACTCGGGCAAGATGGCTGCCCCATAATCATGTTCACCCCCTGTCATCTTGATTCCCTTTTCCCTTCTGATATGGTTCTTCTAATGTAGTCTTTGTTACCCATTATACCTCATGACACTGCACTTGCGCTGCTCTAATCTTACAGTCTTATCTAGTGGCAACAAGTGATTGATCAGTGACCTAGGACTTGTGTCTCCTAATTCACACTGCGCAGTCTATGTGATACAGCTTCAGCCTGTCTTCTTTGGCCCCTGCTTGTGATTTTTCCCCGTCAGCTTGTACAAGTAGTGTGAAGCTGCATCTGATAGAAATATACTGGAGTTTCTGCACACAGCACACACAGATGGTAAAGACAAGGGGAGTTAGGGAAGTTTTATAACTGCAGCTAATAATGGTAAAGACTTACCTATTATTTCACTTATGGTATAATTATAGCACTCCTGGCCTCCCTTAGATAAGACAGAAATTATCTTCTGCAACACTGTATATAGATGGGTGATACAGAGTAACAAGTCAGGGGAGCTTGGCGCACAGGAGAGGGCCTAAGAGCTGCCAGGAGGGCTAATATACGGTAACCCTGCAGCTTACAGGATGTCAACCACAGCGGAGAGATTGGCGTCGTGTCTACACAGGAGAGGAGGCTCTGGACGGGCAGTCTGATCATGATGACATGACCCAGGTGAACATAATGAAAGGGTTCAAAACGTATGGACACAATGAATAGTATTACCTGGTGGCTGTACTTGGGATGCATAACGATGATATGGTCAGGACTAAAGTTATTCCGCTTGCAGTACAGAATATTTGCATGAAGGGTTAATAAGATGGGAACACGGCTAACCATTTGCCCATTTCGTTTTCCTAGAATGCAGACGCCGTGAACTTTTTTTGTAATTACGAAGAAAGTCGTGGTAATTATCTTGTCGATGTTGATGGCAACCGAATGCTGGATCTGTATTCCCAAATATCCTCCATTCCTATTGGTACGTACCATCTGCTGATGTCCGTTTTAGGTTTCTTATTTTTCTGTTCTGTGTTTTTAAATCTGTCGATTCTTGGCACTTATTTGGTTTGGAGCAGCATCCTCTCCGCTGATGGGCTCAAAGCAGGTTAGTTATATTCCAATATGAGAATAGCTCTGCCTACAAAGCAGTTATAGGAAGAATCGAATGAATTATCAGGCCATCACTCCACACTTGCGTTCTTCTATAGCTGAGGGTTCCAGAGATGGGATCTGCATCTATCAGACATTTATAGCATTTCCTATGGATATGCCGTATATGTCTAAGGTGGAGATACCCTTCTCAATCCGAGTATTTCTTCATTAGAGGCAACATCTAACAGTCTGGTTATAGCACTGGCTCAGCGACAAAGATGGTGAGACAAGAGGTCCACTAATCTCCTTACTGTGCTCAGCAGGTCATTGGGAAGGGTAGAGAGCAGTGCTGTTACTTGGCTTATATGGCTTCACATCCAGCGGGATATAGTCCTCTGTGCTAAGGTAGAGGTTTTAATGCATAATATTCACCCCCACAACTAACCTGCAAATACTGCCTAACATATGATTTTGCTTTTTGATTTTAAAGTTATGTTTGATATACCTGTATTGATGCGCCAGCACCTGAACATATGATATCTATTGATGGTATGTATTAGTTTGCAGAGATGTGAGTGTGAGTCTTGGTGGTTGGGGGGGTGGGGGGTTACATTGTTATTTATTTTTCTACATTTTCATTTATAAATGTATTTATTATATATACTTTGGGGTCAGGGGCCTATATGTTCCCATACAGATCACAGATAATTAATATTCGGGTAACAGCCTGTTCTAAAATGTGAATTCAAAAGATTTGAGAATAAATAATGAAGACATTTTTGCAAAGGCTTTTGATACTGCCCCTCATAGACGTTTAATAGGTAAAGTAAGGTCTATAGGCTTGGAAAGTATAGTTTGTAATTGGATTGAAAACTGGCTGAAAGACCGTGTCCAGAGAGTTGTGGTCAATGATTCCTATTCAGAATGGTCCCAGGTTATAAGTGGCTTATCCCAAGGTTCAGTGCTGGGTCCTCTATTATTTAATTTATTTATGAATGATATCGAGGACAGGATTAATAGCACCATTTCTATTTTTGCAGATGACACTAAGCTATGTAGTACTGTGCAGTCTATGGAAGATGTCCATGAACTACAAGCTGACTTGAACACTCTGAGTGATTGGGCATCAACTTAGCAAATAAGATTCAATGTGGAGAAAGTTATGCACCTTGTTAGTAATAATCTCCGTGCATCATATGTCCTAGAGGATGTAAAACTGGGAAAGTCACTTATAGAGAAGGATTTGGGTGTCCTTGTAGATGGTAGATTAAATAACAGCATACAATGTCAGTGAGCTGCTTCTAAGGCCACCAGGATATTGTCATGCATTAAACGAGGCATGGACTCTCAGGGCAGGGGAGTAATAATACCACTTTACAAAGCACTGGTGCGGCCTCATCTGGAATATGCAGTTCAGTTCTGGGCACCAGTCCATAGAAAGGACGCTCTGTAGCTGAAAAAAGTACAGAGGAGATCGACTAAACTTATAAGGGGCATGGAGGGTCTTAGTTAGTAAGAAAAATTAAAAGATTAAAATGTATTTAGTCTTATGAAGAAACGTCTAAGTGGGGACATGATTAACCTATGCAAATATTTAAATGGGCCAAATACTGTGAAAAACAGTTTCATGTAAAATGCCCTCAAAAGACAAGGGGGCACTGCCTCCGACTGGACAAGAAAAAGTTCAGTCTTCAGAAGCATCAAAGCTTCATTACTGTAAGAACTGTGAATCTGTGGAATAGACTTCCTCAGGACGTGGTTGCAGCAGGAACAGTGGACAGTTTTAGGGTTTAGATTACATTAATGCTTATGAAAATGTGTAGAAATCTGAGTCTCACTACCTTCTGGGATTCACATCCCCACCTATCCCTTGGTTGAACTTGATGGGCTTATGTCTTTTTTCAACCGTATTAACTATGTAATAAACTTACGCAGGCTAAGTGAATAAATATATTTACTAAGTGTCATTAAATATACGATAACCAGGTCAAATCACATATGGAATAACAAAAAGTAAATAAACATCACTAGCCTAGGGGTAGGGATCCGATTAGCTATGCCAGGGATGCCCAACCTGCGGCCCTCCAGCTGTTAAAGTACAACTTTCAGCGTGCCATGATATCTGTAGGCTGTCCAGGCATGATGAAAGTTGTAGTTTTGCAACAGCTGGAGGGCTAAAGGTTGGGCATCTCTGGGCTTTGCTATAACACATGGGTGTACAAGAGATAGGGCAAATCAATACGTACACCCTACCTAGGATTAAGTTCCAAGTGGAGTCCCCTGAATGTATGTGTGCAAACCAGAGTTATTCCCATCCACCCCTCCTCCAGTATGCATCATGCATGTCTCTGAGATCACTCAGGAATCTGTTCTTATCAGCACAATGGGGGATAGATCCTTCTGTAACCCACTACATATTATAAAGAATATTAAAAGTAATATAAAAGAGACAGAATTAAAGGGGACAGACCCAATTAGTACTTAAAAATACCCTTACAGTAAACAGCCTATTGAATTGCTACTACCAGTGATAAGTATTCCGGAATGTGTAGAGGAGTTTTAGATTCAGTCTACTGCATTCGCACTATCCGCACTTCTATAGGGAATCGCTGACAACTGACAGAATGCAGAATCTGCAGCTTTTTCATTAGGGCACACAGCACTATGTTCAGAGGTTTTTTAGAGACAGAGAACAGATTATTTCACCTCCATCAAAAGGGACACGTAGAGTAACGCTTATGTGGGGCGGGCAGAAACGGGTTGAACATAGGTGTGTGGGATCTGAAATCACAATCCATGCTTAAAATGCAGTCCTTTTCTCTTTAAAGAGGTTGTCCTAATATGACATCTTACCAGCTATCCCCAGGATAGGTGATAGGTGTCTGACTGGTTGGGTCCAACAGCTGGAGTGCACTCCGATCAGGAGAACAGGGGTCTTGAGTCTCCAACTGAACGGAGTGGCAGTTTAGCATCCACATTGCACTCCAATCACACTCTGTAGGACTGCTGGAGATAGTTGAGCACTCTACTCAGCCGTCACATAGACTGTGAGTGGAGTGTCAGTGTGCCTACTTGTCCATTGCTTCATTCACAAGGTGGACATAGGACCCCTGTTCTTAAGACCCCCACCAGTTAGACAGTTATCACCTATTGAGAGGGTGGCTGAGAAGTTAGCTTTCTAAAAAAAAACATCTGAAACACATTATTACTATTGATGGTGTAATTAGGTTTGACTTATGGAAGAAACCACATCTCAGCAAGCATCTCGGCTGTCTGCTGATGGTGGAAGGTACAGCACTGTTCTATAATCTTTGAGCCGATTAATATAAAGCAGTCTGGTTGCTATGAATGCATTGAGCACTACTAGATTGTTAGCTAGTAGATACTTAGCACCTCATAAGTCTCACATGACCCAGCTCATTTGGGGCTTTATATGATGGAGGTCCTACCACAGGAAGCCTGATCGCATTCCTGGAGGGGGAACATAGATCAAAGCCCATTTTAGATACAGGAATACCAAAATGGGCACTCTTAACCACTTCCATACATCTGGTGATGGTGAACTCACTAAAAGGGTTCAAGAGGGGACTGGATGTATTTCTGGAGTGTAATAATATTGCAGGTTAAAGTTACTAGATTACTGGAGAAGGGGCGTTGTAGTATAACATAGGTCTGTCATGAGACAACCCGGTTCATATGTGAAGTGCAAAAAATGACTGTCTCTGATCATTTGGAATCCATTGGGTCTGATAAAATTATTCTCACCTCTGAATGAACTGAAGACTGGCAATGTTTGTACTTGAATAATTAAATTGTGTCCTGTTATTTGTCTTAACCCCTTAAGGACACGGCCCTATTTCACCCTAAGGACCAGGCCATTTTTTGGAAATCTGACCAGTGTCATTTTATGTGGTGATAACTTTAAAACGCTTTTACTTATCCAGGCCATTCTGAGATTGTTTTTTCGTCACATATTGTATTTCATGACAGTGGTAAAATAAAGTCGAAAAATTTTATTTTTATTTATAAAAAAATACCAAATTTACCAAAAATTTTGAAAAATTTACAATTTTCCAAGTTTCAATTTCTCTACTTCTAGAATACATAGTAATACTGCCAAAAAAAGTTATTGATTTACATTCCCCATATGTCTACTCCATGTATCGATTATTTTGGGAATGCCATTTCATTTTTTGGGGACATTACAAGGCTTAGAAGTTTAGAAGCAAATCTTGACATTTTTCAGAAATTTTCCAAAACCCACTTTTTAGGGACCAGTTCAGGTCTGAAGTCACTTTGCGAGGCTTACATAATAGAAACCACCCAAAAATGACCCCATTCTAGAAACTACACCCCTGAAGGTACTCAAAACTGATTTTACAAACGTCATTAACCCTTTAGGTTTTCCACAAGAGTTAATGGCAAATAAAGATAAAATTTCTGAATTTCAATTTTTGGGAAAATATTTGATTTTAATACATTTTTTCCAGTAACAAAGCAAGGGTTAACAGCCAAACAAAAGTCAATATTTATTGCCCCGATTCTGTAGTTTGCAGAAACACCCCATATGTGGTCCTAAACTGCTGTATGGCCAAACGGCAGGGCACAGAAGGAAAGGAGCGCCATATGGTTTTTGGAAGGCGGATTTTGCTGGACTGGATTTTTGACACCATGTACCATTTGAAGCCCCCCGATGCACCCCTAGAATAGAAACTCCATAAAAGTGACTCCATCTAAGAAACTACACCCCTCAATGTATTCAAAACTAGTTTTACAAACTTTGTTAACCCTTTAGGTGTTCCACAAGAGTTATTGGCAAATGGAGATGAAGTTTCAGAATTTCAATTTTTTGTTACCTTGCCTCAAAAAAAGTGTAATATAGAGCAACCAAAAATCATATTTACCCTAAAATAGTACCAACAAAACTGACACCTTATCCCGTAGTTTCAAAAATGGGGTCACTTTTTTGGAGTTTCTACTCTAGGGGTGCATCGGGGGGGCTTCAAATGGGACATAGTCTCAAAAAAAACAGTCCAGCAAAATCCGCCTTCCAAAAACCATATGGCGTTCCCTTCCTTCTGTGCCCTGCTGTTTGGCCATACAGTAGTTTACAACCAGATATGGGGTGTTTCTGCAAACTACAGAATCGGGGCAATAAATATTGAGTTTTGTTTGGCTGTTAACCCTTGCTTTGTTACTGGAAAAATGGATTAAAATGGATAATTTGCAAAAAAATAGCTGTTTTGGGACAGTTTTGTATTTTTTGTTATTTACATCGTTGAACTGACAGGTTAGATTGTGTGCTATTTCTATAGAGCAGGTTGTTACTGACGCGACAATACCAAATATGACTACTTTTTGGGGTTTTTTGTTTCAGTTTTACATAATAAAGCATTTTTGAAAAAAATGATTTTTTAGTGTCTCCACATTCTGAAAGCCATAGTATTTTTTTTTTTTTTTTTTGCGATTGTCCTATGTAGGGGCTCATTTTTTGCGGGATGAGATGGCGGTTTGAATGGTACTATCTTGGGGTGCATATGATTTTTTGATCACTTGCTATTACACTTTTTGTGATGTAAGGTGACAAAAAAATGACTTTTTTTACAACGTTTTTATTTTTTATGTTTACGGCGTTCATCTGAGGGGTTAGGTCATGTGATATTTTTATAGAGCAGGTCGTTACGAACGCGACGATACCCAATGTGTATACTTTTTTTTTATTTATTTTGGTGTTACACAATAATATCCTTTTTGAAACAAAAAAACATGTTTTAGTGTCTCCATAGTCTGAGAGCCATATTTTTTCAGTTTTTAGGCGATCGTCTCAGGTTGGGTATAATTTTTGCGGGATGAGGTGGCGGTTAGATTGGCACTATTTGGGTGGTCATATGACTTTTTGATCGCTTGCTATTACACTTTTTGTGATGTAAGGTGACAAAAAAATGGGTTTTTGACAAAGTTTTTTTTTTTTTTACAGTGTTTACTTGAGGGGTTAGGTCATGTGATATTTTTATAGAGCAGATTCTTACGGACGTGGAGATACCCAATATGTCTACTTTTTTAAATTTTTTACATTTAACAATAAAAGCATTTTTGAAACAAAAAAATCATGTTTTAGTCTGAGAGGCATAGTTTTTTTATTTTTGGGCAATTGTTTTATGAAGGGGCTCATTTTTTGCGGGATGAGATGGCGGTTAGATTGGTACTATTTTGGGAGGCATACGCCTTTTTGATCGCTTTGTATTACACTTTTAGTGATGTAAGGTGCCCAAAAATGACTCATTTTTGGTTTTTTTTTATGGCGTTCACCTGAGGGGTTCAGGTCATGTGATATTTTTATAGAGCTGTTTTTTACGGACGCGCGATACCTAATATGTGTAGTGTATTTTTTTTTTACTTTTTATTCAGTGATTTGTGTTTTTTTATTTTTACTTTTTTTCACTTTTTACATTTTTTGGGACCCAGACCCACTTGGTTCTTGTAGATCCAGTGGATCTGGTGTCTATATAATACAGTACAGTACACTATATAGTGTACTGCACTGTATTTTTACTTTTCACAGTCTGGTCAGACTTCTGCCTTTAGCAGAAGTCTGACCAGAGTTACTATACCATGGCAAGCAGGACGCTTCTGAAAGCGTCCTGCTGCCATGGTAACTCATCACCCACTGCCATTAGAGAGCAGTGGGTGATGGATAGGAGGAGGGAGGTCCCTCCCTCTGCGATCCCATCCTGGGGGCTGCATAGGCACAGCAGCCCCCGATGGGAGAGGGAGGGAGCTCCTCCCTGTTAACACCTTCCATACCGCGGTCCGTCCGGACCGCGGTAAGGAAGGGTTAAACGGCTGGCATCTGCAGCACAGATGCCAGCCGTTTCTATCAGAGTGCCAGCAATGTGCTGGCACTCTGATAGAATCCACTAGACACCAGGGAATTATTACAAGGGAGGCGGGCGGGGATCGCTATTGCACCGCCTACCGCCGCCCGCAACCACTCCCTGCACCCCGCCGCCAAACCAAGATCGGGGATGCAGGGGGTTAATATGATTAACTTCGGGACATTAACTCTCTGATCCCCGCGGTCACAGACCGCGGGATCAGAGATCTTAAACCGCTGCAAACCGCAGGTCTGAATTGACCTGCGGTTTGCAGCGATCGCCGATACGGGGGGGTCACATGACCCCCCTCGGCATTAGAACATGGTTCCTGCTGATCTACATCAGCAGGAACCATGTTGCTACGGCGCCCACATCGGGCGCAGTAGCAGTTTAAACACAGGGCGTACAGGTACGCCCTGTGTCCTTAAGGACTCGGACATTAGGGCGTACCTGTACGCCCTCTGTCCTTAAGAGGTTAAAGGGGTTGTCCGAGTTATTTCTATTCTTTGTATGTTTCTAAGGGTACTTTAAGACTAGCGTTAAAGTTTTCCGGTATTGAGTTCCGTCACAGGGGCTCAATACCGGATAAAAACGCTTCAGTTTTATCCTAATGCATTCTGAATGGAAAGCACTCCGTTCAGTATGCATCAGGATGTCTTCAGTTCAGTCCCTTTACGGTATTTGGCCGGAGAAAATTCCGGAACACTTGCCGGAATGCCGGATCCAGCATTCATTTCCATTGAAATGTATTAATGCCGGATCCGGTACCAAGTGTTCTGGAAAAACAGATCCGGTTTCCCGGTCTGCGCAGACCTTTAAATCTATGAACAAAAGAAATACCGGATCCAGTTTTTCGGATAACACCGGAGAGACGGGTCCAGTATTGCAATGCATTTGTTAGACGGATCTGGAAACAGATGCTATCCGTTTGCATACGGATTTCTGGATCCGGTAGGCAGTTCCGGCAACAGAACTGCCTGCCGGAATCCTCTAACGCAAGTGTGAAAGTACCCTAACTAATCAAATATACAGGCTTTACCATGCACTTACTGCATCTGCAGTTGCTGCTTTCTCAGATTTCACTGAGGGTCACTTGACCTCTGATGTCAGCTTCTCTCCCTGCTCTGATGATGTTTGGTGCACAAGCCTGAAAGAGCAGATATGTGGCTGTACACCAAATGTCACTGTGCTGGTCATGCCCCCCTGCAGTCTACTCTCTCCCTTCAGCAGCAGAGAGGGCTGGAGGCTTTACTGAGTAGCTGCAGGCAGTGAGGAGACAAATGCTGGGCACAGAAGCTTACAGACTAGAGGAGTTCTGCAGAGCATTGCACAGGTAGGGGGAAGATCCTGTGTGTATCAGCAGTGTCATTATACAGTCCTACACATACAACATGTTGCTGAGTCTCCCAGCAGCCAGACATGTCATTCAGGGCAGCACTTGTTTTCACTCTCTTTGCAGAGCACAGGGAGGAGCAGAGATTGTTGTTATTGCAGGTAAACAAAGTGCCAGGAGAGAACCAGGGAAATGAGGGACTATAATTTTGTTTGCCTAAAACTTGTTTAGCTTAGTTATATATTGCTGCCCATCAGATTTACAGTGCTATATATTTTTATTTTTTTTCATAACTCGGACAACCCCTTTAACTGTTTATTTGAGATGTAGAATATTTCTGTCGGATGAAATGAAACTGGCGTGGAAATGTTTGTGGAAGGCTTTGTTCTTTTTATCTGATAAACTGAGCAAACAAGACAGGTCTGCAATCTGTGCCAGGCATTTATTAGAGGACCTCTGAATGAACAAGGACTTGGTTGTGAATGTGTGTACAGGAGATATGCATTGTCTGCATAGTTTCTCTAGGGATTCTGATTTATTGCGGATCGGAGAATTGGCCACTCCAAGACCCGAAATAAGAACAGAAAAACAAGATCTGCACAGTGACCATCGTGGATTGCATAATCTAGCTGCATTCCATTAGGGGGTGAAGCTCTTTGGTTAAAACAGTACAAAAGCTAGATTTTTTCAGTTAAAATGTTGGAGTTCATTTATGAGGGAAGGAGGCGCCCCCGTGTAGAAAAATGTTGTTCCCAGTGGAGTCTCTAATGGTTTTGGCTGAAATCGGCTCCCCAGCTGATGTGTGTTTCTGTCAGAGGATGCTAACTCAATTGGTGGTGTCCATAGGGTGTCAAAACAGCAGCAGGGGCAGTGATAGGGGAACGTCTATGTAACTAGCTGGGTGTTAGGGGCGGTGATAGGGGAGTGTCTATGTAACTAGCTGGGTGGGAGGAGCTATAAACTAGCTGGGCGTTAGGGGCAGTGATAGGAGAACGTCTACGTAACTGGCTGGGTGGGAGGAGCTATAAACTAGCTGTGTGGTATTAGGAGCAGTGATAGGGCAGTGTCTATGTAACTAGCTGGGTGGGAGGAGCTATAAACTAGCTGGGCATTGTTAGGGGCAGTGATTTGGGTCTGTCTATGTAACTAGCTGGTGGGAGGAGCTATAACCTAGCTGTGTGGTGATAGAGCAGTGTCTATGTAACTAGCTGGGTGGGAGGAGCTATAAACTAGCTGGGTGTTGTTAGGGGCAGTGATAGGGGTGTGTCTATGCAACTAGCTGGTGGGAGGAGCTATAACCTAGCTGGGAATTAGGGGCGGTGATAGGGGAGTGTCTATGTAACTAGCTGGTGGGAGGAGCTATAAACTAGCTAGGCATAAGGGGCGGTGATAGGGGAGTGTCTATATAACTAGCTGGTGGGAGGAGCTATAAACTAGCTGGGTGTTAGGGGCAGTGATAGGGGAGTGTCTATGTAACTAGCTGGTGGGAGGAGCTATAAACTAGCTGGGCTTTAGGGGCGGTGATAGGGGAGTGTCTATGTAACTAGCTGGGTGGCAGGAGCTATAACCTAGCTGGACATTGTTAGGAGCAGTGATAGGGGAGTGTCTATGTAACTACCTGGGTGGGAGGAGCTATAAACTAGCTGGGCATTAGGGGCGGTGATAGGGGAGTATCTATGTAACTAGCTGGGTGGGAGGAGCTATAACCTAGCTGGGTGTTGTTAGGGGCAGTGATAGGGGAGTGTCTATGTAAGTAGCTGGTGGGAGGAGCTATAACCTAGCTGGACATTGTTAGGAGCAGTGCTGAAGCTGTGGTAGAGAAAGGAGAAGTGCATCATGGGTTTGGGGGGGTCCAAATATACCGTATATAAAAAAAAAAAGATTAACATGATGTAAGCTAACTGCATGACCATATCTGTTAAAAACCATAGTAATCCTGTTGAACCCCTTTAGGCTGGGAACACACCTAGGCGTTTCTGAATCGCGCGTTTTACGCACGTTTTTGGATGCGCGTTTTTGTAACTAAGAAACGCGCGTCATACGCGCGATTCAGTGATTCTCCCCTATGGCATCATTGTCCATAGGCGCGTTAAAACGCCCCAAAGAAGCTCATGTACTTGTTTGGGCGTGGGGCGTTATACAGCGCGTTCAAACGCGCTGTAAAACGCCCAAATGTGAACCATGCCCATAGGGAAGCATGGCTTTTCACATGTTGTGCGTTTTACAGCGCGTTTGAACGCGCTGTAAAACGCTTAGGTGTGTACCTAGGGTTAATCATATTGAAATGTATTAAGATACTGAATGCATACGTATATTGTATATTGTAAATGCAAAGTCGCTGGACTCTGAAAGGAAAAATTGCTATTCAAATCCTGTCCGCTTGGCATTTACAAATGAGTTCATTTGCATTGATACAAACAGCAAGCACTTCACAATGAAAGCGTAACGCCATATGAACGCAGCATGTCTTCCTGCTATCTTTTATGTATTCATTTCCAATGTACTTTAGAAGGTTGCATAGAGGGAGATTAATAATATATTGTCTAATTAATAGCATAACACTGGCAGCTACCTACGGCCAAAGCAAAGGCAGCAACATTAGTTTGTCGTGATGAATTGCTGCATCTTTTATATCGTTAAAGTATAACTGTCATTTTTTTTTATTTGTGTAATGTGTAGGAGCAGTGACATTGACCATTTTTGTAATATACTTGAACCTCTTCCCGACACATGACGTATTATTACCTCAACAAAACCACTGCGTTCCTTCAATTTAACGTAATAGTACGTCATGGTGATCGGGCGGGCGTCGGAGCGGTGCGCGCCTAATCACTGCAGGGGTCCGGCAGTCCGTGGTAGCCTGGCCCCTGCTGTATCTGCCGGCATTGCTGTAAAAGCCAGTGCCGGCAGGTTAACCATTTCTATGCCGCGGTACACGCTGACCGCGACATAGAAGGGGTTTGTGTCGGGTGAGGGAGCGCATCGAGTCCCCGTGCTGCTGTGGCGGGGACTCGATGTGTCAGAGGGCAACCCGATGCCATGCAGAGGCTGCCCAATGCCTTGCATGGCATCGGGACCTGCCTTTTACGGGTGCCCAGGAGATTCTAGGCACCTTGTTAGTGTATGACTCAGTGTAATACACTAACAGGCAATGCTTTACAATACAGATGAACGTCAGAAATAAAGTAACAAAAACAGTGTTTTAAAAAAAATTAAAAAACTTTTTTAAGTAATAAAATAAAAAAATGCCCCTTTCCTCTTATTTTATAATAAAAAACAGAAAAAAAATACCACACATATTATGTATCGCTGCGTCCGTAATGACCGGCTCTATAAATATATCACACGATCCACCCTGTCCGATAAACACCATAAAAAATAAAAACAGTGTAAAAAAAAAAAAGAAATTTTTGTCACCTTACATCACAAAAAGTGCAAAGTGAAATACATAAAAAAATACACAGGTTAGGTATCGCCACATCCATAACAACCAGCTCTATAAAAATATCACATGACCTAACCCCTCAGATGAACACCGTAAAAAAAAAACTGTAAATAAAAAAAGCCATTTTTGTCGCCTTACATCACAAAAATTGCAACACCAAGCGATCAAAAAGGTATATACCCCCCAAAATAGTACCAATCAAACCATTACCTCATCCTCCAAAAAATATGACCTTACCTAAGACAATCGGTCAACAAAAAAAAAGGTATGGCTCTCAGACTATGTAGACACTAAAACATCATTATTTCGGTTTCAAAAATTCTATTATTGTGTAAAACTTAAATAAATAAGAAAAAGTATACATATTAGGCATTGCCATGTCCATAATGATCTGCTTTATAAAAATATCACATGACCTAACCCCTCAGGTGAACGCTGGATAAATAAATAAATAACAACCAATTTTTGGTCACCTTACCCCATAAAGTGTAATAATGAATGATCAAAAAATCCTATATACCCAAAAATGGTACCAATAAAAACGTCAACTCTTCCTGCAAAAAAAGAGCCCCTGCACAAGACGATCGTCAGAAAAATAAAAAAATAGGGTGTTTAGAAAATGGAGACACAAAAACATAATTAAAAAAAGCTTTATTATGTAAAACTGAGACAAACAAACATAGAAAGTAGACATTTTTGATATTACGTCCGTAACAATCTGCTCTATAAAAAATAGCACATGATCTACCCTGTCAGATGAATGTTGTAAAAAATAAAAACGGTACCAAAACATCCCTTTTATGGTTACCTTGCCTTACAAAAAACGTAATATAGAGCAATTAAAAATCATATGTACCCCAAAATAGTACCAACAAAACTGGCACCTTATCCCATAGTTTCCAAAATGTGGTCACTTTTTTGAGTTTCTACTGTAGGGTGCAAATGGCACATGGCATCTAAAAACCAGTTCAGCAAAATCTGCCTTCCAAAAACCATATGGCGTTTCTGTCCTTCTGCACCCTGCCGTGTGCCCTTACATCAGTTTACGACCACTTGTGGGGTGTTTTTGTAAACCGCAGAAAAGTGGGTTTTGGAAATTTTCTGAAAAATTTCTAAATTTGCTTCTAAACTTCTAAGCCTTCTAACGTCCCCAAAAAATAAATTGTCATTTTCAAAATGATCCAAACTTGAAGTAGACATATGGGAAATGTAAAGTAATAACCATTATATGAGGTATTACAATCCACTATAAAAGTAAAGAAGTTGAAAATTTGGTACTAATTTGGGATTTTTTCACAAATAGTGGTGAAATATATTGATTTAAATTTATGACTATCATGAAGTACAATGTGTCACAAGAAAACAGTCTCAGAACGGCTTGGATAAGTAAAAGCGTTCCAAAGCTATTACCACATAAAGTGACGCATGTCAGATTTGCAAAAAATGGCCTGGGCAGGAGGGTGAAAACTGGCTAGAAGGGGTTAATTACTAAAATCGTACATATCTATTAAAAATAGCTCTAAAGTGGCCCATTCTGAGCCTTAGCAATGCTCCTCTGTCTTCTGTGTACATAACGCGGTCAGTGTTGAGCGAGTCTTCACGGTTATATAAACAGAAGACAGAGGAGCGTTGCTAAGGTTCAAAATGGGCCACTTTACAGCTATTTTTTTAATAGAAATGTACGATTTCAGTAATTAAATTATATTAGAAAAATGGTCATTACCACTGCCCCTACACATTACAAAAGTAAAAAAAAAGAATGACTGGTACACTTTAAGGAGTGCGTATAGTTGAAGTCATCCGGTATTACAACTCACATTCTCTCCCTTAGGTCAGTTGGGATCACTACTATATTTGAAGAATGGGAAATGTCACAGTAATACTAGATACAATGATTTATTTCGGTCATCACAGTCCCACTAGCTCAGAAGTTTACATGTATACGAGATTAGTATTTGGTAGCATTGCCTTTAAATTGTCTAACTTGGGTCAAATGTTTTGACCAGCCTTCCTCAAGCTTCACACAATCACTGATTGGAATTGACCCATTCATCAGTCAGCTTGGTGGGCCTTGTTGCTCGTACACACTATAAGGCCCCTTTCACACGAGCGAGTATTACGCACAGGTGCAACGCGCGATGCGAACGCATTGCGCCCGCACGGAATCCGGTCCCATTCATTTTAATGGGTCTGTGTACATGACCGCTGGTTTTCACGCATCACTTGTGCGTTGCGTGAAAATCGCAACATTTTCTATATTCAGCGATTTTCACACAACGCTGGCCCCATGGAAGTGAATGGGGCTGCGTGAAAATTGCATCCGTAGGCAAGTGCTGATGCGATGCGTTTTTCACGGATGATTGCTAAGAGATGTTGTTTGTAAACATTCAGTTTTTTATCACGCGCGTGCAAAACGCGTTGAATCGCATTACACCTGCACGATAAAAACTGAACGCGGTCGCAAACCAAACTGAATGGACTTGCTTGCGGAATCGCGCAGTTTTCACTGAACGCTTCCACAGCGCATCCAGACCTAATCCGCTCACGCACGTCTGGAAGGGGCCTTATAGTTCCGCCTGTAAGTTTTCTACGGGATTGGGCTCGGAGCTTTGTGATGACCACTTTGTTTTCCTTAAAGGGGTTGTCTCATTTCCGCAAAGGGCCTTTATCATGTAGAGAAAGTTAATACAAGGCACTCGCTAATGTGTTGTGATTCTCCATATTGCCTCCTTTACTGGCTGGATTAATTTTTCCATTACATCTTGCCATGCTCGTATCCAGGGTTATGACCACCTTGCAATCCAGCAGAGGTGGTCGTGCTTGGTCACTGGCCAAGCCTGTGCACACTTCTGTTCTCCTGAATATTGGAGAGGCCAACGTCTTTTCCTACAGTGTGGAAGCACGACCACCACTGGTGGATTGCAGGGTGGTCATAACCATGGAAACAAGCAGTGGATACTGTGATGGAAAAATGAATCCAGCCAGCAAAGGAGGCAATATGGACAATCACAATACATTAGTAAGTGCCTGGTATTATCTTTCTCTACATGATAAATACCATTCACTGAAGTGAGACAACCCCTTTAAGCCATTTTGCCACAGTTGCCAAGTATGCTTGGCATTATTGTCCATTTGAAGGACCCAGGCCTTAAAGGTCGGCCGTAAAATAGTGCCACAGGCACAACTCCAGTTTACCTAAATGTCAGCCTATCAGAAACTACTAAAGACACAGCACCATTTTCTGGAATTTGCCAAGCTATTTAAAGGCACAGTCAACTTGGCATATGTAAACTTCTGAGCCACCGGGAATGTGACGAAAGAAATAACGAAATCATTGTCTGACATTTCACATTCTAGAAATATAGACATGATCACAACTAACCCAGGAGAGGGAACGTGTACTAGGGTGGTCAGCAATTGTGAAAAACCGAGTTTAAAGGGGTTCTGCAGTTTGTTTAAACTGATGATCTATCCTCTGGATAGATCATCAGCATCTGATCGTCGGGAGTCCGACACCCGGGACCCCTGCTGATCAGCTGTTTGAGGTAGCGGCCTTCTCACTGTTTACCGCCGGCCCAGTGACGTCACGACTAGTTTTAACTGGCCTGGGCGCGGCTATGCTCTGTTCACTTAAATGGAGCTTAGCCTCTGCCCAGGCCAGTGATACAAGTCGTGACGTCACTGGGCCTGCGGTAAACAGTAAGAAAGCCGCAGCTCTCCAGGAGCGCCGCTGCCTTCTCAAACAGCTGATTGGCGGGGGTCCCGGGTGTCGGACCCCCGCAGATCAGATGCTGATGATCTATCCAGAGGATAGATCATCAGTTTAAACAAACTGCAGAACCCCTTTAATAAATGTGGCCCAGGTGTATATAAACT
This sequence comes from Bufotes viridis, assembly GCA_033119425.1. Taxonomy (NCBI): domain Eukaryota; kingdom Metazoa; phylum Chordata; class Amphibia; order Anura; family Bufonidae; genus Bufotes; species Bufotes viridis. Next base: position 42,242,021 of record CM065595.1, on the reverse strand, counting down.
TATGACAACCAACTTTTTGTTGCTTTAACCCCTTAACTCTAGTTACATTACGTTATCTCCCATCCCAGGGAACAGTAAACTGCGGCTCTCCAGCTGTTGCAAAACTACAACTCCCAGCATGTAAAGACTGCTTACAGCTATCAGCCTACAGCAGGGCATGGTGGGAATTGTAGTTTTACAACAGCTGGAGAGCCGCAGTTTGCCCATCCATGCCCTATCCACAGGATAGAGGATAACTATAAGATTGGTGGGGGTCCTACTGCTTGGACCGACCGGCCGACCAAGCAGCACTTGACCCAGCAGTGATGATTCAGGGCTCGTCATTGGCTGTAATGGTGCATGTGATCCAGAGACTGTTTTCCTCTTTGGCGTAGCCATTTGAGAACTTTTTTTTTTAAGTCGGACAAGTTGCATTTCCTGATGCCACCATTTTGTGGTAGCTCAAATGTGTTATATAACCTTTTTTTAATAGATTTGTGGAGGGCGGGGGGGCAGACTGTGAAAAAAATGTGATTCCACCGGGTTTAGTTTTTATGGTGTTCACTGCAAAGTCAATGTTACTTATTGACTTTACTCTGGATCTGATCAATGGGTTCCAACACCCGGGACCTCCCACAATCAGCTGTTTGGGAAGGCTCCTGTAAGCTTTGCAGCCTTCTCACGGCTTTCGCTAGGCCAGTAATGTCATGTTCGTTGGTCACATGGCCTAGGCATTGCGTAGCTGTGATACCAAGCACATCCGCTATACCAGGGATCAGCAACCTTCGCCACTCCAGCTGCTCTGAAACTACAACTTCCAGCATGCCAACATGCTTGGCTGTTATTATAACTCCAATAGAAGTGAGTGAAGCACTCTGGGAGTTGTAGTCTCCCTGGAGTGTCGACGGTTGCTGATCCCTGCGCTCTACAGTGTACGGTCTTGTGTTTGGTGAGCATGGAGAAGGCCACGACACTCTCAGAAGCTCCGGTGCCTTCTCAAACAGCTGATTGGTGGGCTTCCCAGTTGTCGGCTGTACAGTAGGTCATCAGTTAAACAGTGTTGGGAAAAACCCTTTAATAAATTACGGTAAGTTGTTAAGGGAGTGGTAAAACCAATAATGTTTACATTTTTTATTATATGTAAAAAACTGAACGGTTTTTCCCCTTAGAAGAGTTGAACCTGTGATAGTTCTGTGTTACAGTGCATAGTGATTCTGACAGGTAGTTGTAATGTCAGCCACAACATAGTACACCTAGGAACCTTCAGAAGGCTCCCCACTGCCATGACAAGTACTTGACACCTGCAATAGTACTGATCTGAGGACTGAAGGAACCCCTTCCCTCTGTCTAACCTTCCATATGTCTTGGCCACTCACTGAGACATCTGGGGGGGTCGAACTGTTGGGATCAGAGTTATGTATCTCTATGGCAACAGACAACAAATAACCCCTGTGTAGTCTGTTCCTGCAGTCATACTCACTTTCATTAGTCCCTTACTTTGTTTGTAAGCTAGGTAGAAGTGGTGAATAGATGCAAGCGAGTATAAATGCAGGACCAGACTACACACAGTTAATTTAAATTATGGAACCATGTACACACATAGCTTTGCATTCGAGCTGTAGACACAAAACATTAGGAGATTTTTAATGAATACCATTTGCAGATGGGACTAACTAACAAAAGATAGAGCAAAAATATTTTAAATGGAAAGTTTTTGCTTCAAAAGAATTTGAATGTAATGTAGTACAGTAGTACAAGCGAAGATATGGAAGTGCTGCAGCCTCTTCGTACAGTAGATTGACGGGGTTCCCAGGAGTCTGATTATCTCATATTAATTATCTATCCCGGAAATAGGCGATCAATACGAAAATTCTGGAAAATCACCTGTGCTGCATTCACATCTACACTGTTCAGTACTTTTGTACAATGTTCTCCATGCTTCTAAGTGTATGCGAGAATGATCACGGAGCTGGATCTCTTCTTCTCTGTGTATGATGTGTGTAAGACATCATAGTAGATGGTCTACAACCCTCCGGGAGCTGAGCTCAGGTGAAACTTGACAGTTGCAGGTGGAGCCTACAGAGGAGTAAAACTAGTGATAAATGCAGATATGTCATATAATGTTCAGATGTAGTGTTTGGTATCCCTCATGTATTTCTATGTGAAAAGTCATCTGAAGTGACAGGTATGATTTAACTATACAATTGAATTTAGGTTACTTTCACATCTGCGCTTTCCCTTTCCGCTATTGAGATCTGTCATAGGAAGGAAAACGCTTCAGTTTTGTCCCTATTCATTGTCAATGGGGACAAAACTGAACGAAACGGAGTGCACCAGAATGCTTTCCGTTCCATTTGTTTGCATCCCCATTTCGAGCAGAAAAATGCTGCAAGCAGCGCTTTTCTGTCCGCTTTGTGGTGCGGAGCAAGACGGATCCGTCATGACACACAATGTAAGTCAATGGGGACGTATCGTTTTCTTGGACACAAAAGTCAACAGATCCATCCCCCATTGACTTACAATGGTTTTAGTGACTGATCCGTCGTGGCATTTTTAGAGCTAATACAACTGGATCCGTTCATAACGGTTGCAGACGGTTGTATTATCATAACAGAAGCGTTTTTGCTGATCCATGACGGATCCAGCAAAAACGCAGATGTGCAAATAGCCTTACTTGGTAACATGCACACTTTCCATGCCAGCTAAATCTTTGTTAGGCCTCTTGAACACGGCCGTTGCCCCGGCGGGTCCGCAATACATGGGGCACTGGCTGTGTGCATTCCGCATCACGGATTCGGACCCATTCAAGCTTGAGCGGGTATGCAAATCCGGAGATGCGGTAGGGAACGGAACCCCACGGAAGCACTCTGTGGTTCCATTCCGTTCCACAAAAAAATAGAACTTGTTCTATCTTTTTGCGGAACGGACGGATCGCGGACCCCATTCAAGTGAATGGGTCCGCGATCCACATGCGGCTGCCCCACGGTCGGTGCCCGTGCATTCCTCTCCTGCATAACAGAACCGGGACGGATCCGTTATGCACGCCATAGACTTCTATTATGACGGAATGAATAACGGAATGCCTCTAAAGGCATTCCGTCATAGAATTGCATTATGGTCCGTAGTAACGGAATCCATAACGCAATTTTGCTTTTACCACCAAATGGAGCATGAACGAATTTCATAACATGAAATTCGCTCATCTCTACTCGCTGTGGACCATGCCTTTCACTCTTACTATCCGTTTATGCTAGCCGCTGCCCTGTGACAGACTAGCTTTGTTCTAACGTCTTGCCATATTGTAGCATAATTGGCAGTGACCATTATTTGTATTGTAACTGTCTGTGCCTGGTACTTGAGGCGCCAGTACGCTATATCCTCTGCGGTATTTTATATCAACCAGGACCCATTGCTTTGTATCTGTGTATCAGAATTGCATGTTTGGAGTGTGTGGTCTGGTGGAGATAATTTTTGCAGCAAATATTTTTGATACTTTTGGTGTTGTTACCCTCTTTAGGTACCCTGATGAACCCAACCGGGAGAAATGCATTGGGACAGTGTAGGGTGTGTTAGGGCTTTGGCAGGGGTAGGTTCCGATGCAGGGTTCGTCTACCATCAGGGTGAATCCCTGTAATTAGGGGTAACTAGGTTATATTGGGGAAAGAGGCCTCTCCCTGCTCTATATCTCTTTGGCCATCTTGTTAGTACCCTTGCCAAAGTCCATTTTGTTTCAAGTGTTTTTCCACATTGTTGATTTTTTTTTAGTTATATTGAATTAAAAGTTACGTTTTATTTTCCATGTCTCCTGTGACTGATGTAGTAGATTGTTGACCAGTTTGTACATAGCAGTTCTCTCTGCAATTAGCTTTCTATTCACATGCTAATCAGAAGCTACATAGAACTTGCATGCATTTATCGAAGTAGACTGTGAAGAAGGCGCCACAAGAATAAGATTCAAGGTGACATTAGAAGAGGCTTCTTCATTTTACATAATATTAAGGGTAGGATTTCCGAATTCTTAGGGATGGTTTCCGAGTTCAGTTTTTGATGCAGTTTTTCAAGTCAAAGCCAGGATTGGAATCAGAAAGAATGCATTGTCTTGTCCTCCATTTGATCTGTTCCTGGCTTTGACTTCACAAACTGTATAAAAGAACTGACATTTTGGGGAAAAACGTCCTCCGTTTTAACTTTTGTCATTTGACATTTTTTTTTATAAATCTGTTCATGATCATGTATTCTCCCCAGTAGAAGGACGCTACCTTATTCAGTCCTCTTCTGCTGCTCAGCACAATGATGTATTCTCTGTGACCATGCGTGCTTTCCAATTTCCTAATGTCATTCATTCCTCTGCTCAGATTTGTTACATTATATTGTACATTTCAGGTTATAACCACCCGGCCCTTATCAAAGTTCTGCAACAACCACAAAACCTGGTAAGTATCATGTGACAGTATGTTCATTTTAAAGGGATTCTTTCACCCCCAAACCCCAATTTTCACTACTTACATCATTATTTGGTAAATAGTGCCCCCATTATATAGCCACTTACCCCATAATTTTTAAACTTACAGATGATGAGAAAACGAAGTTTATAATACCTGTCAATCAATAGTGAAGGAGCCCAGGGGCGGCGTCATACCGGCCGGAGCCCAGGCCGCGCGCTCATCTAACTTTTCTACCACGCCCCCTTTCACCCAGGCGGCCCGCCCATTGTGATGCGCTCGGCCTCGTCCAGAACTGGCCAAATCCCGCGCCTGCGCCGTGGATCGGGCAGTCCGTGCCTGCGCACTGGATTCCCGATTACTGGCGCAAGCATCGGGCTACCCTGTGCGCAGGCGCGGGGCCCGTACTGCGATAGTGTACCAGCGCAGGATCGGAGCCTCAGGAAGAGTCGTGGGCGCTGGAGCTGGCTGTCACACTGCCTGCCTCCCTCCCTCCCTCCCTAGGAATTTCACCAAATACATTTTCAAAGCAGAGTATGTGTTTCTCATACATTTTTATGCAATACAATAAAAAGACCCACAGTACATAATCCACGGCGCAGGCGCGGGATTTGGCCAGTTCTGGACGAGGCCGAGCGCATCACAATGGGCGGGCCGCCTGGGTGAAAGGGGGCGTGGTAGAAAAGTTAGATGAGCGCGCGGCCTGGGCTCCGGCCGGTATGACGCCGCCCCTGGGCTCCTTCACTATTGATTGACAGGTATTATAAACTTTGTTTTCTCATCATCTGTAAGTTTAAAAATTATGGGGTAAGTGGCTATATAATGGGGGCACTATTTACCAAATAATGATGTAAGTAGTGAAAATTGGGGTTTGGGGGTGAAAGAATCCCTTTAACATTAAGGGAATGTGTCATCAGAAAATGACCTGTTGTTTAAATCAAGTTTTTATGTTAAACATACAGTATTTTTTAAAACACTTTGGTGTTTTTTTCTCTCTAATTTTGCTTGTCACGGTCTACTGTATAAAAAAGCTAAAATGACACTGACTACCATGTCTAATAATATTCCAACAGTTACTGTTCTGTAGATATCACTTGTTAGCAGTCTTCTCATTATCATCATAGGCAAGGTTACAATGAAAAATAACATCTATAGATGGATAAAACAGGATACACCATTCACTATGAATAATGGACACGGCTCACATCCTCCCCCTCTCTGCACAGTTTACAGAAAATACCCCCATAGAAGCCAATGCCATTAAGCCACTATATGGATGCCTCTGCATGGACTTCTATAGTAGAAAGTTGTTCCTTGCAGCTTTAAAACGTTATTTCATATACCAGACCAATGGTTACAAAAAGGGCAGTCTATTTAAACGCCTCCTTACTTTGGTCATACAGTGACAAGGAGCAGTAGGGTCAGGATCTCTGTTCTAGTGATTGGACTGTGTCCCAGCAGTGGGAGTAGGTGAAAAGTGTCTATTGTAATCCAATCAGCTTAAAGGTTCTTCTCTTGATGCTGGGTAATGAAGCCCGTGCACATATAGACTGCCTAGTCCAAGCTTCCACCACCTATTATGGCTTAATTTACAACAAAAAAAAGCCATAATTTTGGTGCATTTTTTGGCATGCAGAGCCAGATTTAAAGCGTTCCTGAGTTACAATGGCTTTGCTTCATTGTAGAATCATAACTATGCTTTCCTCAGCCGTATTATTCAGTTTCACTTGCACAGCTAGATGCATTTCTCTCAAGAAGTGTGTCAGTGGACGTGTCCCTTCTGTGGAATCTGCCAGGACTGTATGTAGTGACCTCACTGCTGTTACTTCCCACTATGTTTTGTTTTCTTCTAAGAGGCTCATAAAGCTGATAAGAAGATCACACTTGGGGTACTATCACACTAGCGTTGTTGTGATCCGGCAGGCAGTTCCGTTGTCTACAAATACATTGCAAGAACGGATCCGTCTCTCTGCTTGTCATGCGGATGGACGGATCTGTCTTGCAGTCTTTTTCACAGTTTTCCCGGTCTGCGCATGCGGATTTGTCCTTCAGTTGTTTCGCAATGCCAGATCCGGCACTAATGCAAGTCAATGTAAATTAATGCCGGCATTCTGGCGACTGATCAGGCATTTGGGACGGACATAATACCGCGGCATGCTGCGGTATTATGTCCGGCCAAAACGCCTGACAGTGACTGAACGGAAGGCATACTGATGCAAACTGAGCGGATTTCTATGCATTCAGAATGCATTGGGATATGCCTGATCAGTTCTTTTCCGGTATAGCGCCCTTTTGACGGAACTCTATGCCGGAAAAGAATAACGCAAGTGTGAAAGCACCCTTACAGCCTCAGGAGCTTCTTGCTCTTCAGAAGCTGTGTAGAAGCAGGTCTTCTATCAGGCTCAGGATCTCCGTGTGATCTGTGTTTCTGTTACTAGGGGTGGATCTTGCCTGACAGCAGGCCGTGGACTGCAAGTTAGGTGGAAGTGAGACCCCTAGTGGCCATGACATTGCAGCTTTTTTCAGGTGGATGCGGGCAGATTTTTTTTTTTTTTGAGTACTTGTCACCACAAAATGCAAGGCAATCTGAGAGCACCATGTTATAGAACAGGAGAAGCCAAGCAGATATATTTATTTATTTTTTATTTTATTTTTTTGTGGAAACAGATTCAGTAAAACTTGTAAATTATACATTTATGTTATTGCTTTTTTTCACCTCCTGTGAACAGCTATTGGTACAGGGAGGAGGTTATCAGTGACTGACAACGATCTCTGTATATACACTTATGCACACAACACCTTAAATCACTGATAACACCTCCTCTCTGTACCAATGCTGGTCACAATGTATAAATTACAGGTTTTACTGAATCTTTTCCCATCAATCTGCTCAACTCCTCCTGCTCTATAACATGCTGCCGACAGATTGCACTGTATTTAAGCCATATCACTTTCCTCTAAACTCACAACCCTTTTCCACTAAATCACTTTGTCAGACATTTAAAGGGGTACTCCTATCTGAGACAGTGGGGCATATTACTAGGATATGCCCCCATTGTCTGATAGGTGCGAGTCCCACCTCTTGCACCTACACTGAGAACGGAGGGGGGAAGGTGGTGGCTGGAGGACCCACGGGTTTCCCTGGGTCCAGCCACCACCAAGCGCTCTCCCCATAGTACTGAATGGGAACGCACATTCATTTCTATGGGGGCAGTGCTCAGCTACTTTTGGTGGCCCCATAGAAATAAATGGAGGGCGGCTGCACATGCACAGTGCGCTTTCCGCAACTTCCGGGGCTCCATTCTCTGTGTAGGTGGGACCCGCACCTATCAGACAATGAGGGCATATCCTAGCAATACGCCTCTATTGTCTGAGATGGGAAAACCCCTTTAATAAATGTGCTGCAAAGTACAAACTCAGTTTTTTGGGCAAATTGATGCCAGAATTGTCACATTTTGATTAGGAAATCTCTCCCATATGTTTCATTTGTTAAGCGTCAAGTAGCTATTTACTTACATACTACTTTAGACTCAAGTTGGCGAGCGCTGGTGTTTGGAATTTGGCTACTCTGTAACTTCCTGCACATATTAGGCTAATTTCACATTAGCGTTTTTTTGCGGATCCGTCATGGATCTGCAAAAACGCTTCCATTACAATAATAGAACCGCATGCATCAGTCATGAACAGATCCGGTTGTATTATGTCTTCTGTAGCCATGACGGAACCGTCATGAACACCATTGAATGGGGGACAGATCCATTTTCTATTGTGTCAGGACATTGTGTGCCAGGACGTATCCGTCTTGCTCCGCACCACATCGCGGACAGAAAAACGCTGCTTGCAGAGGGCAACTGAACGGAATGCATTTTGGGGCATTCCGTTTCGTTCAGTTTAAAATTTTCCCCATTGACAATGAATGGGGACAAAATGGAAGCGTTTTCTTCCGCTATTGAGATCCTATGATGGATCTCAATAGCAGAATTGAAAATTCTAATGTGAAAGTAGCCTAAGGGCTCTTTCACACTGGCGTTTTTCTTTTCCGGCATAGAGTTCCGTCCTCGGTGCTCTATGCCGGAAAAATCCTGATCAGGTCATCCCCATGCATTCTGAATGGAGAGAAATCCGTTCAGGATGCATCAGGATGTCTTCAGTTCAGGACCGAAACGTTTTTTGGACGCAGCAAATACCGCAGCATGCTGCGCTTTTTGCTCCGTCCAAAAATCCGGAACACTTGCCGCAATGCCGTATCCGGAATTAATGCCCATTGAAAGGCATTAATCCGGATCCGGCCTTAAGCTAAACGTCGTTTCGGCGCATCGCCGGATCCGACGTTTAGCTTTTTCTCAATGGTTACCATGGCAGCCAGGACGCTAAAGTCCTGGTTGCCATGGTAAAGTGTAGTGGGGAGCGGGGGAGCAGTATACTTACCATCCGTGCGGCTCCCGGGCGCCCAGAGTGATGTCAGGGCGCCCTACACGCATGGATCACGTGATCCATGGGCATGGGGCGCTCTGACGTCATTCTGGAGCGCCCCGGAAGCCGCACGGACTGTAAGTATACCGCTCCTCACTACTACTATGGCAACCAGGACTTTAATAGCGTCCTGGCTGCCATAGTAACCTCAAAGCATTTCGAAGACTGATCAGGATCCTGATCAGTCTTCTAATGCTTTCAGGCGACTTGCGTTCTGACGGATCCGGCGGGCCGGAAGTGCCTGCCGAATCCTCAGAACGCAAGTGTGAAAGAGGCTTAGTCTTGCCGTCCAGAATAGTCCAGGGGTGATATCCTGACACCTGCAGCTGACAGTCGAAATGATTTTCTTTATTATAGCTGTACTGGCTGGTCACAGTAACAAAAGGTGAGAGCCCCCCCTGCAGTGATCTCCATGGTTTGTGGAGCTGTGCTATGTAGCACCTGGCGATGTTTTTCTCATGTTTTTTTCCAAAGCAGTAGTGTGGATACATTGCAGTCCAGTAGCAAGTGAGTGCTTTATGGCAGCTGAAATGATTGAGATTGAATTGACAGAGTAATGCCATAGATTATTACAGATATCAGGAGGTGATTGAATACGGCCCTTCCACTAGAGACTATGAGTGACACTGAAGCTGCATACGGAGCCTTAGGGTACTTTCACACTTGCGTTAGGTGCGGATCCGTCTGTTATTTGCACAGACGGATCCGCACCTATAATGCAAACGTTTGTTTCCGTTCAGAACGGATCCGTTTGCATTAGGTTTTAAAAAAAATGTCAAAGTCAAAACGGATCTGTTTTTAATTACATTGAAAGTCAATGGGGGACGGGTCCGTTTTCAAATGCACCATATTGTGTCATTGAAAACTGATCCGCGCCCATTGACTTACATTGTAAGTCAAAACGGATCTGTTCAGCTCCGCATCGTCAGACGGACACCAAAATGCTGCATGCTGCGTTTTGGTGTCCGCCTCCAGAACGGAATAGAGGCGGAACGGAGCCGAACTGATGCATTCTGAACGGATCCTTATCCATTCAGAATGCATTGGGGCTTAACTGATCCGTTTTGGACCGTTTGTGAGAGCCCTGAAACGGATCCCACAAACGGAATCCAAAATGCCAGCGTGAAAGTACCCTTACCTGTGTGTATCTTGTAAAGTGTAGCTATTCCGTCTTCAACATTACAATAGAGCTGTCATTGCACACCTTCTAATGCTGATGAAATGACTCTGCTGACAAAGTCCCAGTCTATATATGGAAAAGCATCAAGCGTCTGATTTTAGGTTTTCTTGCCTGACTTCATTAAAGTTCTCACATGCTTAACAAATATATCTTGATGAAAATAAGGCAGGCAATGATATCTTCACTCAGGTACTACACATTTATTGAATGATCACTACACTTTCAAACAACTTTGCATAAATCAGTATTACAGGTGACTATAAGTGATGTTTTAATATATCTTATCGGAGAAAAATGCCCTGTTCTAGAGGAGGGTTTCTCAATTCCAGTCCTCGGGACCCACCTACCGGTCAGGATTTAAGAATACCCCACAGAATGAGTACCTGTGGTAAGTCCTAATGCATGGACACTAGTTATATCACCTGCTCAATACTAAGGAAAGCCTGAAAACATGACTGGTAGGTGGGCCCTGAGGACTGGGGTTGAGGAACCCTGTTCTAGAGCAATGTTCCCCAACTGGCGGCTCTCCAGCTTTTGCAATACTAAAACCCCCATCATACTCTGACAGCAGGGGAGCCACAGGTTAGAGGCCACTGTTCCAGAATTTTCATCTGTTTTCTTCCCACCTCACCTCCGTTCCCTATGATATTTGTGAGAAATCCCTCTTGTGAAACCAAAACAAACCGCTTTATAACGGAAGGAGCATCCCATAGAAGTCTATGGAGAGGGGAGGAAGTTGAAAAAGAAGCAGAGGTAAAGATTTGAATAAGCAGCTAGTAGTACATTTTCTATCTCGCTCCGTGTTCTTTATTTAAGTATACCGCTCAGTACTGTTCTATAATGTCCTATATGGGACTTCTGAGAAACATGGAGCAGAATCTCCTGTAGGTGTATGTATCCTCCCCCACCAGCTCAGATACTGCTGAAAATAGGAGATGCAGCATGCAAAGGAGAAAATTGAAAGAAAATGCTAGATACAAGTCATATAATGGTCAGATATAGTGCTAGCACTCTTGTGAATAAACATACAGTACATTCAAAAAATCTTCAGACCCTTTCACTTTTTCACATTTTCTGATGTTGCAGCCTTGTTCTATAAAGAAAAAAATCTAGTTTTTGCCCATCAATCTGAATTTTTGAAATATTTGCAAATGTATTAAAAAGGGAAAACTAAAATTTTGCATGGACATAACTATTCAGACTCTGGGGGGCCCCCATTTTTCTTGATCACCTTTTGAGATGTTTCTACACCGTAATTGAAGTCCATCTGTGGTAAATTCAGTTGCTTATACACGATTTGGAAAAAAAAAACACTGCTGTCTATATAAGGTGTCATAGCTGCCGATGTCTATCAGAGCAAAAACCAAGCCATGGAGGAAAGAACTGCCTGTAAAGCTCAGGCACAGGGTTGTTTGAAGGCACACATATGGAAAAGGGTACAAGACGATGATGATGAAACTGATATGATGCTTAGGGCTGAAGTCAAAAAGTTTTATATCTGGATGAAACCAGGCATTGCTCATTACTTGCCCAATAACGTCCCTACGGTAAATGCTGGGCGAGTGCTTTTCAGCAGCTGGGACAGGAAGATTGGTCAGGGTTGAGGGAAAGCTGAATGGAGCAACATACTGAGATATCCTGATCCAGTGTGCACGCTGCGGTATTATCTCTGGCCAAAACGCCGTTCAGTGACTAAACTGAAGACATCCTGATGCATACTGAACGGATTTCTCTCCATTCAGAATGCATTAAGATATAACTGATCGTTTTTTTTCCGGTATTGAGCCCCAAGGAAGGAACTCATTGCCGGAAAAGAATAACGCTAGTGTGAAAGTACCCTAAGTCTTGGAAAACCCCTTTAAGGACTAAGCCCCATTTTGCAAATCTGACATGTCAATTTATGTGATAATTTTGGAACGCTTCTACATATCCAAGCAATTCTGACATTTTTTGTGACATATTGTACTTTGTTAGTGGCAAATGTGGGTTGCTAAGTTTTGTGTTTTGGGCTAAAAATCCCAAAAGTTGGAAAAATGTGTTTTTAACATTTGAAAATGTATGGTTTTAAGACGATAACACACAAGAAAGATTATTTTTAAAATTTTCCATGTACTTACTTTATGTTGCCATCATTTTTGAAATGTGTTAGAGGACTTGTAAGTTTTATACATTTTCCAGATCCTATGTTTTTTGGGGACCAATTCAGTTCTGAAATAGGTTTGGGTGGCCTAAATATTAGAACCCCTCATAAATCACCCCGTTTTAAAAACTGCACCCCTCAAGTATTTTAAATTGCATTTGGAAAGTTTGTTAACCATTTAGGCATTTCACAGGAATTAACACAAAATGGAAGGGAAAATTCAAATTTTCTTTCTTTTTTGTTTGCCAATTTTCAATTTTAATCCATTTTTTGGGGAATACAGCTGGTGTTAAAATGGAATGAATACTCCACATATATCACCCTTATTCTACAGTTTTTAGAAATATCTCATATGTGGCCCTAGTTTGCTGTTTTGGGGTCTTTATTGGGTACCATTACAGGTTTGGATAGCTCTTGAGGTATTAAAACATATGAAACCCCCCCCCCCCCCCAAAAAAAAAAGGCCCTATTTTGATAACTACACCCCTCAAGAAATTAATATAGGGGTGCAATGAGCATTTTGTATTTTTTGCTTATTTTTTCATTTTTACAAGGGTTCACAGGAGAAAAAGCATTCCAAAAATTTTCTGTTCATAACCTGCTGTGTGGACACACATCAGGGCTCAGAAGGGAAGCAGCACCATTTGGCTTTAGAAACAGATTTTACTGGAACGGGTTTGGGCGCCATGTTGAAATTGCAGCACCAAATTGCTTCTCATGCTGTATATTTATGGTGTGGAGTGCAAAGGGATTAAAGTGTAAAATGCATCTCCATTTTAAAATTAAATTTAAAATAGATTCCCAGTAAAAAAAAATTGCATCAGTGTTTAATGTTAAAGGGGTTGTCCAGGGTTTTGATATTGATGGTCTAACGTCTAGGTCTGACACCTGGCATTGCCACAGACCAGCTGATATTGTAGGGCTGTGCCTGTTAGGGCAAAGACCCCGATGTCTGATGAGCGGTGGACTCCAAATTAGCAAATGTCTGAGTACTCGGGAAAAAACTAAAGACCACAGACTCCTTGCTGTGAGCCAAGTTCTTCTGGTTTATTCCAAGAGAGGTAAAACTATATAAGATTTTAATATTCTCATTTAAGACACAAAAAAAACCTTGAAGATAAGCAGAATGTCTCTTGGCTGTACGCCCAGAACATTGAGGTTTCTCATACGCATCTACTCACACCTGCAAATGCCTAATTGGAAAAAGGAGTATTGATAAGAGTGACCCTGAGCTCCTGGTAAATTCTCCACACAATGCCTTATTAAGTTATAAAAAATGGCTGCTCAAGGGGGGCGTGGCCTGCACGTTGATGGCGCCGGCTGCTTGAGCGCTCGGCTCCGTGCTCATCTGACCCTAGCGGCTCACACAGTCCTCCGGAGAGACCCACCGATCTCTATAAAGTGCTCTTTTCGACTCCCGACATGGGTAAGATTAAGAAGAGGCAAGCTCCTAAGAAAATGACGGAGTTTTTCCCAAAGACTCCCCCGCCTGGCTCCGGGCCTTCGGGCTCCCCTGCTCCCTTAGCGCACTCGCCCACCTCGCCGACTGCCTCCGCAGGTATCAGCTTGGACGCTGTCCCCTCTCATCTGCTAGTGCAGGAATCTTTACCTCTGACGGAGGGCTCCATGAAATCTTTACTGGACACTTTACGGTCCTCACTGCGGGCAGATTTCTCCTGTATGTTGAAGGAGCTGAGGCGCGATATTCAGGGGCTGGGGGACCGCGTAGCACACGTGGAAGGCAAGATGGCGGAGTTTGCCGCGTCACACAACTCCCTGATAGATGCACATGAGGCGGCAGAGGAGGATATACAGGCGATTAAAGCCAAACTTCAAGACCTGGAAGACCGTCATAGGAGAAATAATATTCGCATGAGGGGGGTGCAAGAATCCGTTGGCCCTCAGGAGTTAGAATTTTTGCTACAAACCCTTCTCAAGGCGGCCGTCCCTGATCTGCAAGAGCGGGACCTTATTATTGACCGGATTCACCGAATTCCGAAACCCAAAGGATTGGATCCCTGGTCCCCGGGATGTTATTGCTCGCATTCACTTTTATCACGTTAAAGAACGTTTCTTGCAAGCACTAAGACAGGATCCAACACCGTCTGATGCCTTCAAGAACATTTCAGTCTTCCCAGACCTCTCTGCTGCTACCCTGGCGAAACGCAGGGAATATGTCCAGTATACTAAGATTCTACGTGATCAGAAGATACGCTACCGGTGGGGATTCCCAGTAAAGTTGCTGATCTCTGTCAAGGGGGAGCTGGTTACGTGTTCCTCTCCTAAAGCTGCTGAGGATTTACTTTGAGACCTGGAACTGCTCCCACCTGGTACCCCGCCGGGTCGTCCTCGGAAGAATGCTCCCGATAAGCTGGCACAGGACTGGGAGCCGGCCTGAACTAGTTTGGTTCTCTCTCGACGACCTTTCACTTTTATTTTTTCACCCGGTTGGATGTAGCCGGGTCACGTAAGGACTCTACTGTCTTTACCCCCATTTTTAGTCTGCCATTTTAGGTACCGGGCAGCCTATGCCCTTTGGCAGACTCCCTCTCCTATGTGTTTAGGCATTTGTTCTCTGATGTTCAGAGGCCAGCTGAGTGTTTTTTCAGCTACCCGTTTTCGATTTGCTGATGTTGTTTTTTCTTTTTTTTGTTCTGTTTTATTTTCGGTACTAATGGTGTATGTGATTTGCATGCTTTTTGGGGTAGGGCAACTGTCTACAGGTTGTGAAGGCAGCGGCAACATGTTCCTAGATGCAATTGGTCTAGCGTTCAGGCTGATGAGACTCCTCCCTTTAGATAAATAATATGGCGGACCTTACGTTTTACTCTAACAATGTCAGGGGTTTAAACTCCCCATTCCGGAGGTCGCAGCTGTGGCGGGATCTTGTTAACAATAGGTGCGATGTTGCCTTGATACAGGAGTCTCACCTGCTGAAGTCTGACCAACACCGCTGCACTCACCGCCTCTATCCGCATATTTTTTACTCCCCGGCAGCGCGGAGGAAAAAAGCGGGGGTGTTTATATGTGTTAAAGCCACTGTGGCGTTTCAATTACATAAATGTATTACCGACGATTTTGGAAGATATGTGATTTTAGTGTGCTCCCTTGAAGGACGACCGTACACTGTTGTATCCGTGTATGCGCCTAACTCTGGGCAGGTATCCTTCTTCAACAGAGTACACAAGAAAGTAATGAAAGTGGCGCAAGGCGCAATAGTTATGGGAGGAGACTTTAATATCCCGATTGATGCGGAGATGGATTGCAGATCCAGTGCTGGTACCCGGCGATTGGACTTACATCAAGCATTGAAGGTCTCGGGCCTGCATGACATCTGGCGGTACCAGCACGGATCTGAATGTGATTATACCCATATCTCCTCTGCGCATCACTCGCAATCCCGCATCGATTTCTTCCTGATTTCTAGAGACTTACTGCTTAATGTGTCTGGCACAAACATCTCTGTGGCATCTTGGTCGGACCATTCCCCCATCTCCATGAAAGTATCCTCAGGATTGCCTAAGCAGTCTCCCCCATTATGGAAACTGAACCCATATTTATTAAAATGTCCTCACAGATTGAAAGAGTTCGATAGGCAACTCTCTGAATTCTTTCAATTCAACGACACCCCGGAGATATCTCCTTCTATCCTATGGCAGGCACAAAAAGCATATATGCGAGGTGTCTTGTTGCAGGCTGCTTCCCGGTTAAAAAGAGCTAGAGAGGCTCGTCTCCGAGAAGCCACTTCTCAGTTAGAAAAGGCCACTCAGAAGTATAAGGACACCCCATCTGCTGTGCATTTGTCGGATCTGAGGAACTGTCAGAATAATCTAAGGTCTTTGTTGTTGTTTAACTATGAAAAATCTCTGCGTAGGATCAGGACGCACTATTATCACATGGGAGATAGAGCTGGTTCCTTTCTAGCTAATAGATTAAAGAAAAGGGCAGTCAATGCAAGAATAGATAAGTTATACTTTGGTGGGAATACTATAACACACCCTTTAGAAATTTCAAATGCATTCGCTTCTTATTATACCCAATTATATAACCTGAAAAATGACCCTTCTACGCCCCAGCCTAGTGATTCAGACATATCCTCCTTCTTGAATGGTGTCACACTCCCCAAACTGTCGGCCTCCCAGCTGGCGTCACTTAACGAGCCTATTACGGAATCGGAAATAGTGGCGGCACTTAAGTCAACCCCATCTAATAAGGCGCCAGGTCCGGATGGTTTCATTGTTTTATATTATAAGACGTTCCAACCGCGGCTGGTCCCTTATCTGTGTTCGCTGTATAATCAGTTTTTCACCTCTGGAGTAATCCCGGCCGATATGCTGTCAGCTACAGTGGTCACACTCCCCAAACCGGGCAAGTCTCCTGACGCTCCTGCTCACTTCCGACCTATTTCGCTGCTCAATTCAGATTTAAAGCTCTATGCCAAATTGTTGGCGACCCGTATAAATAAATTCCTCCCCTCCCTCATAGATCCTGACCTGGTAGGTTTTGTCCCGGGCCGACAGTGTAGAGACGGCACTAGGCGGATGGTTGATTTGGTGCAGCTGGTGGCGCGATCCAGGAGCCCCACAATGCTTGTGTCCTTGGATGCTGAAAAAGCATTTGATAGGGTTCATTGGGGGTTCCTGGATCGAGCACTTCAGGCTTTTGGGTTCCAGGGGATGATCCTGGGCGCGGTCTTAGGCCTTTACACCTGTCCGTCGGCTCGGGTACTGGCTTCCGGGTTTTTGTCTGAACCATTTTCCATATCAAATGGCACTCGCCAGGGGTGCCCTCTGTCACCGCTTATTTTTGCGCTGGTAATGGAACCTCTGGCGACTGCTGTGAGAAACTGCCCTCGGATTAGTGGGGTTACGGTGGGAGACTCATCTCACACTATTGGACTCTATGCGGACGACGTCATCTTGTCCTTAACAGATCTGGAAGCTTCGATGTCAGCTCTCACTGAGATCCTAGATATTTTTTCCAAGTGCTCAGATATAAGCTAAATGTCACCAAGACTAAGGTGTTGGACTTTTTATACCTGTCTCTGTAGAGGAGAGATTGAAACGAGTTACCCTTTCAATGGGAGTCCATGTCGATCACGTACCTTGGGTTGGAGTTGTGCAGGTGCGTGGAGGATATGATCTCCATTAACTTTGCTAAACTTAAAAAAGAGCTGCAAGCGGAGTATGCCCGGTTGTCGCAGGTACATTTGTCCTGGATAGCGCGTATTAACGTCACTAAAATGTTAATATTGCCCAAAGTCCTATATTTATTTAGATGTCTTTCGGTGCAAATACCTAAGGGGCTAATAACTCAGCTTCAAGCTGATCTGCTGAGATTTATCTGGGGCGGACGTCGCCCGCGTGTACCAAAGCTTACCCTCTACCCGTCGGTCCGATCTGGGGGGCTGGGGGTTCCCTGCCTGTACAGGTACTACTTGGCGTGCCTAGCGGAACAGGCATTGGAATGGTGGGTTCCTTCTGCCCCTCAGAGATGGCTTTCTATTGAAGAAACATATGCACGGCATCGATCCCTACCTGCACTTCTTGCTGCACTTACTTTGAAACCCTTCCATTCCTCTGCCCCATTGGCCACTATGCAAGCTACAGTATTTATCTGGATCTATATTTCTCATAATCTGAAATTAATCAGGATTCCTAGGGATAACATCCCCCTGACGTCCCTGCTTTACCATTCCCCGAACATGGATCTTAGTGTGTGGTCCAGCTGCGGAGTCGAGACTTTGGGCCGCTTGTTCTCCGGTGACCATATGTTGGACTTCCATTCACTCCACACCTCGTGTTCGATTCCGAACTCACAATTCTTTCAGTTCCTCAGGATCCGACATATGCTTAGTTCTCTTTTGAAATCCACCTCTGCTCCTACTGATAATCCCTGTCAAACATGGTTGACACGGCCCTCATCTAGGCGACCCAGGATTTCAACGTTCTATGCTGAGCTCTTTTCCAGCCAATTGAATAACAAGCAACCGTTTATGATTAGGTGGGAGCGAGAGATGGATGTTCAATTTACCCTAGCTCAGTGGTGCGCGGCATTGCGTTGGTCTGCCTGTACTTCCAAGTGTGTGAACCACATTGAACAGGCCAGAAGGATTCAGCATCGGTGGTATTTAACGCCAAACAGACTAGCGCACTGCTCTCCGGGGTACTCCCCCTTATGTTGGAGAAATTGTGGTGAAGTGGGTACGCCCCTACACATGTGGTGGTCTTGTGTATGCACGCGGTCGCTTTGGGGCACGGTGGAGCAAGTACTGCGTAGGGTTACTGACACTAGTCTCACGCTCTCTCCGGCCCTGGTAATCCTTGGTATCGGATTGGACGATTTCCCTCCGACGTTGAGGTGGGTGGTCGCCCATGTTATCTCTGCAACACGGAATGTCATAGCGCGCCACTGGAAACAAGCTGTAACCCCACACATTGATGAGGTGATACACTCAGTGAATCATCACATGCACTGTGAGTTGGTTTTCGGATCTTCTGCAGCTGCTCGTCTCCGCTCCCACAACCAGTGGGTCCTCTGGCTCTCCAGTGAGTACGCTACTGCACTCCCGGATGTTTTGTGGTAACAGGGTACCAGATGTCTTATAACTTTCTGTACGTGCCCTATCCTATACCGCTGTATTGTTTACTCTTTTCTGCTGCTGAATGCGGACCCTGCCATAACACCTCTCTATGTGACTGTTGGTATCTGCTCGTAGGTACTATATGGAGTACCTCTCTTTCCGAATATAGCCACTTGTACTAATAATTGTGCCTGTGCTTACCACTGTATACACCATTGTACTCTTTGTTATGCGTTTTGCTTCACCAGTCGTTTATCTCGGCCGTTATTCGGCCTACTGTATTACATAGCTTTGTACTTATGAAAATCAATAAAAATTTATTGAACAATAAAAATGAATATAGCACAGAATGCTAGACCGAAAAAAAAAAAAAAAAAAAAAATGGCTGCTCAAGGCACAACCTGGCAGAACAAGAGAAAAGATGGAGTTTCAACCCTCACATGCTCCCTGCAGTTACCAGCGCCATCCACTTCACAGTGGTCGGAGCTTTGTATTTTCCCTGCCGACTTTTGGCGCTGGAGCTGCAGGATAACAGCTGGTCTGTGGAGGTGCAGGTGGTCAGACCTCTGCCAATCTGATAATCATTTCCTATCCATAAATATCGAAATTCAGGAAAAACCCTTTAAAGCATACACGTGATTTCAGATGACTTTCAGAATAAGCTGACCTGACCTGCGCACTTGTTGAATCGATGCCGTGCCCACAGTGGGCTTCGCAGTGTGCATGCCCCAGCCCGGCGAAGCAGTGCGCAGGCGCGGGCTCAGCCTAAATAACTTCCTTTTTTATATTCCTATTGCTTTTATATTCATTTTGCAAACTGCGCACATAGAATGTCAAATTCAGCACTGTTCATTTAGATTGCCGCATGTAATGTGGACTACTTAGGCTTCTTTCACACGAGCGTGTCCGGATTAGGTCCGGATGCGTTGTGGATGCGTTCAGTGAAAACTGTGCGATTTTGCAGGCAAAGCTATTCAGTTTTGCTTGCGATTGCGTTCAGTTGTTCAGTTTTTATCGCGCGGGTGCAATGCGTTTTTCACGCGCGTGATAAAAAACTGAAGGTTTACAAACAACATCTCTTGGCACCCATCAGTGAAAAATGCATTGCACCCGCACTTGCTTCCGGATGCAATGCGTTTTTTACGCAGCCCAATAGAAGCCCCATAGAACATGCTGCGATTTTCACACAACGCAGAACTGATGGGTGAAAAAAAAACGCTCATGTACACAGACCCACTGAAATGAATGGGTCAGGATTCAGTGCGGATGCTATGCGTTCACGTCACGCATTGCACCCGCGTGGAAAAACTCACTCGTGTGAAAGAGGTCTTTTGGTTCTACAGATCCCATCAGCAGAATAGGCCTGGCTAAATCTTATGACAAATGCAGCAAGATTACTTGAGTTGCAGAAAATAAATCCACCTCCAATTCAGCTCCCACTTGGGAAGTGGGTCACACAAGGGGTCTCCTTCCTTCCTGAGTGAATAAGCTGTATAGGAAAGAAGGTGGAACGAAGGCTACTTTGTGTACGGCTGGGAGCTATTAGAAGCTGCCTCCTTCTGGCAGTAGTTACTGCCATCTAGTGGTACACTGTGCAGCTGCACCGCTGTAACCATATGTGGATTACCGCTAACTGCCACAGGTTTGCTACAAGCACATGATTTTTATATGATTTACCTGTAATTACACACACGAACCACTGCATTTACCAGTAAACAAATTCCTTTGATTAAAAAGCAAAGTTTTAATAATCTATTGTATGTTAACTTTTTATTTTGGCTTGTACATATCAAGGTCCTCCACACTCACAACGGAGTTTTATGCATGTTTTATCTGGGACAGTATTGTCCCATTGATGCTGGATTAAAAATTTTACTGTATTGAAGTTTCCCCCTAATTCCTTTATTTTTTATAGTGTTATTTTTAGTTATATGTAAAACTGCAAACTTTAAAACAGATTCAATTTTTTTATTCTGTTGAAAGTAAAGATTTTAGATGCTGCTAATGATTATCACAATCTCTATTGATACTCTCTGCGAAGCTCACAAGTGTGTACTTTCTCCTAGAGCACATTTATCAACCGGCCAGCCCTGGGTATTCTGCCTCCTGAGAATTTCACAGAGAAACTGGAGGATTCCTTGTTATCTGTAAGTGGCTGCCAGCATTTCTTATCTGTGAGCCTGTAATGGGATGATGGAGAGGACGATATCGTTGAGAAGTTAGTGGAAACCAGGCCTTACGGGGGGGGGGGGGGATTTATCATCATAGGGGTATCTGAAGTTAGGTTGTAAGAGTGGAGTTGCTTTGCCACCTTGCGCCAAATTTAAGAACTCGGTGAATGTATTTTTTTATTTTTTTTTGCAACGTTTTAAAAAGTCGCGCTTCATAAATGTGACTTAAAAACAACTTCTCACTTCTGATGGGTGTAGTGTGGGGAGTTGCAGCTCACCAAAAAATGCAAAATTTTGCGCAAAATAGTTGTGTGCTACATTGTTTGCAACATTTTTACATCACAAAACTGGAGTAGATGATTTGATAAATGTTGCGATGGGAATTAAGTCCAGTGTCTGCAGTAAACCAGTGTGCTTCTTTATTGGAGCTCAAGTGGCAAACAATACCGGTAAAGCAAAAGCTGGCTTCTACAGTCTCCTTCCTGAGATAGCTGCCCCTCTCTCTCTCGGAAGGTAGGCTTCCTAGCCAGAGGGTCTGTGGCTAAGTCGTCGGGCCGGCCCTGTGGTCCAAGGGTTGGTGATCCAGGGTCTGTGGCAGCAGGGGCGTAGCTAAAGGCTCATGGGTCCTGGTGTAAGAGTTCAGCTTGGGCCCCCCTTCCCTCAGTGCTTTGTGTGTCTTCTTATGCAGCACAAGTGTCTTTGGGCCCCTTTAGGCTCCTGAACCCGGTAGCGACTGCTACCTCTGCATCCCCTATAGCTACGCCCCTGTGTGGCAGAGTATCCCCATCTCAGCATTTTCTTCTGGTCACTCCATCAGTCTGGCAGGGTCTTTTCTACTAACAACTCGCTATCTAAAGACATCTAGGGGCTCTAACTGCTCTCCTTATATACATTTTCTAACTGAATTAGTAGCGTCTTTTGGGAGGGGTGGAGCGTAGAAGCACTGTCTAAACAGAAACAATGATGCAATTGCAGTCTGATATAGACTTGTATAGAGTTTCAGTACAAGTCTATGGGAAAGACTAAGCAGTTTTTCCAGACATAAACAAGTCATTAGATGTAAACAACTGAGCTAAACCAGAGAGTCAAAAGGTCACTGTGTCTGTTTTTTTCCCTCCAAAACATTGCATAGTCCCTTATAGTAACTGTAAGATTTTTAACTAATTTCTAACATTATTTTTTTAGATTGGTCCAAAAGGATTGACACAAGTAATAACAATGTCTTGTGGCTCCTGCTCCAATGAAAACGCATTTAAAATAATATTCATGTGGTACAGGGTAAGTAACACAAATGTGTGTGTATAATATATGGACTTTCTAAACCGGACAGCCATAATCCATGCAGAACAAGGTATAATGATGAAAATGAGTACTATGACTACCATATTACAGTAAGAATAGTGCGTGGCGCCATTTTACTAGATTCACAGCGTTGACTATCTTTCAGAACAAGGAAAGAGGAAACAGCGGTGTAACAAAGGAGGAGCTGGAGTCCTGCATGGTGAACCAGGTACTAAAAAATATATCTTAAAGGGAAACTCTAGAAAAAGTGTACAATTAAATGTTAAAATCATCCAGTAGGGGGGTCTTCAGATTCTTTTTATGCCATGCTCCTGTCTTGCTCCTCTATGGCTGCTGGTCCATTGGGGGTCAATTTTCAAATACTATGACGGAGATTAATCAGAACTGCAGTAAAGGAAAACTGGCTTAGTTGCCCCTAGCAACCAATCAGATTCCACCTTTCATTTTTCAGAGCTCCTTTGGAAAAAGAAAGGTGGAATCTGATTGGTTGCTATGGTCACCCATGCCAGTCTTCCTTTACACCAATTTTGATAAATCTCCCCCTATATCTTTTGGACTCTAACATGCACTCAGATTTAGACAATAGAAAGTAGAAATAAAATATTTCTTACTAATTCAGACTTCCCTGGCGCTCTAAGGAAGTGGAAGGGTTAATGGTGTGTGTGTTTGGGGGTGACTGATGATAGAGGCATATACAGCTTTACTTATATCTACACAAGACCGTGCGCCCTTGTATCTGCAATATACCATGACTCTGCACCAGTACCCATAGCTGTAACAAGAGCACACTCCGCCAAGCCCCCACACACACAAATTTCCCCAATATTTACCCCGGTTGTACCTGATCCAAGTATTACCTTTGTGTAGTATCTGGGGAGACATCAGGCTGTGAGGGATCAGGGCTGAGACACCAGTATCACAGTAAGGGGGCGGCTCTTTTACTCTGAACTGGAAAAACACACAGGGGAAGATTTGTCATCTCCCTTGCGTCTAAAAAGTGACTCACATTTTACGCCGCCCTCGCCACATTCCTTAAAAGGGGCATGACAAGGAAGGGAAGGGGGCTTGGCCGTCCGCCATGACAAGGTAACCTTCATTTACACCAGTTTTCTGCCACATATGAAGCCAGAAATCTACGACAGCTCTGAGCTACGTTAAATTACCGTTTAGGTGCACGGACTGCAGGAGGGTGGATACACCTAATTTATGGTGAGGCATCCTTCAGGGCTATTAAGACTGGCGCAGAAAGGTTAATCACCTTGATAAGCAGTGCACTGCAGTCCGGGTCTGGTGACCATGCGGAGGCACGCGTGATTAGAGTAGGACTGTAAGCACCGCTAGCCCAGCAGGGATCCTGGAATGTAGGTGGTCACTTGTAGCCACCATTTTCTTGGAGACATTAGGCTAGAGAAGTGCTGAACTGTTCCCCGACAGCCTGTCACTTCAGTTCCTTCCTTCAGGCCTGAAAGTGGTTCTAGAGCAGAGTCCAGGGGCCCATTCTAGACGGGTAGGGAAGGAGAAAACTGTGCAGCCGCACAGTTCTCACAATGATTAGACAGAGCTCTCTATGAGCACTCTATCCAATCATTAAGGCAGAGGTGGGGTCTGGCAGAGACGGCCCCTTTGACTGCGGACTAAAAGGACCTGCAGAGATGTTTTAGGAATTTTTTTTTTCTTGTTTAAAAGTACATCTTATAGTCCAAGAATATATGTTATAAGTGTTAAATAGTTTTTTAAATATATATATATTATTATTTTTTTTATATATATATTAAGTGCCGTTCTGAAGGGGTCCATTTTCTCCGCTTTCTACCGATTTGTAAGCAATCTCTTTTTTGTTTTAGTCTCCAGGTTGTCCGGACTACAGCATTTTATCATTCATGGGAGGTTTTCATGGACGAACAATGGGTAGGTTTTTGTGTTTATGCTTGTAAAAGCACAGTGTCCCTTTTGCTGAGGGTTACGCCAGGGAAAATTTGACACAGGCGGCATATGGATGGCAGGTCACTGCCCTGGGAGCCCCGAGTCCCCTTTCTCCTCCTGCCACTGTATATAGGAGGTGTGTAGCTATACTGTGTATAGGAGTTATTAGGCAGGACTGCATATGAGTAGCATGTGAATTTTCTGCCACTAAAGGAAGCGACTATGACATTAAAAGGGGTTGTCCAATTTTTGGCTGAACCCCTCCGCACTGGACCTGAGGAGGGAAGCATACATATAGCTCCCTGCCACTCGGTTTTGACTTGTTCTGTTCGCCACTCTTCCAGATGGACGGGGATCACGTGTGCTGCTGCAGCCAATGACTGGTTGCAGCAGTGACGTGTACCCCAAGCAGGCAAATATGCTTCCCTCCACAGGCTCAGCAGAGAAGGGGGCTGCCAAAAATTCTTTTAAAGCTGTAAAACCCTATTAATGCTATATTTATGAATGGCTTTTTGGTCAGCTAAAAAAAGTTGAACCTACTGGTAAAATATTTTTATGGTGTTTTTTATTCACACATGTGAAATGTGTTTTTAGGGAAAAAAAAACACTTTAGCCACAACATGCTAGAATTTTTTTTTAAAAATGCCATCGACACAACGAAATGCCTATCAATAAAGCATGTACTGAGTTTCGTATTTCCCTTAGTCTTTCAGCAAACATCTGGAGGTGGCGTTCTTTGGTCAAAAAAAAATAAAAAACCAAAACGGCTATAGTCAGCAAAAACACCACAGAAAAACTGTGTGAACCCAGCCTTATTGTTAATTTAATGTGTTTTCCTTATATTTTATCTTCATTGTTATAGGGTGCTTGGCTACAACACATTCTAAGGCTATACACAAATTAGACATCCCTTCTTTTGACTGGCCGATTGCCCCCTTTCCAAGACTAAAGTACCCTCTTGAGAATTTTGTTAAGGAAAACAAAGAAGAGGAGGCTCGGTGCTTGGAAGAGGTAATGCGAGTAATATTAGTGGTTAAAGGGCTTTGACCAACAGAATGCAATTTTTAGGATAGGGGTCCATTCACATGACCATAGGCCGTCCGTGCCTGTATTGCGGACTTTAAACACCCACTGACTTTAATGGGTCCGCAATGCTCAAGATGCGAGGCACAGATTGGAAGCCCGCAGAAGCTATTTTTTGCCAATACGGGATTCACTTAGCCGGTGCCGTACATTGCGGACAGCAATTTGTGGTCCGCAGCATGAGCACGAATGGTTTACGTTCATGTGAATGTGCCCCTGGAAGCTTGGGCTAGAAAATTAGAAAAGCATTACTTGGAATTGCAGGAAGACCAGTGGAGCTCCATTTTGGAAGATTTTACACAGGTGGCAGTCAGTGAGGCCCATAGAGTCTCACAGTTATTACTCATTCATAGGGTTTACAAAACCCCGGTTCTATTGAAGAAAATGGGATATAGACCTGACGATGTGTGCCCCAGATGTGATGGTTCAAGCGCGGATCTAGTCCACCTTATGTGGAATTGTCCACGGTTGAGACGATATTGGAGACGGGTGGTTGACACTATAAATAGTGTTTTTGATGTACGTTTGGAAATGACTGGGTTGCAATGTCTGCTGGGTTGTGTGGATCAACTTGATTTGAACGCCAGTACTAGAACAGCGGTTGTACGAGTGTTATACCAAGCCAGGAAGGTTATTGCCTTCCATTGGATTGATCGAGATCCGCCGCACTGTAAAGAATGGGTGGAGAAGGTTCGCACGTTAATATTGCTGGAACACTTTGTGTATCAAAGACGGAATGCTTTGAAGAAATTCTCCATGATCTGGTCGCCGTGGGTGCAGAGATACGGTATCCCGGTTTAGTCACCTGAGGTGTACTATAAATTGACTGTCCGTGGAGCGCCTGATGTGCTGTATGTGTGAAGCGCAGACGCAGGTGGAGTGTGTAAAGGGATTGTGGCTGCCGTCGTTTACTGTGTTGGACATCTGCTTCTTCATGTGCCTGGACGTCGCCGGAATACTGGATCCTGCGGTTGATAGAAGATGAAGCAGTAATTCTGCTGGACTTGTAGCAGCGAAATCTGGACTGTTGCAGGACTTTTGCTTACAGCGGTGGGTGGGTGGGGGGGGAGGGATGGTGTTTCTACATTTTGTTGTATGTTACAAAAACTTCTTTAATAAAAACTATCTGATTAAAAAAAAAGAAAAGCATTACTTACCTCACCGATCCCGGACCGCTGCCATTTTTACACTTGCTGGGTCCCCACTTTCTGCTGCAGCCTTGACACAAATGAAATGGAAAGACATGCCTAATCAGTAGACTACTGGCCACAGCTATGACCATGTCAGCCAGCCATCTCCTGTGTCAAGCCAGGACCAGGAAGTGGAGACCAGTGGGGACCTGGTAAGCTCCGGATCGGCATCAGTTGGGATCGATGAGAAGAATAATGCTTTTATTTAATTAGTTTTTTTAACATATTCCTTATCCTATATCCTTATCTAAATAAACCACCAACATACGGTATGTAAAAATCATTTTTCATGCCTGCCAAGGGTATCCATAGCCTTTAAATCGGTTGTCCACTTTATGGACAATGGGGACATATCGTTGAGCTATGCCCCCATTGTCTTATAGGTGCGGGTTCCACCGCTGGGACCCGCACTCATATCGAGAACGGGGCTCCGCGAGTGAAGTAGGGCACACTGCGCATGAGCAGCCGCCCTCCATTCATTTTCTATGGGTCTGGCGAATATAGCCGAGCGCTGGCTCAGCTATTTCCGTCGGCCCCATAAAATAAATGGGAGCGGGGGCCGCTCCCATTCACTTCTATGGGGAGCCAGCTTGGTGGTGGCCGGACCGGAGTCCTCCAGCCACCACCTTGCGGGGCTCCGTTCTCGATATAGGTGCGGGTCCCAGCGGTGGGGGCATAAGACAATTGTCCATGATGAGACAACCCCTTTAAAGAGAATGTAGAAATGTCTATCGTTTCTATTTGTGAACGCTTTATCATTTACAGCAGGCTAATACAACCTGACCTGTCATCACAAAATGCAATGCAATCTGAAAGCACATGTTATAGAGCAGGAGGAGCAGAGCAGATTGATATATAGCTTTGTGGGAAAAGATTCAGTAAAACCGGTAATTTATACATTTACCGTATATCTTTGCTTTATCTTCCTGTGAACAGATATCGGTACAGGAGGGAGGTGTTATCAGTGACTGTGTAAAGCCTCATTCACGTGTCCGTGCTCTAATCCGTGAGCAGGTGGTCAGTGATGCGTCTGTGAAGTATCCGTGTTGGGTCCGTTTTTTGCTGTCCGTTTTGCATCCGTATTATACTGACACTGAACAGCTGAAAAATAATTTTCAAAGCATCTCTTCCTAATGATCCGTGACACACGGATGCAACGTGGATGGCATCCGTGGTTTTCACGGACCCATAAACTATAATGGACATGATGGATTCGTGAACACGGACAAAATAGAGCGTGCATCCGTGCTATAAACACTGACCCATGGACGGTGCTAAAACACTGATGTGTGCATACACACATTAAAATGAAAGGGGACGTGTGCTGTCGATGGAGAACACGTACAACACACGTCCGGGAAACACTGACGTGTGAATGAGGCTTAAGTGTGTATACAGAGATAGCTGCCAGTCACTCCAGTACACCTCCCTCCTGTACCGATAGCTGTTCACGGGAAGTGGAAATGCAAAGATATAAATGTATAAATAACAGGTTTTACGGAATCTTTTCCCACAGATCTGCTCAGCTCCTCCTGCTCTATGATATGACATTTTCAGATTGCATTGCCTTTTGTGGTGACAGGACCTCTTTAAGCAGTGCCCACATGAGTATTTTCAGTGACCTGTTAAAAATATACAGTAGTTGCCGCCTTTTGTCTAGCGCACTCCAAGCCAGTGTAGAATTGGAAAAATGTTTAGGAATGTGGGAAAGGTTCCGGCCCATGTTCCTTGTGTCTGAGAAGTGGAATTATCACTCACACTTTAATTCGTCTCTAGGTGGAGGATCTGATTGTAAAATACAGGAAAAAGAAAAAGACCGTTGCTGGAATAGTGGTGGAACCAATCCAGTCCGAGGGGGGAGACAATCATGCTTCTGATGACTTCTTCAGGAAATTGAGGACAATCGCTCAAAAAGTAAGAGGAATATATAATTTGCATAATATTTGCATGTACGTAGATACATTCTCCCACTTGATAATAGGGAAGCTGGGTGATTTTAGAAAAAACCCTTATCGATATTAATGGTAACTCAAAGGAATACTTCTTCAAAGGGATTAGAATGGAGTCTTTTGGAAATAGTCAGAAGATGCCCACTCCTTGTGTGTGGTCCATCCTAGAGAGACATCAAAGCCATTTGTCACCTCACCAGGCTCCAGCCATGAGAGTTGACAAGCCGGCGTGGCTCCAGCTAGGCATCCAGACGCCTCTGTCTGATTTTTTTCTTTTCTTTTTTTTTTTTAGAGGATGCTTAATGGGGTTTTCCAGAAATTTTTTAAAATGGCAGCTTTACAAATGGTGGCAACCAGTCCTTCTCATCTTCCAGGTTGCTGACCGCCATTTTTAATCATCCACGGTGAAGCCCTATAAGAACAGAACCAGCATTTTCTGTATAAAAACTCAAATATCATGTACCCTCAAAAACTGGTGTCAGACCTAAGGGTGTAGGTGGAAAAGTATGTAGTATGTAGGTGGAAAAAGGCGTTTGTTCTAGTCTTATGCACCTACATATGGGTTATTTGATTTGAGGCCTAAGGGTGCACTCAGACAACTGTATTTCTGGGTCCGCACCCGTTCCGCTAAATTGGACTCATTCACTTCAATGAGCCCGCAAAAGATGCAGCCGGCACACCATGTTCTGTCCACATCCGTAGTTCCATTCTGCGGCCCCACAAAAAGTATAGAGCATCTCAGCGATTGCAGACAATAATAGGTATTTCTATCATAGTGCTGGCCATGTGCGGTCCGCAAAATGTGGAAAGCACATGGCCGGTATCCGTGTTTTGCAGATCCACAATTTTCGGACCGCAAAACACTTACGGCCATCTGGATAAGCCCTAATGAGAATGAATCTGCAGTTCGTCCTTGTATGTTTTTGTGGACCGTCCTGATACAAACCTGTTTTCCAGCATGGATGTGCTTTTTTGGTGGATGAAGTTCAAACAGGCGGAGGAGCTACTGGTAAATTCTGGGCCCATGAACATTGGGGCATGGATGATCCAGCTGATGTGGTTTCCTTCAGCAAGAAAATGATGACCGGAGGATTTTACCATAAGGAAGAACTGAGGCCTGACGCAGTAAGTAGATTTCAGTCTTCTTTTACGCCAGAAAACTGGTGTAAAAAAATGTGCCAGGCCCGTTGGCCCCGCTCCCTCCTTCACAAAGCCTCCTTCTCGGAAAGTGGTGACGACGGCACAGAAACTCTATTAGTGCCTAGATTTAGGTACATTGAAAGTTAAAAAAAACGTAAACACAGGGCTTGCGACTTTTTTTTATGCCAGAAAAGATAAATTCCCCCCCCCCCACTGTCACTACACATCAAAAAATGAATTGATAGTAATGCTTAAAATAAATGGGGTTCAACTCCTCATGTTCTTTAAGCAAATCTTGCCCCAAACTGCATAATCTGCTCCACCAAAGATTTGGATATGAAAACATTAATGGTTCAGCATCTAATCGGCATTACGTGTATTAAAGCGGACCTTTCACCGGTCCTGACATTACCATATAAATAGCTGGCAGGGTAGGGCATACTGATATCTGATATTGCGTGTTATTTTTCCTATGCTCTGCTCCGTTCCCCCGCTGTTCCCCCCGTTCTGGTTTCCTGCCTGGTATGTAAATCCATACCATCGGTACAGGGAGGAGGAGACGGCCGTGTTCCTCAAGGGAGGTCCTTCTCCGTGGCTTTGATGCCCTCCGCTATGATTGGTCAGCTCACAGCCAAGCAGAAGGAGACACCCCTTTAGAAACACGGCCGTCTCCTCCTCCCTGTACAGATGGTATGGATTTACATACCAGGCAGGAAACCAGAACGGGGGGCACAGCGGGGGAACGGAGCAGCGCATGGAAAAAGTAATAAGCGATATCAGTATGCCCTACCCTGCCAGCTATTTATATGGTAATGTCAGGACGGGTAGAAGGTCCTCTTTAAGAGAATGTATGACACTGCCATCAATTATTTATTGTAAATGGGTAAAGCCACCACTACATTTACTTCTGTATCGGTGTGCGGCGTGGTACGGGTATTTATTTGTATTCTACTGGTTTTCTATACAAAACTTGAATAGAAACTGATTTAAAAAAAGGTGAATGTTCAGCCTAAGCAGTGATCTAGGATTGGCTTTTTTGTAAGGGCTCAGGGATTTTCTTATCTCGCCGCTGCAGCTTGTGTAGGTGCAATCTTCCCCTGGTCCTCAGTATAGAAAAGGTGATAGAGCGGACTCCTGCCGAGGTTGTCTGATCGCCTCCTTGTAGGCCTATAGTCCAATTTAAATTCATCCAGAGTAAATGAACGCAGCCGCATAATTGAAGCAGATAAGAGAACAGATTGTGCCTTGCTTATGTATATGTGAAGCTAAAACACATAACCCATCAGTAGAAACGTCTTATCATTGCATCTATAAGTACACGGCATAAGGTAGTCAGAGCACCGGAGCTGCGAAACACTTATCCCTTCTTAAAGGGGTTATGCCCTAATTAACGGAAAAAATCAGATACCATATAGTACTTGACAGTCTCATTCAGCAAGCCCTGTACCTCCCATGGATCCAGAACTCTCCTCTTTCATGTCTCCAGTTGCTCTTCTCTTCAGGCCGGCAGCTCAAAGGGCATGTCCTTTCTGCTGCAGCTCTCCCTATCACAGGTCAGGAGGTGAGTCTTTTCAGAGACAGCTGTCTCCCTGTTAAAGCTCAGGGGGCATGTCATTATAATGAATTATGAGAGTATCTCACAACTGAAGCATTTTTGAAATGGAAAGTAAATTACAAAAGTAATTTGTTTATATGCTGATTTATATAAAAAATTTTAAATAATCATCTAATGGTGGAGCAAACCCTTAAAAATAATATACATGCAATGAGAAGCACCTACTGCTTGACAAAGGGGGTCCTCACAACCAGGGACTGCAGTACCAGTGAATACACTGGTCCACGGACTATATCCACAGATGTAGCAGAGCTGTATGTGGTTGCACAGTAAAATAATGCTTTCATAGTAGTTTGGAAACAGAGTTAACCTAAAACCTGAGTTATTACTATGGCGGACATGGATTTATACTCCTGGTTGATTGAATGAAGACATTTTTATCTCTTCAGATGTGTCCATTGCCAATCACAAGCAACACATACAAATGTGCCATTTCACTGATTCATGTTGATGGTGAAGCTCTCATTCATCGGGTGATCCTGTCATTTATGCAGGCACATCAGTCATCTTTTCTGGGCAGCAGATCGTGCAGTCTAAACCGCGATCTGCTGCCCGGAAACAATGGTATAGCATGCAGCGATCTCCTTCAGTGAAGGAGCAGCCGACTGTTGGGAAGGAACGCTGTTACATGTAAACCCACCTTACATCGACCTGCCCTCGGCCTTTACAAGTCTTCTTATGAATGCTGTGGGCCATTTGGGGGGGGGGGGTTTGTGCCCCTGCTGATACCTTGTATTTGTTGTTTGCCATTGCTCACACAAGAAGGTGTCGTTTCTTGATCAGGTTGCTGGCGGTGCATCACATTTGACCTCCCCTGCCCGGCCTTCAGGATATGAACGTCAGATTGCTTATTGATTCATTTCCGTTCTTTCTCTTTTATTTCATTAGCCATACCGAATATTCAACACCTGGCTTGGGGACCCCTCTAAAACACTCCTATTGTCTGAAGTTCTAAACGTCATCAAGCGTGAAAACCTCATAAAAAACGCTGTCCAAGCAGGAAAAGTTCTTCTAGATGGACTTCTAGATTTGCAGGTGACAATCGATTGTATAATTTTTGGCTCTTCCTTTTCATATCTGGATTCACTGATACTTCGTTCAATTAGAAAATGAAATCAGTCCTAATGAACCGTGGCGTTAGTAAACCAGAATGGCTTGCAAAAATATAAGGTTGTACTCATTGTTACTGATCTCCCGACGCTCCCGTTCTCATGTTCCCTGGGTTCCCCACCAGTTTCTACTTTCTGAGCCCTCATGGAAATATGACCACTCAGCCAATCACTGGCAGAGGAAGGTCACCGCCTGTAAACCCGGGGGCTGTCGTATCGGGAGCAGCAGGGCATTGGTAAGGGGTAAGAGTATCACCTTATTTTGACTCTTAAAAAAAATTGATCGTCTGGACAAGACCTTTAAAGTCAAGCTGTATTACGTATATATTTGTCAGTAAAAGGCTTTATGGGGGTTACGGGGGTGAATATCCTTAAAACAGGTCATTAGGTTGGAAATAAATAAAAAAAAGGCATATTCACTTCACTCATTCATCCGCTGTGCCCGGTCTCCTAATGCCGCAGTGACGCCCTGGCTGTAGGGTCACCAATCACACGTTCCTATAGTCAGACGTAATCATTGCAGCAGGAAGGGGAGGAAAGTGGGATACCAGACAGCCCTGAAATCAGCGAGGGGCATCAGTAAAATATAGCACTTTTTATTTATTTCTTTTCAACATGCTGACCTGTTCTTAATGATATTTTCCTGAGTTGTCTGTTTTAGTGACATTCCTTATGTAATCACATTTCTGAAGTATCTTTGTGTTATGCCATTCCGTTATTATTCCTGCGAGAAGTTATGAATGAATTTCTAGCAGTTTGCAATGAAGGCCCAGCTGGGTGTTACCAGTTGGGGTGTGTCCCTGCACAGTCTGACACTGGCAGCACTGATTGGACACTGTCAGACTGTGCAGGTACACTCCCCCAACTGGTAACATCCATCTGGATCTTTATTCCAAACTGCTAATTCATAACTTTTGGCAGGAATAATATCGGATTGGCACATCATAGAGTGATACCAATAGATGCACCATAATTGGGGAATGCAAGTAGTTGTTAAAGGAATCTGTCACCAGCGGCCTCCCAATCTGCTTCCATAGACACATAGCTGTGTTTGACCTGACTAAAACTCTGTTTTACTTTTGTTGACCTGAGGCTCAGTTCCTGAGTTATGATATGTTTTCTTAATATGAGGATTAAGTGCATATTTGGTGCAATAATGGCGTCACCATTGCTCTTGTTGCACCCAAGCTCTACTCTTTTCTGTGGCCGGCCCTTCCCTGACTGCTTTGATTGACAGGATCAGTCAATGGCAAAGCAGCAAGTGAGGGGCTGGCCACAGAAAGGAGTGGAGCCTGGGTGCAACAAGAGCAATGGTGACGCCGTTATTGCACCAAAGGACTAATTTGCATAGTAAGAAAACGTCTCGTAACTCAGGGACGGAGCCTCAGATCAACAAAAGAAAAACAGAGTTTTAATTAAGTCAACCTCCAGACATGTCAGGTTCGGAGGTCTACCTCCGGTCTGGTGCACCTCGCTGAAACAATGACATACCGCACCCGCTGCGTATTCCATGAATGAAGAGTTGGCCTTAACACCGCAGTGACACTAATAGGATGGGTGCGAAGATGAAGGATGAGAACGTTACTGATATCGATGGCAGGAAACATCAGACGTTCTCCAGTGTCATTGAGCTTGGAATAACCCCCTGTCTACACCACAGAGCACTGATTTCTCTCTGAGATTTATTGCTGCAGCGAGCGCCTGTGCCCCGTGCAGCCCGCAGCCTCCTCCGCGGCTGATGTTCACTCCCATTCACAATCCTTCATGGCCCATTGAGCCGTAACAAAAACACAGTGCAGTCAGATAATGGCTTATTGATTGGTGTCTTCTGGCCCTCTGTAAATCTGATGGTTGTGCCATCTACTGCTTTCCTGCCTGCCATGAAGGATGGGGTTATAGGCGCCATACTATAATGAGTCTGTCACGTTGGCGTGTTTACCGATTGTCTTCCTCCTGATAAAATATAGGTAGTAATACCAGTTCACATGAATCCATGCTGAAGCCTTTCAGGTTGTATGATCAGACCTATAAGGCCTTCTATAGCTACAGTTAGGTCCAGGGATATTCGGACAGTGACACAATCTTCATGATTTCGGCTCTGCATGTCGCCACCACATTGGACTTGAAATGAAACAACTGAGATGCAATTGAGTGTAGACTTTCAGGTCTAATTCAAGGGGTTGAACAAAAATATCCTGTTTAGGAATTGCAAAGATTTTTCTACAAAGCCAACTCATTTCAGGGGCTCAAAAGTAATTGGACAAATTAACATTACCGTAAATCAAATGTTCATTTTGAATACTTTGTAGAGAATCCTTTGCAGGCAATGACTGCCTAAGGTCTGGAACCCATGGACATCACCAAACACTGGGTCTCCTCCTTTGGGATGCTTTGCCAGGCCTTTACTGCAGCTGTCTTCAGTTGTTGCTTGTTTGTGGGGTTTTCTGCCTTAGGCCTCTTTCACACGGGCGTCATGTTTGACGCCCGGATAAGAGGCGAGTGTGTTGCGGGAATATGCGCGATTTTTCCGCGCGGGTGCAAACGTTTGTAATGCGTTTTGCACGCGCGTGTGAAAAATCGCCATGTTTGGTACCCAGACCCGAAGCCGGACTTCATCACTGAAGTCCGGTTTCGGGTATTCTGGAGAATTTATTATTTTCCCTTATAACATAGTTATAAGGGGAAATAATAGCATTCTTAATAGAGAATGCATAGTAAAATGAAGAGGAAGGGGTTAAACATAATAAAAGTTAACTTACCTTAGCCACTTGATTGCGTAGTTGCGATCTGTCTTCTCTTTTCCAGCTTCAGCTAACAACTAAAGGACCTGTGATGACGTCACATCACATGGTTCAATCACATGGTCCATCACCATGGTAAGATGGACCATGTGATTGGACCATGTGATGTGACGTCATCACGGGTCCTTTAGTTGTTAGCTGATGCAGGGAAAGAGAGGACAGATCGCAACTACGCGATCAAGTGGCTAAGGTAAGTTAACTTTTATTATTTTTAACCCCTTCATCTTCATTTTACTATGCATTCTTTATTAAGAATGCTATTATTTCCCCTTATAACCATGTTATAAGGGAAAATAATAAAGATCGGGTCCTGTTGCTAAGCAACCATGCGGGAAAATCGCACTGCATCAGCACTTGCTTGCGATTTTCCCGCAGCCCCATTCACTTCTATAGGGCCTGCGTTGCATGAAAAACGCACAATATAGAGCATGCTGCGATTTTCACGCAACGCAGAAGTGATGCGTGAAAATCACCGCTCATGTGCACAGCCCCATAGAAATGAATGGGTCTGGATTCAGTGCGGGTGCAATGCGTCCTCCTCACGCATTGCACCCGCGCGGAAAACTCGCCCGTGTGAAAGGGGCCTTAAGCAAGTGAAAGGCATGCTCGACCGGGTTCAGATCTGGTGATTGACATTGCAGAATATTCTACTTCTTTGCCTTAAGCTCCTGGGTCAGTTTTGCAGTATGTTTTGGATCATTTTCCATCTGTACTGTGAAGAGCCGTCCAATCAGCCTTGCGGCATCATCAAGAAACATTAGTGACCCAGTGCCATTGGAAGCCATGCATGCCCATGCCATCACACTGCCACTAATATGCTTTACAGAGGACATGGTAGGCTTTAGATCAAGAGTCATTCCAAGCCTTCTCCATACCTTCTTCCCATTATTCTGGAACAGGTTGATCTTGGTTTCATCTGTCCAAAGAATTCTGTTCCAGAACTGGGTTGGATTCTTTAGATGTTTTTTGGCAAAGTCTAATCTGGCCTTTCTATTTTTGAGGCTGATTAATGGTTTCACCGTGCGGTGAACCCTCTGTATTTGGTCTCATGAAGTCTTCTCTTTATGGTAGACTTAGATACTGATACACCTACTTCCTGGAGAATGTTCTTCACTTGGCTGGATGTTGTGAAGGGTTTTTCTTCACCATGGAAAGGCTTATTCGATCATCCACCACTGTTGTCTTTCATGGACGTCCAAGCCCTTTTGAATTCCTGAGCTCACCAGTGCGCTGTTTTTACCAGAATGTTCCAAACCTTTGATTTGGCCACACCTAACATTTCCGCTATTTCTCTGATGGATTTCTTCCTTTTTTCAGCCTAATGATGGTCTGTTTCATTTCTATTTTACTTCCTTTGACTGCATGTTGTGGGTTCACAGCAACAGCTTCCAGATGCAAATACCACATCTGGATTCTACCCCAGACCTTTTACCTGCTTCATTTATAATGGATTAACGAAGGAATAGCCCATGCAGCCCATCAATTACCTTTGGTCCCTTGAAAAAGAGGCAGCCGCATATTAAAGAGCTGTAATTCCTAAACCTTTCCTCCAATGAGGATGTGAATACCCTCAAATTAAAGCCGAGAGTCGGCACTTTAAGCCCATATTGATTATATAACTGTATCTAGAATATGTTTTGGTAAACAACTAAAATGTCAAAACTTGAATATATTGATTGCTCTGGGCTGCAGAATATGTATTGAAGCCTAATATATGTATATATAATAATACAGTAATTCAATGTGTGTGTATATATATATATACATACACACACACACACACTAACAGTGTGAATCTGGCAGATCACAGCATACACACCCAATATTTAGTAGCAAGCATGATCAAACGACAGGGCACTTCAAGGGGGCATATAATGGGTATGTTATGAGGGCATCTTATAGATGGCTAAACTTTAAGCATTCACCCTACAGGCCTACACCCACGTACTTATACAATAGAATAATTTACCTGAAGACGAACAATTTCTGTACAAACATAATGTTCTGACATCAATAAGTGCATCATAGAACTGCATCAGGCCCGACACTTAGTAGAATGCAAAATCCTTTTTTCCCTGGCTGTTGCACACCTTCCGGATGTTTTTTTTTTTATAGAAAACGCTGCAGCGAGATGTTACTTTAAAGTCTATAGTAAAATATTACAAAATGTCGCAATATAAACCAAAAACACTTGAAACCGATGATGCTTTTTAAATGCTGGTGTATGAGGGAGCACTAAACATCCTTAGTACACTGAAATCCATCTACTTCTGGGGTCTTTTTTTTACAGGGGCAGATTTCCTCCTGGTAAGGAGCACTGATAGATTATATAAGAGTATGTTCACACCTAGCATAAACACTGCAGATTTTCTAATGCAGAATTGTGTGTGGAAAATTTGCAGCCATTTACAGTACCAGCAGGTTTTACCTAATCTCATCCACACACTGCAGAGAACAATTCACAGCGGAAACTGACAAGTGGTACAGATTTTAAATCTGTAGCATATCAATCCGTACAGCGGATTTTCATAGCAGATTTCACCCTCAGCAATACAAAGATTGGAATCGGCAGCAAAACAGCAGCATTTCTGCATCGAAATCCGCAACAAAAACACATCATTTGGTTTTGCCGCTGCAGAGATCTGCAGTAGTTCAGCCCCGTGTGATTGGACCTTCACAGTTACCGTACATTTTTCTTGACTTACTGAACTGCAGTCCTTTACATTTTTGGTGGTAACCCTTTTCAATACTTCAATAACGTGTAATGTTTGTTTATTCACAGTCCCGCTATCCGCATCTTGTGAGCAGAACCAGGGGCAGAGGGACATTCTGTTCATTTGATACTCCAAATGAGGAAGCCCGATCCAAGTTGATAGTACAAGCAAGAAACAAAGGTAACGCATGAAACAGTATAGACGAAAACCGTCAATGGAGTAGTAAAATGTATCGCTTTTACAGTCAGCATAAATTAAAGGGGTTGTCCCATCTTGGACATTGGGGGAATATCACTAGGATATGCCCCCAATGTCTGATAGGTGCAGGTTCTACCTCTGGGCCCCACACCTAAACTTAGAACAGAACCTGCAAAGCGCCGGAGGGGCACCGTGCATGCGCAGCCACCCTCCATTCATTTCTATGAGACTGCTGAAAATAGCTGAGTGCTGGCTCGGCTATTTCCACCAGCCTCATAGAAGTTAATGGCACGGTGGCCGCGCTTGCGCAGTGCACTTCCCATTCATTTCAATGGGACTTGCAAAAATAGCCAAGCACGCTGATCAGCTATTTTCAGCACTCCTATATAAATGAATAGAGGGCGACTGCACTTTGGAGGCTCTGTTCTAAGTTTAGGTGCCCCCAATGTCCAAGATGGGAATACCCCTTTAATTCATCCTGCCTTTCAAATAGATGACTCATTTATTTTACCACAAATGTGATGGTCTATCCTGAGGAGAGGCAATTAATATCAGATCAGTAAGGGGTCTGAATCCTGACACCCCTGATTGAAGACCCTCAACTCTCGAGCAGGTGTGCATTCCCTCACTTTGGAGCAGCACGGTCCCATTGAAGTGAATGGGGCTGAGCTCTAATACCTAGACATTACTGAAAGTTTGGAACTACGCCTATTGAAAATGACAAGCTCTCCATTTAATAATATGTAAAAATATCTCCATATTTGTTAAAACATAAAAATATATACAAAAAGAACAATTTTAATACCTGTTGAATGGTATGGTTTTAAGGTACACACGTGCGAACCAGATGATTCAGGTTAAATCAAATCATTAAGTAACTTAACATATAATAAATTACAATATAAGTATAATAGAGAGATGTAAATGCTGGTAGCAATGTAATCCTGGTCTGAAAAACCGGAGCCCTCGCAAATATGGCTGCTGTTTAAACAGTATGGCATAAGATGAGACTGTGCGCGGTCACTAATGGACCTGGGGATATAAGGACAGTGACTGGCTATCGCAGTAACTACTATATCCCCAGGTCTCATCTTATGCCGTTAGGAACCCTGCGATTTCGTTTTGGGGGTTTCAATTAGAAGACAGAGGGAGCCCGCTCCCTCTGTCTGACCTCTTAGTTGCCATAATCACTATTAGCTGTGGCATCTGAGGGGTAAAAAATGACCAGGATTGGAGTTATCTCCGATCCTAGCCGCTGTGGGCTGCTGTCACCTGTATTACACAGGCAGCACCCACCAGTGTTTATGCCCGGAAACTGCCATAAATTATCCTAAACATATCAGGCCCCATAGGTCCACCCTGCCCACTTTTTTTTAAAAAGAGGCGAGTGTGGTGCAAAAAGGCAAAAAGTTGGATTTTTTTTTAGCCCGATAGGATCTGGCAAAAATTCTAGTTAATTCTTTGCAATTAGAGAGCCTATTACTGTTTCCTGCCTGTGGTCAGTGCAGTAGGAATTGATGACGGGCTCCCTTTAATTTGGTTGTTATCTCGGACTTGCGTGGCATCTTCTGTTAGTGGAATAGGCTTATAATCAAGCCTACACGGCGTGGAGGAGGGAGTATGGAATACAGCAGACGGTTGGCGACCACTGTAGTACTAGAATAGCTGAAATGTTGGTCACCTAGACAGTGTGGCAGGTTGTTGGCGTGCCCTGCCATGCACTGAAGGGGTCTGTAAGAACCGTGAGCGCACTGGAGTTGGATCGGGGTGAATGTATAACTGACAAACCAAACCAGTACTTGGCTGTTTATTGCAGGGGTTCCCAACCTGCGACCCTCCAGCTGTTGCAAAACTACAACTCCCACTATGCCTGGACAGCCTACAGCTATTAGGGCATGTTAGGCATTGTAGTGTTGCAACAGCTGAAGGTTGAGCATTCCTGATTTATTGCAGAGATTCTCTGAATCCGTGTCATGCCCCTCCCCTCAAGCCAGTCTAAACATAATGCAATGTATTTTTTTTTTTTTCAGGAGTATTCCTTTAAATAATGGGCATGTAAAAAAAGATTTTATTAAACTAATAGAGAGCATACTAACGCATTTCTCCCCCCTCAGGTGTTGTTCTAGGAGGTTCTGGAGATCGGTCCATTCGGTTCAGACCAACCCTGGTTTTCAAAGAGCACCATGCGCACCTCTTCTTGAACATCTTCAATGACATCTTGGCAGATTTCAAGTAGCTTTGTATTCCGCTTTGTTGCCTTAGTCCAAAAGAATTAGGAGGTCTCGAAATAAGTCACGCTTATTAATCTCTACTACCATATACGCACAGTTCAGGTCTAACCACAATGGATGGAGAATATATTTGTGCTCAAGCCAAAACCGTGTCTCCATAAAGAGTTTTAATGTGCCACAATATATATTTTCATAGGAAAACTATACT
Organism: Bufotes viridis; assembly: GCA_033119425.1. Classification (NCBI taxonomy): domain Eukaryota; kingdom Metazoa; phylum Chordata; class Amphibia; order Anura; family Bufonidae; genus Bufotes; species Bufotes viridis. The sequence continues at coordinate 42,201,590 of CM065595.1, read as the reverse complement.
TTTTTTTTTCTAGTTTACACCTTTCCGTGTTCAGGGAAGTTGCGAAATAACGAAATATTAATATTGTTAATTATGGAACATTCAGACTGTGAAATGAATACGAATACCCTGAAAACGTCCGATCCGTGTATGTGTTGTCTTGTGTTAATGATTATGTAAGGAATTTTGGGGCCTGCCCTGTACCATGTATTGTCGCCACAATGTGAGCATTTTGTTTGTGAGGTAAGTTTCCACCACTATTCAGATTTTAATGGTTAGATTAGAAGATATTATAGCTGTCTACTAAATTAATGCCGCCTTACTGCCTGTGGTTCACGGTAATCTAAGTCCGCTGTTATGTGACGGCAGTATTTGCATGTTGTACGGTAGATAGATATTTCTTAGATACTTTTAAGTATAATATATTTCTAAAGGTAAGACAGTATTTTACGGCCACTTGATTTGGTGTCTTCTAATGAAACGCTTTTTGTACACATTACACTGAGCCATATATACAAGCATTACACATTGGGTCGGATGCGCGTGTCCGTGCTAACCATCCATATTACTCTGCTGCGTCATGGACCAACCATAGGGAAACCTAAGTAATGCGGATGGATATCACGGTCAGCACATGGGCACGGAGATCCTGCCTTACATGTAGAGTTTGGTGAAAGGAGATTCATTATTTAAAGGGGTATTCCCATCTCAGACAATGGGATATGCCCCTATTGTCGGACAGGTGCGGGTCCCACCTAGAGAAATGAATGGAGTGGGGTGCGCCCTCCTTCACTTTGCTGGCTCAGTTTATGAGATAGGTGTGGGTCTCACTTCTGGGACCTGCACCTATCAAGCAATAGGGGCATATCCTAGCAATATGCCCCTATTGTCTGAGATGGGAATACCCCTTTAAGATTGGATCAAATGAGAATATTTCTAATTGTCAGTATGAAGTGTCAGTCATGTGTCCTTGATGTAAAGTGACATCAGACCAGGACTGTACATGCCACTTTGCTCTTGCTTCTCGTACTGTACAAAGATTTATCAAAACATTTTTTGAGACAAAGTGGTCTTCTAACAAATAGGATACACATGACTGGTAGAAATCTGGATGCTGAGGTTAAAGGGGTTTTTCAGGATAACTGATGACCTATCCGCAGAGTTACTGTATGCGCCGGTGCCTTCTTAAACAGCTGGTTGGAGGGGGTCCTGGGTGTTGGACCCTCACAGATCAGATACCGAAGACCTTTCAGGAGGAGAGGTCATCAGTTGAAAAATACCGGAACACCTCTTTAAAAAGTGAGTTGTCCATGTATGCCCTGCCACTTTCTATTGATGTAGAGGAGAGCACTTGAGGGGTTCTGTGATCCGGCCTGGACTGGTGATACATTGTTACTCGGTTGAAAAAAAGTCCTAAGGCCATGAAGTTCACCCGTTAAATACTTACAAACCAATTTCATCAAGGTACATGGTGCAGCCAAAAATCTCTCTTCAACTTGTTATTTGCTGGAATTCCTTTAAATATCTGCCCCCTTATCCTCGGTGCAATAGTCATTCTAGCTAATTTAGTTTTTTTTCGGCTACAAAACTGGTAACCTCTGCTTGTGTAAAGCTCTTAAATGTAGGTCAAGATGGTCTTCTTGGGATGACCCCTTTTATATGAATGTAATTGAGGGTGTCCCTGCTCGTAACCCTTTCATTAGCCGAAGCAGATAGCTGCTACTAAGGTTGGATCTGCCACTGGAAGACCAGTCCCATCTTTGCAACTTTATACAGCAGCCATTGAATAAATGGGCCATGCAGTATTGCAGAGAACACTAGCCACTTCCCTGGTCATAACCGCTGTTCTACTATGCTCGGCACATTGCGGGGACCATTCATGTGAACAGTAGGGGTCTACGCTGGGCAACCACTTTTGGTAGTTGAGGAGTTTACCCATTAATAACATTTACCAACTATCCCCATATATGATCACTAGGGTCTGACCACTGGGACCTACACTGGTCAAAAGAAAATGAGGGTAGTAGTGCACATGTGACCACTGCACCTTCAAGTCTCTATCTCCGACAGTTCCATAGAAAAGAGTTCAGTAGTGGTCACCATGACTCCAGTCATATGTGGATCCTTGTTCTCCTGGGCAATCAATAGTCTAAACCTGGAAAACCCCTTTAAGTTGAAACATTCAGAATAACCAAACTGCAGGGATGATGATTATATGTTATAAATCAGCATTGGCAAGTCTGATTTTGTCTTAGCAAGATCTGCAGCGTGAAGCCATACATCTCAAGCGGAATCACTCCTGCCAGGACCATTGATATATATCAGAAATGGATGAGATTGCTGCATTACATGAGAACTAGTGCATGAGTAGTCATATAGGAGCGTTCCTAAACTTTCCATTTAGTTAAAGGGGTTTTTTCGGGAGTTTTACACCGATGTCTTATCGTCTGGATAGGTCATGAGTATCTGACTGGTGGGAGTCTGACACTAGTGACCCCCGCCTATAAGCTGTTTGAGAAGGCAGAGATGCTCGCCTAGTCAATGTGACATCACGTTCATCGGTCACGTGGCCTAGGCGCAGCTCAGCCCCACTGAAGTGAATGGGGCTGAGCTGCAATACGAAGCACAACCACTATACAATGTACGGCGCTGTGCTTGGTAAGCTGAGAGAAGGCCACAGTGCTGCGTACACCGGTGCCTTCTCAAACAGCTGATCGGCGGGGGTCCCGGGTGTTGGACCCCCATCAATCAGATATAAAACTTCCAGAAAGTCCCTTTATAAGCAAATCTAAACTACTTTTACACTAGATTTTCCAAAACCAATTAACTTTTTGATACAGTAATGGTGTAAGAATCCCAGCAATTGCCAGATGTGTGTTTAATGGGATACTTTATTGTGTTGGCCATGATTATTATGTATGTAGCATGTTCAAGGCTTGTAATGAATGTGTAATTTTCAAATAAGTCATTACTACACTTTCAGATAATTTTAATGCATTTATCGTTTTTACACTTGGTCCGTGTTTTTCTCATACACCAAATATGTAAGAAATGTTAACATACACTTGACACAAGACTGATGAAACTAGGTGCTTACGAGGAGCAAGTGAGCCGTTTACAGCGCGCGTCCGCTGCCAAACATCTTACGAATAACTGCACTTCTGTGTCCTTGTCCAGAAATCTGTGGATTTAACTGCTTTATGTGTTAATCAGTAAGAAATAAAATGTATTTGTAAGTTTATCATGGTTGTCAATTTATTTCAGACTGGTTCGGGGATATGTAGCCCTGTGCACACCGTGTGGAGCTGCAGTGCCAAAATCCCATGTGTACATTGTGGGATATTCCCATGCGTACATTGACCTGCAGTACATACTGTAAAATCTGCAGCGTGTCAATTTATGTTGCAGTTATGCAGAAATTCCCCACTGACTTCAATAGGAAGGCTACTTCAGCTACAAAACCTGCAAGATAAACTTTGGATGCAGATTTTATGTGGAACCTGAGCAGAAGCCCTAAATAAATAAAAAAACAGAAAAGAAATAACACTATGCTCCCTTCCCTATCCCATGTCCGTCTCTGTACAACCCAGCCCCCTGTAATTACGTCTTGTCTAGTCACAGACTGCTGCGGTCAAACTGGCTGATATGTCACTGAAGGAGACCAGGCAAAGGAGCCAGAGGAGACGAGTTATCTAGGGAGGGTGTTTTCGCCGCCCACTTGTTTCCCACAGGTGATATCTGCACAATTTGGAGTGGATTTACCGCTGCAGATTTCCCACAGCAATACCACTATTAGTGCATGTAGCCTAAAGTGCTAGGGCCGAGTGGCTCAGTGGCTAGCACTGGTCCCTTGGATGGTCCCAGTTCTGGATGGGCTCTGGGTCTCACTCAGTAAGCCCACTCCCAAAGCCTCCCCCTTGACTTCAGATGTCATTCAGATCCTGTTTGAACTACATAAAAGGTAATACGTGCTGGGAGCCATAAGGGTACGGCCACACTTTCGGTTTTCCAAGCCAAAACTAGGAATGAATTCCATAAAGAGAAGTCGTATCATCATTTATACTTTTCCCTCCTTTTATAAATCACTTCTGATTTTAGCTTCTAAAACTGAATCAGGAAACCTGACCCAGATGGACCTACCCATAAATGTGCTGACGCCCTTGAAAGTGAATCTCCATTTCCTTTTTTATTTTTACTAGTATAATATTTTAGATTCAAAGTTCTGTGCAAGGACAAAGTCTAAAAACAGACAAACTAAACGTACAGAAATGGCCCTTTAATATTGAGTTATTTTAATTCTCCAAAAACCAAAGTGAATTTCTCTCTATCTAGGACATAACCATGCGAAGTAGAGAAATACAGAGTATCGGGTTTGCTGTATCTTGCAAACTGACGGAGAATTTCTCGCTTGCCATCTCCGGTTTCTGAAAGCTGCTTTATATCATCAATTGGCACAAAAATATTTTTTCTGTTTCCCCAAAATGTCAGGTGGGAAACCTTCACCGTTGTTAGGTTGTCATTCACGTACAGCATCCCAATAATTCTACGCAGGTAAGAGCTAAGAGCATACAGCATGACGCCAGCAAAAAGAGCAGTTCCAGTGCAATAAATCACAGAAAACTGTGTGATCTGTCCTTGGAAATAGTAATAATAAACCGGAGGAAGAAGCAAAACAGTCAAGGTGGTCTGCACAAGCTTTAGCCTGGAGACCACCCTACAGAACCTTATTGCTGGAAACTTGTAGATCAACGTGAACTTGGCAGAGTCATCAGTGTTTTTGTTGAGGGGTGAAGATGTACAGAATAGCGTTCTGGGTTCTAACTGCTGGTAGATATGGGTAGATGACAATAACTTGGAAACCTCTCCATGTGAAGGGCGAGTAAATCTCCCATGTCCAATAAAGGAGGTTCTGCAGGGTCCTTTAGATTTCCACAACTGTACTGAAAACTGCTGACATAAAGGTCTGAACCTCACGATGAGCTGCGCCATGGTGATGGAACCTGTTAGATGACAAGAACATGTAAGTCACCGACCTCACCTAAAGATACAACTGCAACACAACTTTATCTATTCCGTTTATCACATGTATCGTTATCCAACACTAGATGGCATCTCAGTCTGCTTTAAAGGGGCAGTGCCAAGTTTTATGTTATCCCCTATCCAAGGTATAGGAGATATATAGCTGATCGCTGGGAGTCCATCCGCTTGTATAGACATCTATCATGAGAATGGTGGTCCCAGTCCCCCGTTCTGATAGAGCGGCAGGTCATGCATGCGCACTGCTGCTCAATTCATTCTCTAAGGGAGCACCAGAGATAGCAAAGTACTGTCCTCCATAATGAATTGCTCCCAGCAAGCAGCTAGATATACCCATACCTGTGATGGCTAACCTCCGCCACTCCAGCTGTGGTAAAACTACAACCAAGATGCACACGCCATAGAAGAGAAAAGAGCATGCTGGGAGTCGTAGTTTCACCACAGCTAGACTGACGGAGGTTAGCTGCCCTATCCTGTGGATAGGGGATAACTTAAAAATGTGGCACAACCCCTTTAATGACTGAGGCCATGTTCGCATGGCATATTTTACATATGGACTTTGTCGCTTTTTCTGAACCAAAATCCAAATGTAATCCACATTCAATCTGCCTAACGCAATTTTTTCTTTTCAAAGTTCTTTTTATTGAATTATAACCGAATGTAAAAAACAGTGTACATAATAATGTACATAACAATCGGGGGGTCACATGGCGCAGTATGGACTAGGACGGGCTTACAATATTCCTTAGGTCAGTGGAGACCCCAGAGATATAAATTACAGCACCGTCCGTACCTATTATAATAGTGAGAGAAATTGTGCAGATAAGCGACCTGTGAATCAAATATGCAAGGAGATTGATGGTTCATATATGCAAGGATATACATCAGCATATTGAGAACTGCGAATACTTGACCCATAAACTTAAAGAAGTAGGGATAGGTGGGGGGGTATTGATGAGGTCATAGTGACAAAGTGGAGGGAAAGGGTGTGAGGAGGGGAGGGTGCGGAAGGAGAGAAAAGGGAGGGGTGTGGTCCAAATTAGGTCCTACTCTAGACATCATATGTGGGTGAGGTCGTTATGGTAGTAGCATCTAGACAATTTGGACTCCAGGTCTTCGGGTCTCCGTGCGGGTAAAGTCGTCTCCAAACAGAACACGATGTTGTGCGTGAGGTCGAAGGTAGACCTAACATGGCTAGTGCAGTGTCCTTCCCTGCACGACAGGGTCCTTCTTCCAAGGTTTCTGCCTAACACAATTTTCAATGGGAAATCAGCACTGTAGTTCCTATAGACTTTTTTTTTCTGTTCATGGAAATCAAAGGGAACCTGTCACCGATTTTTAACAAGAAGAATCATCGTCATCCTGAGATAGTTCTCCCCCACCCCAATCATCCTCGCGTTTTTTTTTTTTAAACACCTACAAGTACTTCTTTTATAGTCCACTTTTGCTTTTTTCGAGTTATGTAAATTAAATGCTTACCTCATCACTTCCCATTCCTAACCCCACCTCCTGTTACATGAGTGACAGAATCTAAAGATCCTACCCCCCTCCCGAACTCGCATCCCAAATCCCGCGCATGTGCAGAACTAGTCACCTCACTCCTCATCTCACTCTGATCATATAATGTATACTGCGCAGCTGCGAGACTTGGAAGAGAAGGGGTGGAGCAATCGTAGAGGGTGTGTCTTATTCGTTTGTGGGCGTGGCTGCAGTCCAAGAGTCAGAGAACGCTGGAGGAGACAGGACTCATCTAAGGTGCATTTACATATATGGCGGGAACATTTATTTTAGGTTTTTCTCTAGTTCGTTCAGAATTGATTTTAATATCATTATTAATGTATTAAAAAGTATTTATAGAAAAGTGAGTGGATAAATAGGCTTAGAAAGTGATGACAGGTTTCCTTTAAGGCTGTGGAGTCCAGCTCTGACTGACTCCTGCCAAAAACGTTATAACAACAAATGTACTGTAGAAAAATATAATAGCAAAGTAATAGTAGTAAAACTGTAGTAATAGTAACATCAGGCTACTTACATAGAAATTAAACAAGATTTATTGAAATACAATTTCTTAAATTCTTGCCCTTTTCTAAATTCCTGGATTCCTGCACTGTGCATCTACTAACTGGAAAACACTGTTCTACACTGAATAATTCTACAAAATCTATACATTTTCCCTCATAAAAATTTAGAAAATCTATATATTCTGGAAATGCAGAGAATCATGTGCAAGTCTAAATAGGAATAAAAGAAACCTGTATAATCTGGAGCTGCCATAGAAGGGTTGTCTGGGAGTGCAGCCTGCCTCCGCTATGGAAGGAATCATACTTACCTGCTGGCTCGCATGTGTCTGTTTCGGTCCGCAGCTTGTTTACTTCCACCCCGGCATGGCTTTGATCATCTCTTCTGCTGCAGCCAATGATTAGCTTCAGCAGTGACATGCCCACATGCTTTGTGGCCCAGTTTAGCCTATGACCAAGGGACTTGGGGACTCTTCTTCCGATATGTCTCTTGTTGTGTTGGTCTACCTTCAGCTCCTTCGATGTCTCAGGGATTTCATTAGGCCTTGGTTTTTCGGTCACTCATGCGGTATACTTCTTCAGTTCTAAGACACATGGTTGTTGGTAGACTTCTGCAGGGCTTATTAGGGGTTCTTCCAGATATTCCCATATCTCTGGAGGCCATTATTCTTTGGGTTTACTGGAGAAGATTACCATTGCTGTCCACCAACAACCTGGCCCATAAACTCTACTGTACTCCTCGTTCTCCAAACTCTAAAGCGCATCAATAGTCTCTACAGATTTGTCTTCCAATATGAAGCCATAGCTCTTTTGCAGAACAGTCCCCAATGGCCTGTTTATCATTTCTCTTAAACTCAGTTCCCAGAATTTTCTAATGTGCCTTCCTGCGATTCTCAGGTGATTCAGAAGCTTTGGTATCAAAGTCAAACTGCATTAGTTGCATACTAACAGTAGTTGGTACTGTGTGCCTGGGGAAAACCACTGTTTTCAGCCTCATATGCTTATCTGCTTTTTGCTGTGTCTCTTCTGTCTTATCCAGGCGGCCACGCCAAAATGTTACCGGAAGGAACAGTAGAGATACCAAAAGAAACTGGTATAAATTCCCACATGACGCGGCTTATCATATCACCATTCACTGTTTATCTTATCTCTAATAACTAGATTTCAATGAAAAACTCCAAATTAGTCATTTGGTCATCTCTGACAAGATGTGCACACATTTTTTTTAATTATGGCATTTTACTCATTAGGGGCTAAAAAAAAATTTTTTTTTAAATTGGTCTTTATAAAAAATATTGAGCCGTTCTGTCACAAAGGGTTAACTGTTTTTTCTAGCTATGTGCATCCTACTTTTACTTTCTGCCAATAACCTAATAACCCTTATCTCTAATCTACTAAAAGGTCATACACACTTATTTGAATAGGACTGAGCTTTGAGTGTTTATAAGGTCTGAGAGCAGAGATAAGGAGTCCAGAAAAGAGAGAAAACCAGATTCCTCTGTTAAAGCATCTCAGCTCTGTACAGAAAAAAAGATTCCATATTTGTAATAAAGACCAATTCCAAAAATTATTTTTAGCTCATAATGCACTTAACTATAATTTCCGCACGTTTAGCCAGTGGTGTAGTCCTTCCTTTTTCTTCGCTCCTCACTATATATGTTTGCTATACTCCAATCTCCATGTTTCTATATATATGTATCTGACCTTTCAGATGCTTAATCCAGAAGCATGTTTCTTTCTAGGCTTCCTTAGGGTTACCAATCCTTATCTTGGCACCCTTTTTCACGATCGGCCTAGTTGGTCCCACCCGCTTAGGTTCTCCTCTCTTGCTTCCATTATGTCTGCATGCCACCTCGACCTCATCTTTGCTCTAATCTCACTTGCTTTTGCTGTCTATCTAGTCCACCTATTTATCCTTCCTGAGGTTATTAGGCTCGGGCTACACAACTACACTGGTCACTGCCAAGATTGCCACGGCTGTCACAAAAAATTCACCAGTGATTTCTTGCGACTGTCGTGGCGATCCCATTTATTTCTATGAGATCATCGCTACTCAGCAAACCTAGCCGCAACCAGTGTCGCCATGTTGCCCTAGCCTTACAGAAAGGTTATATTTCAGGTGTCGGGCCTACAACATCCCAAAACCTAACTTCACCATGCAGAGATCCAATCTCACACTATACAGTATCTTAAATAGATTTCTGAGCTCTGAGGTTGTGCTAAGTTATGTAGGTATGGGCATAGGACACAGACATCAGTGGCATGTATGAATGAAGTTTAGGATGTGCTGTATATAAGGGCCCATGCGCACGGCTGCTGTAAGATTTCATAAGATGGTACTTCTGGTTCTACATGGGGGCACGCTCAGGTACATGCGCTATTATGAATCTGATGTTCCCCAGAGTAAGGGTGGCCAACTCACGCCTCTTCAAGTGCGGCCCTAGTGGTGGAGCCAGGAAACAGTCAGGCCGACGCACTCTCCACCCCGTACTCAGATCTCCTTTCCTGATCGGGCACCGTTGCTACTCTGCAGCTCCAGCTCGCTCTGCACTACGTCCTGATGCACACAGTGTCAGCGTAGTACGTGGAGATGCGCACTATGACCTGACCTGTGCGCATCAGGTCACAGTAGAGACCGTGTCAGACCTGCAGAGTAGCCGATGCCCGATCAGGAGAGGTAGGTGATTTTTTTAAATGATAGAACTTGGGGGTCTGATCTGAGCATTGGGGGTTTGATCTGAGCATGGGGGGGATCTGAGCACTGAGGGTCTTATTTTGGGGGTCTGATGAGGAATTGGGGATCTTATAGGTCAGATGAGCATTGGGGGTCTGATTTAGGAGTCTATTTTTTTCTCCACTAAAACCTAGGTGCATCTTATAGGGCGAAAAATACTGTGACTTGTGTGTAAATGTATAGCTTGTGGCTCCTGGTAATCATACGTTTTTTGTTTTTATTCTGGCTCTGTAAGGTTGGCCACCCCCGCCCTAGAGGAATGCTGCCTCATGGTGGTAACCTGAATGCCTATGGCTCCTAATACCCAGGTTATACACCCGTTAGATGTGTACTTGAGCCCTGGGGCTGGACACAGACATAAGTGTGGCATACCTGCATGTTTCACCCTTTGGTTCCTGAACCCCATCTATGGTCAGTAGGTCGCCGGCGCCTCCTCCACATATTTCAGATCACCTGTGGATCCCACTACAGTTGTCATGATCAAACCTGTGATGGTGGCACTTGGCCGTGCTTGGGTCAGACCTATAAAGCACACCTGCATGGTGACAATATATGCCGGGTATGGGGCTGTAATGTGATCCGTCCATACTGCAAGGAATTTGTAAAAAAAAAAAAAAAGGTGCAGCATAAAAGTTTTAACATTTCACATGTGCTGCATGCCAGTTTTTCACCCCTAACCTTTACCATGCTCCAAGGAGGGCATGACATTCAGCCTACAAGGTGGCACCGGAGAGTTCACTGTGACAGCCCACTGCCCCTCCGGGAGCGTCAGGTTACACCTCCAGCTGACGCACACATAGTACCCACATACAGTACTTACCTGTCACCCGGCGCACACGCCGTCACAAACTACGCATCCCACAATGCAGCGCGACAGAGTCACGTTACCACTGGTGACAGGCTTTGTGTGAATTGTAGTTTCAACCACATTGCCGTTCACGTGACCAGGAAGTTATGATGTGGCCGGACGACGGAAGCTGAGAGTGGACATATCATTCATAAGGATACAGGTGGCCCGAGTTCTGAGCGCTGCTATGGCTGAACGAAGAGATGCCCTCTGTTTGTTTGATGTGGACGGTACATTGACAGCTGCTAGGCAGGTATTGTGTCCATCCTCTGGATAGTGGAACTGCGACTCTCATCATCATTGTGGTATATGTGGGTATGGTGAGTGGCATACGTCCTTGGTCATGCTGATGGCTTCTTAGTATCACCAGTCCCATGTCTGTCACTCATGATAGGTGCAGTTCTTGTATCAACTGTAAAATACACCTGGTCTTCTCAGACTACAAGTCCCAGCATGCCACAACAGCTGAAGACTAATCATAGCATTCTGGGAGTTGTAGTTTTAGCACTTCTGTAGTTAAAGGTTTATTCTTTATTTGGCTGTCTCTACCCCAGCCCTGATCAGTGAGCAGAGCTTAGCTGCCTGTCTACAGTGTGTCTAGGGTAGTCAGTCCCTCCACTATGCTTTACACTGTAGCTCTGCTTGTTCACATTGGCTGCTGTGTATGGGCACAAGCTCACCACAAAATCCATGAATTTTTGTTGGCACATTTCCAGGATTGTGTCAGGATTTGCTGTGGATTTTGTGCCAGAATCCTGACAGTCCATTGACATTCTGCATCTAATACAAGTAAATGGAGAATTCCAAAAAGTGAATTACAGTTGGGAAGATACCTGTGTGTGGATCTGCAAGTCACTCTGCTGCAGGTGTTCAGAGCTACCGCTTTGGATTTGCACTGCAGATTTTCCTTGCTGTGTGAACATGGCCTAACAGTAAGATTGATTATAAACTGCAACTAACTAACAGGACATTACAGGACTGTAATATTGCTGCGCTGTACGTAGAGTAGGTCATCAGTATCATACTTGTGGATGTCCGGCTCCCGGCACGCCCATCGATCAGCACAGCTCCCTACACTGAACGGTACTTGAGGGGGAGGTGTAGTACCATTCATGTCCATTACTGATGGGTGTGCCGGGAGGCGGCTATCCACCGATATGATGACCTGTCCTAAGGAGAGCTCCTCAGGAGACACTGAAATAGGATTCATTCTGCATTCTCCCATGTATATTTGTACATGGTCTGATGACGCTGTGTCTCTGCGTCTGTAGTCACAGAAGTCCCTCCTAGCGCGTATTCATGTAGATTATCTAAATGTCATAGGAGCCATTTGTGGAGGGTATTAAGGCCCCTTTCACACTAGCGTTTTTCCTTTCCGTCCTAGAGTTCTGTCCTCGGGGCTCTAGGACGGAAAGATACTGATCAGGATTATCCTAATGCATTCTGAATGGAGAGCAATCCGTTCACGATGCATCAGGATGTCTTCAGTTCAGTATGTGAACGTTTTTTGGACGTTGACAAAAGCGCAGCATGCTGCGGATTTGTCTCCGTCCAAAAATCCGGAAGACATGCCGTAACGCCGGATCCGGAATTAATGCCCATTGAAGTGCATTAATCCGGATCCGGCCTTAAGCTAAACGTCGTTTGCGCATCGCCGATCCGCGTTAGCTTTTCTCAATGGTTACCATGGCAGCCAGGATGCTAAAGTCCTGGTTGCCATGGTAAAATGTAGTGGGAGCGGGGAGCAGTATACTTACCATCCGTGCGGCTCCCGGGCGCTCCATGCGCATGGATCACGTGATCGCATGGACCACATGATCCATGCGCATGGGGCGCTCTGACGTCATTCTGGAGCGCCCCGGGAGCCGCACGGACTGTAAGTATACCGCTCCCCCGCTCCCCACTACTACTATGGCAACCAGGACTTTAATAGCGTCCTGGCTGCCATAGTAACCTGAAAGCATTTCGAAGACTGATCAGGATCCTGATCAGTCTTCTAATGCTTTCAGGCGACTTGCGTTCTGACGGATCCGGCAGGACGGAAGTGCCCGCTGGATCCTCAGAACGCAAGTGTGAAAGAGGCCTAACAGCAGCTCTGTGAGAAACTGGGAAATAACCTACTTCTGTCTCTTATCTTAGAAAGTTACTAGTGACATGGCGGAGTTTTTGCAGAATTTGAGAAAAAAAGTGAAAGTTGGCGTTGTCGGAGGATCAGATTTTGAGAAAATTAAAGAACAGCTGGGAGATGATGGTAAAATACACAAGACTACACTGGAAATCTGTCTATCCAATCTAGATGGCGAAGAATTTAGAGACTGAGTGTCCAAACTGCAACCCAAAACCCACTTATTTATGGCAAAGAGCCAACACGGCAATTTACCCTGAACACTACAGCCCAATACAATATGGTATACTGTATCTTCCATGTAATTTATCATTTAGCTATACTAGCCTGCCTGCATTCAGTGCGCTGCCTGCGCTGTTCATTGTGCGCCCTGCTCTGATGAATGGCAGGAAAAGGCCAAGGCATATCTGTACACCATAGACTTTTACCAGGGCGCAGGTGCCCACCGAGAGGGCTCTGAGTGCCGCCTCCGGCACCCGTGTCATAGGTTCGCCATCTCTAATCTATCTAAGAGAGGGTTCACATCCCTGTTATTTTTCTGTTCTTTTGATCCATCAGAAGAACAGAAAAATAAAGGTTAAAAAATGAATCATGTAAAAAAAAACAGCCATATGTATGGCATACGTTTAAGCCATTTCCTTCTGAGATCCGTTTTTTTGATGATGAGGGGGGTCCTGCATGCATAACTGATGCACAGGATCTTTTTTTTTGTTTGTTTTTTATCCAGGATCAGTTTTTTTCTTTATTTCTCTGACAGATCAGAAGAACGACAATATAACGGGGGTGAAGTCTCCCTAATCTATCCTTTCTCCCCTATGTGCAGTATGTACATATATAATCACCTCTTTGTAGTTATTTACTCTTTAATTCCTATTTTATTTTCAGTTGTTGAAAAGTTTGACTACGTGTTCGCTGAAAACGGCCTGGTGGCTTATAGGGATGGAAAGTTTCTCTGCAAACAGGTTAGTGTTACCCGCTTAGGAAATGGGCCGTCCCCAACCTCTGACATTTCAGTTGCAGGGTGTCGGGCATGCTGGAAGTTGTAATTTTGCAGTTAAAGATCTACGGGTTAGAGACGACGTTGGCCCACCAAACGCTCGGCTTCATTTCTCAGTTCTTTCCCGCACCAATAGTAATCATGTCTTATATGGAGAACGTTCTGCATGCTGTTCTATGGCTACTGTAAGCTTTTGTTGTTACAGAGCATCCATGCACATTTGGGAGAAGATCTATTACAAGAAATAATAAACTATTGCCTGGCATATATTGCAAAGCTGAAACTACCAAAGAAAAGGTTTGTAAAAGAGTCGCTGCTTTTGTTGTGTTTTAGGGTACTTTCACCGCATGCTGCGGTATTTTCTCCGTCCAAAATTCCGGAACATTTGCCGGAATGCCGGATCCGGCATTAATTTCCATTGAAATGTATTGGTGACGGATCAGGTCTTCCGGTCTGCACAATCGTAGACCTTTAGAAATGTGAAAAAGATAAATACCAGATCAGTTTTTTCCGGATGACAACTGGAGAGAAGGATCCGGTATTGCAATGCATTTGTGAGATGGATCCGCATCCGGATCCGTCTACAAATGGTATCCGTTTGCGTACAGATTGCCAGCAGTTCCGGCGACGACTCTAGCAACGCAAGTGTGAAAGTACCCTTAGTCGCTGTAGAAACAAATGGTCCTAATATAAGTACTGGAATTAATGCTCAATACTATGAAGCAATACTATTGGGGTACTTGATTAAAGAGGTTGTCCGTGCTGATCAGCTGTATGAGCACAGCCTTCTCTTCTTTGTTTACCTGCTCGCCATTGCAACCACAGCATAATGAAAACTACGCCATCCCATTCATTTCTATGTGATGGCTGCTTCCTGTTAAAGTGAATACTACAGAGCCGTCCCATAGAAGTGAATGGGACAGCTAAGATGTAATTACACCTTCTCAGGGCTCCAGATGGCGACCAAAATGGTCGCCAATGCGCCTTAAAGTTTGCAGATGGCGACAAGACTTTTTAGTCTTGTCGCCATTTGCGACGGGACCGCTGCGCTGTAGTTGAATTAGGGTTGCATTGGGTATCGCATGCCATGTTGTCTTCACTAGCACAGTGTGCTAGTCCCTCCCTCCCCACTGTGACGCGGCTGCCGCTGCCACCAATGGGGAGAGAGCAGGGAGGAGGAAGGGAGGGACTGTGGCCGCTGCGCCACCGATGAATGTAATTAACTCAATAATTAAAGTGTAGGCAGTGGGTGCAGACCGCGGTATCACAGACCCGGCCTCAATAACTGGGCATGATATCCGCGGAAATTAACCCTCAGGTGCAACATCTGAGGGGTTAATTGCCGCAGATCGCATGCCCTGTTATTGAGGCCGAGTGCCGGGTCTGTGATACCGCTGCCGGCACCCGATGCCTACACTTTAATTAATGAGTTAATTACATTCATCGGTGGTGCAGTGCTCGCCCCCCACCAGGCCGAAAGAGAACATCCCCCTAAATAATCACATCCCAGGAGACACGTCCACGAGTCGGCTGAAAAGTTGTCTATTCAGAGTTCCCACAGCGGCCACTATCACCAGGTGACAACCACGGAGACCCTCTCTACTTATAGCTTAAAGGGCAAGTTCACTTATAGAGCCATTGACTGAGCCCAGTAACCAAACCTCCACAGGACTGGGGTCCAGGTGACTGGTGCCCAGACCGGCTACAGTGAGAGCTGTTCCCTTCTCTTGTTGGCACCACATCAGGAAGTCGCACTGCTGCAATCCCTACTGAGAGCCCAGGTCTGCCATGGCTGCCGATGACCAGGGCATTAGTATATAAAGGAGGACCGGAGGAGGGTAACGTATAAAGATACCCTTCTCCAGTCCTCCCTCTATATACACTATATCCCCTCCTCCAGTTCCACCTCTATAAACACCATATCCCCTCCTATAATCCATTGGTGGTGCTTCCCCCCCATTAGTATCATTGATCATTGGTGGCGCAGTGCACCCCCTCTCCCCCACAGTGTTAGTATCATTGGTGGCAGTGGCCACAGGGTCCCCTCTCCTCCTTTTCGGTTACCATGGCAGCTCCTAACGGTTACCATGGCAGCCAGGATGCTACTGAAACCCTGGCTGCCATGGTCAGCTCCCTGAAGTCTTATTCACCCTCATAGATCACTATCAGGGTGAATAGGACAATGGATTACAAGATCCCCAGGTTCTACCCCCAAGGTGGCTAATAAAAGGTAAAAAAAACAAAGGTAAAAAAACACCAAAATACTAAAAGTCGCCCCTTTCCCAATTAAAAATAAACATATTACATATCGCCATGCCCGAAAAAGTGTGAGCTATTAAAATATAAAAAAATATTTCCGCTGTGGTGAACGATGTAACAGAAAAAAAAACACAAAAATGCACAATTCACCATTTTTAGTCACTTTTCCCCTCAGATGTCACTGGATGTAAGAGGTATGTGGGGCTGTAGTCTCCAATATGTAGAGGTGGCTCACTACTGTGAATTTATGCATTTTAACTTTGGCAACTCAAAAATTTAATTTGGCTCCTAAATTTTTCAGTTTAGGAGCCAATGGCTCCTGGTTATTTTTTTTAGTCTGGAGCCCTGCTTCTTATCGTTGCCGTTACGACAGCAAGCAGGTAAACGGAGCAGAGAAGGCAGCACTCATACAAGCACTGCTTTCTCTTCAAACAGCTTATCGGCAGGGGTTTCTGGAGTCGGCTCCCCGCCAATCTGATATTGATGACCTTTGCTGAGGAGAACAAACAGACAGATGATGGCAGCATCTCCAGTGACTTCTTTATTGGGCGGACTTCACAGAAAGCTTGACAAAGGCTATGTATTAGCCGAAACGTTGCGGTCTGTTTCTATGGCATACTTTCTGTGAAGTCCGTCCAATAAAGAAGTCGCTGGAGATGCTGCCGTCATCTGTCTGTTTGTACTATTCAGTGGGCTGCTGAGGATGGTTTGGCTGATGCATTCCGGTGTGCTCGTTTGAAGGTCCGTGGGTGCGGCTCTACATCTACTATTTCCACTATGCTGAGGAGAAGTCATCAAAAAAAAAAAAAAAGCGGGCAACCACAAGTCCACAGAAGTAGAAATTCATAAAAGTTAACAAAGGTGTATTATATTTTAAATGAGGGGAGTGCCAAGTCCACCAGAGCAGGAGCCATTCATGGTGGCAGCTCTCGGCTCTGGTTAACGGAGGGAGACCCTCCTCTATGACATCTCTAATAGGGGAAATAGGTATTGTTCCAGTGGCACCAAACATTTCTAACAATATCTTGACATCTTCCTGTTTTGTCATTTCAGGGGAACATTTGTTGAATTTCGAAATGGAATGCTGAATGTTTCACCTATTGGAAGGAATTGCACCCAAGAGGAGCGGATTGAGTTCTATGAATTGGATAAAGTAGGTGGCGCAGTTATCATAAAATGAATATAGCATTTCTGGACTATAGGTATAGGACTACAATTCCAATGAATTCAGATTTCACAGATATTAGAGGGGTCAATTGTGTGGCATATTATCGTTGAGGGTTTAATGTCTGCGTTCCTGTCTAGGTTAGTAGTTGTCTAGTGGGATTTAGGGAAATGGGCTATGTGTCATGATTACTTTCCTGGTGGCCTAGGTTAGAATATGCTAGGCTAAGACCAGTGGTTTACTTACCTCCCCAGGTTGTAGGTAGGTGTCCTGCTTTGTCCGGTTACTGGCTTTGACTCTGAGTGCTTATTACATTCAGCTTCCATTTTCTGCACTGATCAGACAGAGCACTTAACACTTAGCCAAATGATTAAGAAATAAGGGGTTGCAGAACTTTTAAGCACACAGCGGCATCTACTAATTACCATATCAGTGCAGAGACTTAAAACATAATTCTTACAAAAAATGTTATACCCTGTTCATCCGTAATAGGTAAAACTGTGCTGTGATTGGCTGCTATTGGTGGCACGGTCATTTCTCTAACTTCGTTTTAATAAATGAGACCAAATGTTCTGTCACAATAATCTGCTGCTTTATTTTATATCATAGTAGGCCATAACCCCAATTTTTATGGAGGCGCTATATATATATGTATATATATATCGGGCCAACAGAATGCTCTCCTAATAGACAGTAAAGTCGAAAGATTTCTACGTTCTTAAGATGAACCAGAGCATACTCTCCTCCAAAACTGTGGTGCCAGCAGGGTGCCCCCCTGATAAACAATAGTATCAGCAATACAGCTTCGCATTACATAGCCCCAGAGTCATGGGTATTATTTCTCCTTATGGAGAACACCTAGTAATCCAAGGAGTCTTACAGGCCATGCAATGCTGTTTTGGGGAAAAGGCATGTAAATTCGCTCTGTTTCCAAAGGGAAAAGAGAACTGAGCCTCTAATTTCACCAGACATAAGGCCTATATGTCAATGTTTGACCTTTAAAACAAGCCTTGACACATATTTAGGATTATAGCTAAGCCAGTACCTCAACTGCAGACGCTATTTTGGGCTGACTGCCCCTTATCCGCGCAGTCTCCCCAGATCCTGACAAAGGCCGCTCGCACAATTAACCAAGTTCTCTCTACTCTGCACCAGGGCCGTCTTTAATATTGATTGGACCCTGGGCAAAAATTTACTTGGGCCCCCTGGATCCTGCCTTCCCACACCTTAGCAGGCAATCACGTCTCCACCACAACACACACACACAAAATCCCCACATCTGGTAGAGTACAGTGAGTGACTGTAAATACTTCCAGTTCTGAAGACTCCAGCGGCTCAGGATCAGTGCTCTGGGCAGCTGGGCTCAGGGCTGGAAGTGGGCATCGCTCTGCAGGAAGGAGACCAGGGCTCGGCGCACCCTAGCGTTACAGTGCACCCCAGCACCCCACAGTATGCAGTATAGCACCCTATAGTATACAACAACCCACAGTATGCAGTATAGCACCCTATAGTATACAGCACCACACAGTATGCAGTATAGCACCCTATAGTATACAGCACCACACAGTATGCAGTATAGCATCCTATAGTATACAGCACCACACAGTATGTAGTATAGCACCCTATAGTATACAACAACCCACAGTATGCAGTATAGCACCCTATAGTATACAGCACCACACAGTATGCAGTATAGCACCCTATAGTATACAGCACCACACAGTATGCAGTATAGCACCCTATAGTATACAGCACCACACAGTATGCAGTATAGCACCCTATAGTATACAGCACCACACAGTATGCAGTATAGCACCCTATAGTATACAGCACCACACAGTATGCAGTATAGCATCCTATAGTATACAGCACCACACAGTATGTAGTATAGCACCCTATAGTATACAACAACCCACAGTATGCAGTATAGCACCCTATAGTATACAGCACCACACAGTATGCAGTATAGCACCCTATAGTATACAGCACCACACAGTATGCGGTATAGCACCCTATAGTATACAGCACCACACAGTATGTAGTATAGCACCCTATAGTATACAACAACCCACAGTATGCAGTATAGCACCCTATAGTATACAGCACCACACAGTATGCAGTATAGCACCCTATAGTATACAGCACCACACAGTATGCAGTATAGCACCCTATAGTATACAGCAATCCACAGTATGCAGTATAGCACCCTATAGTATACAGCACCACACAGTATACAGTATAGCACCCTATAGTATACAGCAACCCACAGTATGCAGTATAGCACCCTATACTTTTCTCTGGTATCGCACTCGATACCAGGAAAAGTATTTTATCGATACTGGGCTGCGCTACTGCACAGCCCAGTATAGGAGAGCGTGGCTGCGCTGCTCTCAGCGCGGCCATGTTCTCCTCGGCAGCACAGGGGAGAAGGAGGCAGTCTCTCCCTCCCCCTGTGCTGCCGCTGCAACCAATAGAGGGAGAGGGGGGCGGAGCGGGGGCGGGGCGGAGCTGGGGGACGGGAGCACTGGCCAGCAATGCCGAGTACCGTTTGGTATATAAATGCAGGCAGAACAGAAGACACAGGCTGCTGGCACCTGCCTGTGACCCAGCACTGCGATCCGCGGCAGTGGATTAAAGTGATTTTCTGAGGTCGGTAGGAGGTACAGCAATAGGGTAAGAAGCTTTTTAATGTGGGGGCAATTTTGCAGAGAAAGATGTGAGTGTTGAAAAATGGGTTTTTGAGGTGAAAGACTCCCTTTAATTGCAGATGTCAATCACAGTTGAAGTTATGAAGATGAGCGTGCGGCCTGGGCACCGGTCGTTATGACGCCGCCACTGGGCACCTTCAACTGTCATTCACATCTGCAATTAAAGTGATTTTCTGAAGATCTGTAGGAGGTACAGCAATAGGGTAAGAAGCTTTTTAATCTGGGGGCAATTTTGCAGAGAAAGATGTGAGTGTTGAAAAATGGGTTTTCGGGGTGAAAGACTCCCTTTAACCCCTCAGGTGCCGCACCTGAGGGGTTAATTGCCTCTGATCGCAGTGCTGGGTCACAGGCAGGTGCCGGCAGCCTGTGTCTTCTGCCTGCATTTATATACCAAACGGTACTAGGCATTGCTGGCCAGTGCTGCTGCCGCCCCCCCCAGTCTACTGTATTAAAACATTGGTGGCCAGTGTGGCTCCCCTGTCCCCCCCCTTCCTCACCACAGTAATAAAAGCATTGGTGGCAGTGGCCACAGGGTCCCCTCACCTCCTCCCAGTGGCGTAACTACAGGGGAAGTCGGGGCCCGGGCTGACAAGGGGCCCGGCGCCTGGCAGCATAACACCAAGGAGTTAATGATTAATAAAGTTTCTCAGGCCAGCCCGGGCCCCTTGCAGTGCCGACCTTTCCATCATCGGAGCCTTACTTAGCCCCGCCCCCCGAGTCAGTCCAACTGCTTACCTGAGACACAGGCAAGAGATGAGCAGCAGAGCAGCACCCGCACATTAGTCACTGTGCCGGTGTACCATGAAAAAGCATTAACTTATGAAGAAACATTAAGCAGCTGATTTCAGGGGGCGTGTCGCTCTGCTCTCGGCTCAGATTGGCTCACATTCAGGGGGTGTGTTCTATGCGGCGCTCGCGCTCGGCTCAGCTCAGTAGCAGAAGCAGGTCTGAAGCCAGCGCGGCACGGGGGGTTTATGAGGAGGCACGGGTGTATGAATAAACCTGTGAGCCCCCATGTTGCGCAGAAAACCGCAGGTCAATTCAGACCTGCGGTTTTCTTCGTGACAGTCTCTGATCCCCAGTGCCACTGCCACTGCGCGGGGTTGGCACGGGTGTATGAATAAACCTGTCAGCACCCCCCCCCCCTTCATGTTGCGCAGAAAACCGCAGGTCAATTCAGACCTGCGGTTTTCTGTGCAACATTGGGGTGGGGGGGGGGGCTCACAGGTTTATTCATGCACCCGTGCCTCCTCATAAACCCCCCGTGCCGCGCGGGCTTCAGACCTGCTACTGAGCTGAGCCGAGCGCGAGCGCTGCATAGAACACACCCCCTGAATGTGAGCCAATCTGAGCCGAGAGCAGAGCGACACGCCCCCTGAAATCAGCTGCTTAATGTTTCTTCATAAGTTAATGCTTTTTCATGTAAAGAATGTGATGATGTGTGTGTGCTCTCTGCGCTGCCTGTGTGCCCCCTGTCAGCTCGTGCTGCCGCTGCTCTATTCACCTCTCCTGACTCTCACACAGTCAGTTGAGAGTTCAGAGATGATTTGATTTTCTAACAAAGTTTGCCCGGCCAGAAACGCCCCCCAACCCCCCATGGACCCACCCACCAGCTAGCTCTGCCCATGGCCCCTATGTGCACCCCCCCTGGCCCTTATCTGTGCTCCCCCTTGGCCCTTATCTGTGCCTCTGTGGCCCCTGTCTGCACTCCCCTGGTCCTTTTCTGTGCCCCCCCCCAGCCTTTGTCTGTGCCCCTGTCTGCACCCCTCTGGCCCTTATCTGTGCCCCCCCCCCCCCAGCCTTTGTCTGTGCCCCTGGCTGTGCCTCCCTGGCCCTTGTCTCTGCTCCCCTTGGCCCCTGCGTGTGCCCCACTGACCCTTATCTGTGCCCACCCCTGGCTGCACCTCCCTGGCCCTCGTCTCTGCTCCCCTTGACCCCTGTGTGTGCCCCCCTGCCCCTTATCTGTGCCCACCCCTGGCTGCGCCTCCCTGGCTTTTGTCTCTGCCCCCTTGGGGCCCCTGCGTGTGCCCCTCTGGCCCTTATCTGTGCCCACCCCTGGCTGTGCCTCCCTGGCCCTTGTCTCTGCCCCCTTGGTCTTTTTGTGCGCCAACATGGCTTTTTCTGTGCCCCTCTGTCCTCTGTCTGCTTCTCCTCTGCCCCTGTCTGCACCTCTGGGCCCTGGCCCTTATCTGGGCTCACCCTGGTGCCTGTTTGTGCCTCCCTCGCCCTTGTCTCTGCCCCCTTGGCCCCAGTGTGCGCCCCCCTGGCCCTTTCTGTGCCCCCCTGGCCCCTGTCTGCACCTCCCTGGCTCCTGTCTGCACCCTGGGCCCTGGCCCTTATCTGTTCCCCCACTGGCTGCGAAGCGCGGGGGGCCCCATACAAAAATTTGCTGTGGGGCCCAGTCACTTATAGTTACGCCCCTGCCTCCTCATTGGTGGCAGTGGCAGTGTTCGGAGCCCCAGCAGTGTAATGCTGGGGCTCCGATCGGTTACCATGGTAACCAGGACGCTCCTGAAGTCCTGGCTGCCATAGTCTGCTCCCTGCTGCTGTGTGCACTGGGCAGCAGGGAGAGGGTGAGATCCTATTCACCCTGATAGAGCTCTATCAGGGTGAATAGGATGAGAAGATCCCAGGTTCTAGCCCCTAAGGGGGAAATAGTTAATAAATAAACTGTAAAAGAAAAAAAAAAGTTTCCCAATTTTACATATAAAAAATAAACAATAAATAAAATATTACATATCGCCACGTCTCAAAAAGTCCAAACTATTAAAAAATCCACTTTTATGCGGTGAACGCCGTAAAAAAAAATGCACGATTCGCCATTTTCTTTTAGTCGCGGTAAAAAAGTAGGATAGGACTGTTGTATTATGAGCCGGCGGTTCCATAAAATGTGGAATGCACGCAGATTTTTTTGGCGTTTTTTTTTTTTCCGCGTGGTATCGAATGGTATCGAGTATCGCAATACTTTTTTATGGTATCGATACCGAATCAAAATTTTAGTACCGAAACAACTCTAGTATACAGCACCACACAGTATGAAGTATAGCAACCTATAGTATACAGCAATCCACAGTATGCAGTATAGCACCCTATAGTATACAGCACCACACAGTATGCAGTATAGCACCCTATAGTATACAGCACCACACAGTATACAGTATAGCACCCTATAGTATACAGCAATCCACAGTATGCAGTATAGCACCCTATAGTATACAACAACCCACAATATGCAGTATAGCACCCTATAGTATACAGCACCACACAGTATACAGTATAGCACCCTATAGTATACAGCAATCCACAGTATGCAGTATAGCACCCTATAGTATACAGCACCACACAGTATGCAGTATAGCAACCTATAGTATACAGCACCACACAGTATGCAGTATAGCAACCTATAGTATACAGCACCCCACAGTATGCATTATAGCATCCTATAGTATACAGCAACCCACAGTATGCAGTATAGCAACCTATAGTATACAGCAACCCACAGTATGCAGTATAGCATCCTATAGTATACAGCACCACACAGTATGTAGTATAGCACCCTATAGTATACAACAACCCACAATATGCAGTATAGCACCCTATAGTATACAGCACCACACAGTATGCAGTATAGCACCCTATAGTATACAGCACCACACAGTATGCAGTATAGCACCCTATAGTATACAGCACCACACAGTATGCAGTATAGCATCCTATAGTATACAGCACCACACAGTATGCAGTATAGCACCCTATAGTATACAGCAACCCACAGTATGCAGTATAGCAACCTATACTATACAGCAACCCACAGTATGCAGTATAGCACCCTATAGTATACAACAACCCACAGTATGCAGTATAGCACCCTATAGTATACAGCACCACGCAGTATGCAGTATAGCACCCTATAGTATACAGCACCACACAGTATGCAGTATAGCAACCTATAGTATACAGCAATCCACAGTATGCAGTATAGCACCCTATAGTATACAACAACCCACAGTATGCAGTATAGCACCCTATAGTATACAGCACCACACAGTATGCAGTATAGCACCCTATAGTATACAGCACCACACAGTATGCAGTATAGCAACCTATAGTATACAGCAATCCACAGTATGCAGTATAGCACCCTATAGTATACAGCACCACACAGTATGCAGTATAGCACCCTATAGTATACAGCACCACACAGTATGCAGTATAGCAACCTATAGTATACAGCACCACACAGTATGCAGTATAGCAACCTATAGTATACAGCACCACACAGTATGCAGTATAGCAACCTATAGTATACAGCACCACACAGTATGCAGTATAGCAACCTATAGTATACAGCACCACACAGTATGCAGTATAGCACCCTATAGTATACAGCACCACACAGTATGCAGTATAGCACCCTATAGTATACAGCACCACACAGTATGCAGTATAGCACCCTATAGTATACAGCACCACACAGTATGCAGTATAGCACCCTATAGTATACAGCACCACACAGTATGCAGTATAGCAACCTATAGTATACAGCACCACACAGTATGCAGTATAGCACCCTATAGTATACAGCACCACACAGTATGCAGTATAGCAACCTATAGTATACAGCAACCCACAGTATGCAGTATAGCAACCTATAGTATACAGCACCACACAGTATGCAGTATAGCACCCTGTAGTATACAGCACCACACGGTATGCAGTATAGCACCCCACACTGTATACAGCACCCCAAACTATACACGATACAGCACCCCACACTATACAGCCTCCCACACTATACAGTACAGCAGTATAGCACTCCACAATATACAGCACCCACAGTATACAGGCCCCCACACTATACAGTACAGCAGTATAGCACTCCACAATATACAGCACCCACAGTATACAGGCCCCCACACTATACAGTACAGCAGTATAGCACTCCACAGTATACAGCCCCCCACACTATACAGTACAGCAGTATAGCACTCCACAATATACAGCACCCACAGTATTCAGTGTACAGCCCCCCAGAGTATACAGTACAGCAGTATAGCACTCCACAATATACAGCATCTGCAGTATACAGGCCCCCACACTATACAGTACAGCAGTATAGCACTTCACAATATACAGCACCCACAGTGTACAGCCCCCCAGAGTATACAGTACATTTGTATAGCACTCCACAATGTACAGCACCCACAGTATACAGTATACAGCCCCCCACACTATACAGTACAGCAGTATAGCACTCCACAATATACAGCACCCACAGTATACAGGCCCCCACACTATACAGTACAGCAGTATAGCACTCCACAATATACAGCACCCACAGTATACAGGCCCCCACACTATACAGTACAGCAGTATAGCACTCCACAGTATACAGCCCCCCACACTATACAGTACAGCAGTATAGCACTCCACAATATACAGCACCCACAGTATACAGGCCCCCACACTATACAGTACAGCAGTATAGCACTCCACAATATACAGCACCCACAGTATACAGGCCCCCACACTATACAGTACAGCAGTATAGCACTCCACAATATACAGCACCCACAGTGTACAGCCCCCCAGAGTATACAGTACATTTGTATAGCACTCCACAATATACAGCACCTACAGTATACAGTATACAGCCCCCCACACTATACAGTACAGCAGTATAGCACTCCACAATATACAGCACCCACAGTATACAGTCCCCCACAGTATACAGTACAGCAGTATAGCACTCCACAATATACAGCACCCACAGTATACAGGCCCCCACACTATACAGTACAGCAGTATAGCACTCCACAATATACAGCACCCACAGTGTACAGCCCCCCAGAGTATACAGTACATTTGTATAGCACTCCACAATATACAGCACCCACAGTATACAGTATACAGCCCCCCACACTATACAGTACAGCAGTATAGCACTCCACAATATACAGCACCCACAGTATACAGTCCCCCACAGTATACAGTACAGCAGTATAGCACTCCACAATATACAGCACCCACAGTATACAGCCCCCCACACTATGCAGTACAGCACTCCACAATATACAGCCCCCCACAGTATACAGGCCCCCACACCACACTATACAGCACCCCACTATACAGTATAGTATATTAGCATAACAGCCCCTGTCACCTTTTTCTGATGTAATCTTCACAAAAAAAGCTCCACAGTTAAGGCAAACTTCTACAGCAACACTCCTGGTAGAAAGGACCTTCATGACCTCATAGCCATGTGACCAGTAATATTGCTAGGTTACTGGTCACATGGTGATGATGTCATCTAAGGTCCTAGAGAATCACAGCTCTCACAGTACGCTGCCTGGAGTGCCGGCAGGCATGGCATGGCAGCACCCCCTGAGTAGCTGACAGCCTGACACCCGGGACAGTGGCTAGCAGGGCTCAAGAGGCAGCTGCCTTGGGCCCCCCAGGAGCAACTGGGCTCATGGCAGCTGCCCCCTTTTGCCCCTTTTAAAGACGGCCCTGCTCTGCACTGATGAGTGCATTTGAGGCACGGCTTCCTTTTTGGAAAGACTGATAATTTGCATACCCTTTTCCCAGAGGAGACTTGCATGGCCTATAAGACTCCTTACACCTACTAGGCACTCTCAAAACGGAAAAATAGTACCTCCCAGACCCTGATGAAGCCCTCTCATTCAGTTAAGCCAGTTCTCTCTGCTCTGCACTTACAAAGGTCAATCTCCTTGAAATTGATGTACTGGCTTAGCTATAATCATAAATTGTTGATAGCTACCCTATATCTGGTGGTATTAAATGTTCAACTTTCTTTTCAATTTGCAAAGCCAAGTAGTTAAATGATAACATTCTGGTTGCCACAAGGGGGAGCTTAGTCCACACATAACTCATACTATTGATCTCAATGTGAACACTAGGGTGGACTTTATCAAGCCCTGCACTGAATTGTAGCTTCAAAAATTCACCAAATAGGGCTGAGTTTTTTAGCTTAACAATTTTGTGACATTTTCCATTTTAACACCACCTCACTCCAGTTTTGGAAATTGGATGCGGTTAGCCTGCTAAGCTGATTTAAGCCAAAAATAGCGAAAATTGTCACAATCTTACTGCAGTAAAAAGGTGGCATAGAAAGTGGAGTAACATCTCAAGACAGAAGTATTAGACTTAGAAGCACCAAACTTTTCAAACATTGTGTGACGTTTGATACATTTTGCTTAAAGGGGTTCTCCGGGAATTAAGAAAATGAAAATACTTAAATATTACTTTATTATAAACATATTCTCAAATACCTTTTATTTTTTATAATGGCTCGTTTTGTCTGGGGAGCAGTCATCAGGGGAAACAAAATGGCCTCTGTCCCATTAGTTCACAAAAAACCTGTTCTGATCACACATGAGGACAAGTTACTTTACAACACTGAGCTGCCTCCTCCTCTCTACTTGTCAGGGATTATGATCCTGAATACAAATTATAAGAACTTTAGCTGAATCTCTGTGGGAATGGAGTTGATGAAGAGACATGAAGTACAGAAAGGACGGACAGGACAGACTGTGGTAATGGAGACTGCATACAAGTACTGCTGCTCATTAGCCACACCTCACTCTCCTCTCATGTCTCCTCATCATCTCCATTCCCACAGAGATTCACCTGTATTCAGGATCATGATTCCTGACGAGTAGAGCAGAGAGGAGGATGAGGCAGCTCTTTTTCACAGTGTGGTGAAATAACTTGTCTTCCTGGTTGATTAGGACAGGTTTTGTGTGTACTGATAGGACGGCAGCTATTTTATTTCTCTTAATGATTGTTCCCTAGACAAAGCAAGCCATTCTAAATAATGAAAGGTATTTGAGACTATATTTATTATAAAATAATATTTATGTATTTTCATTTTTTTAATTCCTGGAGAACTCCATTAAAGTAATAAAATGCAGGCTCCTGTAAAAAGAACCCTTCATGATGAATCTCCCCCTATGAATACAGATACAGCAAACTCGCCCTTTTGCCTTGCATAAAATTAGTCAGCTCTGTTGGGAGTCTCAGCAGAGGTCACTATTTTGGGACAGTAGGCTACTATTCATTACCAACCTGAATAGTGAGGTATGAAACAGATATCATCAAAAGATTTTTTTTCTTACTGTATCTAGCGACTGTACGTGTTCATAAATGTGTTTTGTAGCTGGATAAAATATGATATCTGACTAGTTTAAAGCGAACCTGTCACCTGCTTTTTACCTCTTAAGCTGTTAACTGTACCTTATAGATCTTTGTAACCTTGTTTCCAAACAGGTGTTGTTCGTTTTTCTGGGCTTTATATTACTGAAAAAATCACTTTATAATCTGCTCTGCTGCGTCTGAAGTCACCAGACAAGTCAAGGAGGCAGACCCTCCTTGACTGCTGGATGCGACTCCCCCGCCCTAACCCCGCCTCTCATCCCTATGATTGACACTAGCTCTTCTGCCGGGACCGCTGGTCTCGGCGGCGCATGCGCCGTCTGCCTTCATAGCAGCGCGATCCCGAGCCTCGCACTCAGTGAAGCGCGATCCCCTTGCTAGATCGCGCTTCTCTCCTCTCTAGCCGGGCCGCTGGTGAAATGCAGATCACTCAGCGTGAGGCTCGGTATCGCGCTGCTATGAAGGCAGACGGCGCATGCGCCGCCGAGACCAGCGCGGTCCCGGGCAGAAGAGCTAGTGTCAATCATAGGGATGAGAGGCGGGGTTAGGGCGGGGGAGTCGCATCCAGCAGTCAAGGAGGGTCTGCCTCCTTGACTTGTCTGGTGACTTCAGACGCAGCAGAGCAGATTATAAAGTGATTTTTTCAGTAATATAAAGCCCAGAAAAACGAACAACACCTGTTTGGAAACAAGGTTACAAAGATCTATAAGGTACAGTTAACAGCTTAAGAGGTAAAAAGCAGGTGACAGGTTCGCTTTAACTGAATGTTCTTTAATAACTTTTTCTTCCTTAGAAAGAACATTTTCGGGACAAGTTTGTTGCAGATTTGCGGAAGGAGTTTGATGGAAAAGGCCTCACGTTTTCAATAGGTAATTTTCTGAAGTGCTTTCAATCAGTCCTTGGGGTGAATAAGGGTACGGCCTAGCTGTCAGGTTTCCTGATGCAGTTTTAGAAGCAAAACCAGGAGTGAATTAAAAAACGAGTAGTCATATCTGTCCTTTATACTTTCTTTAGGCCTCATGCACACGACCGTTGTTTGTTTCCGCGTCCGTTCTGTTTTTTTTTTCACGGATAGGATGCTTCCCCATTAATTTCAATGGGTCCATCATCCGTTTTTTTGGGCAGACGCAAAATTTGCGGATGCAAAACACATATGGTCGTGTGCATGAGGCCTTACTTTTATGACCCTCTCCTGCCTTTGCCTTCCAAAACTGCATCAGGAAACCTGACCGCGTGGTCATACCTGAATTGAGCAGAACTCATGTCCTCTCACTGTAAGGCTACATGCACACGACAGTTGTTTTTCTCAGCTTCCGTTTCAGTTTTTTTTTTTGCGGATAGGACAGGAACCCACTCATTTCAATGGGTCAGCAAAAAAATGCTGACCGTTCATCCGTTTGAGTTCCGCGTCCGTCATGTCCTACTTTTTTTCTCATTTGCGGACGAGGATAGGCATTTCTTACAAGGGATCTGTGAAAACAAAGGAATCCTCCCAAAAATACTGATGGACCATCAGTTTTTTTTTGCGGATCCTGATTTGCGGACAGCAAAAAACGACTGTCGTGTGCATGTAGCCTAAAGGGTAAGTTTACATTTTGTGAACCTTATTAAAACCAGGTGTTTCTGATCAATAGGTGGTCAGATCAGCTTTGATGTGTTTCCCAATGGCTGGGACAAGACATACTGCCTAGGAATTCTTGAAAAGGAGGCATTCTCCAAAATCTACTTCTTTGGCGATAAAACCATGCCAGTGAGTATTATTATAGACTTCATATGGTGTAAATTGAGTAATTTCATGCATATCACTGTCTACCTTTATCTATTTCACCTCAGTCTACAGTTCAATTAGAAATAAGTAGTTGTAGTTCTACGCTGAAGGCAGAGGGAAAAAAATGCAAGTAGTAAACCTTACCCCTTGGCACTTCATTGGCAAATTCACATCACTGTTTAGCTTTCTGTTCTCCTGATCCGTAAGAAGAACAGAAAAATAAAAATAAAAAATTGCATCCGTTATTTTGAGCATTAGTTATGATCAGTCTGTGTCACTTCTGTCAGAGATCAGTTATTTTTGACAGGAGAAAAAGTCCTACACGCAGTACTAAACAATTTTTAATATTTAATTTTTTTTTTCCTCCCTGCCTTCCAAGAGTCATAATTTTTTTTTTTTACTTTTCTGTTCACATAGGTGATGTGAGGTTTGCCTTTTTTGCAGGACAAGTTGTACTTTCCAATGGCACTATTTTCTGTGTCATACAATGTATTGGGAAGTTGGGAAACAGAAACATAGAAACATAGAATGTGTCGGCAGATAAGAACCATTTGGCCCATCTAGTCTGCCCAATATGCTGAATACTATGATTAGCCCCAGGCCCTATCTTATATGAAGGATGGCCTTATGCCTATCCCATGCATGCTTAAACTCCTTCACTGTATTTGCAGCTACCACTTCTGCAGGAAGGCTATTCCATGCGTCCACTACTCTCTCAGTAAAGTAATTCTTCCTGATATTACTTTTAAACCTTTGCCCCTCTAATTTAAAACTATGTCCTCTTGTAGCAGTTTTTCTTCTTTTAAATATTCTCTCCTCTTTTACCGTGATGATTTCCTTTATGTATTTAAAAGTTTCTATCATATCCCCTCTGTCTCTTCTTACTTCCAAGCTATACATGTTAAGGTCCTTTAATCTTTCCTGGTAAGTTTTGTCCTGCAATCCATGTACTAGTTTAGTAGCTCTTCTCTGAATATCCTTCTGCAGATATGGTCTCCAGTACTGCACACAATACTCCAAATGAGGTCTCACTAGTGCTCTGTAGAGCGGCACGAGCACCTCCCTCTTTCTACTGTTAATGCCTCTCCCTATACACCCAAGCATTCTGCTGGCATTACCTGCTGCTCTATGACATTGTCTGCCCACCTTTAGGTCGTCTGATATAATGACCCCTAAATCCCTTTCCTCAGATACTGAAAAAAGGAAAAAATTTGAGAGAAATTGGGAAAAAGCAACTGCATCAGTGTTACAAGTTTGATTTTGTTTGGGGGGGGGGGGGGGGACATTTTTCTTTGCATCATCATATTCAGACCCTCATGTTTTTTTTTTTTTTTTTTTTTCTTCTTTCTATATTTCTGCCTATGGAGCTGTGTAAGGGTTCTTTTTTTGCACAACAAGCTGTAGTTTTTATTGATATTTTGGGGTAAAACGATTATCAATAGAGAAGAATCTAATATATTCCTGACAGATGGAAAAGACACCATAAATATACAGGGGTCTTTTTCTTCCCATAATATGGATGCAACAGCCAAACCTCTCGTAGTTTATCAGATCCAGGGTTATGGCACTCTAATACATTTTCTGCTGATCTGCAGGAGGTACAGGTGCTGTGTCCATAATACAAGAACAAGACCTGACTCAAATCTCTAGCTGCAATATAACCCGAGATACTCTAGGTCAGGAATGGGCAAACTGCGGCTCTCCAGCTGTTGCAAAACTGCTTACAGCTATCAGCCTACAGCAGGGGATGGTGGGAATTGTAGTTTTACAACAGCTGGAGAGCCGCAGTTTGCCCATCCCTGCTCTAGGTTAAAGCAGCCTTCCCTTTTTCTGCTGGCTGTGATGTCACCCAGCATGGACGGGGAGCCAGCGGTGGATGTGCCCACAGGCTGCAGGAGGAGAGGAGAAACACAGGTACTACTCCCTCCCTGTGTAAACATACATGACCCCAGGATGAGGGTAACTTGAATGTTTGTTCATATTATCAATCCCCCTTCCCCAATCAGTTAGAGATCAGAATTTTTTTATTTTTACTTTATTTGTAGCCCCCCTAGAAGCCATGAACTTGTAATTATTAAGTTCCTTATGCCATAGACTGAAATGAAATACTACTGCATTAATGCTATGTTTTATTAAAGTATAACTGTAAACATTTTTTGTTTTTACTATTGCTATGCTCCTTCCGTCTACCAGATGAGGACGGAGCACGCTGCGTGCACTGGGAACTGATAGTGAGTCAACATTGTAAGGGAATGTATAAAAAGCCAGGTTCTTCCTGACAGGAGATAACAGTGCTGGGCTGTGTGTGTAAACTTCTCCACATGCCTATGCTTGGCAGACACTCCCTTAGCAGTGCTGGACAATGTGGCTGCTCAGTGTATAAATGACAGCCTTATCTGATAAGAGGAGAGCTTGTAGAAGGACTACAGGCTTCAGCCAGACCTGGGAACTTCACTGCAAGACCCCCCTATACAGAGCTGGTCTTCACCAACTTCACTGCAGGCGTCCTATGGATTAGCCTCAGGGCTGAGGGCGGCCATCTTAACAGAATAGTGAAATTGCAGTTTTATGCAGACTGGTTGCTAAGGGCTGAATCTTATTAAATAAGGGGTAAGTAAGTCTAATAGTTATTGATTCAGGATTATTATCATATTAGTAACTACATATATGAAAACTGAAACTAAATGTGACAGTTATCCTTTAAGTCTCCTTCTCCAGTTTGTGCTGCCTTCACATAGGGCAGCATAAAACTGGTGGCTGATGCCTTTTAGTACATAGATGTTGGTTTCATATTTATTGTATGAACTTGATTTTAACTAATTATACTGATATTCCTAAATATGTCTCAATTTCCTTCTCCACAGCCACTTGCTCCTAATTATATCATAATCACATTAAAATTAAGAGTTATAATGGCTGTAAATGTATAGCAATTGAATCATTTATGACTTGTGGTAGTACTTGATGCCTTTCTCTGGCTTTACTTCTCAGGGCGGTAATGACTATGAAATCTACACAGACCCAAGAACAATTGGTCATTCTGTGACGTCGCCTGAAGAGACACAGAGGATTTGTACAGAGTTATTCTTGCAGTAAAAAATTCTACTTGAATAGATTTCAGCAGAGGTGTGGCAATACTGGAGTAATGTACTGGGAATTTTGATTGGAAATTGACTTTTTAATAGTTTCAGATCAATGGTGAAGGAGTCAATATTATCTAGTAATTATGACCAATCTATGTATTTTAGTGATTGATTACTTCAAAGTTGCTCTCTTTTCTGAGTTTTTTTTTTTTTCCTTCAAGCCAGTTATCTAAATAAGTGATTAGAAACTGGTATTTTTTTCAACTGCCTTATTGCTAATGAACTGAGTCTCTGATGGTACCAAACACCAACTGCTGAACATCACCACTATGAGGTACTGACCCAATTTTCCTTCATGTAAATATATTTGAATTGACCACTAGTAGAGTTGAACGAACTTGTAGTTTAAGTTCAGCGTCCAAAGTTCGGGTTGGGGTTATCGAAGCATCCCGTTATGGATTCTGCTACCGCGGACCATAACGGCATTTGGAATCCATAAGGGGATTCTTCAATGAACCCGAACCTTGGACAACACTAAGGACCTGGGGTGATGTCACCGTCATGTGATCAGTGCAGGGGGCGTGGCTCAGTACTGGATCACCTCTTATCCAGTGCTGAGCCACACCCCCTGCACTGATCACATGACGGTGACGTCACCCCAGGTCCTTAGTGTTGTCCAAGGTTCGGGTTCATTGAAGAATCCCCTTATGGATTCCAAATGGCGTTATGGATTCCGCTACCACGGACCATAACGGGATTCTTCGATAACCACAACCCAAACTTTGGACGCCGAACTTAAAATACAAGTTCTCTCAACTCTAACCACTAGGATAAAATTGTGTAGCGGGGCCTCACAAAGTACATCCCCACCAAAAGATAGAAACATTTTCCAATTCCCTTAGTCTGAACGCTATAACAGCAGCAGTTTATAGTCTGTTCAGTTCTGGTGAAGATGTGAGCATGTAGACTTTGAGCTGTATGAACCCTGCACATCTTGGACTTTTAGGAGGTAATTCCATCTCGGTGTCTACTTGGGTTAAACGTTTAGCCACAAACAAAATATATATTTACGGGTATCACGGTATAATGTAGTGTTTTACTCTCTAGTTCAGATTCATTAGTGTTCATCAAAAGTATAAAAACTGTTCTTATAGCAAAAAGGTTGCAAGCTTACTCTCTTTTGTACTCCAACTTGACCTCAGGACACACATTACCTATGGAAAGCTAACCCTATAAAATGTGTTTTAAACATGCATATATTCAACTTCATGTCACCGTTTAGTTTTCCATTCTTCCGATCCATCAGAAGAACAGAAAAAAAATATGGAGCTTGTATTTTAAATGAGGTTTTTAGAGACTTTAGTAGTGAAGACCTATCCTCAGGGTAGGTCATCAGTATCTAATCGGTGGGGGTCTGACACCCGACACCTTTGCCAATCAGCTGTTTGAGAAGGCACCGCAGCGTTGTGGCCTTCTCTAGCTTTCCCTAGGCAAGTGACAACACATTCATCAGTCACGTGGTCTAGGCGCAGCTCAGCCCCATAGAAGTGATACAAAGTACTGCCGCTATCCAATGTATGCCGCTGTGCTGGGGGAGCGCTGGTGCCTTCTTAAAGAGTTGAACGGTGGATGTCCCAGGTTTCAGACCCTCATTGATCAGATAATGAAGATCGATCACCTAAAGTCTTAGAAACCCCTTTTAAGCATGCATTATGCTCAGTTTTGCATGATTTAGCCATTTCCTCGGAGATATGTTATTTTAGACAGAAAAAAAAAACACTAAAATAACGGATTTCAGACGGAAATGGCTAAAACGGATGCAAAATGTACATAACTAAGCCTAATGGATACTTAACTTTCAGGATCTGTTTATTTTTCTGTTCTTCTGACAGAGCAGAACGGAAAACTAAACAGTGATGTGAACCTGGCCTTACTGAGGCACTATATGGTTGAAAGTATGAGGACACACCTATTAATCATTGAATTCATGTGAAGAAAATCCAGCACCTAGCCATGCAGTTTGCTTTACAAGTATGTGAGAAAGAATGAGTCCTTCCAGCTCACTGGCTTCAAGTGTGGTCCTGTAATAGGACGCCACCATCAGAACAAGACAGTTCATGTAATTTCTACCCTCCTAGATATTCCACCATCAGCTGAGTGGTATTGCATAGTGGAAGAGTTTAGCAATCCAGCCATGAAAGTGCAGACCCCGTAAAGTGAGAGGGTGGAGGCACATAGGGGGAGATTTTACTGCTCCTAATTGATACTGGCGTGCATGCTCTGAGCTGCCGTAGATTTCGGTCTTCATTTACACTGGTTCTCTGGCATAAATGAAGATAAATGGGCCAGGTCCGCAAAGAACTGGGGAAGGGGGAGAATCAATCTCTGCCATACTGCATAAAAGGCACCGATGCTCTGCTGACTCAATGCCAGGAGGTTTGAAACGCTGCAGGTCTCAACATCAGCACAAAAACTGTGCGCCAGGATGAATGGGATGTGGTAAACGCTCGTGTTGGTGTACCAGTACTTTTCTCCATATAGTGTATACATCTGGTTTTGAATTTGTGTCCTGTCTACTTTTAGTGAAAACAAGTGAAGTGGCGTTGAGCATGCAACTGCTCCACATGGTATAGGACAGTTACAGATCCATTCAGCACTCCAGTCAAGCAGGGACAGTGGAGAACGTGTTGGTACAGGAATACCCCTTTAAAAATATATATAAAATGCTGTATTAAGAAGGTACTTTTGTAGATGCCAAAGGGGTTGTCTGTGGACGAAAGGAAACCATTGTTTCCCATGTCCCATACTGTAGCCTTACCGGACACACCCTGGTCTACAGCGGTGGGGTCTGAATAAATACAATCATGTATTTCTAACCTCACAAATACTTGACTGGTCCGGACTTCCAGCCTGTATTACTACATGTGATGATGTACATTCAGACGGTATAAACTGTTTTATGAAAGCTACATTGTTAGGGTTGTTTCTGCAGCCACGTTTGTTGGCTCATTCCCAGAGGAACCAACAAAACTGTCAATGCAGCTCTGGATTACAATAAGAGGTAACTTGGGCATCACTACAATATAAGTAATGTACTTACAAGGTCATGAAACATAATATGTAGAGTATATGTCTGTAAAAACAATAAAATTGTGTTTAAAAGATAGGCGCATCTTGAAGGCTCCTTTACAAGGGCCGATTTGTATGAATTCTCCATGTATAACCATGCCGAGATCTTACTCCTGCTAGGTAGAGACATTCGAGGCTCATAAGGTCCTTGATAATGGCCCATAGAAAAGTGTCACTGATCACCCAATAAATGAGCAAACTACTTCACTGTGGGAAAGCTTTGGTGGTGGGGACACCAAAACCATTGTCTGGTCAGCAGCTTGTTCTGTGCAAACAGTTTTCTGCTGTTCTGAAACAATGAAGCTGTAAGGCTACTCTTACATTAGCGTTTTTTGCGGATCCGTCATGGATCTGCAGAAACACTCCCGTTACCATAATACAACCGCATGCCGTCATGAACGGATCCGGTTGTATTATATCTTCTTTAGCCATGACAGATCCATCATGAACACCATTGAAAGTCACTACTGTGTCAGAGAAAACGGATCTGTTCCTATTGACTTACATTGAGTGTCAGGACGGATCCGTTTTGCTCTGCACCACACCGCGGACAGAAAAACGCTGCTTGCAGCGTTATTCTGTCCGTGATGGGAGCGCAACCAAACAGAACGGAATGCATTTTGGTTTTCTTCTGCTATTGGGGATCCTATGACTGATCACAATAGCGGAATTGAAAATGCTAATGTGAAAATAGCCTAAGGGGCGAGCAGGCATAGTTGTGATCATTCATGCCCATTGCTGCATGTAAATGCAGCTCTCTCCTTCTCCTAAGGGTACCTTCACACTTGCGGCAGGACAGATCCGACAGGCTGTTCACCCTGTCTGATCCGTCCAGCCATTATTTTGCTGTGCCTGCCGCTCCTTCCCCATTGACTATAATGGGGGTGGGGGCGGAGCTACGGTGCGGCACGGCAGAGGCCGCCGGACTAAAAAGTTGGACATGGAGTACTTTTAGTCCGGCAGCCTCGGCGAAATAGCGGCAGGACGGATCCGACAGGGTAAACGGCCTGTCAGAGCTGTCCTGACGAATGTGTGAAAGTACCCCAAGAAGCAGACAATTATCAGAAATGATTGACTTGAGTCAGCCAATGTAAAGGGGCCTGAATGGTTATTTTATTCAAACTATTTTACCTCTGTTTATACAAATATAACTAAACTAACCTTCTCATTTTACAGATGTTTCATTTTTAGCAATAATGTCACTGTAATAAATATTTTTACCATTTTCTTGGTTCCTCATGAAATTCAAACACAGGTTGGTGAAAAAAATATGTTAAGACTATAGGTTTTTATATATATATATATATATATATATATATATATATATATATATATATATATACATACACACACACACACACATACATACTAGGGTATAATGCCTATAGGGGAAATAAGGTCCAAAGAAAAGTTCAGCCCAGCTCTGTTGCGTCACCCGGAGTGCTAGGTGGTGCACATAAGAACCAGAGCGGAGCAGATGAACATGCACGATAATGCGATCCAGCGCTCTAGCTTCTTGATAAAATCCACAGGCTTTCTTAGCACATCACTGCACGCCTGGCTGTGGGGGAAATAGCCAAGCTCTATACTCTGCATCTCCATCAGTGCCATAGAGATGAATAGAGCATGAGCGCTGCCGCTCCGTTCATCTATATGGGACTGCTGGAGAGAGAACAGCACTTCCCCTGAGTATGGGGACGCCCATTCTCATGATTAGTGGGGCACCAATCTATTAGTTATACCCTTTCCTTTCGGTAGCCAATAATCTGTTACTGGAATACCCCTTTAAGAGGAAGCCTATGCCAATCGTTTGCACATAGAGTAGTATATTAGTCTGAGAATCATACAAGTTGCTCTCTGTGGCATATTGTATTCATGTAAAAAGAAAAAAAAAGTACATTTTCTTGTTCACTGTGCTGGCATGTGTCTCATTTCTTGTATTGCAACTCTCTCCGTGTCCTGAAAAACACTGCCACAGGTAAAGCTTTACCAAATCGAAGAGGAAAAATCTCATGGCATACTAAAGATTCCCCTTGAGTGCCTGAGTAAGAACCATCGCAACTAGGTTTGAAACATGTCAGCGAGATGACCCGGGCTCTGTGTCATGTACCTTTTAATGAATTTCTCAATAAATAATGATTTTATACTAAAGATATTTCCCTGGAGATTTTTCCTTTTATATTGTATTTATAACAGTTTTTACCACAAAATATGCAAAACAGTGATACGAACTGATGTGACCACAAGGTCCATAGACTATGCTGACTTAGCTTAAAGATGCAAAGAACAAAAGAAACTAAAATGCTTATTCTCTGATCTGTTAGAAAGGTACATGATGCAAGCTGTAGTGAAGGTATTCTTACCATTAACTGTATTTGTGAGTTATAACCTTCCTTCTGATCCTCAGCTGTGTCATGTGACCAACACTCTGACCTTCCAAATAACACAGGTTCCTGTATGTGGACAGGAAGCCAGTCTGTAATGGAGATTCTTGCACTATGAGAACCAGGAAAACTTTACCAATATATTAGAACTAACTATACTGTAATCACTTCATACAGGGCTTCCTAGAAAAAATATGAAATGATTTAACCTAAAAAGGTTACACAGCACTACACATTGCTCATCTGTGCTGGCCATTAACTGGGGAAATACTGTAGTGGAAGTCACTGAACATTGTCAGCGTGTAGGAAAACTATTAACATCCCAGTTCAGACATTTTAACTAGTAAAACCTCCAAATCATCATATTTATAGACCTTTCTTACAGAAAATGTTATTTATTGAAGACAAAACATTGTCAGTAAGTCTGTGTTCACACTACAGTTATGGTTTCCATTCCAAATTGAAACAGTAATGCAGTTGGGGGGCCTGGCAAACCCCTCCGACTTATAATCGGGTTCAGTTTCATCATGGTGTCTGTCATTTTCATGATCGAACTGCTGATGAAGCCTTAGGCTGGGGTCATATGTGACTGATTAGCTGCGGATTTGCCTTTGTGGATTTACGCGCGTCAAATCTAAAGCCTTGTACAGTAACTACCATTCGGATGAGAACTTCTGAATTCTCATCCACACGCTGCAAAGAAAACCACAGCAGAAAGCCTTTGGTATTGTGGATATGAAATCTGCAGCATATCAGTTTATACAGCAGATTTCTCTTGCGGATTTCACCCTTTCCAATGAAGAGTGAAATCTGCTGACTTTTTCTGCCACAAAAACCGCAGCGGATTCTTCTGTTGGATTTTCCATCACTTAAAGAGAACCTGTCACCAGGAAATTCACTGATAAACCAGGCACACTGTCTTGTAGGGCTCAATCTGCTGAATATAATGATACCTTTCACCTGGTGATCTGTTGCTTTATTGTGGAGAAATAGTACTTTTAATCCATATGCTAATGAGCTGATTGGAGTCCAGTAGTTGATATGAGTCCAGCATTTTTTCTATTCAGAGTTGTAGCCCCTCCCCTATTCACTTCTTCAGTTGTAAAAGGGGCGTGGTTCATTTATTTATTGATCTATAGAAGTGAATAGGGGCGGGGCTACAACTCTGAATAGAAAAAATGCTGGACTCATATCAACTACTGGACTCCAATCAGCTCATTAGCATATGGATTAAAAATACTATTTCTCCACAATAAAGCAACAGATCACCAAGTGAAAGGTATCATTATATTCAGCAGAGTGAGCCCTACAAGGCAGCATGCCTGCTTTATCAGTGAATTTCCTGGTGACAGGTTCTCTTTAAGTCCCTGGCCTTAGCTATTCCTATGTCAGGCCACTTTCAGATTTGTGTATTTTTGTCAGTATTTTGCAGTAATGGGCGGAAGCCGATACCAGGAGTGGGTCTAGAACACAGAAGAGGTGCAAATCTTTCCATTATCCGTAGCTTGCAAATACTAATGCAAAATATTGACCAGAATAAAGTCGTGTGAAATTGGCCTGATGACCAAAGCTACATTCAGCCATTAAAAAACTGAAACGGTCTCCTTTAATTGTATGGAGGCTGCCTGTCCGTAAAAATGGACAAAACAGTACATTTCAGATTAACGGCAGTTATTTACAGGCCATCCCAAAAAACGGCCATGTAATAACCCCATAAACAACCATTGTTCTTAGGCCACTTTCACATCTGCGTTTATGCTGTGCGGTTTTGAGATCTCACAAAGAGCTTTCGCTATAATACTACAACTGGCTGCATCCGTTCAGAACACATCCAGTTGTATTATATTAAAAATAAAGAAACCAGACCCGTCACTAAAACCACTGTAAGTCAATGGGCGCAGATTTGTTTTTTTGTGTCCGAAAAAACGGATCTGGCTTCTTCAGCTTCCCACTCTGCATGCAGCGATTTTGTATCCGGTGTAGGAATGCAACAAACCAGAACGAAATGCATTCTGGGGCCCTCCATTCCGGTTTGTTCAGTTTTGTCCCCACTGACCATGAATGGTGACAAAACTGAAGCATTTGCTGCGGGTTTGAGACCCTGTGCCGAATCTCAAAACCGGACACCACAATGCAAGTGTGAAAGTAGCCTTAAATGGTTGTGTGATGTCATGCGAATGTAGCCTAAAGTCTGCAGCAGAATAGCACACGGTGCGAGGGAGAAACATTTGAACCAAGCCTCACACACAGACTAGTCTTGGGAGAAATTAACTACCTGGATTGAATTTGATGGTTGATTTCTGATATCACAGAGGGGGGGGGGGGGGGTTGGATTACAACCCCAGGGCCAATTTATTCATTCTGGACAATAGAAAGCTATGGGAAATAAGGCATCGATAAAACGGAGAATCCAGTGCATCCATGGTGGGAAGGTTTATAAGCGATAGTGACAAGCAGTAGTAAAGAATGTAAAATAAAAAACACACACAGAACAACTCTATGCTGACGATATGGATCTAAGAGGTGATGATGTGTCCAGACCACGTCTCGTGCTTTGTTCCCGGAGTTAAATAAATGATCACAACTTCCACAGCTTGTTTCTTCTCATGTTTCGGAGGAATGGTGCAAATTTTGTAAGTGACTTCATCACCTTCTACAGGGACGTATTCTCCTTCAATACTGTGAAGGCAAAAAGGAAAAAAAGAAAAGTTTTTTTTTTTTTTTTAAAAGGGAGTCTGTCACCCGGAATTTCACTATTGAACCAGCACAAGGCCTTGTAGGACTAGTTCAGACTTGGTGACCGATTGCTTCATTCTGTACCTATGACACTGGCTGACCCGTTACATGTGCGCTCGGCAGCTGAAGGCATCTGTGTTGGTCCCATGTTCATATGTGTCCGCATTGCTGAGAAAAATGATGCTTTATTATATGCGAATGAGCCTTTAGGAGCAATGGGGGCGTTACCAGTATACCTAGAGGCTCGGCTCTCTCTGCACTTTGATTCACAGGATCAGG
Organism: Bufotes viridis; assembly: GCA_033119425.1. Classification (NCBI taxonomy): domain Eukaryota; kingdom Metazoa; phylum Chordata; class Amphibia; order Anura; family Bufonidae; genus Bufotes; species Bufotes viridis. Next base: position 42,160,167 of record CM065595.1, on the reverse strand, counting down.
CAGTGTAAAAGTGATCACTCCTGCCTGGCACTGTCAAAGTGCAGAGGGTGCAGCAGTTGCAGAGAGAGCCGAGCCTCTAGGTGTAATGACAACACCCCTGTTGCTCCTAGAGGCTCGTTTTTTATATCTCAAAACATGATTCTTCTCAGCATTGAGGACACGTATGGACATGGGACCAACACAGATGCCTTCAGCTGCCAAGCGCACATGTAACAGGTCAGCCAGTGTCATTGGTATAAATCTGCTGACAAGTGCCCTTTAAGTGCACCTTTGCTCCTCCAGCTTCTCTTTTGATTGACAGGGCCAGATGAGAAGTCTATGTATAAAACCTACCAAAATACCTCTTCCATGGAGTGACTACTATACAATACATGCATTCAAACAGTCAAAAAAAAAAAAAGCCGATTTGGAAAGAGCCATTAACTTTTTCCTAGCGCACTGCATGGCCCATAAGACTAAGTAGGCACTCTCCATAAGGAGAAGTACCCTCACAATGTATGCATTCAGTTTTTTAGTGGTAACGTTATAGGTGATGGTCATTTAAAACTGAGTAGGCAAAAATGTATCCATTCATTGATGGGTGAGGGGGATGTGCAGGGTTAATAATGCCGGTATGGTTAGGTTGCTTGTTCATTTAGTGGTAGATCATTAGCTGTCCAGGATTGGTAACACTGGCACACCTACCCATTGGTGGAGTCTGGTATTGGATCTCTGTTCCACTGCAGTGAATGGGGCTGAGCATAATACCACACAACCTGTGCACAGGCGTGGCACTGTTTTTTGGAAAAGAATAGCCTTTTTTTTCATTAAGATTTATTTAGAGACATCCTCCACAAAACAAAAGGAGCTGACGGCAGGGAATGTTATAAAAAAATGAGTAATACCTGCTTTCTGCAGCAAAGACTCCCGACCACTGAGGCCAGTGATGGACAGCCGCATGGAGTAGCTGGGTGCACCACAGGCGGCGCTGTACGTGCAGGAGATTGTGCAGGTCACTGCTGCATCTTCTTTAGATTTTTATAACTTTCCTGGTCTTCTGCCCATTTTTTCTTGTGGTCTCAGAAATCCCTTCTTCAGCACAGAATTTGTTTCTATTCCTCTGGGCAGATTTTTGGCCAATTCTAATAACTTGGAATAAAAGTTGCGTCTTAAATAAACGCCTGCCGGTGATTATTTCACTCCCTGGTCCACTTCCGAGTGCACTTTGTCTAGTCAGCGATAATAGATAAGACTCGGTTATTGATTCTGTAGATGCACATCATTCTGCAGATACCACATGAATGTATTGTGCAAAAAAACTCAAACCACATAAAAAAATAAAACTGAGAAATGATGACAATTACCATAAAACAAGTGGAGGTTTATGACCCTATAAATAATTCATGTGGATCCATCGTTAGACTGATATAATGGCCTTTTGCTTCCCCAGCCCTACAGGATTTAAAGTGGAGCTATCAATCTTAAAATAGTCAGCAAGGCCAAAGCCAATAATGAATGGTAATGCAATAACTGGCACTGATGAAAGAAAGCATGGGGGTGTCATTCTGTATAAGCCCCTGAATGTGCTCAGATGATCCATGCCCCGCTTTTCTTATGGAGGACGGTTACTACACTTACTCGGAAATGTGTACAAAGAGATCCGGCCCGCCATCTTCAGGTCTTATGAAGCCATGTCCTTTAGAGCGGGAGAAGGATTTGCATACTCCTTTGTAAATCGGTCCTTCGGAAGCGCGTGCAGTTCTGTGGGAAAAAGGAGAATTTAGGATGACAGCGGAATTACATTTTCCAGGTACAGCTATAAGTGATGGACATTCATTCATTGAGATTTCCATCAGCTGCCACCTGGATCCATCGTACAACATGCCAGATATGTCCGATAGGTGCGGGACCTGCCTCTGAGACTCACTCCAGTCTCAAGAATGTGGGCTGGGATCCGCCTGGACAGTTGGGCTGCGCATGCGCTCCATTTACTTCAGTAGCACTTCCAAAAATAACAGCCTTAGGGTCCATTCACACGGATAGCGGCCATGTGCATTCTGCATCTTCCCCTTCGGCAGGTCCCGCACTATGCAACAAGTCCCTATTCCTGCCCACAATACAGACATGAATAGCACATATTGTATTCCGTTTTAGGGCCACGGAACTGACATACAGATGTGGGTAGAACACGGTGTGCAGTCTGCATCTATTGGGTGCGGATCGGATGTGGACGAAAATACGGTCGTGTGAATGGACCCTAAGGGAGCTCAACTATTTTCAAAAATGCTACTGAAGTGGCTGAAAAAAAAAAAAAAGACACTACAGAGCGCTGTAACCCCTTTGTCACCGCTATAAGTCTCACAAAGGTCCACTGAAAATAGCTGCAGCGTATCGTTTTACGGGAGGATGACACACAGCGTTGTGAATGGGGCCAAAGGGGTTTATTTCAAATTGGAAACCAGTGGCGGAAGATTCAGCGCAGCTTACTGCATGGTAATAACCTCCCCCAGTGCAGCCAGAAGGTCATCACTGAACTCTGACTACACAAGGCGTTTAGGGCTCAGGATCAGAAGCACGGAACCACCATTACGCTGCTTTTCCGCCTTTTTTTTTTATATTATAACACAGGATTGTGAGCATGTCAAAATCAGCAGCGCTGCACTTTTCCTTTCTTTCTGGGGGCTGCCAAAGGACCTGTTGGGTCTTATACATCTATCAATCTACGTCCACAGCAGAGGTTAACCATTTAGTTATAAAAGCTGAAAAAGAATCACCCTACAACCAGGAGCCTCGAAGTAGCCAAAGTAACTCAGGAAAGATATCGCAGAAGTCTAACAATAGATGATGGATGATTGAATGAGGCACATCAGTAAGGCAGTCCCATGTGGTCATACAGTAGATGGCTGTGGGCAGGTAGGTCCCCATGCAGGTCTTCCTGTGTCTGTCAGTTCCATGGGACATACTTATTGTGCCGTGATAAGGATTAACTGGAGAATGTACCAAGCCCTGCTCACCAGAATCCTGACATCAAAAAGTCACAAGTACGGTAGATGCTTCGCAACTTTTTATATTCACTTGTGGGAAAAAAAAATTTAACGTTTTGGAGCGCTGCACCTTCCAGCGCCACTAACAGATGTGGAGTGAAAATATGGTCAGAACTGCAGAGTAGATCAGTTGTGGGACACATTTATGAAGTAGAACTTTTTACAAAGTTGCAAAAAATTGACAACTGCGCCAGACATCCCCCCAGGCGTACAATTACTGAAATAGGCAACCACATTGCACTTGCTCCAAATGTATTATTACTGTGAGTAGAGGTGAGCAAAGATCTCAAAACTTCGATTCGGCTGCTTTGCCGAATCTCACAAAGAAATTTGCTGTGTAACAAAGCACATTTCTTTATGAGAAACCGGAGCAATGACAGGGAACAGAAATTGTGCTGCCCCCGTCATGGAACCCCTTTGATGTTGCGTTTATCGCTTACCGGGGCATCTGAGATGACCATAGAGGGCTGTCAGGGGTTAATCTGTTAAAAAAATAAAATTCTAAATACTCACCTTATCCATTTGATCACGAAGAACCCAGTTCTACCATCTTGCTTAAAGATCCAGCGACAAATCTTGCGCAGTGCATGGTGACATACGTCACCGAGCACAAGGTTTTGCGCGGGATCCTCACGCAAGCGGTTATATAATAATTATACTGTGACTAGATCGTTGTGCAATAAATGAATGTCAGTCCGGATTGCATATGTATATGATCGCACACGCACATCCCTGCCATACTAAAAGACCTCCCTAAAATAGAGATTTGATTAGGGGCCTATAATTGAGGCCTGTCCCACCGACCAGTTGTAATTTAGATTTTCCACAACTGGGCACAGTTTTATGAGAGATACATAATAAAGGTTAAGTTTTAAGATCTGTGTAATGGGGGGGGTCCCTAGTGGGATTTTTTTTGGTCATTATGACCTTTATGTTTTGCCAATATTAATATCCCTAGGACTCAACTCAAGGGAATAATTATGTTTTACCGGATGCTGCGCACGTCTGTGAGCTGTAACTAACCAGCTCTGGTTCTCAGAGCAGTCTTTTGCTCTACAGCTAGGATCGAAGGTATCTCTAATTGTATTTACCCTTCGATTGCCACAGTCTGTGAGCGCAGCATGATCAAAGGGAATATCCCTGTCTGATTGGGCCCCAGTGATCTGACCAGAGGCTGGGTAAGCCCTCTGCCGTCTGCTCTGCGGAAGGACCCCTGGACTGTACATTTGGTAATCCTGCTGTTAAAGTTAATGGGACTCCAAAAATGCATCTTCCAGTTAAAACAATAGAGTAGCACATATCCTTTCTATCTAATATGTTTTCGTTTTCCGATTGCAGATTTATTCTATTTCCTGAGATGATTATGGGGCGGCCATCTTGTCTGAGCTGTTCTTAACAGCATTTTTAAAGCATTAAGAATATTGCTTTCTGGCAGCCCCATGGGCCACAGACAATGGTCAGGAGGGGACCTCACTGACTTTTATGGGAGAGTCTTCTAGGCCGCTCTGTGACCTGTGCTGAGGTCATTGTACAAGGAGAGAATAGATAAGCTCTGACAATCACCTATTGTGAATGGTGGATCCTGTCTTATCTGTACACAGAGGTGATATCATTACAGGCAGGATTAGAATGACAGATGATCTGTATAGACAATAAGTGGCACCTACTATAAGGGCACATCTACAGATTATCGGACAGATTTTCTGACCAATCAATGGTCAGATGTCCTAGTACACACACAGATCTTTTGTTATACAAACCAACTATTGGTCCAATTGAACAGAAATTGGTCAGATAATCTGTTGGTGTACATGCACCTTTAGGCATAGTGCAAAAACTGTAGGATTTTATGATTTTTTTTTAAATAGATACTGATAAGGAAAATTAAAAACAACTTCATCCAAACCGCTTTAAAAATATGTTAAACACAAAAACATGATTTAAACAATCATGTTAATCAGTTTCGCATGACACACCCTTTAAGGCATGCTCATGTTGCCCTAACCACAAATCGGAGACATAAAGACATAGGGGCACAGTTATCGAATCATATACATCATTTTTTTGGGCTTAAAAATGTTGCACACGCAGACAGGACTTCTCTGTGATTAATGAGACTGACTTATTACGACAGATCGTCATGATCGGTTCTTAGAGATTCAGACTCCTTGGTCAGGCTATTCTCTCATGGATCGCTCTAGAGATCCCTGCTCCTTATATAAGACTGTCTCTTGTGACTCGTGTGGATACCAGTCTGGGCTTCACTGCTTGCTATTCTCTGTATTATTCCCTGTGTGTGTTCTTTTTAGTTGATGGCCACATACAGGTGTATGGTACTAATGCCTAGTAAATGTTATTTCCTGTGTCTGCCATCCAGGAAGAAACCCTCCTAGCCATCCCTCCTTTTCCCCACAGTTTGTCATTGGTTTGTTTCCCCTGTTTATTCTGTCTGTATGTTAACTGGATTTTCCGATCTTATATATTTCCACAAGCTATTATAGCTTGTGGAGGGCAACAATGAAAAAAAAAAAAAAAAAAAACACGCTTGGTCATTAACCCCATAAGGACCCATGACGTACATGTACTTCATATCTGGCCGTGACTTAAGGACCACTGACGTACATGTACTGCATAGTGATCAGGTGGGTGCAAGAGCTGCGCTGCGCCCACCCAATCAGTGGCAGGGGTCCGGCAGTCACTGATAGCCAGATCCCTGCTATATGCGACGGCATCGGTGAAAACATAGATGCCGGCACATAACTCAAACACTGCCACAGCCAGCACTGACCGCGGCACATGCGATGTATGGGGAGAGTGCTGCCATCAGGTCCCCGCGCTGCTGTGACGGGGACCCGATGGCAGGGAATGCAGCCTGATGTCTTTCTTAGGCATCGTGGCTGCCTTCCGTGACAGCCTGTGAGATCACGCTGTAAGGGTATTAAACTGTGCAATACACTTACAGCCAATGCCTTACAATACAGAAGTATTGTAATGCATTGTACAGGGATCAGACCCACAAAAGTTGAAGTCCCAAAGTGGGCAAAAAAATAAAGTGTTAAAAAAAAAAATACAAAAAATGTTTAAAGTTTCAAGTAAAGAAATAAATAAGGCGACTTTTCCCAAAATAAAGTAAAAAAAATTTTGTTAAAAATAGGGAAAAAAGAAAAGTAGACATATTGTGTATCGCTGCGTCTGTATCGACCGGCTCTATTAAAATATCACATGAACTAACCCCTCACAGTAAAAAAAAAAAAAAACTGATGATCAAAAAGGTGTATGCCCCCCCCCACCAAAAAAAATAGTACCAATATAACCCACACCTTATCCCGCAAGAAATAAGACCCTACCCAAGACAATCGCCCAAAAAAAAAAATTGGCTCTCAGAATATAGACACTAAAACATGAAAATGCTGTTATTGTGTAAAACTTAAATAAAAAAGGATACATATTATGTATCACCGCGTCCGTAAGAACCTGCTGTAAAAAAACATTACATTTACCTAACCCCTCTGGTAAACGTAAAAAAAAAAAATTGTTAAAAAAGCCATTTTTTGCCACCTTACATTACAAAAAGTGTAATACCAAGCGATCAAAAAGTCATATGCACCATAAAATAGTACCAATCAAACGGTCATCTCATACCGAAAAAAAATGAGCCTCTACATAAGACAGTGGCCTAAAAAAAAAAAAAAACTATGGCTTTCAGAATATGGTGACACTCAAAAATATTTTTTTTCAAAAATGCTATATTTGGTATTGTCGCATCCGTAACAACCTGCTTTATAAAACTAGCACATGATCTAACCTGTCAGATGAACATTGTAAATTACAAAAAATAAAAAAACAGTGCCAAAAGAGATATTTTTTGTTACCTTGGCTCACAAAAAGTGTAATATAGAGCAACCAAAAATCATATGTACCCTAAAATAGTACCAACAAAACTGCCAACTTATCCCGTAGTTTCCAAAATGGGGTCATTTTTTGGGGAGTTTCTACTCTAGGGGTACATCAGGGGGGCTTCAAATGTGACACGGCAACCTAAAATTATCCAAGTGAAATCTGCCTTCCAAAAACCATATGGTGTTCCTTTTCTTCTGCGCCCTGCCGTGTGCCTGTACAGCAGTTTGCGACCACATATGGAGTGTTTCTGTAAACTACAGAATCAGGGTAATAAATATTGAGTTTTCTTTGGCTGTTAACCCTTGCTTTGTTACTGGAAAAATGGATTCAAATGGAAAATCTGCCAAAAAAGTGAAATTCTGAAATCTCATCTACATTTTCCTTTAATTCTTGTGGAACACCTAAAGAGTTAAAGTTTGTAAAATCAGTTTTGAATACCTTGAGGGGTGTAGTTTCTAAAAGGGGGCCATTTATGGATGGTTTCTATTATGTAAGCCCCACAAAGTGACTTCAGACCTGAACTGTGATCCTTAAAAAGTGTGTTTTGGAAATTTTCTGAAAAATTTCTAGATTTGCTTCTAAACTTCTAACGTCCTAAAAAAAAGAAAAGGTAATTTACAAACTGATCCAAACATGAAGTAGACATATGGGAAATGTAAAGTAATAACTGTTTTAGAAGGTATCACTATCTTTTAAAAGCAGAGAAATTTAAATTTTGAAAATTGTGAATTTTTGGTAAATTATTATTTTTTTTTAAATAAAAATGAAATATTTTGACTCAAATTTACCACTGTCATGAAGTGCAATATGTGACAAGAAAATAATCTCAGAATGGCTTGGATAAGTAAAAGCGTTTTAAAGTTATTACCACACAAAGTGACAGGTCAGATTTGCAAAAAATGGCCTGGTCCTTAAGGTGAAAAATGGTAGGGTCCTGAAGGAGTTAAGGGGGTTAAGGTACACCTTTTCATATACCGTACTTGGCAGAAGCAAAAAATACATTAAATGAACATAAAAACAACTGCAAATGATAAATGTAACCATACAGCATAATGTATCAGCATACAGGAGTGTACAGATTACATGTGTACAGATAAAATAATTTTGTAAAACAGTAATACCTTAGGATTTATACTAGGATTATAAAAACATGTATTCATTTAAAAACATTCAAAAGTAATAAGCAATTTTTTTCATAAAATGCTATTTTGCGTACTTTATGTAAAAGAAAAAAAAAAACACTTATAAAAAAGGTATCCACACGACTAAAATAACCCGAACAACCCATTTAACAGGTTATTCCATGTGAAATATGTCCAGTATAAGCCACAGAATAAAAAAGCTATGTCAATTTTTTTTATGTATATTTGGAACACAAAATATGTACATAAATTACAAAGTACATTACATGTACTCTCAAACAGCACCAAAGAAAAAAAAAAAAGCAACCAACTCCAGCTTAAAAAAAATGCTGTGTAAATTTTACAAATGTTAATCTGAAATACGTTTTACGTTCTATCAATCTATGGCCCTTATTTAACAAAAACTTATACTATAAGCAGTGATAAGCAGGGTGTTCTAGTGATGATAATCAGTTCTCACCTCTCCTGTCCTTATACTATAAGCAGTGATAAGCAGTGTGTTCTAGTGATGACAGATAATCAGTTCTCACCTCTCCTGTCCTTATACTATAAGCAGTGATAAGCAGGGTGCTCTAGTGATGATAATCAGTTCTCACCTCTCCTGTGTTCTCTCCTGTCCTTATACTATAAGCAGTGATAAGCAGGGTGTTCTAGTGATGATAATCAGTTCTCACCTCTCCTGTCCTTATACTATAAGCAGTGATAAGCCGTGTGTTCTAGTGGTGATAATCAGTTCTCACCTCTCCTGTGTTCTCCCCTGTCCTTACACTATAAGCAGTGATAAGCCGTGTGTTCTAGTGATGATAATCAGTTCTCACCTCTCCGGTGTTCCCTCCTGTCCTTATACTATAAGCAGTGATAAGCAGGGTGTTCTAGTGATGATAATCAGTTCTCACCTCTCCTGTCCTTATACTATAAGCAGTGATAAGCAGTGTGTTCTAGTGATGATAATCAGTTCTCACCTCTCCTGTGTTCTGTCCTGTCCTTATACTATAAGCAGTGATAAGCAGGGTGCTCTAGTGATGATAATCAGTTCTCACCTCTCCTGTGTTCTCTCCTGTCCTTATACTATAAGCAGTGATAAGCAGGGTGTTCTAGTGATGATAATCAGTTCTCACCTCTCCTGTCCTTATACTATAAGCAGTGATAAGCAGTGTGTTCTAGTGATGATAATCAGTTCTCACCTCTCCTGTGTTCTCTCCTGTCCTTATACTATAAGCAGTGATAAGCAGGGTGTTCTAGTGATGATAATCAGTTCTCACCTCTCCTGTGTTCTGTCCTGTCCTTATACTATAAGCAGTGATAAGCAGGGTGCTCTAGTGATGATAATCAGTTCTCACCTCTCCTGTGTTCTCTCCTGTCCTTATACTATAAGTAGTGATAAGCAGGGTGTTCTAGTGGTGATAGATAATCAGTTCTCACCTCTCCTGTCCTTATACTATAAGCAGTGATGAGCAGGGTGTTCTAGTGATGATAATCAGTTCTCACCTCTCCTGTGTTCTCTCCTGTCCTTATACTATAAGCAGTGATAAGCAGGGTGTTCTAGTGATGATAGATAATCAGTTCTCATCTCTCCTGTGTTCTCCCCTGTCCTTATATATAATCAGTGATAAGCAGGGTGCTCTAGTGATGATAATCAGTTCTCACCTCTCCTGTGTTCTCTCCTGTCCTTATACTATAAGCAGTGATGAGCAGGGTGTTCTAGTGATGATAATCAGTTCTCACCTCTCCTGTCCTTATACTATAAGCAGTGATAAGCAGGGTGTTCTAGTGATGATAGATAATCAGTTCTTACCTCTCCTGTGTTCTCCCCTGTCCTTATACTATAAGCAGTAATAAGCAGGGTGCTCTAGTGATGATAGATAATCAGTTCTCACCTCTCCGGTGTTCCCTCCTGTCCTTATACTATAAGCAGTAATAAGCAGGGTGTTCTAGTGATGATAATCAGTTCTCATCTCTCCTGTGTTCTCTCCTGTTCTTATACTATAAGCAGTGATAATCAGGTTGTTCTAGTGATGATAGATAATCAGTTCTCACCTCTCCTGTGTTCTCTCCTGGCCTTATACTATAAGCAGTGATAAGAAGTGTGTTCTGGTGATGATAATCAGTTCTCACCTCTCCTGTCCTTATACTATAAGCAGTGATAAGCAGGGTGCTCTAGTGATGATAATCAGTTCTCACCTCTCCTGTGTTCTCTCCTGTCCTTATACTATAATTAGTGATAAGCAGGGTGCTCTAGTGATGATAATCAGTCCTCACCTCTCCTGTGTTCCCTTCTGTCCTTATACTATAAGCAGTGATAAGCAGGGTGTTCTAGTGATGATAGATAATCAGTTCTCACCTCTCCTGTGTTCCCTCCTGTCCTTACACTATAAGCAGTGATAAGCAGGGTGCTCTAGTGATGATAATCAGTTCTCACCTCTCCTGTCCTTATACTATAAGCCAGGGCTCGACAAATCCCAGGCGCCAGGTCGCCATGGCGACCAGGAAATTGGTCCTGGCGCCTGGGTATTTGTCAGCCCGTTCTGTCAGGTGCCCGGGCGCAGGGCCGGCGCGTCCTACACGCGGACTAGGAGCACCGGCCCCCTCATGCTGCAGCCGCCCGAGCGCTCTATAGAGAGCCTCAGGCGGCCGCAGCACTGCCCGGGCTGGCGCGTCCATGAGGACGCACAGCCCGGGCTCAGCATGAAGAGAGGGACTGACAGGAGGGAAACGCTCAGTGCTCCCTCCTGTCAGTTCCTTATTGTAGCGTGGCCGAGCCCTGTATGGTCCGCGGTACAGGAGCATCTGTCTCCTGTACCCGGCCGGACGGACAAGAAGTGCGCACACAGTGTGCACTTCCTGTCAGTACGCCCGGGTACAGGAAACTAAAGCTCCTGTACCCGTGGGACCATACAAAGCTCGGCCACGATACACTAGAGGAGGGGGGCAGAAAATGACAAGGGGGAAAGTTAATGACAAGGGGGAGAGAAAGTGAATGACAAGGGGGGAGAAAGTGAATGACAAGGGGGGAGAAAGTGAATGACAAGGGGAGAGAAAGTGAATGACAAGGGGAGAGTGAATGACAAGGGAGATGAATGACAAGAGGTGAGAAAGTGAATGACAAGAGGGGAGAGAAAGTGAATGACAAGGGGGAGAGAGAAAGAATGACAAGGGGGTGAGAGAAAGTGAATGACAAGGGGTGAGAGAAATGAATGACAAGGGGAAAGTAAATGACAAGGGGGAGAAAGTGAATGACAGGGGAGAATGAATGACAAGGGGGAGAGAAAGTGAATGACAAGGGGGGAGAGAAAGTGAATGACAAGGGGAGAGAGAAAGTGAATGACAAGGGGGAGAGAGTGAATGACAAGGGGGAGAAAGTGAATGACAAGGGAAAGAATGAAAGGGGGTGAGAGAAAGTGAATGACAAGGGGAGAAAGTGACAAGGGAGAAAGTGAATGACAAGGGGGGAAGTGAATGACAAGGGGAGAAAGTGAATGACAAGGGGGAGAGAAAGTGAATGACAAGGGGGAGAAAGTGAATGACAAGGGGGAGAAAGTGAATGACAAGGGGAGAGAGTGAATGACAAGGGGGAGAGAAAGTGAATGACAAGGGGGAGAGAAAGTGAATGACAAGGGGGGAAGTGAATGACAAGGGGGGAGAAAGTGAATGACAAGGGGGAGAAAGTGAATGACAAGGGGGAGAAAGTGAATGACAAGGGGGAGAAAGTGAATGACAAGGGGGAGAAAGTGAATGACAAGGGGGAGAGAAAGTGAATGACAAGGGGGGAGAAAGTGAATGACAAGGGGGGAGAAAGTGAATGACAAGGAGGGGGAGAGAAAGTGAATGACAAGGGGGGAGAGAAAGTGAATGACAAGGGGGAGAAAGTGAATGACAAGGGGGGAGAAAGTGAATGACAAGGGGGAGAGAAAGTGAATGACAAGGGGGAGAGAAAGTGAATGACAAGGGGGGAGAAAGTGAATGACAAGGGGGAGAGAAAGTGAATGACAAGGGGGAGAGAAAGTGAATGACAAGGGGGAGAGAAAGTGAATGACAAGGGGGTGAGAGAAAGTGAATGACAAAGGGGGAGAGAAAGTGAATGACAAGGGGGAGAGAAAGTGAATGACAAGGGGGAGAAAGTGAATGACAAGGGGGGTAAGAGAAAGTGAATGACAAGGGGGGAGAAAGTGAATGACAAGGAGGGGAGAAAGTGAATGACAAGGGAGGGGAGAAAGTGAATGACAAGGGAGGGAGAAAGTGAATGACAAGGGAGGGGAGAAAGTGAATGACAAGGGAGGGGGAGAAAGTGAATGACAAGGGGGAGAAAGTGAATGACAAGGGGGGAGAAAGTGAATGACAAGGGGAGAAAGTGAATGACAAGGGGGAGAAAGTGAATGACAAGGGGGGAGAAAGTGAATGACAAGGGGGAGAAAGTGAATGACAAGGGGGGGGGTGAGAGAAAGTGAATGACAAGGGGGGGGGGGAGTGAATGACAAGGGGGAAAGAGATTTACAAGACGAGGGGGAAAGTGAATAACAAGAGGGGGAAAGAGCTGGGCGTTGTAGTGATGCGGGGACTGAGCGCCAGCTGGGGGTTGTAGTGCTCAGTAAAATGTCATGGTGCCCGCTGTGTTTGTGCCCTCCCCTCCGGACCCCTCTGCCCTCCCCTCCGGACCCTGTAATCCTTGTAAGGGTTTCCACATGTCATGGCGGCCGCAAGTGGCGATCACTTAGACGCTGGCAGCATCTGACGTGTCATATAACCTATTGAAAAGGGGAAGCATTATGGGGGGCCCTATATACTCGCACATTATGGGGGGCACTATGGAAAACAGGGGTAGGAACACTATGGGGGCATCTACTGGGGGCCCTATGTACTGGCATGCATTATTGGGGGGCTCTATAGAGAAGTGTGGGGGGGGAGCACTATGGGGGCATCTATTGGGAGCTTTATGACGCGGCTCCGCCTGGCTCCTAACTTTTTTAGCTGGCTCCTAGATTCAAAGGAAATTTGTCAAGCCCTGCCATAAGCAGTGATAAGCAGGGTGCTCTAGTGATGATAGATAATCAGTACTCACCTCTCCGGTGTTGCCTTCTGTCCTTACACTATACACAGTGATAAGCAGGGTGTTCTAGTGATGATAATCAGTTCTCACCTCTCCTGTGTTCTCTCCTGTCCTTATACTATAAGCAGTGATAAGCAGGGTGTTCTAGTGATAGATAATCAGTTCTCATCCCTCCTGTGTTCTCCCCTGTCCTTATACTATAAGCAGTGATAAGCAGGGTGTTCTAGTGATGATAGATAATCAGTTCTCACCTCTCCGGTGTTCCCTCCTGTCCTTATACTATAAGCAGTGATAAGCAGGGTGTTCTAGTGATATCAGTTCTCACCTCTCCGGTGTTCTCCCCTGTCTTTATACTATAAGCAGTGGGTTCTAGTTGTGATAATCAGTTTTCACCTCTTCTGTCCTTATACTATAAGCAGTGATAAGCAGGGTGTTCTAGTGATGATAGATAATCAGTTCTCACCTCTCCTGTGTTCTCTCCTGTCCTTATACTATAAGCAGTGATAAGGAGGGTGTTCTAGTGATGATAGATAATCAGTTCTTACCTCCCCTGTCCTTATACTATAAGCAGTGATAAGCAGGGTGCTCTAGTGATGATAATCAGTTCTTACCTCTCCTGTGTTCCCTCCTGTCCTTATACTATAAGCAGTGATAAGCAGGGTGTTCTAGTGATGATAATCAGTTCTCACCTCTCCTGTGTTCTCTCCTGTCCTTATACTATAAGCAGTGATAAGCAGGGTGTTCTAGTGATGATAATCAGTTCTCACCTCTCCGGTGTTCTCCCCTGTCCTTATACTATAAGCAGTGATAAGCAGGGTGTTCTAGTGATATCAGTTCTCACCTCTCCGGTGTTCTCCCCTGTCTTTATACTATAAGCAGTGATAAGCAGGGTGTTCTAGTGATGATAATCAGTTCTCACCCCTCCTGTGTTCCCTCCTGTCCTTATACTATAAGCAGTGATAAGCAGGGTGTTCTAGTGATATCAGTTCTCACCTCTCCGGTGTTCTCCCCTGTCTTTATACTATAAGCAGTGATAAGCAGGGTGTTCTAGTGATATCAGTTCTCACCTCTCCTGTGTTCTCTCCTGTCCTTATACTATAAGCAGTGATAAGCAGGGTGTTCTAGTGATGATAGATAATCAGTTCTCATCTCTCCTGTGTTCTCTCCTGTCCTTATACTATAAGCAGTGATAAGCAGGGTGTTCTAGTGATGATAGATAATCAGTTCTCATCTCTCCTGTGTTCTCTCCTGTCCTTATACTATAAGCAGTGATAAGCAGGGTGTTCTAGTGGTGATAGATAATCAGTTCTCACCCCTCCTGTGTTCTCTCCTGTCCTTATACTATAAGCAGTGATAAGCAGGGTGTTCTAGTGGTGATAGATAATCAGTTCTCACCTCTCCGGTGTTCTCCCCTGTCTTTATACTATAAGCAGTGATAAGCAGGGTGTTCTAGTGATGATAATCAGTTCTCACCTCTCCTGTGTTCCCTCCTGTCCTTATACTATAAGCAGTGATAAGCAGGGTGTTCTAGTGATGATAATCAGTTCTCACCTCTCCTGTGTTCTCTCCTGTCTTTATACTATAAGCAGTGATAAGCAGGGTGTTCTAGTGATGATAGATAATCAGTTCTCATCTCTCCTGTGTTCTCTCCTGTCCTTATACTATAAGCAGTGATAAGCAGGGTGTTCTAGTGATGATAATCAGTTCTCACCCCTCCTGTGTTCTCTCCTGTCCTTATACTATAAGCAGTGATAAGCAGGGTGTTCTAGTGGTGATAGATAATCAGTTCTCACCTCTCCGGTGTTCTCCCCTGTCTTTATACTATAAGCAGTGATAAGCAGGGTGTTCTAGTGATGATAATCAGTTCTCACCTCTCCGGTGTTCTCCCCTGTCCTTATACTATAAGCAGTGATAAGCAGGGTGTTCTAGTGATGATACATAATCAGTTCTCACCTCTCCTGTGTTCTCCCCTGTCCTTATACTATAAGCAGTGATAAGCAGGGTGCTCTAGTGGTGATAATCAGTTCTCACCTCTCCTGTGTTCTCTCCTGTTCTTATACTATAAGCAGAGATAAGCTGGGTTTTCTAAAAGTGATAGATAATCAGTTATCCTGTGTTTTCTCCTGCCATTATACTATAAGTAGTGTTGAGCGAACTCGAACTTTGATGGAAAAGTTTGAGCTCGGGCATTTAACAAAGCTTGTTGAAAGGCTGCAGGGCAGCCAATCAACAAGCTTTTAAGCTGTGTGCCCTTAGAAGCCATCACAGCCATGCCTACTAATAGCATGGCTGTGATTGGCCGGTGCATCATGTGAGCCAGCCTCTATATAAGCTGGATCGTGTGTAGCACCACCCATCAGTTCTCAGTAGTGAAGGGACAGAAAGCAGGCAGCTGAAGTGAGGGACAGTGTTAGTGCGATTTTTTGTGGGTGCAATACACCATCTTTGCATCCCCGACACAGAAAGCTAATCATAAACCTGGATGTTAATTATGTGGGTAAACTACAGCGATTTTTTTTGTGGGTGCAATGCAACATTGTACTTTGTACCCCTGACAAACAAATATAATAGTTAATCCGTCTGTTAGTTAGGTGCACTTCATATACCCATTTATTGCATGAGGTACAACTGTACTGCATACATGACAGGGAAATTGATATAGTTAATCCGTCTGTTAGTTCAGTGGGTGACCTCAAAGAATGAGGAGAGCGTCAAATAAGGCACGTGGCCCTGGTCGTGGTGCTGCTGGGGTTGGTAGGGAGAGGACGTGGTCGATCTATGCCAGTTACAAATGAAACGCCTTCCTCAGGTGTGCGTAGGCGACAGAACGTTCCGCGTTATTTTGTAGGCCTGAATACCGGTGTACGAATGGAGAGGCCAGAACATACAGGGCGGTAGTAGATTGGGTGGCTGACAGTGCCTCCAGTTCCTTCACATTGTCTCCCACCAGGTCCCCTGCTGAAAGCGCAGAATTGGCACTTGCAGCCCATGGGCATCTGTCTTTCACCTCACCCCCTCCTTGCAAATCAGCCAAGCAATCTGAGCCCAAAGTCATGCAGCAGTCATTTATGTTTTCTGATGACTCTGCTGGCAGGGTTTCCGAGGGCCATCCACATAGCCTTGCCCCAGAAGTGGAAGAGATTGAGTGCATCGATGCCCAACCACTTATGTTTGAGGATGAGGACATGGGAGGAGCACGTCTCTGATGATGACTAAACACAGGTGCCAACTGCTGCGGCTTTCTGCAGTGTGCAAACCGACAAGGAAGGCAGGGGTGAAGACTGGGTGGAAGATGGAGGATGATAAGGTCCTAGACCCCACATGGAATCAAGGTCATGCGAGTGACGTGTGCAGTTCAGAGGAAGAGGTAGTGGTCACACAGCACCAGCCGCATAGCAAAAGAGGGAGCAGGGTGCAAAAGCAGAGAGGCCGTCCCCTAGACAGTACGCCTGCCCACCGCACCCAGGAACTGAGCATACCAAAGCCAGCTCCAAGGAGTTCCCTGGCATGGCAGTTCTTCAGACAATGTGCTGACGACAAGACACAAGTGGTTTGCACGCTGTGAAATCAGAGCCTGAAGCGAGGCATAAACGTTCTCAACCTGAGCACAACCTGCATGACCAGGCCACCAAGTGCAAAGCACGAGCTGCAGTAGAGTAAACACCTCCAAAACCAAGAAAAGACTCCGGCTCCTCCCTCTTCTGCTGCAGTCTCGGACTCTTCCTCCCCCTCTGGAGTGACAATGGCACCTGCCGCCCCGCAAACAGAGCATGTGGCAGCAACGCCATCACGTCTGTCACCAAGCATCTCCACAATGTCCCATGGAAGCGTTCAGCTGTCCATCTCCCAAACACTGGAGAGAAAAATAACTTTTCACAGGAGCCCGCAGCCTGCCTCCGATATGCAAAGAATCACACTAAGGACTCATGCACACGACCGTATGTGTTTTGCGGATCCGCAAAAAAAACGGATGACATTCCGTATAGCATCCTTTTTTTTGCGGATCCGTTATTTTTGCGGATCCATTGTAATAATGGCTATCCTTGTCCACAAACTAGAAAAAATAGGACATGCTCTATTTTTTTGCAGAACGGAAAAAGGGACACACGGAAACGGAATGCACACGGAGTACCATCCGTTTTTTTTGCGGACCCATTGAAATGAATGGTTCCGCATATGGTCCGCAAAAAAAACGGAACGGACACGGAAAGAAAATACATTCGTGTGCATGAGGCCTTAGGCTACTGTCACATATGCATTTATGCTGTAAGGTTTTGAGATCCAGCAGGCAGTCTCAAAACCACAGCAAAACGCTTCTGTTCCAATAATACAACTGGCTGCATCCATTCATAACAGATCTGGTTTCGTTATATTGAACATTTAAGGGGAAAAAAAAAAAAAGATTTAAGACCATTGACTTACAGGGTTTTGTTCGGTTTCCCAAGCGGGACACAAAAACAGCATGGTAACGCAACAAACCGGAACAGAATGCATTCTGATGTCCTCCATTCCGGTCTGTTCAGTTTTGTCCCCACTGACAATGAATAGAGACAAAAACGAAGCATTGTGCTGCGGTTTTGAGACCCTGTGCTGGATCTCAAAACCGGACACCGCAACGCAAGTGTAAAAGTAGCCAGTTACAACTTTGATAGAAGACCCTTTAAACCGTAAACTGCACAGGCATGATCATCTGCTCTGTAGCAGCCAATAACTGGCTCCAGAGGTGATGTGGCCCTTGTGGGTACAACAGCACTGAATCCAGTGATTGGCTGCAGCAGAGCAGATGATCATGCTGGACCGGAAGATAGACACATGGGAGCCAGTGCCCAGGAGCGGAGCAGATAGCAGGCAAGTATGATTCCTTCCATAGCGGAGGCAGGCTGGGGGCTCCTGTGAAAAGTTATTTACTCCCAGACAACCCTTCTATGGCAGCTCCAGATTACACACCATTTTACTACAGAACATAAAATTTGTTACTACTAAATTATTCGGAGTCGGAGTGTGATAAAATGTGTCAATGAAAAAACTTAACACAGTCAAAAACTGAAAAAATAGCTGGTCATAAAGGGGTAAAAGGGAGTCTGTCACCTCCAAAGTCAGTTTCAAGCTGCTCCTAGGCCACATGACAGGAATGTGTCGTCACTGGCCTAGGGAAAGCTGCGAGAAGGCCACGGCACAAATGTGAGTACCGATGCGTTCTCAAGCAGCTGATCGGCGGAGGTCCCGGGTGTCAGACCCCCCCCCCCTCTATTGATACAAGTCGTGACATCACTGGGCCGGCGGTAAACAGTGAGAAAGCCGTGGTGCCCCTGGAGCGCCGCTTCCTTCTCAAACAGCTGATCAGCGGGGGTCCCGGGTGTTTAAACAAAGTGCAGAACCCCTTTAAATCTTCAATAACCTAAGATCTTCAGCCTTAAATACATTTTCAAAGGAAATATATTGTATAAGAACTATAGAGACTTTGAAACAGCCGTTTGAGGCAACAGTTCCAGTCACAGTATGTATTTTCTGGGAAAATAGATTGGAATAAGTAAAATATACCGGGAAAAGTAAAAAGAAGGTTTCAGAAGTAAGCGTGTGACAATGTTTAAGGGGTTAAATAAAGTACTGTACATTACAGACAAAAGACACAGTTTTGGAACATTTACCAGTAGTTTGAAAAAAAAAAAAAGAAGCAATTAATGGGTGATCTAATTAAAGATGAAGGAACTGTAGAGAAATCTGACTATTACATTGTCATACAGTACCTCGGCCTATTACCAAGATAAAGGGACATCCATTGCTGTAAGAGCAGTGAGACTATGAATGGTCTGCCATGTGGTGAATGAGTTTATAATGGGCCCGGAAGCCCTTCCTGAAATAACATATATAAGAGTTACAGGTTATATGCGCTGCCGACTGATCTCGGTGGGTGTCTGAGGAATCCTCTGAGATGTCACAGAGCGATTCAATCTGATTGATTTTTCCCTCTCTGTGAAAGACAATTGTCATCAGTATTTCTCAGCTTCTTCTTGACTTTTCTAATTTTCATGTGTTTTAAAATAAGTAATTTTCCCCTTTCTTCCAATCTGTACCATCCCAATTCTTCCATTAACTGGATCTGACATGTGTGGCTTCTGCCAGCTACGAGAATGGGGGTCCTGTGTTCAGTCTGAACGGAGTAGTGGTCACACACGTCCACTGCCATTCCTTTTAACTCTATGGGCCTGCTGGAGATCGCTGAGCGCTGAACCCGTTTGTCTCTGGCGGACCCATAATGTCGAACAGATCAGCAGCAGACATACGCCACTGCCACTACATGCAGTGGACGAAATCCGCCAATCACTCATCCCCCATCATGTTCAGGGGGAACCCCTTCAACGAAAAGAGTAAGAAATTCGTTTTTTCCCCTCATATATGAAGCAAAAGACAGGATGTTATTTTGTCCTTCCCTCTGGTTCAGCACTGAAGAATAATCAACTTTAG
Source organism: Bufotes viridis (assembly GCA_033119425.1). NCBI lineage: Eukaryota > Metazoa > Chordata > Amphibia > Anura > Bufonidae > Bufotes > Bufotes viridis. Next base: position 42,140,593 of record CM065595.1, on the reverse strand, counting down.
GGCCTTGCCACAGTTTTAGCCATCAATTATTTTGTAATACTCCCATTTTCCACAAGGCCGTACCCGATTGATTTTGGCGTTTATGTAGCTCATTAACCTGCATATAACCTAACATATAAAGCTGATGAATGTTAGTGACCCAAACAGCTTTCTGAAGATTAAAAGAAGAATTTTCCAGACTCACGCAGAAAATGTTCTTGTACGTCTAGTGGGGATCGGACTGGGTACGAGGTGTTTCATAGGAGATGGAGAGCGATCTCTCATGCGTCGAGGGCCTGGTAAGTTCAGGGTCTTTGGAGTCTCTGGAGATTGAGGAGATACTGGCGACTCACTGGATGTGGCAGTAACAGGGGAGGTTGAGTCAGATGACATTTCTGCTTCTTATCTGAAACACATAGAACAAAGACAGGATATATGCATGGGCTTCATTCAACACGTTCTTAAAGGTTACGTGTACAAAAGATCCATCATGTGCTATTCAAGGCCAGCAGGAGCTAATGAAATAAACATTTCTGACCATTCCATGCATCATTCATACTGGCAAAAACAAAACACAGCACTAATCAGCATTAGCTACAAAGTCTCATTGCCCGTATTTATGATACACCACATTCGTTCTCTACAAACTACTTTTTCTCTTTATGGTTGAAAGATGGTTGTATTCTTTGGTGAGCGCGACCTTAGTATTTTTGAGTATGACGAGATGAGCCTCTAAAAACAAGTTACCACAGACATTAATTATGATTATCACATCCATATAAAGGTGGATTTACACAGCACAATTCTGCAGTCGATTGTCGGGATAGAAGCGGTCCTTTGACATTCGGCTGCTCATTCTGTGAAGGAGAAAGCTACATTTACACGTAGCGATCTCCTTCACTGTGCGGGGACAAGGGATTGCTACTGCGACGATCCCTCGTCCTCAAACAGGATCACCGTTTCATGATCTGCTGCCCAGAAGCCATGATCGGTGGGGCCGGCATGAGTGACAGGAGAACCTAGCCAACTCCTTCATTTCCAGTAAGGATCCACAATTAGGGGTTAGCCGAGACTAACAAATGTTCCCCCACATGCCGGGCCCCTCACACTGAATCTACTTACCTGGCTCGCCGCTCCTGGTCCCCACACCGCTGCATCTGCTTCTCTCCATGTGCGGATAAAAACATCTGGTGTCTGGGGGAGGAAGGTGGGGGGAGAGGCGGACGAGCCTCCCTAGCATTATGGGTGACGCTAGGGAGGCTCATCCCCGTCCCCGTCTGCCAATAATCCCAGAGTATCTTTTAGTAAATAATTATATACTACTATATATTATTATATACTGTAAAATAATTCTTTATATACTATATAATACATAGTTATAATATAGGGAACACGATTACATAAGGACATAAACACCAGGTCAGGGGACCTGTAATGCCCCCCTAGTGGAGTCCTTTTAACAGAAGTACTAACAGTAGGTGCGCTCCTAAATTAGAGCAGCGCCCCCTGGGGACACATTTGTATAAAGGCCCATAGTTGCATATATTTCTGTAGATGTCGTTGGCACGGGAAGCCTGGTAGATATAGCCGTCTGGGCAGATCAAGGAACGGACGGTGTGTGGTGGGAATGGGAGATGTTCTATTATCCTCTCTTTCTATGAAGTTACAGTAGCTGCGTCCAAAAAGTAACACGAGCCCCACAGAGCCAAATGCTGATCGGCACATTTCATGAACAGCCGTCAATTAAACTAATGACACAACAAATAAAGTGTCTCTTCGGCAGGGCGCCTCATTGTCCAACAAAGTGCAGAGCCAGGGGGATTCAATCCAAGCACAATCCAAGCTCCTTTTTTGTAGGAAATGAGCCATACGGAGAGGGGGGGCTTCTGCAGATCTGTCAGCCAGTCCTGTATACGGGGAAGTAATGTATACACATCCATTACAGGTCACCTTATACCTTACTGCCCTGAGGAGCACAAGTCAGGCTGGAAAGTAACCACAACCTTATTCACATGGAGTACTTTCTATGCTGGAAAAAACCTGATGTGGAATCTGCTTCAGGATTCCTCCTGGTTTTTAGGATGCTGTTTTTCACAATGTTTTGATGCAGTTTTGACACGGTTTTTCACCTTGCCCATTTTTATGGGAGCTCTGGACGTGGATTCTGTGCAGAATCCGTGTCACAAATGGACAGGCCACTTTTTTCCACAGCGATTTTTAAACCCCCCCCAAATGTAAAATAAAAAAAATAAAAAAAAAAACACCATATGCCTTAACAAGCAGTTCCCCCATTTAATTCAATAAAGATGAATTGCAGGCGTTTTAGGCACAGTTTTTGGGCGTGGGATCTGTGGAAAAGTCCATACTGAAGAAAAATGTGTGAATGTACTTCTACGGCTGATAGGGATGTCCCGATACAATTTTTTTAAGACCGAGTACGAGTACCGATACTTTTATTTAAGTACTCGCCGATACCAATTACCGATACCTCGTATAAACAGCCCCGCAGTTACTGATAGCAATGAAAAAAATTAAAGCTGGAATTTGGTTGCTATGAACAACTGCTTTTCTTTTCCTTTGTACAAGTGTTAATAAATTAATAAATGGTAATATAATAGCGTTTTCAAACCAATGTGCCTCCAGGGGATCTGTTTTTGGGGGATCTGTGGAGGACACACTGTTGTGGAGGATCTGTGGAGGACACACTGTTGTGGAGGATCTGTGGATGACGCACTGTTATGGGGGATCTGTGGATAACACAGTGTTATGGGGGGATCTGTGGATAACACAGTGTTATGGGGGATCTGTGGATAACACAGTGTTATAGAGGGGATCTGTGGATGACGCACTGTTATGGGGGATCTGTGGATGACGCACTGTTATGGGGGATCTGTGGATGACGCACTGTTATGGGGGATCTGTGGACGACGCACTGTTATGGGGGACCTGTGGACGACGCACTGTTATGAGAGGGGACCTGTGGACGTCACCGTTATGGGGGACCTGTGGACGTCACCGTTATGGGGGGACCTGTGGACGTCACCGTTATGGGGGGACCTGTGGACGTCACCGTTATGGGGGGACCTGTGGACGTCACCGTTATGGGGGGACCTGTGGACGTCACCGTTATGGGGGGACCTGTGGACGTCACCGTTATGGGGGGACCTGTGGACGTCACCGTTATGGGGGGACCTGTGGACGCCACCGTTATGGGGGACCTGGACGCCACCGTTATGGGGGACCTGTGGACGTCACCGTTATGGAGGGGACCTGTGGGACGTCACCGTTATGGGGGGACCTGTGGACGTCACCGTTATGGGGGGACCTGTGGACGTCACCGTTATGGGGGACCTGTGGACGTCACCGTATGGGGGACCTGTGGACGTCACCGTTATGGGGGACCTGTGGACGCCACCGTTATGGGGACTGGGCGCACCTGTGGGGACCGTGGCGCACCGTTATGGGGGGACCTGTGGACGTCACCGTTATGGGGGGACCTGTGGACGTCACCGTTATGGGGGACCTGTGGACGTCACCGTTATGGGGGGACCTGTGGACGTCACCGTTATGGGGGGACCTGTGGACGCCACCGTTATGGGGGGGACCTGTGGACGTCACCGTTATGGGGGGACCTGTGGACGTCACCGTTATGGGGGGACCTGTGGACGTCACCGTTATGGAGGGACCTGTGGACGCCACCGTTATGGGGGACCTGTGGACGCCACCGTTATGGGGGGGACCTGTGGGCGTCACCGTTATGGGGGACCTGTGGACGCCACCGCTATGGGGACCTGTGGACGCCACCGTTATGGGGGACCTGTGGACGTCACCGTTATGGGGGACCTGTGGACGTCACCGTTATGGGGGGACCTGTGGACGTCACCGTTATGGGGGACCTGTGGACGTCACCGTTATGGGGGACCTGTGGACGCCACCGTTATGGGGGACCTGTGGACGCCACCGTTATGGGGGGACCTGTGGACGTCACCGTTATGGGGGGGACCTGTGGACGTCACCGTTATGGGGGGGACCTGTGGACGTCCCGGTTATGGGGGGGACCTGTGGACGTCACTGTTATGGGGGGACCGCCTGTGGACATTACTGTTATGGGGGGGGGACCTGTGGACATCACTGTTATGGGGGAACCTGTGGACATCACTGTTATGGGGGGACCTGTGGACATCACTGTTATGGGGGGGGGGACCTGTGGACATCACTGTTATGGGGGACCTGTGGACATCACTGTTATGGGGGGGGGGGATCTGTGGATGAGGCTGTAATGGGGGGTCTGTGGATGAGGCTGTACTCGTGAAAATGCCGGTATCGGTCCCGATACCGATACTAGTATCGGTATCGGGACATCCCTAACGGCTGACCACGGTGGAAGGTGGACCATACAGAAGTGCCTATCAACAGGACAGGTTTACTAACGGAAATAAGTAAGAATTCCAGCCACATTTATTAAGTGTTTTACACACTTTTTGCGGCTTGCTCGACGGGGGGGGTGGGGGGGGGTGTCTGAGCGAGAACAGGTAGGATGCAAAAATAAGCATCAAACATTTTGCCACAAAATAAGCGAATTTGCAAAAATTAAAAATCACAGTGACACGGATCACTCACAAGCATCAGTAAAAAAAAAAATGCTTACACGTTTCAAAGTGACATGCGTTCTTAGGCTAGGTTCACACTTGCGGCAGGACGGATCCGACAGGCTGTTCATCCTGTCGGATCCATCCTGACGCTATTTCGCTGTGCCGCCGGACTACAGCTCCGTCCCCACTGTCTCTAGAGAGGACGCCGGACTAAAACCGCCTTGAAGTGAATGTCGGTGAGCTGGAAGTTTGGGTTTTCAACCAATAGGTGATGTTATGACCACACAGCATGAGCCACTGTGATCCATCTGATGCATCTTTAGACGGCCTGGTCTAAGTTTCCCCTAGACCAGTGATGGCTAACCCCCGGCACTCCAGCTGTGATCAAACTACGACTCCCAGCATGCTACTTTCATTTCTCTGGTGTTCTGAGAACAGCCAAGCAAGTGAACATCTTGGGAGTTGTAGTTTTACCACAGCTGGAGTGCCAGAGGTTAGCCATCACAGCACTAGACCAAGAGTTACAAGTCTCCGTGGATGGGACACATATCCACTGCACCCATTAACTTTAGCGTGTGTTTACACAACAGTGGTTTTCCATAGACCGTAGGTCCGTGGTCACACCACAGAAGCATGTACTATCTTTGATCCCTCACACACATTACAGTCAAGGGCAGGGGCGTAACTACCATAGTGGCAGACCATGCAACTGCTATAGGGCCCAGGGCAAGAGGGGGCCCAGTTGGGATCATCCCCTCTACTACTGGGGGTAAAAACTTGGTCAGGACTCTACCCCCCTAAAGAAACAACTTTTAGAAAATGAGGCAGTGGAAAAATGGCCCAAGGGTCAACGAACGGGGTTTAGGCAGAAACCCTTGTGTGGGGGGCCTGGTTTGATCCTTAGGGCCCTTACTTCTCTATATACACCATTGGTCTAGGGTCCATGGAAACCAGGGACACAGCACAGGTGCCATCCACGTTTGGCCCGTGGATTTTACAGATTGTTGCCAAGAGATTCTCTGGAAACAAGTTTTCAGCCTGGCAGTGTCCACGAAATACGGATGACATATAAATGGTAAAAGACGAACACATGGACCAAACACGGATTCTTCCTGGACCTCTTCAGCGTTTTCTCTGAACCAGGCTGTTCCAGCAGGAGTCCAGCCGTCAGTCAGTGCCAGGGTCCCGCTGAGATAAGTTAGACCTCAGCCCAATATTAGCACCGCCGGCAGGCACGGAGTTAATATCAATTTCACAACTGTGATAAATGTCAGAATAGCACTTTATTGAAAAGTTAAATTAATCAAACTAATTTGATCAGTCGTCCAACCCTAGCTGAAATTCTAGCAAGGCTGCTACACCACTGATAAAGGAGAAACAAAGGTTAGGAAGAAGTGACAGGTCCGTTATCGGCCATCAATGGGGGAAAAACTCCAGGAAAGCTGAAAGGTTTTTTTTTTTTTTCTAACAGTAAAAAAAATAAAAATCACAGTAAAGAACACGTGTTTGACACCACCTTATAGTTCCAAATAAAGGAGCGCCATGCAAATTCAGGATCACAAGGGATTAAAGGGGTTTTGCCAGTTTATAAATGAGCCCTTATCCATAGGATAGGCAACAACCAACGGGGGTTCAACCACTGGGTTCCCCAGCGATCCGGAGAAGTCCCATTCCCCACGTTCTGATGGAGTGGCAGGTGGTGCATACGCACTGCCGCTCCATTCATTCTCTATGGGAGCACTGGAGATAGCCAAGTACAGCACTCCGCTATGTCCGGCGCTCCCACTGAGAATTAATTCCTCCCAGCAATCAGCTCGTTATCGCCGATCCAGTGGATGGATATGGTATAACTTATAAGCTTGGCACAACCCCTATAATGATTGTAATGAAACCATCAACATCAATTTCCATTAATTCAAAACTAATCTTTATGGACTGCATGGTAATAAAGCACCCGAGCAAAGAAACCGTGCAGTCTATTCAGAGGCTTGTAACTCATCCCCAGAGAGCTTTTAGTTCAGGTCCTAACATTTACTGTTACCGCTCATTACCAAAGAAATGCTAAAAATAGTCAAACGTTTAGCGGGAATCCGAGCATTCACGGTCAAACCTAAAATCCAACTAACTCCAGGGTAAAATAATATTACTTATTACAAGAAAAATTCTGTCCCAACATCTCTTTGCACCATGTTAACCAGTAGATAGAAAAAAAAGGTAAAAATTGAAAATCCTAAGTTTTTTATACCGTTTAATGGGTAACTGAAAAGATAACAAGCAACCGGGAGGTCTCTTTATCAGGCATGATATAATATTGTATCTGAAGAGTCACATTCATGCACATAAAGCCTCTCCTGTGACTCCCACCCCTTTTATCACATCTTCAGAAAAACGGAAAGAAGCTTAAAAAGTCTCAAATTATTGCCCACATATAACAGGCACCATAATTTGCGTCTTTTTTATACCACATAAGTATAATAGGTTGAGAAATGTCCCTCAATAAGAGGGGTCAGCAATAGGTCCTCTACTAGAGGAAACCATCGTAGTAGCCGTGGATGTGGAAGCTTTAGTTTATATCTTATTATCCCACACGAGGATGGGTTGAAAGCCTATAAGGTCTTCTTGGAATATAGAGGAATTGGCAGTGAATCTGTGGTGAAGGTTAGAAAATGGATCCTTACCCATAATTACTCGATGACAGCGTACATTTACAACACACTGGTACAGTAATGGGAAGTAAAAGGACACCTCACTATGCAAATCTTTCATGACCAGGTTTAGAAGGGACCTCCTGTTCTTCTGCATCATGCCTCTGGCGTACTATCGTTATACTGACGATCATCTCTACTAGTCTAAGAAACAGCTAAAAGACAGCCATGACCATCCTATTAGTTTTATCTAACCAACATCTTAAAACTCAAATCAGTCCCCCATCAAAATAAACTTTCTGGACACCACCATCAAGATACAGAACCATCAAGATACAGAAGCCACTTGACCACTCAACATACCTCAATTGGGACAGTTTCCATCCCAAACATAAAAAAAAATAACTTGTGTACAGTGAACTAAAACTGCGTATGTTCTATCTAACCTTACAGATAGGAACAAATACCTTAGTGATAATCATAGTCCCAGAACCATGAGAACACAGAGAAGTGAGCACCTACAATACACAACAAGAATCCATCAGGCGTCTCTGGTAGCCACCTACCATCCACAACTCAAAGTGGAACTAACTGAAGGCTACATCCAACATAACAAAAAAGAGACTATTCAAAACTTAATATTTCCAGACCCCTTCTGTGTTATAGGCAGCCCCCTAATCTGAGAAACAGCTCATTTTTCCTCTCGAACAACAGGAACATTCCTTGCAACCAGAGAAAGTGTGAATCTTGTCTACACATAATGGCCACAGACAAGATCGAGGCCCAACACACATAAGGATTCCAAGATTCAAGGTGCCTTCATCTGCAGTGCCTCCAGAAGCTTAGAACATGAATGATCTCCCACAGTCAGGCTCAGACTGGCCCACAGGGGAACCCCTCCCATGGGCTCCTGAGAAAGATGGGCCCCCAGTCCACCAGCACAGCATCTCAAATAACCTATAGCAATATAAAAAAACATTGTAGACTATCTATTTTATTATTATAGACGCATCGGAAGGTTAAGCTGGCCTCTAGAAATAGAGGCAGACCAGCCAGTATCCGCTCTTCCCTGGGACCCACTTTTTGAAGTTGTTGCGGAGACCCCCATAATCAATCATCTTGTAGCGTCTTGCTGCTGTCTGCCTCTGTGTAAGCAGTGGGCCCCCAGAATTAATTTTACTGGTGGGTCCTAGGCATACCAGTCCGACACTACCCACAGTCACACAATATACCCCAAAAAGGTCATATCAAATCTCAGACAGACAGGACAGTCTGGAAGTAGAAAATAATGAAATCCGTTGACAGGTATGAATGTTTTACGAGTAATGTACATGTATGTATGTCATTCTAAATCACCTACAGGGGTTTTCAGGGAGTGTAAAAAAATGTAGCCATAAGGAGGAAACGGAAAACAATGATACAGCTCTCCTCTCCCCTGTAGTCTGCTTCTTATCTTCACAGCAGATCTCCACATCACATGTTTCTAACTTCTCATCTCTGCAAAAATTGTGTTTCACATGCTGGGCAGCAGATAATGCAGAGTAAGTGAGCAAATGAATAGTGGACAGGAAGTAATAACAGCCCTACTTTACAAAGTAGAGCTAGTCGTGCTTACAGAGAAGGCTTCAGTGCAACCCCCATGACGCCAGATAATAGATTTGCAAACAGTTATTAAACTTATCTTTTTGAACAAGTCAAGCACATCTGGACTTAGGGCTGGGTAATCAATTATTCCATTAAAGGGGTTTTCCAAGATTATTATTATTTTTTTTAACTTGTGATACTGTGTAGGTCATCAGTATCAGATCAGTGGGGGTCCGACACCCGGGAACTCCGCCGATCAGCTGTTTGAGAAGACAGCGGTGCTCCTGTGAGCGCAGCGGCCTTCTCTCTGCTTTTCCTAGGCCGACTGACGAGACGTTCACTGGTCACATGGCCTAGGAGTAGATCAGCCCCATTCAAGTGAATGGGACTGAGCTGCAATACCAAGCACAGCCACTATACAATGTACTCACAGCTCAAGCCCAAATCATTTATTCCCTTTCTCACCACATAAAAAAAAAAAAATGTAGTACATGTGTCTTTGAAAGTTATAACTCTTTCTTGCCAATCAGTTATCATTTTTGCGCCTTTTTCTAGTGATACATGGGACTTCTGGCCTAAAATCTATATCCCGATATAATTTGAAGCATGTGGGATCATGATATATATATCGCAATATATTATTTTCTATATTTGGGGGGGGGGGGGGTTAACTTTTTATTTACTAACTATTAGCCCCCTTAGGAGCTAGAACCCTTGTCCTATTCACCCTAATAGAGATCTGTTATGGTGAATAGGACTTCACACTGTCCCTGATGCCATGGGCTTTGTGCACACAGCAGCAGGGAGCTTACCAGGGCAGCCAGGGCTTCAGTACCATCCTGGCTGCCATGGTAACTGATCAGAGCCCCAGGATAATAGGACCGCAATTAATATAATACTGAGAAGAGGGGGAGTAGAAGGAAGGGGACTGTGGCCACTGCGCCACCAATGAATATAGTTAATGCTTGAATACAAACGTAGCCTGCGTGTGCCAGCCATATCCCATACCGGACCTTTATGACTGCACACTGCGATCTGCCGCAATTAACCCCTCAGGACCTAAGGGGTTAATTGCGGCAGATCGCACGGCGCAGTCATAGCAGCCTTGTGCCTTGCATGGGATATGGCTGGCACACACAGGCTACATTTGTATTCAAGCATTAACTATATACATTGGTGGCGCAGTGGCCACAGTCCCTCCCTTCTACGCCTCTCTGTTCTCATTGGTGGCCAGCGGCAGCCGCGCACAGTGGGGAGGGAGGGACTCCCTCCTTCTCTACTGTGCAGGATCAGGATAACATGGTGCGCGCCGCTCTCGGAGCCATGTTCTATTGCGGTAAAGCGATGTAGACGAAATCTCTATTGTTGGCCAAATTTATATCATTTATATCGCATATCGTTTATATCGCCCAATCCTACCTGAAACACACACACAAGTAGCTGCCAGTTAATTCTTCTGATACTCTTCCCATAAGTACAAGTCAGTTATTTACAAGGATCAGGATAGTAAAATCAAAGCAGCATGCTCCTTACAAGGAATGGTCACGCTATTTAACAGGGGGCGTGCATCATAGTAACATAGTATATAAGACCGAAAAAAGACATTTGTCCATCCAGTTCGACCTGTTTCCTACAAGTTGATCCAGAGGAAGGAAAAAAAAAACTGTGTGAGGCAGAAGCCAATTTTCCCCACTTAAGGGGAAAAAAAAATCCTTCCCGACTCCAATCAGGCAATCAGAATAACTCCCTGGATCAACGACCCCTCTGTAGTACCTATAGCCTGTAATATTATTACACTCCAGAAATACATCCAGTCCCCTCTTGAATTCCTTTATTGTACTCACCATCACCACCTCCATAGACATTAAGATTTCCTTAAAACAAAGTTTAAGAGATTTCTACTATACTTTCTACTACTGCAAACAGCCAAAGTAATGCATCAGGTTTGGGAACGTGTCCAATGAGCTGGATCCCCTACACCTTCCGGGAGCTAAAAAAACAAAAACACACCCAGATAGAAATGTGGGATTCCTGCAGAATCCAGCATGCAGTTCTGTCTCATGCAGACATGTAATTATTACAGGTGTGGTCCAAATAGGCACTGGGCCAAGAGGGCATAAAAGTGCTTGAACCGCTGTTTTATAAAAAGGCTGTCAGAGGCTACTTTTGGGTAGTGTACCTCTTGGTGAGAGATGGCTGACTGCTAGACATGCCTCTACGACACACACTACGAATTGCCCGCCACCTGGGCTGTTCAGATCGAGCTGTTTGGAGGTGTTGGGAGCAGGGGCTACATGAGATTACTCCAATTTTTGCAACCTCCAAAATGCGGCATGTCTGATGGGAGTTTTTAAAGGGGTTGTTTGGGACTTAAATACTGATGACCTTCCCTTCAGTATTGGTAGATCATCAACATCTTTTCGTGGGGGTCCGACGCTGGCACCCTGTCAATCAGCTGTTAAAGGGGTGAGCACTGCAGACTCCTCATTGTATACCAAGTACACTATACTCAATCTATTTCACTTACATGGGAATGAGCTGCTGAAAGGCCATGTGACCCATGGATGTGAAGTAACAGGCCTAGGAAAAGGCCTCTTCAAAGTGACCTCTTCAGGAAGCGGATAGGCAGGTGTGCCGTGTGTCGGACCCCCATTGATCAGATACTGATCACCTATCCTGAGGAAACATCATCAATGTTTATATTCTAAACTCCCCCTTTTACATTCACATCATTATATACTGTATGTGCAAAGCTTCCCACTCATCAGGGTTTGCATCCTTACTGTACTGAATAGTCATTGTCCCTGCCCGCTCGACACTCCTATGTCTTAGGCTACTTTCACACTCGCGTTTTGGCTCTTTCCTGCGCCATCATAACATGTAACGTCTCCGATCCAACCAATCAATATGGATATTTCCCTGGTAAACCCCTGCACTGGTTGTCTAGTAGCCGCTCTCTACAGTACGGTGCGGTACTACATGTCTTCTATTGTCCTCTGTCAGATTAGCCGCTCCTTCGGACTCCAGGTTAGGGCGGCTCCATTTACTTTTCTGGTACACGGTGCTATACAGGACCCTGAAGAACCGCCTGTCCCCATCATAGAAGGTTGATTTGTCTGAATTAATTATCTGATTGTTTTTTTTGAATCTCTCAAATTTTTTTCTTATTTTTCTTAAATCCTCTTATCTTGAGAGGGCATTTTGGGGTTTCTATAGAGTTATGGACTCCAGGTACAATGGTCGTCCCAGAACGGTCCAATATTGTAGCTTGAGGGATCCCTGTAATATGCATATTTGGAATTTCACTTTATTAAAAATCTATTCTAAATTATTTTTGTAATACATTTTCATATTTTTTTTTCACTTTTCCCAGTGAACTAGGCACCTGATGTTCAGGTGACTTCCACATTTTTCAATCTGTACTCCTATCCTCCGCTATGTACTGGAGAACGGATTCCTCTGTGGCCGCACCGAGCATCAGTGCCCTTCTCAAGCCTGGCCTAGATGTGTCTGTCTGGCTCCCTGGCAGCATTTGAGGCTTTAGCAGAGTGGGCACAGGCGGAGCAGCGATGTGCCATGTGAGCTCCTGCCTTGTGCTGGTTCCACTCTGCTAATGGCCGGCATACCTCATCGGTACAGGCCATTAGCAGAGCAGAGAGAGCGCAGGGCAGGAGCTCACATGGCACATCGCTGCTCCGCCTGTGCCGGCTCTGCTAAAGCCTCAAATGCTATTGACTTTACCAGGGAGCGGCGAGACATCTCTGCCAGGCTTGAGAAGAGCACTGATGCCCTGGCCTGTACGGCACTTATATGTTGGAAGAACATGGAGCCAGAGGTGACAGTAGTGACATATGGTTCCAAGCAGATGTGACTGCTGAGGCCTGCGATTAGCCGCAGAGGTCATAAGAACAACCTACTTCCGGGCCCTCCAGGGACTTAGAAGCAGCTGGGAACGGGGCATGGGTGTGGAGATTGGGGGACTGTAGACAGGCGAGTGTGGTTTTTTAATTTTTATTAAGACCATAGGGGTTGTCAGCTCCTAGGGAGATCAAACTTTTAAAGGGAGATAATCCCCCTCCAAAGGTGTCGGGCAGCAGATTCCTCCCGTTTCCCAATTGAGAATGCATGTATGCTTGGGCGCCTGTGTATGTGGGAGTTTGGGAGGAACAGCCGAAGACGTGTTTGGCCTACAAACATCCGGCAATGGGGAGAGCAGCCAATAGCAGGATGTGATGGGGATGAGCCTCCCTGGCATCGCGGTTGAAGCTAGGGAGGCTCGTCCCCGTTGCAGCCTGCTATTGGTTGCCCCCTCGTCGCCGGATGTTTTGATCCGAGTGACGGGGAGATGCAGCCGTGGCCGTGCAGGGATCTAGAGCGTTATTATAGGGGTTGGAGAACTCCTTTAAGGCCCTCTGTAGTGATGTCATTTCTTTAAGACTTTACTCCCACTTCATGATCAAGCAGAAGAGGGTAAAGGTCAGCCATTCTGGAGGTCCATAGTGATAATGAGGTAAGGCGAGTTGTACTGTATGCGGTACAGGCACTATCAGCAATGCCCAGTGCTCAGCACCGGCGAGGTCTGTACGGTACATTGGGGTACTCCGGCGTAAGCCACTCACATACAAAAGTAAAGAACACCGGTCTGTATTCAGATGCAGGAAGCTCAGGGTGGAGGAGGAAGGGTGGACTGCTTATTTCTTTCATGGGAATGTCTAAACTTGTAAACACTGAGGCTTCATGGTGGAGGGCTGTTACCCCTAGATGCTTCCATTTCACTACAGCACTTAAGGTGGCCGTACATCTCCAATAGTTGTCAGCCAAGTGCTTGCTTGGCCCAGAGCTATTCCAGCCACCTCCGCATGCACTCCCTCAGCTTGTGGTATAGGAGGTCATTCTAGGACACTGCCGTATCTGAGCCAAGGTTTGTCTTGGGGACAATAAAGCATTCACACGGCCATGTAATCTTCAGCTTGCAAGGGATGTCACTGAGACACCTAAACTCAATGATCAGGTATCCACATTTTTGCTCTCCCATGGTTTATTCTCCTTGGCGTCTGCCAGGAAGGAGCAGCTTCCATCGCTTGGTGCCGTGTGAGGTAGAAACAAGACCCCTCACATGTAAGGAGTACGGTGGCCACCATGCAGGTATCCCTGGCATAAGGGCATAAGCGTATGACAGAACAATGTTATGCAAATGTCAGCAAAGGGGCGAACTGCTTGATATTAACAGAATATTCCATGATTTTAACCCCTGCTATTTTCTGTTTTTTTCTCAAAAAATTATATATTTTTTTTAGTTTTCAATTCACATAGCCGTCTGAGGGCTTTTCTTTTGCAGGACAAGCTGTCCTTTCTGATGGCGCCATCTTATATTGTATATGATGTAGTGGGAAGCTGGAAAAAAAATTCAAATGGGGTGGAATTGGAAAAAAAATGCCAATTCCACCACAGTTTTATGGGTTTCGATTTTACGGCGTTCCCTATGCATAAAGCTATTTCTATTTCCTTCAGTCTTCGGGTCAATACAATTACAGCGATATCCAGGGCTGTGGAGTCGGTAGATAAATTTTCCGACTCCGACTCCTCAGATTTTGAAACTTCCGACTCCGACTCCTCAGATTTTGAAACTTCCGACTCCGACTACGACTCCTCGACTCCGACTCCTCTGTATTTAATATGCAAATACGAAGCTGTTCCACCAAGTTCTTCTAATCTCTTCTAGCACAGAGAGGTAGTTGAGCAGAAGCTGCTGCCTTCTCCTTTGTGTGCTGATCTTCTGCTGAAAATAGAGCAGTGGGAGGATCCAGGTAGAGGCAGGGGAAGGGGCATTTATTTTAAAACATGATTTTCCTAGTAGAATCCCATAGTCATGTTTAAAATTTAGGCTAACAATCTGAGTTTACATGTTTTATAGCCTTAGCTGAATGATAACAGTTTTTCAAATGGTTTACAGCTTCAGTCTTGAACTATTGACTATCCATTCCCTTCACTTATACAAGTGTCTCCAGTCCTTAAATCAGTTATCAGTGAGAGGGTAGGATAACCATCACTATCTTTGTGCCCAATGGGGCAGCGTCTCCTGCGGCTTTGTGCCCAGCCGCACCCGAAGTACAGCTTCCCAGCGCTGTTCCCCTCGTTATTATTCACTGCACTGGCCTTTTTTTTCAGGCTAGCCGAACGCTGAATTCCTGCGCAGGCGCACGTGTAGAGTGCTGGCAACAGCCTCGTCTGGCTATGCTGAGGCTGTGCCAGCTTTCTCTCTTCCTCCTCGCTACCTAGTCCTGTCTAGTGCTGCCAGTACTCTACATGTGCGCCTGCCCCCTTGGGCACAAAGGTAGAGAATTAGCATATTGATCAAAACGTTTTTAAGTAAACCTCAACTGGGGGTAACAGTCGTCTAGTTGTATTCCTAATCCTCTGATGAATACCAGCAGATATATCAGCCTGTCAGTGTCCCTTTAACTGCATAGTAAAGCATATGAAAAGCATGCTTCTTCACGGTCACTTAACGTCTTTGTTTAGCGGTAACGTGACGCACTGCATGCATTGGCCTTTATTCTTACAGTAGAGAAGTAATTAATTATAACTTTATCTGAATTGGGACATTTAAACTTGCTTTTTTTTATTCCAATTTTTTTTTATTCCAATTTAAATCTAGTAGGAGTCGGAGTCGGTCCATTTTTTGCCGACTCCAGGTACCCAAAATTGCCTCCGACTCCACAGCCCTGGCGATATCATATTTATATAATTTTTCTTGTGTTTTAATACTTAAAAAAATAAAAAATAATAATTATCTTTGTATTGCAATATTCTGCCACCCTATAACTTTTTTATATTTGCGTCTAAGGAGCTGTGTAGGGGCTCATTTTTTGAGGGCTGATTTGTAGTTTTGATTGATAACATTTTTAAGCGTTTATGACTTTTTGATCACTTTTTAGTCAAATTGTTTTGAGAGGTGAAGCAACAAAAAAAGGCGAATGGGTCATTTAGATTTTTTGCCATTACGACGTTCAACGTATGCAATAAATACCTATACATTTTAATAGTACTGCCATTTTGGGACGCAGCTATAGCAATTATCTTTATTTTCATTGTTTATTTTTAATATGGGAAAAGTGAGGAGAATTGAATATTTATACATTTTTAGACCCTTTTTTTTTTTTAAGTCCTCCTAGCCTAGGGGATGAACATGCGGTTGTCTGATCACTACTACCACTGCCGTTTATGGGAGGTTCATTAGGAACATTGCTGTGGCAGGATCCTTGAGAGGGCCAGAGGCTGCCACAGCAACCAAGCGGCTCCCCTGATGTCGGCACAGGGAAGCTGTCCGGGCACCGCTCAGATGTCGTGGTCACAATTTATTATGGCATCTGAGGGGTTAGTGCATGTACAGCAGAGGTTCTGAAGCGGTTAATATTGATATCCTATTCTCAGGATACACCATCACTATTGGATCGGAGGGGGGCTGACACCCTGCACCCTTGCCAATCAGCTGCTGGAACTACACCACTCCTTCCACTATGTAATGGACAGCGCTAGTTACTGCAGCACTGCTCCCAATTAACGGATAGTTGGCGCTGGAGCTAAGGAACAGTTGATTGGTGGGGGTGCAGGGTGTCAGACCCTGGCTGATCAGATAGATGGCCTATCCTGATCCATCAATATTAAAATCCTGGAATACGCAATGCATGACCTCTGTAGTACACAGACCAGTTGGAAAGACTTGAGTGATCACTTAGGGATTGTTATCCGCTTCCCTCTCCATCTTCCCAGACGTTTGAAGAGCCCAGTTATAGGCAGTGCTCCGCGGTCGGCTCTTGTGGCGCAACAAGCCCATGCAAACAGTAGAAAACCAAGAGTATTTGACTAATATTTCAATATGTCTCTACAATTTGGTAAACATCCTAACTTTATGGCATGGCCACACAGGACTGATTTCTCCACTTTTTTGTAGATTTCATTGCAAAGGGTGAACTCCGCAGTGAATATCCACAGCAAACATTACGATGCTGCAGATTTCAAATCCGTACTGCAGTTCACTTTATGGCGTGGATTTTATTTATTTTTTAAGTTTGTTAATCTCGTTCACTTTGATGGTGCTGTAAAATAAAAATTTGTGGAATTTTTCCATGCAAATACACAATAGCAAATCAGTGGCATATCAGTCTTACGTGCTTCATAAAGCAATTTATTACCCTTCACCATAACTTGGCTTTACCTCTTACACGTTCCCAACTGTCTTACACATATATAAGTCGGAAGCCGGGAGTTTAAAGATAGCCCCCGCTTGCGAGTGAGATGGTCGCCATAGTCGCCGGATGGATGCCTGTCGTTTTAGACAGCAGCCACCCAGAGCTAAAGTATGTGATTGACACAAACGTTAATTGCATACATTTAACCCCTATGATGCAGTGGTCCAAAGTTATGGGAGTCAGAATCTAAAACGCCAGTCTTAATAAATGTGCCCCATAGATTTTTCCAAAGTTTTTTTTTTTCACTATTGAAACGCAAAAAAAAAAAAATCATACATACACACACACACACACACACACACGTAGTATCCTTGTAATCGTACCTACCCTGAAAATGAAAGTAACAGGTTTACCACATAGGAAACACTGTAAAAACAAAACTCCTAAAACTGTGGCGGACAACCCATGAGCTTTCCACTACATTGTATGCAACTGTAACTGGATTGCATTAGAAGATTTTGGGAAGGCTGGGAGTAAAAATCGGAAAATAGCCCAGTCATTAAGGGGTTAAACATATCAGTCTGAAACTAAATCATGTGAATTTCTCTTCATAAAGTATGGATGTTTCTAAACGGCAAAACATGGATAATGAGTGCAGACCTCAGCTTCCATCTAATGCTTCCTGATTACATCTCCACATATGAAATCTAGGAATGACTTCTCACTCAGCGACACTACGTCTTACTGTCCTCCGGCACTGGCTTGACATCTTGTTATTCTTATTGTTCTGCCATACTACAATTATAGAGAGATCCGGTGGGAACCCGGCAAATATGCCGATAATCGACCTAACAAAAAACGCTGCATGGAGTGATTTTGGTGTAGCCAATTCCCGTCATTCTTAGCTGGAACAGCTGGCCGCAGATGTGAAAGTAGCCTAAGGGTTCATGCACGCAACCATAGCCTGTTTTGTCAGTCCAAGTTTGCGAATCCACAAAACATGGATACCGGCCGTGTGCATGCCACATTTTGCAGAATAGAACATTCTGCCATCTATAGAACGGTCCTATCCTTGTCCATAAAATGGACAAAAATAGGACATGTTCTATATTTTTCTTAGAGCCACAGAAAGGACATACAGATGCGGAGAAGTATGCATCTTTTGCGGTACCACTGAAGTAAATGGGTCCGCATTCGATCTGCATTTTGAATTCATAATAAAAAAAATAAGTTTGTTTGTATCATCCATCATCCCTAACATGAAAAACAAACAATATTCTCAGAATCGCTTGGATAATTTATTACCACATAAAGTGACCTGTTAGGTTTGCAAAATTAGGCTGTGTCATAAAGGTGAAAAAATGGCTGTGTCCGGAAGGGGTTAACTGTATCTTACAGCTGCAGGGAATATTTTAAGTGGACATTGTACAATTCACATCTTGTTCCCTTTCCTTCAGATTTTCTGCTGCAGAAATGGTCTAAAATCAACAATAGATTTCAACACAGATATGCAATGGGTGAGATCAGTGGCAAATCCATATTTATACGAGTTGCTATAGAGGCTGGGGACAGCTGCAGAAGCGAGGAGGAGCCAAACACATCTTGGCTAACTCTGCAGATGTCAGTAGAAGTCATCATGGCGATCCGGGCCAATTGGAGAACAAAAAAAGAAGAAGAGAAAAAGTCTATAATCGGCATGAGTCACTGGAATCCATTATATAAACACACTGCATCAATGTAACATGCCTGATCCTACCTCCGGCTTACAAGGAGATCTCTTGTGAGCCAGTGTCACATCAAAATCCCAGATGACCGTCATAAATCATTTACTACAAGATTCCAAAAGATGGACTCTGCTAGTCTGCCATCAGCGTCCCAACACAAAACGGCCAACTGCCTGATAAAACTATTATGAAGTATAAGGCTACAGCCACACGGCCGTTTTCAGAACCATTGGCGTCTTTTGGCCAAATCACACGGAAAACAGCCGTCACAAAAAAGGACGTCCTACGTTGGCCGTTTTCACTGACTAATGGCCCCCAAACAATTGAAGGTGACCCTTTTAAATGGCCATTTTTAAAAAATTGCCTATTTTGCCTTTTCTTATTTTAACAGTCGTGTGAAAGTAGCCTAAACCTTTTCCCGGCAGTTAAATGTGGACAATGTATACATTGCTACTTTTTTGTCAATTGTTTGTTTCATGGTCAATTTTCAAACTCCATTTCTCTTTTTACAACAGATTTACAATTGTATGTGAAAGCACTGTCTACAGGCCTCTGCGCCCTGGGCGGTAATACTCCTAGGGTGGTGGCGGAGAGGAGCCAGAGCCAGTACAAACTCTTACCAGTTCTGTGAGAAGAATAGTGACACTAGAGATTAGGGTGATGAGCACCTCCCTGGTGTTGTTTTACTATTATTAGGGATAGTGTTACATCAGCTGCAGACGGGGAAATATATAGAACTACAGCTACCTGGATACCAAGACCGCGGGGACTTCGTAGAGTAAATAATCCCGGGGTAAGTGAGACAGAAGCCTCTGCTAAATAATACATGCTGCGTCCAAGTGCATTCTGCTTCTGATAACCATCCTGAATAGTCAGCAGGATCCCCATCAAGTACCGTAAATACTGCACATGAGACTGACCATCTGCTATATCTACAGATGTCACCAATGAAATACTGTATAAACATTTTGGAAGATATTTTCGACAGCAGGACTTAACTTTTCTATTGCCTTCCAGCTAAAATGTTAGCATTTTTCCACTGTCTGATGGGGGAGTGGAGCAAGTAGGGAGGACACAACGCGCTTCCAGAAAGCCTCTGAGCAGATCACTGTTAAATCCAAGGTCCAGCAGCATTAGACCACTATAACCCGTCATCTGTGAGAACACACCTCATGTTCCTCCAAGCACAGAGAATTGGTACGGCTAAAAAAGACACAGGGGGACATTTATTAAACTGATGGAAAGTACAACTGGCTTAGTTGCTCATAGCAACCAGTCAGATTCCTCCTTTCATTTTCCAAAGGAGCTGTCAAAAATGAAAGGTGGAGTCTGATTGGTTACTATGGGCAACTAAGCCACTTCCACTTTACATCAGTTTGGTAAATGACCCCAACAGACTAACAGAAAGCAGGTCACATGGGGTTCATTTGGGCACTCTTTTCCTCATTGGCCCTTTAAGGATTAGAGGACTAGGTGTTTCTCCGTTTTTTTTGTCATTTTGTTTTACTCCCAGCCTTCCCAGAGCCATAACTTTTTTATTTTTCAATTCACAGAGGGCTTGTTTTGCAGGACAAATTGTACTTTCTAATGGCACCAATTACTGTTGCATACAATGTAGAGGGAAGCGGGAGAAATAACATAAAAATGTATATAAGTACCGTATATACTCGAGTATAAGCCGACCCGAGTATAAGCCGACCCCCCTAATTTTACCCCCAAAAAACTGGGAAAAGTAGTGACTCGAGTATAAGCCGAGGTGGAAATGGATGTCACTGTTATGGGGGATCTGTGGATGACGCACTGTTATGGGGGGATCTGTGAATGACGCACTGTTATGGGGGGATCTGTGAATGACGCACTGTTATGGGGGGATCTGTGGATGACACACTGTTATGGGATGGGGGGGCTGTGGATGGCACTTATGGGGTGAGGGGGATGTGGATGACACTGTTATGGGATGGGGGGGCTGTGGATGGCACTTATGGGATGAGGGGGATGTGGATGACACTGTTATGGGAAGGAGGGGATGTGGATGGCACTTATGGGATGAGGGGGATGTGGATGACACTGTTATGGGAAGGGGGATGTGGATGACACTTATGGGATGAGGGGATGTGGATGACACTGTTATGGGAAGGGAGATGTGGATGACACTTATGGGATGAGGGGATGTGGATGACACTGTTATGGGATGGGGGGATGTGGATGGCACTTATGGGATGAGGGGATGTGGATGACACTGTTATGGGAAGGGGGATGTTGATGGCACTAATGGGATGAGGGGGATGTGGATGACACTGTTATGGGAAGAGCGGGATGTGGATGACACTGTTATGGGACGGGGGCTGTGGATGGCACTTATGGGATGGGGGGCTGTGGATGGCATCCACAGATCCCCTCATCCCATAACAGTGCCATCCACATCCCCTCATCCCATAACAGTGCCATCCACATCCCCTCATTACCGCTCATGTATAGTTTTTAAATTTGATTATACTATACACTTATTCTTACTATAATTCTTGCCTCCTCTGTACCTCATCACATGCGGCAGGCGGGCAGTGAATACTTCAGGCCGGGCGGGAGAGCGAGCGCAGTGTGACTGACGTCACGTGCCTGCGCCGCCTGCTTCATTCATAAAGCAGGCCGGGCAGGCACGTGACATCAGCAAGTCACGCTGCTCTCGTCCGCCCGGCCTGAAGTATTCACTGCCCGCCTGCCGCATGTAATGAGGTACAGAGGGGGCAAGAATTATAGTAAGAATAAGTGTACAGTATAATCAAATTTAAAAACTATACATGAGCGGTGGGGCCGGAGCGCATCGGCCCTGCCGCAAATGCCCGCCCCCCGCTCCTCCCCCCGCTCCTCCTCCCACTCCGCTCTTCAGAGTTTTAATTTATGACTCGAGTATAAGCCGAGTTCGGGTTTTTCGGCACAAATTTTATATACGGTATATATATATTTATTAAAGGGGTTATCCAAGTTATATTTATTGATGACCTATCCTCAGGATAGGTCATCAATATCAGATCGGCGGGGGTCCGACACCCGGCACCCCCGCCGATCAGCTGTTTGAAGAGAAGGCGAGCGCCGTGCCAGCGCTGCCTCCTCGTCATTGTTTACATGCTGGCCGTTGCATCTGCAGCGGTGAGCAGGTGTAATTACACCCAAGCCGTTCCATTCATTTCAATGGGACGGCTCTGGAGTATACACTTGTATAGAAACGAGCCATCCCATTGAAATGAATGGAACGGCTTGGGTGTAATTACACCTGCTCACCGCTGCAGATGCAACGGCCAGCATGTAAACAATGACGAGGAGGCAGCGCTGGCACGGCGCTCGCCTTCTCTTCAAACAGCTGATCGGCGGGGGTGCCGGGTGTCGGACCCCTGCCGATCTGATATTGATGACCTATCCTGAGGATAGGTCATCAATAAATATAACTTGGACAACCCCTTTAATATTATATACGCACATACACACACACAGAATTCCACCCCAATTTCATGGGAGAAATGTTTTTAATTATAATAGTATGTACGTTTTCGCATGCGGCGATGCCCATGATGGTTTTTGCTTTTTGTTGTTTTTTGGGGAAAGGGGGGTGATTTAAATTTTTAAAAACTTTTTTTCTTTTTTTTTAAACTTTTTAATAGTTCCCCTAGGGAACTTTACCAAGCAATCATTCGATGTCTAAGATTACGCTGTGTTCTATATGGAGCCCTGCCACAGGCAGGCTCTCTATATGAACTAATGTGCAGCAGCCTCGCACCCCTCAGAAGTACAGAGGCAGCCGTGCACTACATCCGGCTCCCCTGATATTCGCTAGGGGAAGCCGGTGCACAACCAGGAGCGCATGCTCCCAGTTCTTGACCTCCCAGATGCCACAGTCACATTTTACCACAGCATCTGAGGGGTTAAATGTATGCAATCGACGTTATTGTCAATCGTAGACATTAGGTCCGGGTATCTGCTGTTTAAAACATCTTTAAACCCCCCAGTCCAACATAATTTTACGCTGGAGTGGCAGGAAAGGGTTAAAGTGGATGGAACGATTGAGGTATATGTTTGAATATTTGAATACAGTTTTTTTTTGTTGGTACATCTCCCATGGAAAGCCTAGCAGAGGGCTAAACGTGGTGTGAACAAACCCTAACAAAGATACTATTAGGGCTCATTCACACAAACGTATTGGTTCCGTTCTGTGCATTCGGGCCACAATTTGCGGTCCCCAATGCACGGAGAACGTTCGTGAGGCCTCCCGTATCCAGACCCATTCAACTTGAATGGGTCCTCATCCCTCCGTTCCACAAAAAGATAGGACATGTTCTATCCTTTTGTGGTACAGAAGTACGGAACCCCAAAGAAGCACTCCGCAGTGCCTCCGTAGGGTTCCGTTCCATGCTTCCGTTCAGCACCGCTCCGCAGCTCCTGATTTGCGGACCTATTGAAGTGAATGGGTCCGCATCCGTGATGCGAAACGCGGCCCGCAATATGGAAAAGGAACCCATACGTTTGTGTGAATGAGCCCTTAGGCAGATTTTTGAAACTGTCTGAGAAAAAAAAAATTCAGCCTAAGGGGCTGGATCTCACAGGCTTCTGTAGAATGCAAGTACTGATGCCTATGGCTGCCTTCTCTGCCATCGGGTCCCCATCACTGCAGAGCGGGGGATCCAATGGAGATGAAGAGGGCACACGTACCCTCTGCATGAAGCGGCATACAAGGGATTAGTACGCCAGCATAAGTGTTTTTACTGATGCCGGCGTATGCAGCAGGGGCCCGGCTGTTAGTGACTGCCGGGTCGTGCTGCTGATTGGGCGGGCGCAGCTCCTGCACCTGACCGATCAGCCAATCGTACATGAATCGGCGCTGGTTCTCTAGCGGTTAGTAGCACATTGAGCAACCTAAATATTTTTTTTTCTAGTACGTCCCCGTTCCATAAGAGTCATTTTGATATAGGAGATGTATAGGTCATGGTAGCTGGGGGTGGGACTACAAGATACAGGAGGACATGTGGTGGCGATTTTTTTTTTTATTTTGGCTTGATTTCTACTTTTTTTTTTTTTTACACTTTGTGCCCGGGAAGGACATACAAAACCTTTAGGTCAAACAAGATGTCTTTTCTCACACCCTTTACTGGCTATTGTTGTTCGCAAAATGGACAAGAACAGGACAAAATTCAATCATGTGCAGGAGGCCCCATGTGGAGCTTTTTGCAGGTCATCATTGCCTCTCTCCAGAACAGCGTACCTTGTCAACTTTCAATAACATGAAGAGCATGAACAATAGCATTCTGTTTTCAGAGTGGAGGAGTAAGACATTCCCTGTAAATGTCAAAGACCACAAGTGCCAGGCACTGACAGCAGGTCAAGGCTCTGCGTTCCCTACAACCTTGCGGACTATATACACATACGTCATCAGCGTTCCTGTGAACAGCTGTCTACAGGGGGCCAGAGCAGCCGTCCACAAGAAACTACAAACACGACAGATGTGTTTTCACAGGAGACAGGAAGGCGAGAATCAATGTGCTGACTGCTGAGGAAACGCTGCTGATCACATGCAGAGTATACTGTGTGAGACATACCGGTGCATTTAGTGTGTGATATATGAGGATAATAAATCAGTACATGGTTAAGGCACTAGGGGACCTGTCACCACCATAATGACCCCCCAGAGTGCCTTACAGTTTAGTAGCATGTGCCCCAATGATATTTATTTTTAATTGTCTGATAGACACTCCCTCGCACTATATGCAAACAGACTGAAGGAAAGGGGGCAACGCCCCAATCCCACCTCATCACAGTTGATGGACACCTCTGTCAGGTGACGTCGCTGGATCTCAGGACCGTCATGTCTGTTACACTCAGCACAGAGACGTCCATCAAGAGTGAAGAGATGGGACTGGGGCGCAACAAGCTTGACTTCTACCATCAAGACCGCTGCCCCTGACTTCAAAGGGTCCATTTGCAGAGCAAGGTCTCCAATAAGGTTGTTTCCCAGCAGAGTTATCCATGAGACGAGATGAACACAAACATCACTGGGGCACATGATGACCAGAACTGGAAGGCTAGTTTCACACAGGTGGTACAGCAAAACCAAAAAGCCTCATATGCAGAACTTTGGTAAAAAAACAGATCCCAAACGGAAACTGAATGGATCCCATCATAGTCAGCGGAGTCTGTTCAGCTTCTTCCCAGTCACTGCCCCTAACACCACCCAGCTAGGTTATAGCTCCTCCCACCCAGCCAGTTACACAGACACTGCCCTATCACCACCCAGCTAGGTTATAGCTCCTCCCACCAGCTAGTTACACAGACACTGCCCTATCACCACCCAGCTAGGTTATAGCTCCTCCCACCCAGTTACACAGACACTGCCCTATCACCACACAGCTAGGTTATAGCTCCTCCCACCAGCCAGTAGACACTGGCCTTTCACCACACAGCTAGGTTATAGCTCCTCCCACCAGCTAGTTACATAGACACTGCCCTATCACCACACAGCTAAGTTATAGCTCCTCCCACCAGCTAGTTACACAGACACTGCCCTATCACCACCCAGCTAGATTATAGCTCCTCCCACCAGCCAGCAGACACTGCCCTATCACCACACAGCTAGGTTATCGCTCCTCCCACCAGCCAGCAGACACTGCCCTATCACCACACAGCTAGGTTATCGCTCCTCCCACCAGCTAGTTACATAGACACAGCCCTATCACCACACAGCTAGGTTATAGCTCCTCCCACCAGCCAGCAGACACTGCCCTATCACTGCTCCTGTTGTTGTTTGGACACACCCATGGACATCACAGGAAATAAGAAAGATCTGCTTGGACATGGTCATGTTCTCGTGCGTTCATTTGGCGATTTGTGGTTTATTGCTGCTGTAACCACGTTGTAATTTCCCCTTTTCCGGATTAATAAGTGATATCTTATCTTTCCCTTTGTACAGAGAAATCAGCATTTGCAGAACGTGAAATATTTTCCTACAAACGTTCCCCATCTATAAACTTGTAACAGTACGGAAATGACTGGAAATGGTTTATACTCTATTACACGGCATTACCTAGTCGTCTAACCTAAAGTTATATGTAGGTTATATGATCACTGCTATAATAAGGGTATAATAGTGGTTACTAGGGATGTCACGATACCAAAATTTTGATTCCAAGAAAAAGTACTGCGATACTCGATACCACACGAAAAAAATAAAACACCAAAAAAGCCACATGCATGCCGCATTTTATGGAACATCCAGCCGATTTTTTATTTTTTTCCTTGGGGGGGGGGGGGGGGGCGGGGCGGACAAGGTGACAAAAAAATGCTGAATCGTGCGCTTTGTTTTTTTCTGTTACGGCATTCACCACATAGGAGAAATTTTTTAATATCTTAATAGTTCACACTGTCTCGGGCATGGCGATATGTAATATGTTTATTTTTTATTGTTTATATTCATGTAAAATTAGGGAAGGGCACAATTTAAACCTTTAGGATTTTGGTGTTTTTTAAACTTTTTATTTACTATTAGACCCCTTAGGGGCTAGAAATCTATTAGGGTGAATAGGACCTCACACTCTCAATGCTGCCCTATGCTTTGTGCACACAGCAGCAGGGAGCTTACCATGGCAGCCAGGGCTTCAGTAGCATCTGGTTGCCATGGTAACCGATCGGAGCCCCAGCATTACAGTGCTGGGTTTCCAGTCAGACGCTGCCACTGCCACCAATGAAGAGGGGAGGAGGGGACACTGTGGCCACCAATGACTTTAAGGCTAGATGCACCCGTCTGTTAAACCCGGACATGACCAGTCCGTGGTAACCAGGACTGGATTTCTTCTGCCGCAGCTGCAGTACAGTAATACACGGGTATAGATCATACCAATGTATTACTGTACTGCAGCAGCGGCAGGGAGCGCACGGCGTCATAGCAACCAATGACGCCGTGCGCTCGGGCTGTAAAGAAGAAATCTAGTCCTGGTTACCACGGACTGGTCACGTTCAGATTTAACGGACGTGTGCATCTAGCCTAATACTGAGAGGATTTGGGGGGCACACTGCTCCACCAATGACTATAATTATTCTGGTGTAGGCTGCACTGAGGCCGGGTATGTGATACCGCTGCCGACACCCGCAGACTACACTTGAATTAATGTGTTAACTATAGTCATTGGTGGCACAGTACACCCCCCGCCAACCCCAGTATTGTCTTCATCGGGGGCAAGGTGGGCTGCTTCCTTCTCCACTGTTCTGCTGAAGAGGACATGGTGCATGTTGAGAGCGGCGCGTGCCATGTTCTCTAACTGATACAAGGCAGCGCAGTCTAGTATCGTTAAATAGTAAAACTGGTATCGTATCAATCCAGGTCTAAAAGTATCGATTGGGTATTAATACTTCGATACCCGGTGCAACTCTAGTGGTTACTGCGTAATAACCAAATTACTGATCTCTACTGCAGAAAAAGCTATTACTTAGCTCTTCATTACCTGCATTTATCCCCCAATTAAAAGGCCCCTGTATTAGCCAGAGAGGGTGGCAGCTGAGAAAGAGCGCCCCCGCTGTGGTGGGCTCAGCCCAGCTGCATAGCGCCCTTTAATAAGGGATTACTCATTTAACATCCAGCTCAGCCGAAAACCCCTTATTTCATCAGAGTTGGGGACAGGGCAGTGTCTTTACCCGCTGCCAGAACTATGCCCAAAGACCATAAGACTGCAGACAGTGGAAAATCTCTGAAATGTCTTTTGCATTAAAAAAAGGGTATTCTGGTTTTCCCTGCCCATATACCCTGGGTCCTGCCTGGTACACGAGCAGTGCGCATCAAAGAGAAATCTGCCAAGTCTTTGGCCGCTCCTAGTGTAAAATCCTTCTGATAGATGAGCCAAATACATAAATAGGAATTTGGCTTTAAAGGGATCTCCCAGGCTCCTGATATTGATGATCTCTCCTCCGGAGTCCGGACACCTTGCACCCCCACAGCTCAGCCTCCAGCCCTGGAACTAGCACTGTCCAAGTAACAGGAAGCACAGCGCCATTCAAAGTCTAGTGGCTGTGCCAGGTACTGCAGCTTATTCACTTCAATGGCTCCCAATAAGGAGCCATATTGCTCACTGCAATAAGGGCTCTTTCACACTGGCGTTTTTGTTTTCCGGCATAGAGTTCCGTCGTCGGGTCTCTATGCCGGAAAAATCCTGATCAGTTTTATCCCAATGCATTCTGAATGGAGAGAAATCCGTTCAGGATGTCTTCAGTTCAGGACCGGAATGTTTTTTGGACGCAGCAAATACCACAGCATGCTGCGCTTTTTGCTCCGGCCAAAAATCCTGAACACTTGCCGCAAGGCCGGATACGGAATTAATGCCCATTGAAAGGCATTAATACGGATCCGGCCTTAAGCTAAACGTCGTTTCGGCGCATCGCCGGATCCGACGTTTAGCTTTTTCTCAATGGTTACCATTGCAGCCAGGACGCTAAAGTCCTGGTTGCCATGGTAAAGTGTATTGGGGAGCGGGGGAGCAGTATACTTACCATCCGTGCGGCTCCCGGGACGCTCCAGAGTGACGTCAGGGCGCCCTACACGCATATTAATATAGCGTCCTGGCTGCCATAGTAACGCTGAAAGCATACTGAAGACTGATCCGTCTTCAAATGCTTTCCGGTCACTTGAGTTGTTACGGATCCGGCGGGCACTTCCGGCAAATGGAGTACACGACGGATCCGGACAACGCAAGTGTGAAAGAGGCCTAACCCAGCAGGACTGCTATACTATGCACGGAGCTGTGCGCAAGACAAAACATTGGTCCTAAAGGGGTAAGCCCATCTCAGATATTGGGGGCATATTGTTGGGATATGCTCCCAATCTCTGATCGGTGCGGATCCCAGAGGTGGAACCCGCACCGTCCTGTAGGGCGCACTGTAGTTTTACAACAGCTGACTGCGCAGGTTGCCTACCCCTGCACTACACACACAGATAAGGCTCATTTAGCTAGCTACACATTTTTCATCTATATAATTGAAGGGCTTGTACTATGATATCAATATCAACTTTCCACTGGACTGGGGATAAGCATCTGATCGGTGGTGGTCCGATCGCCGGGACCCCCGCCGTTGAGACAGAAGCGGGGATGGAATGGCGGGATGAGCACAGCGGTCGGCTATCTCTGACAGTCCCAATGAATGGAGCGACTGCTGGACCTGGCACTCCTTTCATACGGGGTCATGGGACCCCTGTTCTCTTGATCAGTGGGGCCCAGCGGTCAGATCTCACAGATCAAATGCTTATGCCTAGTGTTCAGCAACCTTGTGTTTTCAAGTTTGGCGTACAAGTTCGGGTTATCTTAAATTCCCATGATTGACACGCGGAGGAGGAGGTCGGGGGAGGCCACGCGGAGGAGGAGGTCGGGGGAGGCGGGCGGCCACGCGGAGGAGGAGGAGGTCGGGGGAGGCGAGCGGCCACGCGGAGGAGGAGGTCGGGGGAGGCGAGCGGCCACGCGGAGGAGGAGGTCGGGGGAGGCGGGCGGCCACGCGGAGGAGGAGGTGGGGAAGGCGGGCGGCCACGCGGAGGAGGAGGTGGGGAAGGCGAGCGGCCACGCGGAGGAGGAGGAGGTGGGGAAGGCGAGCGGCCACGCGGAGGAGGAGGAGGTGGGGAAGGCGAGCGGCCACGCGGAGGAGGAGGAGGTGGGGAAGGCGAGCGGCCACGCGGAGGAGGAGGAGGTGGGGAAGGCGAGCGGCCACGCGGAGGAGGAGTACGAGGGGAAGGCGAGCGGCCACGCGGAGGAGTACGAGGGGAAGGCGAGCGGCCACGCGGAGGAGTACGAGGGGAAGGCGAGCGGCCACGCGGAGGGAGTACGAGGGGAAGGCGAGCGGCCACGCGGAGGAGTACGAGGGGAAGGCGAGCGGCCACGCGGAGGAGTACGAGGGGAAGGCGAGCGGCCACGCGGAGGAGTACGAGGGGAAGGCGAGCGGCCACGCGGAGGAGTACGAGGGGAAGGCGAGCGGCCACGCGGAGGAGTACGAGGGGAAGGCGAGCGGCCACGCGGAGGAGTACGAGGGGAAGGCGAGCGGCCACGCGGAGGAGGCTCACCCGCATCCTAGAGGCCACAATAACACGTCCACCCACCAGTCCATACTACACAAGAAGTCACCCCACATCCACACTGCACAGACCCGGCTCCAGCCCTCAGAACTTCCAATAGTCGGGCACCTTCTCCAGACCACACCACACACCGGGTCCACTTACCTGACCTGTAAAAAAAAAACTCATCAGGCAGGATCCCAGCAAAAGCGGCTGCAGCCTCCTCACAGTCTGACTGAACTTCACGCAAGTGGAATGTATAAAACCGCACCAATACAAGCAATTGTACAGGAGGAACCGCGCGGCATTCACTAACCTGGGAGCAGAGCGCAGGAAACAACTCGCAGTCAGCGCCGAAACTGTCTCGGAAGAAAACTGTCCCTCAGGGCTTTTCCTGTCCTCCTCCCCCTCTGACATCAGCACACCACCCCCTTATGTCATCACGGCCGGTCACCCCCTCCTCAGAGGTGACGAGCCCGCAGCCTGCAGCCTCCTAATGCCTCAGTCACCTGGATTACCAGGGTCCTAGTACACGGGGCGGGACACGGCTGAGGAGAAAGAGGCGGGAACCGGAGCAGCGGCAGAGCTCCGGTCCTGTACAAAGTCCTACAGGGGAAGCCCTCACATTCCGGGGTCCCACTGCTTGGTCACATACACCCCAGTGCTGGGGGGGATGAGGCAACCTGTCCCGCCAAATGTGTGTCTATACACATACATAGGCTTATTACTGAGAAGCATAGGCATGTCCGGGAGACTTATCAATGTGTGTGGGCGGCCATGCACCACAGACTCATGCGCACAAAGGTATTTTTGTCCATCAAATGCGCATTTTTTGCGGGTGGGATGCTACCCCATTCGCTTCTATGTGGTCGCAAAAGATGTCCGCATCCGTATGTCCGTTCTGTGGCATAAGCAAAAATATAGAACATGTCCAATTATTGTCCACATTACGCACAAGGATAGGACTGTTAATTTATGGGCCAGATGCTCCATTCCACAAAATAGAGAACGCACACAGCCGGTATCCGTGTTTTGCAGATCCACAATTCGCAGGCAACAATCATGTGAATGGGCCCTGACGGTGTGAATTCAGCCCACACTTTGATTAACTTGTTGCCGACCGCCTCACGCAGGATTGCGTCCTGCGGGCGGTTTGTTCCTCCTTGACGCGCGGCGCGTCATCTCGCAAGAGGCGAGATTTCCTGTGAACGCGCGCGTGCGGACAAGAATAGGACATGCTCTATCTTTTGCGGAGCTGCGGCCGGATGTTTGGGGGCCGAAACCCGGAAGTTTGCGGCCGCAGCTCCGCAAATGCTGATGCGGCGAGCGCATAGTGTGCTCTCCGCATCACCGCCAGCCCCATTCACACTGAATGGGTCCGCATCTATTCCGCAGAATTGCGGAATAGATGCGGACATTTTTGCGGACGTGTGAATGGGGCCTTACTACTTTTTTTTTTTGCACATTTTTTGGCAGAGATTTTTTCATCCACATTGATTGATGCGAATGAGGAAATCTGTGCCGTTCATTTTTTTTCTTTTCAGCCCAGAGGCTGAACGGGAAAAAAAATCTCATTACTCGTATGCTCAATATAAGGAGAATCGCAGAAACTCCTAATGCTGGCCATACGTGTAATGATTGCGGAGACCCTAAAATGCCAGAGCAGTACAAACACCTCACATGTGACCCCATTTTAGAAAGAAGACACCCCAAGGTATTCCGTGAGGGGTATGGTGAGTTCATGCAAAATTTTATTTTTTGTCACAAGTTAGTGGAATATGAGACTGTAAAAAAAAAAAAATCAATTTCCGCTAACTTGTGCCAAATTTTTTTTTTCTGTGAACTCGCCATACCCCTCACGGATTACCTTGGGATGTCTTCTTTCCACAATGGGGTTACTTGTGGGGTATTTATACTGCCCTGGCATTTTAGGGGTCCTAAAGCGTGAGAATCCAAATGCGTAAAAATGGCCTGTGAAATCATAAAGGTACTCATTGGTTTTAGGGCCCCTTTGCGCATCTTGGCTGCAAAAAAGTGTCACTCATGTGGTATCGCCGTACTCAGGAGAAGTAGGGCAATGTGTTTTGGGGTGTATTTTTACATATACCCATACTGTGTGTGAGAAATATCACTGTAAACTACAACTTTTTAAATTTTTTTATTCAAAGTTGTCAATTTACAGAGATATTTCTCACACCAGCATGGGTATATGTAAAATACACCCAAAACACATTGCCCTACTCTCCTGAGTACTGAGATACCACATGAGTGACACTTTTGCAGCCAAATGCGCAAAGAGACCTAATTCCAAGGAGTACCTTTAGGTTTTACATGGCTGCTCACAATTTAGCCCCACCCAAAATGCCAGAACAGTACAAACACCCACAAATGACCCCATTTTGGAAGAAGACACCCCAAGGTATTCGCTGAGGGGCATAGTGAGTCCATGAAAAATTTAACTTTTGTCAAAAGTTAGCAGAAAGGTAGACTTTATGAGAAAAACAATAAAAAATCAATTTCCGCTAACTTGTGCCAAAAAAATCTTCTATGAACTCGCCATGCCCCTCACAGAATACCTTGGGGTGTCTTCTTTCCAAAATGGGGTCACATGTGGGGTATTTATACTGCCCTGGCAATTTAGGGGCCCTAAAGCGTGAGAAGAAAATTGCGTAAAAATGCCCTCCTAAAAGGTACTCATTGGTTTTAGGGCCCCTTTGCGCATCTTGGCTGCAAAAAAGTGTCAGTCATGTGGTATCGCCGTACTCAGGAGAAGTAGGGCAATGTGTTTTGGGGTGTATTTTTACATATACCCATACTTTGTGTGAGAAATATCTCTGTAAATAGACAACTTTGAATAAAAAAATGTAAAAAGTTGTCGTTTACAGCGATATTTCTCACACCCAGCATGGGTATATGTAAAAATACACCCCAAAACACATTGCCCTACTTCTCCTGAGTACGGTGATACCACATGAGTGACACTTTTTTGCAGCCTGGGTGCGCAAAGGGGCCCTAAAACCAATGAGTACCTTTAGGATTTCACAGGCCATTTTTACGCATTTGGATTCTCACGCTTTAGGGGCCCCTAAAATGCCAGGTGAGTATAAATACCCCACATGTGACCCCATTTTGGAAAGAAGACACCCCAAGGTATTCCGTGAGGGGCATGGCGAGGTCACAGAATTTTTATTTTTTGGCACAAATTAGCGGAAATTGATATATATTTTTTTTTTTATTTTGTTTTTTACAAAGTCTCATATTCCACTAACTTGTGACAAAAAATAAAATTTTTCATGAACTCACCATACCCCTCACGGAATACCTTGGGGTGTCTTCTTTCCAAAATGGGGTCACATGTGGGGTATTTATACTGTCCTGGCATTTTAGGGGCCCCTAAAGGGTGAGAAGAAGTCTGGAATCCAAATGCGTAAAAATGCCCTGTGAAATCCTAAAGGTACTCGTTGGAATTTGGGCCCCTTTGTGCACCCAGGCTGCAAAAAAGTGTCACACATGTAGTATCGCCGTACTCAGGAGAAGTAGGGCAATGTGTTTTGGGGTGTATTTTTATATATACCTATACTTTGTGTGAAAAATATCTCTGTAAACGACAACTTTTAAAAAACTTTATACAAAGTTGACAATTTACAGAGATATTTCTCTCACCCAACATGTGTATATGTAAAAATACACCCCAAAACACATTGCCCTACTTTTCCTGATTACGGCGATACCACATAAGTGACACTTTTTTGCAGCCTGGGTGCGCAAAGGGGCCCAAATTCCAACGAGTACCTTTAGGTTTTACATGGCGGCTCACAATTTAGCCCCGCCCAAAATGCCAGAACAGTACAAACACCCCACAAATGACCCCTTTTCGGAAAGTAGACACCCCGAGGTATTCACTGAGGGGCATAGTGAGTCCGTGGGAGATTTTTTTTTTTTTGCCAGAAGTTAGCAGAAATTGAAACTTTTTTTTTTCTCAGAAAGTGACATGTTCCGCTAACTTGTGAAAAAAAATGAAATGATACATGAACTCACTATGCCCCTCCGCGAATACTTTGGGGTGTCTTCTTTCTAAAATGGTGTAATTTGGGGGGTATTTATACTATCCTGGCATTCTATCACCTGAAGAAACATGACAGGTGCTCAGAAAGTCAGAGCTGCTTCAAAATGCCGAAATTCACTTTTTTGCACCATAGTTTGTAAACGCTATAACTTTTACCCAAACCAATAAATATACACTTAGTGGACTTTTTTTTATCAAAGACATGTAGAACAATAAATTTAGAGAAAAATTTATATAGAAATGTAGTTTTTTTTGAAAAATTTTACAACAGAAAGTGAAAAATGTCATTTTTTTGTAAAAATTTCGGTCATTTTTGATTAATAGCAAAAAAAGTAAAAATGTCAGCAGCAATGAAATACCACCAAATGAAAGCTCTATTAGTGAGAAGAAAAGGAGGTAAAATTCATTTGGGTGGTAAGTTGCATGACGGAGCAATAAACGGTGAAAGTAGTGTAGTGCAGAATTGTAAAAAGTGGCCTGGTCATTAAGGGTGTTTAAGCTAGGGGGGCTTAAGTGGTTAAAGAGGTTGGTCCATCTCAGACATTGGCCACATGTGGCTAGGATATGCCATCGATGTCAGGTGTGGGTCCACTCCTAAAGAACGGGGCACCCCAAGTGAAGAAGAGTGTGCCTCGTGCTCTCTATTCACTGTTTTCTCAAGTCCCATAGTGTTGAATAGAGAGCGCACCTCGCATGCACGGCCACCTCTCCATTCACCTCTATGGGACTGCCGGAAATAGTCCCAGATGGGAATACCGCTTTAAGCAGGGGTGCACCTAGCCTTTCTGCTGCCTGAGGCCAAAACGGAAATGGTGAGTGGGCACCAGCTACATGGTAAGAGGCAGAGGAGAGCAAGGTCAGTAGCGCTGCTCCGCTCCTCAGTAGAGCAGTGCGCCATGTAGTCCTGAGCTACATGTAGTCCTTTAAGGCCTCTTGCACACGGCCGTGTGTCCCTCGTGGCTGTATTGCGGTCCGCAATACACGGGGCATTCCGCATCACTGGTGCAGACCCATACACCACTTCACTACGGAGTGCTTCCGTGGGGTTCCGTTCCGCAAAAAGATAGAACTTGTCCTATCTTTTTGCGGAACGGACAGATCGCGGACCCCATTCAAGTAAATAGGTCCGCGAACTGCATGCGGCTGGGCCATGGTCGGTGCCCGTGCTTTGCGGTCCGCAGCATGGGCACGGCCAGCACACATTCGTGTGCAGGAGGCCTAAGGCTGACAGTAGCCTACAGCATTTTTATGGCTTTGTTACTAGCATTTTTCTTGGACTTTTTTTATTTTGTAACATTTGGGGTGGTCTCACAGCATCACACTATTTATTTTAAAGTCCATTGCAGGTTTTAATGCAGTTTGTTTGAGCTGAAGCCAGAAGCGCATCCAGAAGGAAGAAGTTTTTCCTACCTTAATATTTCCCATTGCTTTTGAATCCAGCTCCGGCTTTCGTTAAAAAAATGAATAAATGTAGCTTGTCGCTGTGTTCACACTGCAGATCTTTTAAAGGTAAAATCCTCAGTGATTTCATTGTCACAGAGCTAAACTGAACAGACACTGGGCGCTGCTTCCAGCTGACACTGCGTCAAGAAAGGACATGTCCTATCCTAGCTCAGTCGCGGCTTAACCCCTTCCTGACATCTGACGTGTACGACACATGACTTTAAAGATGGCCTTGGGTGCCTGTTCTTTCATACAGCAAGCACCCGTAGCTAATGTGCGCGATCGGTGGTAATGCTGTGATCAAATGTGACCATGGCATCTGAGAGTGCTAAAAACCAGAAGTGCGTGCGGATATCGGGAAAAGCGCACTGTTGTAATAATGAGCCACAACCTGTACTAGGCTTCCAGGCTCATAATTAGTATATCCCAGTTCAGGCCACGAGGTGGCAGCACCGAACTGTGATATAGTAATTTCAGTAGAGAATAATGGACGGAAAAAAAATCTGGAAAACTGTGGCGGAATTGCATTTTTTTTTTGCTATTCCACCCCATTTAGAATTTTTTCCCACTACATCCTATGTAATATTAAATGGTCACATTAGAAAGTACAACTTGTCCTGCAAAAACAAGCCCCCAAACGGCTGGAATGGAAGGATAAAGTAGTTATGGCTCTGGAAGGACAGGGAGCGGAAAGCAAAAACGGAAAATTGCTCTGTCAGGAAAGGCCTAAAATTCTCAGCCACTGCTTTTTGACACGGAATCTGTATCGTAATTCTAACAGCAAAAGACGCTGTTTAAATAAAAATACAGCAGAAAAGTCAACCGTGGGTCTGAGGCAAAACCCACGCGTATCTCATGCGTTTTTTTATGTGGTAATGGCTTTGGACTTCACCCTCTTCACTGCAAAGAGAGAAATCCATGGTGGAGATCGCAGCATAAATTGACAGCGGATTTCCAGTCTGCATCACAGGTCAATTTATGCTGCAGATTTTTTTAGCGCGGCTTCTAGATGAGATTTCTTCGAATCTCATACACTTTCCTAATACTGCACAACGCTGCAGTTTTGCCGCTTGAGACTCTGCAAGACAAAAATCGGCAGCGTTTCAGCTGATTGCAGACGCATTCTAGCGGCTCATGCACACAAATGTATTTTTTGTCCGTGTCCGTTTTATCCAGCCTCTGAATTAGAGGAACTTTTGTACTGGGTTTTTCTGGTGCGTAAACAATCAGCTACTAAAACACTTCTCAGACATTGATCAGAAACCAGTAAGGTTGGTCTTTGATCGGGTTAACTCCTTAGATGTCGTGGTCAATAATGACTATAGCATCTAAGGTGTTTGACAGAGGGTGGTGGCTCCCTCTCACATCATTGGACCCCCACAACACAATCACAGAGGAGCAATAGCTGCCAGCGGACCAACAAAGACCCACTGACCTTCCATAAGCATTTTTCTGTTTGGGCTCATGCACACGACCGTGGCCTTTTTTGTGGATCCCCAAAACACGGATACCGGCCGTGTGTGTTTCGCATTTTGCAGAACGGAACATCCTGGCCTCTATAGAACAGTCCTATCCTTGTCTGTAAAACGGACAAGAATGAGACTTGTTCTATTTTTTTGCAGGTGCCACCGATCGGGCATACGGATGCATACAGCCCGCGGTGTACTGTCCGCATCTTTTGCATCTTCATTGAAATGAATGGGTCCACATCCGACCCGCATAAAATGCAGATCGAATGCAAAAAAAAAAATACATTTGTGTGTATGAGCCCTTAGGCTGTGTCAAAAGCATGACCTAATAGTCCGCCTGTCAGTGTAGGTAATAATGCTTTGAAACATACTCACTGACGGAAAAAAATATAAGGCACCAAGAAGGACTTGTTGGAATGGAATGAACTTTTCTATGTGTAAATGTAATGATGAAATATGTAAGTGATTGCAATTAGTGATGAGCGGCAGGGGCAATATTCGAAATATTTGAATTCGCAATATTTTGCGAATATTCGGTAGAATATTCATCATATATTCAAGAATTCGCGGTTATTTTCTTGATTGCGAAAATCGGCAATGTAATGTGCGCGCAATACAGGCGTGCATCACTATAGCTACATTTTTCAAGCTGCTAGAAGTTTCCTGAGACTGGAGAAAATGGTTGACAAGGCAGAACATTACAATAGCTTTATATGCAGATAGAGTGCTCCAATATATTCGTGATTGTGCAAATCGGCACTAGTAATGCAAATATTTTGGAGAAATACGTGCAAATTCACATTTTCTCAGGTCTGACTTCATATTAGTGATTGTTGTGAACTTGTGACATTACAGCACTATGTATGTAGTATGTATGTATGGACAGCAGAACCACTATATCACTATCTAACCTACACTGACTATCTCCCACTAACTATCTGTATTATATATATAAGCTAACTAACTAACTATGTAATGTAATTACTAATGACACAGGCAAGCAGAGAGCACAGCAATAACACTGCTGTCTCTCTCAGATCTGAAAAATACTGCATAAAGTGGCTGCTGGGGAGGTTCTTATATAGTAAGGGGGTAGGCAAGTTTCCTATAGGTTGCCAGTGTGCTGCTAAGCTCAGACAAAGACATTGCAGCCTTCTCATTGGCCCACAAGCAAAAAGCGAGGTTACCGATGAAAAAAAGTAGAATATTCGAAAATACGAATATATATCACTATATTCGCGAAGTCTCGAAGTGGCGATATTAGCGATTAAAATTCACCATTCGAATATTCGCACCCAACACTAATTGAAATATTAGAGCGAAAAGATACATTTATTGGGGGAAAATGTACAATAGGAATGAGGCTCTAGGACCCTGTTGGGCTGCCTCTAACCTGGATACAAGATGAGATACTGTGGGCATGGAGGCATCCGGGTTATGTATGGTTTCCTGCGGCACATTTTCCTACAGATGTTACAGCTGGGCATATAGAGCGTATACTCATAGGCTAACAAAGTTGGTGTGCTGGCAAGTCCCATAAATGCTCCACTGGTGATAAATCTGGTGACCGGGCAGGATAAGGAAGTGTTACCATCTGATGGAGATATTCCTGGGAAATCCTTGCCATGAGATGCAACACATGTAGCCTCGGGATGTCCTGTACATATCACTACTAGGGGTGACCGACTCATATGTGATGGCTCCCCAGATCACCACACCAGCAGTTGTGGCAGTGTGTTACTCCACAGCAAAGGCAGGATTGAAATGCTCACCACCAGGCCTCCATACTAGGACCGGACGATTACCAGATCCCGAACAGAACCTGGATTCAGTCCAGGTTTCTGGTTCACGACACCACTGCAAATGAAGGCAACTGTGGCTGATTTCAGTGGCAGGACATGTAATGAGACACCAAGTTTCCTTCTGCTAAGCACCTGGAAAGGGTCCGAGCAGAGACAGGGACGTGTAATGAAGCTGCCACCTGTGTCTGGATGGTGGACAACGAAACTGTGGGAGCTGCTCATACTTGTCAGTAGATCAAACGATCCTCTCTACTGGTGGTCTGTCTGGGCCGTCCAGAACCTGTTTATGTGCCCTCAACACCTCCTAACAGCTAGACTAGAACGGCCTAGATGGTGGGCAGTTTGTCAAAACGACCATTCTGCTTTTTTCAGTCCAATGATGTGCTGCCTCTTAAAGACTGTCAACTGGGCAAAATGTTTTTGGGTGCAGCGTAGCAGTCAGCGAGTTCACCATGGGGTACACTACCCAAAAGTAGCCTCTGACAGTCTTTTTATAGTACAGTGGGGGAACCACTTTTAAGCCCTCTTATATTATTAAGACTGGCATTTCACTTTAGTCAAAGGTGCACTGAAGTAAAACATAAACATTTTATTAAGAAGACTCCTAATAAATTTGTATCCTCTGCCTGTCCACGTGCCAGAAAATGAACCCTACTCCAGCTATGAGCTGGTTTAGATTTCAGCTGTAATTTAGGCAAATTCTGGTGTAAATTATAGTAAATTAGCCAGCCTCCTGCTTCTTCTCCTGCTTAGCCATGCCCCCCAATTTTCAGGAAAATGACATGGGTATCGAAAAGCAGGCACATTTTTGTGAATCTTTGCACAAATGAGGGGAGCACTGAATTTTAGACTTATGATAAATTTCTAATATGAGAAATAAAATTATGGTAGAATTTTGATAAATTCCTTACTATGTACAAGTCCCCTAGGAAGAAAAAAAGTTACCAAATATGTAAAAGTTTATAAAAAAATAAAAGCCCCCCATAAAACATATTATTTTGTTATATGTTTTTTTTTGTTAACTTAGTGACTCAGAATAAAGTTTTTTTAGTACCCCACCGCAAAAAAAAAACGATAAAATTGAAATCAATAAATTATATATACCCCAAAGTGCTATCAATAAAGCCTGTCCAATAGAAAACTTAGTCTCATAAGGCTACTTTGGTGTTACACTGTCCGGCCCTCTCAATCAAAGTGCAGAGGTTGCGATAGTATAGCTCAGATCTTATCTTACCGATAATGTGTGGCTTAAATAAGTGTTTAGGACCTCTCAGTAGTTTAGAGATAAGGGTTATTAGATGGCACAAAGTGAAATTACCTGTCACACAGCTAGAAAAACAGTTAACCCTTTGTGACAGAACAGCTCAATATTTTAATAAAGGCCAATTGAAAAAATGATTTTTAGCCAAAAATGAGTAAAATGCAATCATAAAAAAAATTGCCTCTGAAGGTATATATAGCCTTTAAGGTGGTCGGACAATTTGTACAACCAAGAGTGAACTGGCCATTGACCACACAGGGAAACTTCCCGGTGGGCCATGCGCAAAAGGCCACCTTAGCCTTCTTCTCAGCAATCGGTTGGGTACATAACAATCTTGTGCTCTCAGCAGTGATTAATGCTGGGAGCATCAGTCACTTATGTACCTGACCAACGTCTGCATGTGTCCTCCTGAACACAACTGTATCACCATCCTCAGGACAGCAATACAGTTGAATATTGTGGTGAGGGTGGCAGTATTTTGTGCTGCACTGCGCTATTTGTTTCTCCAGGGACAGTATTTTGTGCTGCACTAAAGTATTTTAGACCTCACCTACTTTTGTTATCCCTACCTACTTGTGTTGGCCCGCCTTCTGTCAATTTGTACCCACCTACAAGATGGGGCCACTTTTATGTTTTTTTTCCAGGGCCACTTTAAGCTCCCAGTCCACCTATGTGTACAACATAAATACATTTTTCACCTTTGGTGCCACCTCATTAGCAAGACTTCACTCCTCTTGTTTAGGCTAGAGATGCACACGACCTTATGTGTTTTGCGGTACACAAATTGCGGATCTGCAAAATAAAAAACGTATGATGTCCGTATGGCGTCCATTTTTTTTTTTTTGCGGATCCATTGTAACAATGCCTATCCTTGTCCATAAAACGGACAATAGGACATGTTCTATTTTTTTGGCGGGGCTACGGAACGGAGCAACGGATGCAGACAGCACACGCAGTGCTGTCCGCATCTTCTGCGGCCCCATTGAAATGTATGGGTCCGCACCCAAACCGCATAAAATGTGGCTCGGATGCGGAACCAAACCACTTGTGTGCACGTAGCCTTAAATTGTTGAGTGTCTGATTTCATGGGGAG
Organism: Bufotes viridis; assembly: GCA_033119425.1. Classification (NCBI taxonomy): domain Eukaryota; kingdom Metazoa; phylum Chordata; class Amphibia; order Anura; family Bufonidae; genus Bufotes; species Bufotes viridis. Next base: position 42,099,678 of record CM065595.1, on the reverse strand, counting down.
TGTCTTGTGTCAGTCCAAGTATATGGTTTGGCATGCAGCTGAGTATACAAAAATGTATGCCTCAAGTATAACAAAAATAGTAATCATAATTCATACATACCAATGATTCTATTGGTAAATTTCGGGTTTTTGGAGATTGTCCCACTCCCTGCAAATTTGAAATAGTTGGCAACTATGGGTTACTGATAGACTATGAATGTTAAAAAAAAACAATCCAAGCATGCCTTGGGTACTAAGAGCCACAGTATGTCCATATGACATGGGTTGTGTGCTAGTATAGTATACAGCCACACATCAGCATTCACCACAATGCTTTTACAGTTCATAACACTCATCACGGCGGCTCATGAAATTGTCAAAGAATGTAGGATTATGATTCATAGACCCTACAGGAATCCATCTGCACAATTCTCAGTATGTAGCGCTCACACGTATGTTGAAATCTGGACATTATATGCTACAGTATGTTCTTTTTAATTTAGAGCACCAATATGGCCTGGGAAGTCTGCATCTGCTTCCACTCACATAGGCAAGCACAGATGGAGGATGAGAGTTATAAATCTTTCTTCTTACTGCGTTTCCTGACACACTTTCACTTTTCCTACATTCCAATAGTTCAATTATTAATTAAATCTTTTTCTTTGCGACATGATGACGTAGATAGGGTGCGTCACGCCCTTCTTCCCTCCTCTTGCCACTCTCCACTGCGCCACCCGTCCCTCTTGTGTCCTGCATTTGGAGCGCTCCCTGGCTCTGGATTGATATGAAGACCTGCTCTTGTGGCTGTCTTGTTTGACCGTGGTGGACTGCTGCCGAGGCAATCTGCTTGCCACGTGACTCTGGATCCGGCGAATGTTTGGCTGCCTGCAATCAGGGCTGGGACAAGGTCCACCACCAACAGAGGCTGAGCTGCCCAAGTGCGCCCCCCCCCCCCCCAACTTGTGGAGTCTTTACTAAATACTGTTGTAATCACACATAAATATGCACAGTTTAATGTATCAATTAATGACGCACTGTTATGGAGGATCTGTGGATGACACTTATGGGGGGGATCTATGGTTGACACTGTTATGGGGCGGATCTATGGATGAAACTGTTATGGGGGGGATCTATGGATGACACTGTTATGGGGGGGATCTATGGTTGACACTGTTATGGGGCGGATCTATGGATGAAACTGTTATGGGGGGATCTATGGATGAAACTGTTATGGGGGGGATCTATGGATGACACTGTTATGGGGTAATCTGTGGATGACACTGTTATGAGGGATCTGTGGATGACAATGCTATGGGGATCTGTGGACGACACTGTTATGGGAGATCTATGGATGACACTGTTATGGAGGATCTGTGGATAGCACAATGTTATGGGGGGTCTGTGGATTGCACTGTTATGGGGGGATCTGTGGATTGCACAATGTTATGGGGGATCTGTGGATGACAGTGTTATGGGGGATCTGTGGATGACCCACTGTTATGGGGGATCTGTGGATGACACACTGTTATGGGGGATCTGTGGATGACACATTGTTATGGGGGGGATCTGTGGATGGCACTGTTATGGATTGTGACTCACAATGGATATTGGGGGCCAGCAAATTACAAGGAAGGCGGGGGTGGGGGATGATTGATAACATACATATCTAAATGGCTGGGGGGTGAGGGCTTGACTTGAGCATCTACTGATCAGAGCATTAGAATAGCAGGAATAAATAACATCTAAATGTCTGGTGGGGAAGATGGGGGTAGGACAAGGGCTGATGGGGGAAGGTGGACTGGGTTAGATAATCTATACTGACATACATATGACACACACATATATACTGGCATATATATGACACACATATATACTGACATACATATGACACACACATACATACTGACATACATATGACACACACATATATACAGACATACACATGACACACATACATACTGACATACATATGACACACACATACATACTGACATACATATGACACACACATACATACTGACATACATATGACACACACACATATATACTGACATACAAATGACACACATATATACATATGACGCACACATATATACAGACATACATATGACACACACATACATACTGACATACATATGACACACACACACATACTGACATACATATGACACACATACATATATACAGACATACACATGACACACATACATACTGACATACATATGACACACACATATATACTGACATACATATGACACACACATATATACTGACATACATATGACACACACATACATACTGACATACATATGACACACACATATATACTGACATACATATGACACACACATACATACTGACATACATATGACACACACATACATACTGATATACATATGACACACACATACATACTGACATACATATGACACACACATATATACTGACATACATATGACACACACATATATACTGACATACATATGACACACACATACATACTGACATACATATGACACACACATACATACTGACATACATATGACACACACACACATACTGACATACATGACACACACATATATACTGACATACATATGACACACACATATATACAGACATACATATGACACACACATATATACTGACATACATATGACACACACATATATACTGACATACATATGACACACATACATATATACAGACATACATATGACACACACATATATACAGACATACATATGACACACACATATATATACTGACATACATATGACACACACACATATACTGACATACATATGACACACACATATATACTGACATACATATGACACACACATATATACTGACATACATATGACACACACATATATACTGACATACATATGACACACACATATATACTGACATACATATGACACACATACATATATACAGACATACATATGACACACACATATATACAGACATACATATGACACACACACATATACTGACATACATATGACACACACACACATACTGACATACATATGACACATACATATATACAGACATACATATGACACACATACATAAAAAGACACAATATGCACATTACATTACTGCCATTCCATTCCCTTTAACCCCTTACATTTTCTGCACATACAGTCTCTGGTGACTTGGAGGGAGAGGCAGGATGCAGAGTATTCCTCCTCCTCCTCCTTCTCTGTCCCGACGCTGCTCTTCTCTCTGTGCTGGGGGAGGGGGTTGTGAATCTCTGGTGCACACACAGGCAGGAAGTCAGGGGCTGGGGAAGGTACGGAGCTGCAGCTGCACTAGACTGAGGGAGGGAGGAAGAACACCACTAGGGGGCGCAGGACCGGCTGTTACAGCAGCAGAGCACAGAAATGGATGCTCTGCTGCTAATACAACTACAAGGCAGCAGCAGGGACTTGGTGAGAGTGGCCTGTGTGCCTGCGCCCTGAGGCTTGAGCGCCCTGAGGCTGGAGCCTCCTCAGCCTCTGTGTCGGCCCGGCCCTGCCTGCAATCACGACGAGATCTGCTGCCTCCCCTGTATGAAGGTTTGCCTGACCTGACTGGACCCGAGTTTGGAGTCCCGCAAGTTCCTTTCTGTTTTTCTCCCCCTGGGGATTTCTGGGGTTTCCTCCCCTCTCCCCATTTATGTCTCCTGGACTTTACTGATTTTATTATGGCTTGTGCTCTGACTGTTGCTCCTCCAACCCCGCTTGTCTTCTATGTGGACTCCTCTTCCTGCTCCTCTCCCCTGCTCTCTGTGCCGAGTCTTTTTGAGCTGCTGTACTCTGCTTATTGGTAAGATTTTTCCTTTTTGGACTTGTCTTTTGTTGGTCTTTTTTTTTTTTTTTTTGTCTTGTTCTTTTTTTTTTTGTGGGGTGCCAAAGGCATCTTTTCTAACAGACTAATACATAAGTAGCATCATCTCCAACAGATTAACACACAAGTACCTCATTTAGAAAAAAGGAGAAAGTGAAATTGAAGAGGAGAGAGAAAGAAGAAAAAAAGAGGAAGAAAAGTAAAAAAGTAAGAAAAGAGGGAGAAGAAACAAAGAAAAAAGGAAAACAGAGGAGAATAGGAAAAAAGGAAAGAGAAGGGGAGAAGAGGGGAAAAAATGGGCCCTAAGCAAAATAGGGGCTCAGACGATTTTTCCGGGTTAAAATCAGCCCAGAGACCTTTGGAATCAGCAAAAATTAATCAGTTTTTGAATTCTCCAAAGACCAATACCAGAGCACAACAAAAAGGGCTCCAGGATATTAATCCCAAAAGAAATAATAATTCTGCAATAACACTGATGTCATCACTCCGACTGAGCTGTACTGCTCGGGACATAGGCCAGTAGAGGCCTGCATCGCATCGCTGCCATGGAGGTAAGTATGTGGGAGTTTTTTTTTTTTTTTGTGAGGCACTGGGCTGTGCTGGGGGGTCATTGCTGGTATAAAGGGGACACTTTGGGGCATTATTGCTGGCACATGGGGGACACTATGGGGGCATTGCTGGCACATGGGGGACACTATGGGGGAATCTACTGGGGGCATTGCTGCACATTATGGGGACACTATGGTGTTGGAGGGGAGAAGAATACTATGGGGGTATATTATATAGGCACAATATGGGGGCACTAAGAAGGGGCATTTAATACTGGCACATTCTGGGGGACACTATGAGGGAATATTATACTGGCACATTATGGGGGCACTATGGGGAAGAGGAGAGGAGCACTATGTGGGCATTTACTAGGGGCATTATAGTAATGATATCGGGTGGTCATTCATCTGACAGTGTAGATCATGTGCTATTTTTATAGAGCAGGTTGTTACAGATGCAATTATATCAAATATGTCTACTTTCTTTGTTTGTTTCAGTTTTACATAATTAAGCATTTTTGAAAAAAAAATTATTCTTTTTTCGTCCAATCGTCTTGTGCAGGGGCTCGTTTTTTGCAGAAAGAGTTGATGTTTTTATTGGTATTTTTGGGTACATATGATTTTTTGATCATTCATTATTACACTTTATGGGAGCAAGGTGACCAAAAAATGTGTTGTTTTAGCACAGTTATTATTTATTTATTTTTACAGCGTTCACAAAAAATGATGTTTTTGTGTCTCCATAGTCTGAGAGCCATAGCTTTTTTATTTTTTGACTGATTGTCTTAGGTAGGGTCTCATTTTTTGCAGGATGAGGTGACGGTTTGATTGGTACTATTTTGGGGGGCATACGCCTTTTTGATCGCTTGGTGTTGCACTTTATGGGATGTTAGATGACAAAAAATGGCTTTTTTGGCACTGTTTTTATTTTATTTTTATTACAGTGTTGATGTGAGGGGTTAGGTCATGTGATATTTTCATAGAGCTGTTTTTTACGGACACTGTGATACCTAATATGTATACCTTTTTATTTATTTCACTTTAACACAATAATAGCATTTTTGAAACAAAAAATTATGTTTTAATGTATCAATGTTCTGAGAGCTATAGTTATTTTTTTAGTGATTTTCTTATGTAGGAGCTTATTTTTTTGCGGGATGAGGTGACGGTTTTATTGGTATCATTTTGTGGGACATACGCCTTTTTGATCACTTGATGTTGCACTTTTTTTGATGTAAGGTGACAAAAATGGCTTTTTTTGACACAGTTTTTATCTTTTTATGGTGTTTATCGGACGGGGTGGATCATGTGATATATTTATAGAGCCGGCTGTCACGGACGCGGCAATACCAAATATGTCTATTTATTTTATTTTTTTCTATTTTTAACATTTTATTTTAATTACTTAATTGGGGATTTTTTTATTTTTTTTTACATCTGAAAACTTTTATTTTCTTTTTTTTTATAAAACACTTAAGTTTTTTATTTTTTTTACACTTTGCGTCCCCCGTAAGATCATACAAGACCTCTGGGGGACATTTATCTTCACTTTTTCTTTTTTTTAATTGATTTTTCTATTGATTTCTTGCGTAACTGGGGCTGACATAGTAGCCCCAGTTACACGGGAAATACACCCCCCAGAGAGGCTGTACAGCAGAATACAGCACTGTACAGCCTCAAAGCAGGGCTGATCGAGGTCGGTGCAAGACCTGACAGCTCCTGCACTCTCGCGGCCCTGGCGGTCACATGACCACCAGGCCGGGGCAGGAAGCACTTGCTTGGCTGTTCTCAGAACTCTTATAGAATTGAATGGAGCATGCTGGGAGTTGTAGTTTCACAACACCTGGAGTGGAGGTTGCTGACCCCTGCTATAGACTATTGTAACTAATCGTTACAATAAATTTTGCGCAAGATTGGTGCGACATAAATGTCGCAATGTAGTTCTGCCCTTTTTGTCGTGCCACACAGCCCTATCCTAAACACTATTATATTTTAATAGTTCACACCATTTTGGACATGATGATACCAATTCTGTTTATTTTATTTATTGTCGAACCCCTGCAGATCTGAGAATAGATTATCAATATTAAGCCTCTGCACAGCCCCTTTAACATGAGATCATTTGATTGTCAATACCATAAGCTGCAATATTGTCATATTGCTGTCTAAGGTGATTGTGATTGTTTTCCTATTAAGTCCTGCCACCGTGACCCAGGCTGCCATGTCAACTGACTGGCACCCTGCGATTTTGTCTAACTCTGACTAACTGCTCAGATGCCAGATGTCGTGACTGTCCATGGTATCTGAGAGGTTAAAGTGGTTAGGATAGGTCATAAATATCTGATCAGTGGGGGTCCAACACCTGGCAGCCCATGCGAGCGCTGCTTTCTCGTCATTATAATACGCCTCATCTCCAATGGAGCTGCAGTGTCATGTACTCTCTCTATTTAAAGGGAACCTGTCACCGGGATTTTGTGTACAGAGCTGAGGACATGGTTTGCTAGATGGCCTCTAGCACATCCGCAATATCCAGTCCCCATAGCTCTGTGTGCTTTTATTGTGTAAAAAAAACGATTTGATACATATGCAAATGAACCTGAGATGAGTCCTGTCCCTGAGATGAGTCCAGGGACAGGACTCATCTCAGGTTCATTTGCATATGTATCAAATAGTTTTTTTTACACAATAATAGCACACAGAGCTATGGGGACTGGATATTGCGGATGTGCTAGTGGCCATCTAGCAGCCCATGTCCTCAGCTCTGTACACAAAATCCCGGTGACAGGTTCCCTTTAAGTGAATGGAGCCATTACTCGTCATTACACTGCACTTCCGAGATGAAGTGTATCATAATGAACATCTTGCTCCACTGCCCTTTTTACTGAGAACAGCATGTGAAATCCCAGTCTTTAGTAAATGATCTACAGTTTTTTAGGAGTCTGCAATGATGAATTTTGTGCCAAATTGATCAAATGTCATACAATGTTTCATAAATTTGAGCTCTGTCTAGCACTTTTGTCTTAAGATGTTAATCCATTTTCCCTGCCACCCCTCCTGTTCATACAGCTGATCAGTGGGGGTGCTGGGTGTCAGACACCTGCCGATCAGATATTGCTGACCATATAGGTCATCAATATATATGGCCAAACAACCCCATTTATGTGCCTAGGATCAGAGTCATCTCCAATCAGGGACACTGTCCATGGGTGTCTGCTGTGTGGCACAACCATCACCCTTTGGCTATTGCGTCAGGCCAGCCCCTGAGTTGGCACCATCTCTACACTCCCGACATTTACTATACATATGTATGATGGATGTCACCAAGGGGTTAAAACGGTTTACCCACCACACCCATTGATGTTTGTTTCTAGAATACAGAGATACTAGAAAGCAAGGGAGGGATTTCTCAAGCTCTGCACTCAGCTTTGTGACTTTTGGGATTATTTGTGCAAACAATTAGCATTTTTACACCATTCACTTCAGGTTTTAAAAGTAGGTCTGGTTAGTCTGTCATGTTGATTTCAGACAGATTTATCAACTGCACATTTTCTGCAAAAATTGTCAAATCTTACTTCAGGAAAGGGGTAGCAGAGAAAATGAATTAACATCTCAAGACAGAATTGTTACACTTAATGTTGGACAAATTTATGAAACATTGTGTGACAATTGATCAATTTGGGGCAAATTACGTCAGTGTAGACTCCTGAAAAACTGGAGGTCATTTACTAAAGACTAACATTTCACATGTCTTAGTAAAAAAGGTAGTGGAGCAAGATGTGCAGTACAACAGAATCGTGGACTTTTAATTTGTTTTAATGTATTGTGAGGCACTACAATAGTTTACGAGAGTTAACAATCCTGACTCTGCCCCTGTAGGAAGCTAAGAGAGGGACTTAGGTCTGCTCTTAACTCAGTCAGTAGTGTGTTAGCTGAGGAAATGAGAGAAACTAATCTACATGTGCTCACTCCTAAGAGGGCTAGGTCTACAGTCGTGGCCAAAAGTTTTGAGAATGACACAAATATTGGAAATTGGAAAAGTTGCTGCTTGAGTTTTTATAATAGCAATTTACATATACTCCAAAATGTTATGAAGAGTGATCAGATGAATTGCATAGTCCTTCTTTGCCATGAAAATAAACTTAATCCCCCAAAAAGCCTTTCCACTGCATTTCATTGCTGTCATTAAAGGACCTGCTGAGATCATTTCAGTAATCGTCTTGTTAACTCAGGTGAGAATGTTGACGAACACAAGGCTGGAGATCATTATGTCAGGCTTATTGGGTTAAAATGGCAGACTTTCCATTTTAAAAGGAGGGTGATGCTTGAAATTATTGTTCTTCCGTTGTTAACCATGGTGACCTGCAAAGAAACACGTGCAACCATCATTGCGTTGCATAAAAATGGCTTCACAGGCAAGGATATTGTGGCTACTAAGATTGCACCTCAATCAACAATTTATAGGATCATCAAGAACTTCAAGGAAAGAGGTTCAATTCTTGTTAAGAAGGCTTCAGGGTGTCCAAGAAAGTCCAGCAAGCGCCAGGATTGTCTCCTAAAGAGGATTCAGCTGCGGGATTGGAGTGCCACCAGTGCAGAGCTTGCTCAGGAATGGCAGCAGGCAGGTGTGAGCGCATCTGCACGCACAGTTTGGTGAAGACTTTTGGTAGATGGCCTGGTGTCAAGAAGGCCAGCAAAGAAGCCACTTCTCTCCAAAAAAAAACATCAGGGACAGATTGATCTTCTGCAGAAAGTATGGTGAATGGACTGCTGAGGACTGGGGCAAAGTCATATTCTCCTATGAAGCCTCTTTCCGATTGTTTGGGGCATCAGGAAAAAGGCTTGTCCGGAGAAGAAAAGGTGAGCGCTACCATCAGTCCTGTGTCATGCCAACAGTAAAGCATCCTGAGACCATTTATGTGTGAGGTTGCTTCTCATCCAAGGGAGTGGGCTCACTCATAATTTTGCCCCAAAACACAGCCATGAATAAAGAATGGTACCAAAACACCCTCCAACAGCAACTTCTTCCAACAACCCAACAACAGTTTGGTGAAGAACAATGCATTTTCCAGCACAATGGAGCACCGTGCCATAAGGCAAAAGTGATAACTAAGTGGCTCGGGGACCAAAACATTGACATTTTGGGTCCATGGCCTGGAAACTCCCCAGATCTTAATCCCATTGAGAACTTGTGGTCAATCCTCAAGGCTGGTGGACAAACAAAAACCCACTAATTCTGACAAACTCCAAGAAGTGATTATGAAAGAATGGGTTGCTATCAGTCAGGAATTGCAGAGGTCCTGAAAAAGAAAGGCCAACACTGCAAATACTGACTCTTTGCATAAATGTCATGTAATTGTCGATAAAAGCCTTTGAAACGTATGAAGTGTGTGTAAATATATTTCACTACATCACAGAAACAACTGAAACAAAGATCTAAAAGCAGTTTAGCAGCAAGTTTAGCAAACTTTGTGAAAACTAATATTTGTGTCATTCTCAAAACTTTTGGCCATGACTATACATCCTAGAGAGTCACTATCTCTGAGAGATCCAAAGAGAGAAAACCATATCTACTTCACAGTACTCCAGGAAGAGAAAGGAAAGAATTAGAAGATCCAGAATCTGCATGGCCAAGCATTGGAATCAGTCAGTAAGGTATTTGCTGTTTAAGGCTGATAGAGACTTGACTGCAGTGAGAGGAACATTGCTAAAACCCCTTCACACTTGGACACAATCTAGTAATCCTGTAGTCCTCAGCTGGGAATTACAGTCAAGCTTGGAAAAATAAAACTGCCAGCCTCAGATTCTGCAGAGAAAAAGACTTTGGTGAATAGAGGGAAGGAGTAATACAATCCCCATCCAGACCCATATCATACATTGCTATCTGGGAAGATTTCCACTGCAAATTGTTTGGAACTGTGTTCTAATACTGTTGGATATACTTCTACTGCCATTCTGCACTTTTGTATAGTGAGGCTTTTACCTTCTACATGTGGATTAACACCAATTCGATTGGCAGTTATTAAGATTGTGTATCCCTACAGAGATTAGGATTAACACCAATTCGATTGGCTGTTATTAATATTGTGTATCCCTACAGAGATTAGGATTAACACCGATCACGTATTATATAGGCCATTGGAAGTTATTAAGATTGTGTATCCCTAACAAGAGGTGAATTAGACCTGTGGTCTTCACCAAAGGTAGTGTGGGATCAGTAGCGGTTATATATTGTTTGAATTGTGTATTACCATTTTCTTCTTTTAGTGTAAGATTGTGGAATCAATAATAGCCACATATTGTTAAGCTGTGGAGCCCCACAATAATGGGAAATTCTAATGTTGCAGGATATAATGAGGAGATGTTAACAGTGGCTCAGCTAATGTAATTCAAGAGATGAAAATGTTCCAGTTAAAAACTTCAAAAGCATTTTGTGATACTATGTAGCAGACATATCCGGTATTATCCGGAAATACATAGTATTGTTTAAGAGTGTAGAGACTGTATATCAAAACTACATAAGAAGGAAAGTGTATTAAAGGAAAAGAGAAGTTGGTTGAAGAATAGTAACAGGCCAGTACAGTTATGGTGAAAATTGTCTATGAAAGTGATTGATAGAAATTGAAAAAGTGGAGAAATGAAATTAGCAGCATGTCTATGCAAGATGGAGGATTTTGAATCCTATAGAGAACAAAAAGTCTGTCATATGGCATCCCTTCCCCCACCCAGGGGCTGACTGGCAACTTTTGGCCAAGGGGGCAAGTAACACCCAGAGGTCCACTGAGCCCCCCTCCTGCTTTCCCTTTTCCCCTGCCTCCTCCTGACCCCTCCTTGCGACTTTCATCAGCCATGCAAATTACAACACAGGAAAATAAAATAAACTAGGGATGCTCCGATATATCGGCCGCCGAAACATATCAGCCGAAAATGTCATTTTTGGTATAATGCCAAAAGTGTCATTTTCAGGCTAATACAGTGTTGCATCCGTGTATTCTCTGCTCCCCGCTGTGCGCTGCTCTGTGTCCCAGCAGGGAGAGGGGAAACTGTGTCAGCTGGTCGAGCACTGCGGGAGGAGAGCGCAGTGAGTGGCCAACGTCTCTCCTTTCCACAATGCTCAGCCTCCTGTCACAGATTGGCAGAGCTGTGTGTGGGCAGAGACAGCTTGCAGTGCTGTCCCAGGAGGTTGAGCTCTCCTCTCCGCACCGCCTGCTCAGCCTCCTGTGACAGCGTGTCAGGAAGCAGAGTGAGGCACAAACAGGCAGTGATCAGTGATCACTGAGTGTTTGTAAATAGCTGAGGACCTAGCATGTTTACTGTGTCCCTAATTATGAATAAAAAGAAAGTGATCTACATCACCATTATTTCGGCAGCCCTAGTTTTTTACTTTACATTTAGGGGCTTCGGGGAAATATTAGGGATCTAAATCGACCCTTGATATTTCCTTTTTAAAATGGAAAAAGAGATTGAGGACAGAGTACTCAGAGACACACAGAGTTCTCAATGTCCTTTTCTACAGCCCCTATTACAAATTAACAGAAATCCTCTATACTGAGTGTTACTGTTCATTTAAACATGAGAACAGAGCATGTTTACTATAACCACAATCAGGAATGAACAGGAAGTGATGTAGATCACTTCCCATTTGTTCATAACTGGGGACACGGTAAACGTACTATGTCCTTAATTGTTTACAAACACTCAGCGTTCACTGACTGCTTGTACCCGCTCTACTTCCTGATTCGCTGTCACAAGAGGCTGGGCGGGGAGCTGCGGGAGGAGAGCACAGCCTCCTTTAACAGCTATCTCCGCCCCGACACCTCCGCTCTCCTGATCTGTCACAGGAGGCTGAGCATTGCGGAGAGGATAGATGTTGGCCGCTCACAGCGCTCATGGCCCCTCCCCTTATGTGCCAGTAGTCCCCCCTTATGTGCCAGGAGCTCCCCCCTTATGTGCCAGTAGCCTCCCCTTATCATGTGCCAGTATCCCCCATATGTGCCAGTAGACCCCCTTATCATGTGCCAGTAGCCCCCCTTTATGTGCCAGTAGCCCCCCTTTATGTGCCAGTAGCCCCCTCTTATGTGCCAGTAGCCCCCCTTATGTGCCAGTAGTCACCTTATGTGCCAGTAGCCATCTCCCCATATGTGCCAGTAGCCGTCCCCCCATATGTGCCAGTAGCCCCCCCATATATGCCAGTAGCCCCCCATATGTGCCAGTAGTCCCCTTATGTGCCAGTAGTCCCCCCTTATGTGCCAGTAGTCCCCCTTATGTGCCAGTAGCCCCCTTATCTGCCAGTAGACCCCCTTATGTGTCAATAGTCCCCTTATGTGTCAGTAGCCGTCCCCCCATATGTGCCAGTAGCTGTCCCCCCATATGTGCCAGTAGCTTTCCCCCCTTATGTGCCAGTAGTCCCCTTATGTGCCTGTAGCCCCCCCTTATGTGCCAGTAGCCCCCCCTTATGTGCCAGTAGTCACCTTATGTGCCAGTAGTCTCCCCCCCTTATCATGTGCCAGTAGCCCCCCAAAAAAACAAACAAAAAAAAAAAACACTTATACTTACCTCCAGCGATTGCGATGCAGGCCTCTTCCGGCCTGTGTCCCTCACTGTACCGCTCCGGCGGCGCGATTACATCATCGCGCAGCCTGCACTGGCCTCTGATAGGCTGCCGGCCTAGTGCTGGCAGCCTATCAGAGGAACAGGGAGGGGACACACCTCTCCCTCCTTTGCCGCAGCACAGACATCTGTATCGCCGTCCTGAGGATGGCGATACAGATGACTATTGAGATGATCGCAATGGAAGCGCTCATTTACTGCTGTGCCCTGCCGCCGGCCGCCCTCATTTGTCACCAGGGCCACAGCAGAGCACATGTACGCATGCACTAGTGTTTGTGCTGACGGGGGGCATTTATGGAGGCAACAGAGAGGCCCGGGGGGCAATTGCCCCCTGGCCCAGTCCACCCCTGCCCCCACCACATCTGCTGTAACACACACAAGCTGTACTGGGCCTTGTAGTTCCACAAAAACTCCTAAGTTTCTTTGGAATCTACTCCTCCAGAGGCACCACTCCCATCTGTATTCTGCTCCTTCCTTTCCATCCCCCAATTGTGCTGTAGTGAAACTCCCCCCTGAGGAATTTGACCCCCCTTATGGTGGGGGCTGGTAATTGGGAATGCATCTGTAGACTGTGAAGATCGTAACATGTGTGTGTTATTTGTATAGATGTTTCAGACAGGGCTCTAGTATTGGATTAGATTTAATGTTTTCTGCAAAGAACCAGTTCCAATTGTATGTTCTACTAGTTTAAAATGTGCCTGCAAAGATTATTCCTATGATGCCAATTGGAAGTGTTCAATCCTATCAATATAGGGACTCTTAGTACTTATTTTGGGTTGCAGTCAGAGAAAGGTGTAGGGATATTTGCATCATTTTATCCAGTATCCCCAGTAGTAACATCAATTTTACTGATGAGTAGAATTCCCAATCCAAAGGACTTGCTTATGCTGTTTCGTAGAGTTTAAACAGTGGGTGAGTATTCTTTAAGGTGATTATCCTGTCACATTGTCTGAATGTGCATCAGGACAGGGCAGAGAGTGTGGAGAAAGTTTTCATTAGTCTCCAGGAAAGTTGGGTGGATTTGGGCTTTGAACATACCTTAGAGATGAATGAGAAAATCATAAGTACTGCCTTTGTGGATGGTTTTGAGGATCACCTGGAAAGTCTAGTATTAGCTAGGCCTGAGTACAGTTCACTATAGTCCTCCATGTTGTCCCTCCATGTTGTAGAAGTTCAATTGAACAAAGACCTAAGGCGGGCATGGCTGCCTATCAGTCCTCCCCACATGAAGGGGGAAAGGAAAACTCTGTATGTACTTGCCCACTTCCTTGCCCGTGGGAAGAGCTACAAATGTTCAGCCCTTCAAGTGCAACACCCATAGGGAATCAACAACCCAGAGTCAAATGCTGGATTCCTATTATCTATATAATCCTTGGGGTCTGCTTCCATTGCCTCACAGCAAACATGTTCCATGATCTCTCATGGCTAAGGGTAGTATCATATGTGTAGGACTACTCCTCTTACCAACTGTTCACTGCCTTAAAGGTGCACAAATTTTTATCCAACTACTCTGCTGCCTCTGGAGGGGGGAGGGGGAGGATTGCCTGTAATTAATAACCACATTTTTTAGTTTCTGGTAGATAATTTCAGGTTCTTGAAAGATGGATGATCTCAGACAGGATATGCTGTTCCTACTTATTCTGATGTTGTCAAGAAAGAACCACTCTCTCAAGCAATGTTAGTGCAGTAGACAGAGCTGAAGACACTCGCTGAGGTTTGTAAGATGGCTGAGGGTAAAATCCAGATATCCCTTCAGTATCACTCATTATTATGGTCTAATCTGGCAAAGCAAAGATTGTTTAATCCATGGGTAAGCCCATCAATAATGAATGCTGAATGTATGACAGATGTTTGATGCCCTGATGTTGCCTGAGAAGGTAAAGGCTAAACTATTATCTGAAGTCTATGCTACATGGAAGTCTGTGTGATAAAGAATGGCTTAGGGCCAGTAGACTTCCAAAAGTTTGTCTTTTTCAAATACAGGCTACAGAGGCTGAACGGAAACATCAAAGAAAAAGGTAGAAGTGATGATTGAGAATGGACTCTGGAGGGTTGATAAACTCTACCTCTAGAGGGCACTTTACTTAAAGATGATGGATTTAGAACATGGGCAAATCAAGAGAGAGAAGGTGTGATTGAGTTCTGTGGCGGATGGCTTCTGGGTTCAACAATGCTGCCACTAGGTTAGTTGAAGGTGAATTCTGTAATAATGATGGGAGAACTATGGGAGTTCCAGGAAGGCATATGCCAAGGTCATCTTACCATTACAGAGACTGCGGATTGACTACATTCAGAACAAAGGTGGAACAGTGTAAATATGTCTGTGTCTGTATTGATCTCTTTCCAGGATATTCATAGATTTGGCCTGTAGCAAAGGCTACAGATAAAAGGTACTGACTGAGGTAAGAGTACCTACCCCTGGGACTTTTCTCCATCCGGTACACCCCTAACCGAAAGATAAGCCTAAATCCCTATGAAGTTCTCACTGGGAATGCCCCTAGATTAGGTCTCTATTTTCCCCCAACAGCTCCAGATGCAGCATAGTAGTTTTCCAAATGATGTTGTCTGTTGCATAAATTGACTGACAAATGTGTATTTCCAAGTTTTAGTTGTTTTCTAGAATCCAGACTGTCTAGAAGCAATTCATTCTTTGCAATTGGGAGATTGGGTAGTAATGAAACAAGACATGTGCAGAAAGTCCTAGAGCTACAGTTTGAAGATCTACATCAGGTCCTGATAACCACCGCCACTGTTGTCGAATTGGAAGGAGAGCCTGATTGGATCTAAGTGTCATGTTGCAATTAAGTGCCAGGACTATAAGAGCCATAATGTTTTTGCATGTCATATTGTTTGGTTCGTATTGTACAAAGGGGGAAATCACAGTCAAATCAAATTCCAGCGGTGTTATATTATCAAGATGAGTCAGGAACAACTTTTCAGTATAGTGGACTGTAAGACAGATGACAGATAGGAAACTTGGTTTTGGTCTGATAAGTACATCTGTGTGACTGGAACTGACCCAATCTATGGTAATTGTGTTTAGAGATGACCATACCAACTGTGGAGATTGGAGATTAACAGGATGGAACACCAATATGAAGTGTTGGGAATATAAACCAGTGGAAACTACCTTTAGAGTCAGTAAAGATGAAGGTTTGTTGCAAGGAATGAATGTCCTGAAGGGAACACCACCAAACAGTTGTAAACATGAGTGCAATCCTCTGTTCCAGTCCATTTGAAATCCTATCCGACAGGATTCGGGGATATATGTTTTAGGAGCACGTGTAAGTGACAAAGATCCCCTAGGGCCTAGGCAAATTTAGAATGTTGGTAAGTGAAAACCCTCAAAGTTCAGGTACATCTGTGGCTCCTACATCCTTACCTATAATTGGCATTAAATATTTGAGCAAACTGGCCTTAGAGACAGGATTTTATACAGGAAAGCCCTTTGGTGTTTTGCCTCCAGGATATTGTTCTTACATAATTCAGCTGAATAAGACACATAGTGACTCTGATAGTTCCTGACAGGTGGCTTATCAACCAAAATTATCAAAACGCAGATATCTGGTGATTGTGTGAAGATTTGAAACCCTGACCCAGGATGTAGGTAGAATGAGGTGGCCAATGTACCCTGATCAAGTACTGATGCCATTTGTTCTATTCTCACCTCCTGAGTGAGATAAAACCAGTAAGGAATACAATGTCCGCTTACGACTAAGGAGGTCACTTCCTACATCCTTTGACTCACATGTATACATGGATGCCATAGGAGTCTGTAGAAGAGTTTTCTAACGAATTTAAAGCTAAAAGTCAGATAGCTGTAGGATTTGAGTCATTATTCCCATGATTAGTAGCAATTAAAATGTGTAGATTGGATTAACATCTTTATTGTCATCAACAGAGATTTGTGAATTACACCTGTCATGCTGCGAAGGGAATGGCGGAACAACTGAGCTCTTTTCCAGAGATAACTTTACAGAACCGACTGGTCTTTCACAGCAGAAAAAGTAAGGGTCTACAAAAACGTTGGAAGTTCCTGCTGCATCTACATTCCGGACAAACTGCCCCTGATGGAAGGATTACCAAGGATCTCGAGAAACTGATGGACTTTATTAAATGAACTGATGGGAAAAATCCTGAAATTAATCATATCATGATCAGAATAATGTTTTGGGAACTGGTTTAGTGACTACAGTGTTTTTAGCATTTGGCTTTAACAGGGTGCTGTATAGTTCTCCGTGGTTTAATGCTTATCATAAAATGTGTTAGTACAGCGGCTCCACCCAAACTTCCAAATCTGACCGTGGTGCACTACCCTCGGTTTACCCCTGTACCGTATTGTGCATAAAAAAGAGTCTATAAAAAAGGGGAGGCACTCTGCCAACACTGTACCACACAGAGACCTAAATGCACTGTACACCATACATTTATTCAAAGTACATAAAAATACATATATAAAATATAGCTAATTATATATATATATATAAAAATAGCTAAATAAATAAAAACATGGGCTGAATATATCATAGGTGCATATACCAAAGGGGTCTCACATAGGTCTTCCAAAGTTCCCCTTTGGATATCCAGCGCTAACGTCCCTCTATGTAGGTATGATTGTCCCTAAAAACTTTGAGCTCCTTATTATAGAGAAGTGTCTCTGTATGTAATTGGTGTGGTATTCACTGAGAAACGTTCCTCCATATAAAGGAAATCTTTTCGTTATTTTAGCATTTAATGGAATCGTATCCACAGTATTTTCATGTAGATCACATATAATAACAAGGAAGTGTTTTTACATTACCACTTGTGGACATCTCCTAGAGCGGTCTTCTCTTTCCTCATTACCACCGCAGTGTGGTCTGCCAGGACCTGTCGCGGCATCCCACGTGGTCACTATTGTCATCCAGTGGCGTCCCACGTGACGGTGGCAGAAGCGTCCGATTGGCTGACAGTCTATTTGTGTCGGGCGCTATTACGCGGGGTAATTTTCAGACGAGATTCCTGTGGGTATGGAAATCATTCGTTTCTCCTGCGCGTTGTTCTTCTATTCATATAACAGCCTCACTGTTGTAGTGCCAAACGCGTTTCGGGGCAATTTTATCCAGCCCCTTCATCAGTGGTTAAACAGTGAGGATAACCGAGGCTTTTTTATAGGTAGTCTCCATTCCCAAGGGCTGCTGCGATTTTTGATACTTTGGAAAACCCGGATCTGGATTCCGGCTTGTATATTCTCAAAATGTATATATATAGAAGTATCCAATAAGGACTTACTCAAACATGTTAAAAATATTAAAAATATTTAAGAGCATATAAGACGGCTGGATCAATATTTATAGATATATATAAGAAAATTTCTCATATACATATATAGGTACATGTAGGCATATATAAGTATACATAGAAAGAAACATGGGAAGGGGGCTTCTGCGCCCATTTCATATGTTGTTATGGGAGATGTAGTATGTTCTATTAAGATGGATGTAGTATGTCCTATTGAGATGGAGAAACATTAGGGAAAAAGGCCCAAAGGGGAGGAGAGGTCAGAGTGTTGATAAACAACCAGACTCTGACCTCTTATCCCTCCAAGGGCCCAGACCCCAATCTATAGGAAGCCAAACAACTCCATTTCCGCATTTAGACCTCTAGGGATTAAAGAGTCGAATTCGAAGATTCTTCTTGTCTCTATTCTCGACATATGTGCCACATGGTTGCCCCCCCCTCCGTGATCGTTTAACTTTCTCTATTGCTGCGAATGAGAGACTTGAGGGATCACTACCATGTGTTTCTTTATAATGTCGAGATAGGGAGTGTAGTTCATACCCTTTCCTTATTTTCCTAATATGTTCAGCTACCCTTTCTTTCAGAGATCTTTTAGTGCGTCCTATATATTGCCTGTGACAAGGACATTCTAGTATATAGATCACATCTGTTGAGTCACAAGTCAGTCCTTCTTTGATGTGTATCGTAAAGGTGTTCTAGGTCGATCGAACTTTTGTTATTTTTCTTGGGGTAGGGTTATTTTTACAACAGACACATCTTCCACATTTATGGAATCCTCTAAATGAGAGCCAATAGTGATTTGCATAATATCTATTCTGCTTTACAGAGGGGGCTACTTTTAATCCTAGATTTGGGACTTTAGTGTATGTTATTTTTGGAAATGTTGTCAAAAATGTGCCCAATATCTTATCCTCCAATAGGTGTCTCCAATGTTTCCTAACAATTTTTTCTATTTCCTTATAATGGATATTAAAAGGTAATATCAATCTAACAACTTCTTTCTCTTCTTCTTTTTTTTGACCCTTAAAAAATTCCTTTCTATCCATATTTTCTACTTTCTCTATTGAACTATCTAGGACCCAGGGAGGATAGTCCTTATCCATAAATTGTTGTTTTAAAATTTCTGGCTCTTTTTTATATTGAGAGTCCTCCGTACAGTTATGTTTCAATCTCCTCAGTTGGCCCGTCGGTATGTTGACCAGCCAACTGGGCAAATGACAACTGGAATATCTAATATAGCTATTTTTGCAGTTAGTTTCATGTGTGTGCTGCATATAAGTTTCCGTTCTTTCACTTCAATATTAAGATCCAAAAATTGAATATTGGTATTGCTAATTGTGGAGGTAAAACAAAGATTTTTATCATTATTGTTTATTTGTTTATGAAGTCCTGAAGTGACTCCGCTGTATCTTGCCATATAAACAGTATATCGTCTATATATCTCCACCATAGGGCCAGACCTACCTATAAAAAAGCCTCGGTTATCCTCACTGTTCAACCACTGATGAAACTGATAAAATTGTCCCGAAACGCGTTTGAGACTACAACAGTGAGGCTGTTATGTGAATAGAAGAACAACGCGCAGGAGAAACGAATGATTTCCATACCCACAGGAATCGCAACTAAAATTACCCCGAGTAATAGCGCCCGACACGAATAGACTGTCAGCCAATCGGACGCTTCTGCCACCATCACGTGGGACGCCACTGGATGACGATAGTGACTACGTGGGACGCCGCGACAGTTCCTGGCAGACCACACTGCGGTGGTAACGAGGAAAGAGAAGACCGCTCTAGGAGATGTCCACAAGTGGTAATGTAAAAACACCTCCTTGTTATTACATGTGATATACATGAAAATACTGTGGATACGATTCCATTAAATGCAAAAATAACGAAAAGGTTTCCTTTATATGGAGGAACGTTTCTCAGTGAATACCACACCAATTACATACGGGAACCTACAATCATACCTACATAGAGGGACGTTAGCGCTGGATATCCAAAGGGGAACTTTGGAAGACCTATGTGAGACCCCTTTGGTATATGCACCTATGATACATTCATCCCATGTTTTTATTTATTTAGCTATGTTTTTATATATATAATTAGCTATATTTTATATATGTATTTTTATGTACTTTGAATAAATGTATGGTGTACAGTGCATTTAGGTCTCCGTGTGCCTCCCCCCTTTTTTATAGATTTTTTTTTAATGCTTATCATACTCCATCAGCAATTTTCACACAACTTACAACTTAATACAAATACAAAGCAAAAATGTGTTAATTTGCTTAAAATTCCCCCTCACATCCCCTTCCAGGCATCTGTTGTGCTCCCATAACCATTTATATTATTGCTCAATCATCTTTTGGAAATCAATTACCATCGGTATATATACACACCATGAGATTTGATCTGGCCATACACATTAGATAGAAAATCTTGGGGAAGCATGTGATACACGAAAGGACCATGTGACGGTGTGGTTCACTGTGGCAGTTGTGGCTGTGTAGGCTGGCTGCATGCCCTCTCGTGTACTGGCTGCAGGCTGATACTTGTGTATGCTGGTTGCTTGGGGCTGCGTGCTGGCTGCGGTGTCTTGTGTGAACTTGCCTGTGAATGTGTGTTCTCCCTGTGTCTGCATCTCTGTGGCCTGTGTTTGTGGCTTCCGGTGTCTGTATCTCTGTGGCTCCTGTCTCTGATGCCTGGCAGGCTGGCTACATGCGCTTTGTGTACTGGCTGTGGGTGTTCCTATGTATGCTGGTTCTGCAATGAGTGCTGGCTGCGGTCTTGTGTGTGAACAGGGTCTGAATATGGATACTTTTCTGTTTGTCACTGTGACACGGGTTGTTTGTGCTCTGGTGTACTAGCTACGGTGGACTCTGTGTATGCTGGTTGCCAGGGGCAGTGTCCTGTACTGGAGCCTGTGTGTTCGGTGGTTCTGGTTCTCCTGCTCTGATGGGGTAAACTTCCCCTAATCTCTGCCTGGGTGTGTCTTATCAGGTGCCCACCTTAGGAAGCTATATGTATCTGTGAGCTGTGGGGCTTTGGGTCAGTCTCTTGTGTCTTGCTGGGAGTAGCACCTTGCAGCCCACCCAGGGGTCAGTCATTCCTGTGCCTTACTGGGTGTAGGCCTTGTCTGCTGACCCAGGGGGTTTTGCCATCTTCCCTTCTGTGTGGTGTCGCCAGATAAAGCATTGGTGTTGTTTATGTTATTGCCTTGCCTGATCTTCTGTACCTGTTCTGTGTCTTGATCCACTGGTACATGTTTAGCCTAGCAGTGCTCCAACTGCATCTGATAGCCTGGCAGTGCTAAACTGCTTCTGATCCTGTCCTTTGTCCAGCCTAGCAGTGCCTACTGCTTCTGATCTTGTCTGTTCCATGTCTTGCCTGCAGTGCCTTACTGATTCTGTTCCTGTCCCATGTGTGTCCTGCCTTCGTGAGAGGGCCCCTGGGTTCTCTGGAGGGAGGATCTCTAGTCTGTGTGCAGCTCTGCCTGAGACCGCCATGCTTCCATTCTGTTAGCGGTCCAGGCATCTGCTTCTGTGCTGGTTCCTGTTTGTTGTCTGATCCATGTCCTGTGTTTGCTTGGGTTCCAGTTCTGTTGTCTATTCCGCTGGTGCTTGCACCAGCATGGTTCTCCGCAGGTAGCAGCCAAGTGTACCGGAACCTTCCTGGAAGTGTGACCAGTGAGCCCTCGGCCCAGTTCCTTCCCACCACCAGGGGCTCTGTTAGGAACAGGGCTCACTGGCTCTCTGTCCTATGGGTTTTGCCTCTGGTCTGCCGGTGCACTTGGTTCTGTGGTAGTGCTAGAACTATTGCCTAACCTGCTTTACTGTCATGTGCTTTTATTACATGTGTAATAAAGTATTCTGTTGGTCACTGGTCTAAATCTTTCCTGTGTCCTGTTTGCAAGACATCCCAGAGGTCTTCCTTGGGCCTCCAGCATGTGGCAGGCCATCACCTGCGTTCCCACATTCCTCCTGCCTGTACTGTATTTTATGAAATAAGGGACATTGAATTTTTTGAGTGTCACACTTTTCTGCTTTATTCTCTTTGGGCACTATATAAGTGTAGAGCACCACCCATACTCTGATTTCTCTGTTGAGAGTGTAATCTGGATAGAAGCCCGGCAGTGCTGACGACTCTCTCTCAGTTATTAGATAAAACTAGGTTGATGGTTGAACAAACATTTGGTAAACGTTAATTTCGCAAACAGGGCCATACACATTTTAGTCCATATTGGCCGATACAGTTGATGAAATTGCCCATGAACATTCAATGCAAACAGGAGAAGATCTTTCTGGGAATGTTCTTTCAAAGAAAGAACTTTTGTTCACGAACAATCTTTCTTTAAATGAAAGATCTTTCATCCAAAAATATTAAACATAGACGACTTTTCGTTTTGGTTCAAATTGTCCAACTTTAGACTAAAGTGTATGGCAACCTTTAATACTGTAACGTTCCCTTACATAAATGACCCAACTTTTGCCGAAAAGAATTGTAATTTACCAGTTTCTCCTTGTCGCTACATGTTCCTACTTCCAACCTGATTATGTTTGCTAATAATTCAATTACCATACTTCTAGTTGTTTGTTTCTTAATCCAATTACATAAATGTGCTTTTTTTTAATGCTAAAAATACCAAATGAATCAGGGCCACCTTTGTTCTTAGTATTTGCTCCTCCACATAATGAAACACAAAAAAGCTTGTCATTTGGCACGTTGACATTTGCCAACACAAATATTAGCTCCGCTATATCCTGCCAGAACTTTTTTGGGATTGTGCACTAGTGTAGCATTATCTTTATCTCATTTCGGACAGTGCCTTTTATAATCAGTTATATATTTTTCCAATGGAACATGAAGCCATAATATACCCTATAAATAATATATATATTTTTTTTTAAATGTCCTTATATTTTACTTGACAGTCCCTTTTGAACAAACTTCAAACTGGCTCTGTACCTCACATGGATTCAGAGATCTCTTCATTCATTGCTTCAATTGCTCTGCTAGGTTTATTTCAAGCAGTCAACTTAGGGGGTGTGCACTCTCTTAGTGGTTGTGTCCTTTCTACTGCAGCTGATGGTACGGAGCATGTGCTTCCGTCTCACTGAGCAGGACAGAGAAATTAGAAAAAGAGCAAACAGCAGGTGGCATTATACAGATTTCAGTGAATAATTCAGTGGCTATAATACATTTTAAATGACATGCAATTACACAACTAGGATAACCCCCTTAAATCTGCAAATCATAGTATTTGATTTGATATGACCTACTTTCATGATCATATTCTTATAAAACTCTCTAGGTTTTCTATACATTAATTATGCTTACTTGGGTGGTATACTGATCAAAAATATATTTAATCCAGGTCAATCCTTGTTGCTCAGACCCTGGGCCTGCCGTCTGCGGATGCGGAACCATTCGCTTGGATGGGGTCCGAGATCTGCATTTTTTTGTGGTGCAGAGGCACGGACAGAAAACCCACGGAAGCACTCCACACAGCACCGTGTATCCGGATTGTGGACCCATTCAAGTCATTGGGTCTGCATCTGTGATACGGTGCGCACACCGCCGGTGCCTGTATTTTGCAGACCCGCTGTTTGCGGGCAACAATATGGGTACAGACCTGCTACGGTCAGGTGCATGAGGCCTTACACATAGATCGGTCTTGCACAATATAGATAGTTGCTCCCAGGTATCTCCATATTCGTAACCACTGTGCACACTGTATACTACTCGCCCCTCACAGTTGTGATAAGCCCTTGCTCCTGACACATCGCACCGTGTCTCACACAGTATTGCTTACAGGCATTAAGTTTGTCTGGTCTTTGTAACAGGCCGGTCTGATGTGCAGGCTACAGCAGCTATAACGATGCAGGGACTAGATGGCTTCTTGCTGTCCCTAACTCTTCTGCAGTGCTCAGCTTTGCTTTCTGTAGGACCTGCTAGTGTCACTCTCCTCCACTGTCAGCAGGATAAACACAGAATCACTGCAATGTCTCCTGGCTTATTCTTGTTCTGTGATATCTGCCCCGCACGGTGAGGCGCCACCGGCTGCTACATCTAGGCCGAGTATGAATAGACTGGTGGCCACACACGTGTGCAACACTGTCCATTTACTTCTATGTCAGTTATGCTACCAGAGCTGCAGCCCTTTCATTGTCGTATCCTAGTGATATGCCATTACTTTACAAAATGGGAATTCCTCTTTAATGATGATAACTCACACAATAGATGAACATTCATGCACAAATGTACATTAACATAAGCACGAATTAAGACAAGCCTACTGTATGTATCACAACACTGGTGATGTGGTTTTCACTTTTTTCACACACAGATAGACCCACATTTTCACAAACATCGGCAAGCCACAAACACTTTGAGAGTGCCCTCACACATTGCGGAATGCTTGTGAATTATGTTACGGATAAAAATGGATTGCAGTGAATGGAGACATTCATGTACAGGAACTCTGCAGGGGAACAGAATGCAGGTGTTGACACTTTTCATCCCCATAGGCTAACATATAGGGGATGTTTTTATATTGCGGATTTTGTTGCAGAAAATTCCACAATGTTTGAGGGCACCCTTACACGTACCAGAAGCACCCAACCATATACGTCCATTTGGGGAATTTGGGGATGTCGTAGACAAGTGTTTTAGGCTTTTATCAGATGAGCGATATGGAACTCACCGACTTCTGTTAGAGAAGATCTGATACTTTTCCCTCAGTTTTGCTTCAGAGTTATCTGTGAATGTATTCAGTTCTTGCCCTTTTTTTCCCTGGAGCCTTATGAGTTTTTTCTCATGCGTCTCAGAAAAAACTGAAGAATAACATTTTTCATTTCCTAGCAACCAAATAGTGGAAAACGGCTTCATGCAGCTTTACCGACACCTGCCTTCTGCCCCCCAGCTGTCAAAGCTCAGAATACACTTTACTATAACTCGTTTTCTGAAACCTTATAAAAACCTATTGTAGTGAACTGTCACTGTGTCAAATGGTATACCCAGCTCCACCATAACAACTATTTGTTTTTTATTTCAGTTATTATAGCTCCACAGTATTAGAGCAATTTATCACAATCGTATTCAGTGCGGGAGATATCCTCCGCATGACAGCAGTATTTCCCTGGCTAAACGTTGCTCCTGTGACACAAATGATTTATAACATTGTGTGTCCCTGCTCCACCTCGGCTGTATTGAACTGTACTGGTGGCATAATGTGAGTACAATTCAGTGCAGAAAAACAGTATTACAAATAATTCTAGTGCTGTGAGTTCATGTCACAGTAGCACTGTTCAGCCCGGGAAATACATGGAACCTATTTCCCACACTGAATACGTTCTTCTGAAATTGCCTTTATAGTTTCAACATACTCCTAGTCAGACTGGTACACCAGAATACCAGAGGATCCTCTGGTGGGCCCAGGCTCAAATCCCATAGTTATAAGGGAAAATAATAAAGATCTGGTCCCGTTGCTAAGCAACCATGCAACCAAAAGTTGACAAAAAAATACTTGAATCTAACTTCGGTGACAATAAGTTGCTACTAGGGTCTACTTTGAATCAAAACCTATTAGACTTTATTGGTGATTTGAGGGTTGGGCCCCGCTCTGGTGGGCCCATGGAACTCCAGTCCGACCCGGAACATACTACTGGGCTCCACATACAGATTCTATTAGTCTACTTTCACACTCGCGTTTTAGCTTTCCGTTTGTAAGATCCGTTCAGGGCTCTCACAAGCGGTCCAAATGGATCAGTTTGCATTCTAATGCAATCTGGCACGATAGAAAACGGATCCGTCCTCCATTGACTTTCAATGGTGTTCAAAATCCGTCTTGGCTATGTTAAAGATAATACAACCGGATCCGTTCTGAACGGATGCAGATGGTTGTATTATCTGAACGGATCCGTCCATGATGGATGTGCACAAAACGCGAGTGTGAAAGTAGCTTTAACTGGCATTAATTCCTATCCTAAGTGGGGCAAACAATCAAATTCCTAAACTGTCTCTGGCAGACATGTAGTTTTCACACTACTAACTGGAATAACTGAAATAGTATGTTAAGCAGTTATGCCGTCCATCCTGTGATCCGTCCGTCCCCTTTATCTTGCAGAAAAACATGAGTTTAAGGCCTCTTTCACATGAGTGATATGAAAAGTGTCAGGGTCTGTTCAGTGAAAAACAGATGGGCTTTATTGCAAGTCCATTACGTTTTGTCTGCTATTTGAATGGGTCTTGCATCCATTTTTTACGCATGTGAAGAAAAACTGAAGAATTAACATCCTCTAGCAACCATCAGTGAAAAAAGAATTGCATCTGGATGCCTTCTCGTGTGAAATTATAGCCTAAGGCCTCTTTCACACGGGCATCACGTTTGACGCCCGGATAGGATGCAGGTGCGTTGCGGGAAAATGCGTGATTTTTCCGCGAGTGTGCAAACTTTTGTAATGCGTTTTGCACGCGAGTGTGAAAAATCGGCATGTTTGGTACCCATACCCGAAGCCGGACTTCATCACTGAATTCTGGAGATTTTATTATTTTCCCTTATAACATGGTTATAAGGGAAAATAATAGCATTCTCAATAAAGAATGCTTTGTAGAATGTGGATTAAGGGGTTAAAAATAAAAAACGTAACTCACCTTAGCCACTTGATCGCGTTGTTGGCGATCTCTTCTCTCTTCAAGCATTAGCTGCCAGCTAAAGGACCTGTGATGACGTCACATCACATGGTCCAATCACATGGTCCGTGATGGACCATGTGATTGGACCATGTGATGTGACATCATCACAGGTCCTTTAGACTGCAGCTAATGCTTGAAGAAGAGAGGAGAGATCGCCAACTACGCGATCAAGTGGCTGAGCTGAGTAAAGTTTTTTATTTTTAACCCCTTAATCCACATTCTACAAAGCATTCTTTATTGAGAATGCTATTATTTTCCCTTCTAACCATGTTATAAGGAAAAATAATAAAGATCGGGTCCCGTCTCTTAGCAACCATGCAGGAAAATCTTACTGCATCCGCACTTGATTGCGGATGCTTGCGATTTTCCCGCAGCCCCATTCACTTCTATGGGGCCTGCTTTGCGTGAAAAACGCACAATATAGAGCATGCGGCGATTTTCACGCAACGCAGAAGTAATGCGTGAAAATCACCGCTCATGTGCACAGCCCCATAGAAATGAATGGGTCCGGATTCAGTGCGGGTGCAATGCGTCCACCTCACGCATTGCACCCGCGCGGAAATCACGCCCGTGTGAAAGGGGCCTAAAGGGTTAGTTCAGGGTTAGATAAACTCCTAGCAACCATTGGTGGAAAATGAACTGTGTTTCAGTTTTTTTTTTAATTTTTTTACTGACTAATTGATTTAAAGGGGTTCTCCAAGAATTCAAAAAATGAAAATACTTAAATATTATTTTACAATAAATATATTCACAAATACTTTTCATTACTTCTTGTTTTGTCTAGGGAGCAATCATTAAGAGAAATAAAATGTCCGCCGTCCTTTCAGTACACACAAAACCTGTCCTAATCATGCGGGAGGACAAGTTACTTCACCACAATGAGCCATTTTGCTGCCTCCTCTCTGCTCTGCTTGTCAGGAATCATGATCCTGAATACAGGTGAATGAATCTCTGTGGGAATGGAGAAGATGAGGAAACATGAGAGGAGGGTGAGGTGTGGCTAATGAGCAGCAGCACTTGTATGCAGTCTCCATTACCGCAGTCTCCATTACCACAGTCTGTCCTGTCAGTCCTATCTGTACTTCATGTCTCCTCATGAACTAAATTCCCCAGAGATTCAGCTGAAGAACCTATCATCTGTATTCAGGATCATGATTCCTGACAAGTAGAGAGAAGAATGAGGCGGCTCTTTGCCTCAGTGTTGTAAAGTAACTTGTCCTCATATGCGATCAGGACAGGTTTGTGTGAACTTATGGGACAGTGGCCATTTTGTTTTCCCTGATGATTGCTCCCCAGACAAAATGAGCCATTATAAATATTTAAAAGGTTTTTGAGAATATATTTATAACAAAGTAATATTTAAGTATTTTTATTTTCTTAATTACCGGAGAACCCCTTTAAAGAGTAACTAAACTTTTAATTATCTTTTTGGTAAAGCATTCCCTAATGCCCTAATACAATACATTTTGTAATGTACTTTATTAATGTATTTTGAATTTTTAATAGAGATATCCTCTCCTAAAGTGCAATATTCCCTGTGCACTTAAAATCCACTTTTCTGTGTACTGCCGACCTCTCAGTGGTGTACAGAGTACGGGCTGTACCATTTATAAATGGGGCTACAGCGCATGGAGTACGGGCAGGAGCACACATTGTTGCTCCTGCTCGTGTGTCCCCCCCCCCCAGGTTTACTAAATCCTGGCATAGCACATGGGTACCCTGTAACCCAAGGATTGGAGCAATAGACAGCACTGGAGCCTGAGCAGGTGAGTAACCACCAGGCACCAAGTACTTGACTCATTCCCTTCAATAGGCTTTTAACCCTTTAAGTAGCAACCACAAAAGATAATAAGACACATAGTGGAAGTTTATTTTGCTGAGGACAAGCTCCAGAAATTGGCAGCAAGATCCGAATGTTCTAAATTGGCTTTCGCCATGGAGTTTTTTTCAAGTTTGCAAATATGCATTGCAAAGTCTAAAATCTAAGGCCAGATCTGCAACATTATTATTGTTATTATTATTATTATTTTTAGAGAGAAGGGGGGCTTTTTACCTTTTGACTCAGGCTAGGTGCACCCCGCCATATTATGGACAAGTGTCCTGGCCTGACCACAGATCTGCCGAAAGGAACTATGATGAAATCGCCATTATAACACATAAAAAACATGACAATAAACATACCCACACACATATACATAAGCCAGCAACCTACAACATTACACACACAGATACACATGCAGCTATTCACACAGTGGCAGCTGCGTGACGTTTCAGCCGCACTTTGCGAGTTGATTCAGTTCTTTTGTTCTGTGATTCAATCATTCAATTGTTAGAATTTTTGTATCTTATAATGAGTTATTCGGTGATTACCATTTTATCTCCCGTGAACATAACCGCTCATCAGTGTGTAGGATGGGAAAGGTGACACTGGAAAAACAAAGGGTCGTCATCATTAACTGCAGGCTACAGAAAAGCTGACTCACTATGAACCATTGTTGGCTGGTTTTTATTTGTCACAAGCATCTTCAGCAGGATCTGTTATGGAAGCCTCTGTGGCTTTCTCTACGGCCTCCTGCACGACAGGATGTATTTTGCGGTCTGCAAACTGCAGATCTTCAAAATACAGACACTAGCCTGCTGTGTGCATCCCTCAATTTCCACTGGCCCCATTGTAAAAATACCTATTCTTGCCCGCAAAATGGACAAGAATAGGACATGGTCTCTTTTTTGCGGGATGGAAATGCGGACTCATGGAGGCGGACAGCACATGTGTGCTGTCTGGATTTTTTGCGGCTCCATTGAAAGGATTGTGTCCACATCCAATCTGCACAAAATGTAGGTCGGATATGGAAAAAAGAATACAGTCATTTGCGTAGGCCTTACAGTTATAGGGCATGTAGAACATATTCATGTCATGCAGCTTTACCTGCAGCTGTCTTCTGCCCCCTAGCTGTCACATCTCAAAATGCACTTTACAATAACTCGTTTTCCAAAGCCCCATAAAAACCTATACTGTAATATCAAATTTAAACCCAGATCCACCATACCTACTATGTGTTTTTTTCACTCATTATAGCTGCAAAGTATTATAGCTTGAACATACTACACAGCTCTGTATACAGATTCTATTCACTGACTGATTCACTGATTGTGTGGGTCACACAATCAAATTCCCAAATTGTGTCTACAAAACGTGTAGTTTTCATACTACTAAGGGTCCATTCACACGTCTGCAATTCTGTTCCGCATTTTGCACTTCCGCGTCCGCAATGGCGTTCCCGAAAAAAATAGAACATGTCCTATTCTCGTCCGCCGGCGATGTCCGTGTTTTGCGTATCCGTGAATCCGCAAAACACACACGGACGTGTGAATGGACGTTAGGGTCCATTCACACGTCAGTATTTTCCTATATCCTGAATTTCTGTCCGTTTTTTGCGGAACCCGTTGTTCCTGAAAATGTTTCCGTATGTCTTCAGTATGTCATCCGTTTGTTGTGGATCCGCAAAAAAACGGAATTATGTATAAATTTCTATATGCAACTAAAGTTGTTAGGATTTCATTGAAAAGAGAATAAAAGTGAATAAAAGTCTAGTCAAGTGACATCTCAGGTGCCATTTTGTTTGGTTCATATGCCGAAGGATATAAATAGAGTTCTTTTCCATTGGCTCCTATTTCGGTTATTTGGACAGCAAGCAGCGATGCTGGACGAACAACCTGAGAGGAGGAGGAGACAGTGGATTCATCCCATTGTAGCTTAGCGTCATCAGAAGGGACAGTTCCACTCTATATATAATGACCTGCGTCAGGACCCGTTCAAATTCTGAAATTATTGCCGTATGTCCATGGAGACCTTTGATAATTTGTTGTTGTCTCTACATCCTGACCTGACCTTCATGGACACGAGCATGTGGCGCAGCATATCTGCTGAGCAAAGGCTTTTAGTCACGTTGAGGTAAGAAATATAAATAATGTATATTTTGGTAGGTTAATTTAATAAAATTATATATTAAAAATATATATATTTTTTTCACCGATTTCTTGCAACCGTAAACTCGTTTGCATCGCTGCACTATGAGTCTTTGCTAGGGATCTCAACAATCTCTGGGATTGTCTGTCATACGTGTGCAGTCATATGGCAACGACTCAGAGAAGCGGTGATGCCCTCCCCCAAGGCGGAAGATTGGCTACAGATCGCCGAGGTATTTTACCAATCTGCACAGTTTCCTAACTGCATTGGGGCACTGGACGGAAAGCACATCCGTGTAAAGAAACCGCCTCACTCAGGGTCCCGGTACTTCAATTACAAGCAATATTTTTCTGTGGTGCTGATGGCCTTGGCTGACAGTAATTACAGGTTTGTAATTGTTGATATCGGGGCCTATGGGAGCACTTCTGACAGCCGCATCTTTAGTGCTTCCAGAATGGGTGAACGGCTTCGTGAAAACCAGCTTGCCTTGCCAGAGCCAAGAAGACTACCCGAATCTGCAGGTCCGCCGGCTCCATTTGTGATAGTGGCAGACGAAGGATTCGCATTGTCCCCCCATCTGATGTGGCCCTTCCCTAGACGCGATCTGGATGACAGAAAGCGCATCTTCAACTATCGATTGACTCGCGCCCGTCAGTATGTGGAGTGCGCTTTCGAAATACTGTCCACTAAGTGGAGAGTATTAATGTCCTCCATAAAGATGAATCCGGACAATGCCACCCTGGTGATACAGGCTTGTGTACTACTACACAACGTCACCGGGATACATGATGCCTCTGCTGATGCAGATAATGATCAAAATATGGCAACTCCTGTCATTTTTGATCTGAGCTGGACTGGACGACCTGGAGCGGCTGGACTAGCTGTTCGGGAAGTCTATGCTGACTATTTCTGCAATCCAGAGGGGGCATTACCATGACAGATGGAAGCCATCCGTGGTAGTCGTTGATTTCAGCTTGATTCTGAAATTTTAATTCGTATGAATTAGAAATTTCTTAGTTTAGCTAGATCCCCTGTTGTTAGTTTACATTAGGGACTCGCAAGAGAATGAGGACCCTTGACGTGGGCTTGCGGGCTGAGGTATTTTGTAATTTCCAAATTCCACTATCTATTGTAATTAATAAATTGATAGTGTATTATAATTTTAAATTTAATTTTTTATGTATTGAATTTGGTTTAAATATCTTCTAATACCTATCTTAAAAAGAGTAATAATCATTACTAAATTATTTTAAGACGCAATTGTACCCGCACTATGTTTATTACAGTGTTTTACATCTATATATAAGAGGATAACATTGTTATAATTAAAAAATGTTAAATTGAAAATGCTCTAAATGAAAAAATAAAATAAAATTAAGGATAGAAAGAATTGTTCATTGATCATTAATAAATAATTTATTCAATGACTCATTACTCACTTTATAAAAAAAATAACAATTTGCGTAATTTACTGTATATAATAAAATTTTTATAACATTATACAATGCTCATTTCCATGGTAAAAGACCACTGTGTAAAATCATCAGTGGTGGCCGTGCTTGCACACAATCTTTAAAAAAAATTCCCGCACTTGTGGACAACATGTGTCTGTACCTAATCTAGTGCATTTTCCTATATACTGCAAGTATTGCCATCACTCATGGATTGCAGGGTGGTCTATTACCATGGAAATAAGCAGTGCATAATGTGTTTGAAAAAGGTGATTGAATAAGCAGTGCATAATGTGTTTGAAAAATGTGATTGAAAAAAATGTGTCAGCAGTTTAGTGCATTGGGAACAGCAATAGTGTTCCCCAATGCACTTACAACCTCCAAGCCGGCTGATGGAGATAAATTTAGACCCATTCAACTTCAATGAGTTTGTGATCCATCCATTTTAAAAATTTTTAGTGCAAGCACTAAATTTTTTGTGTGTGGAGGCGTGGCCTGATACACCATAGAATAGAACATTTTTACAATAAAAAGTAAGAGACATTATATGAATAAACATAACATTTATTAGACTATCCAAAAATCCTGAAATTACTGAAATCATAAGTCAAAAAGTTCACTTGTAAAAGGGCCAGGATTGGAAGTGGGGAGATGATGTTTGGTATTGACCAAGATATTGTCCACTCCCCTGCGAAGCAGCTTCTGAACGTGGTCTGGATGGCGGAATCTGGGAAAAACTTGGTCTGGATGGCCTCCAATTGAGCATAGCATCTCTAGCTTGCTCTAAATTGTGGACCGTATCTATAGGTTCTTGTGAACCTGCAAATAGGTCCAGAATTAGTGCCATAGCAGAAATACATCTTCTGGTACATGTTTTCACAAATGTGACAAACTTTTAAAAAAAGTTTCATCGGGACTCTCCCCACGATTCTGGTTTAGATAATCCAGAACTCTTGATTCAACAACGGCTCAAGTTTCTAAACCAGAATCTTGGGGAGAGGGAGCCCTACGTCTACCAGAAGAACGACGCTGTGTATTTACCGTCTGTTGTGCTGGAATATCTTGTGTCACACTTTGTATTTCTTCTGATGCACCTTCCGTCTGCACATTTTCTTCTAATGCATGAGGTGGAGGTGCACTTGGATTTTCCACAGAAGCCAGCACAGAAGTTCCAGCAGCTTGACTGGTTGAATCATCAGTTTTAATGTTGAGGTTATCAACAGTCCTATAAAAGTATAAAAAATTATATTGATAAAAAGATATATATTTTTGTTGTATTACATAAAAATAAAAATTATATAAGTTTTCTAGAGGTTTTTTATGATTAATATAGGACAAGCATGCTGAACCTGCGGCCCTCTAGCTGTAGCAAAACTATAATTCCCATAATTACCGTATAGCCTACAACAGTGGTGCCCAACCATTTTTCGCCTGAGGGCCGCACTAGACCTGGTATAAATTTCGCGGGCCGGAACCAGGTAGCTTTGCCAGAAAGAAATGCAAACACTGTGAGGGGGCACATGTGAGCATTACTAAAATACATAATACGTAGGCCTTCAAATCTGCGTTTGGAGCCTCTGTTGCAGATTCTGTCAAAAAAACTGACAAAAAAGCCTTGTATGCTGCATTTTTGTGTCCGGTAAAAAGACAGGATCCCTAACAGAAACTGAACGGATCCCATCATAGTTGGTGGAGTCTGTTCAGCTTCTTCCCTTTGGGTGACAGGAGGAGGGGGGAGCACGACAGGTGAGGGAAGCAGGGACACTAGTGAGGTGACAGGAGGAGGGGGGAGCAGGGTCACTAGTGAGGTGACAGGAGGAGGGGGAAGCAGGGTCACTAGTGGGGTGACAGGAGGAGAGGGAAGCAGGGTCACTAGTGGGCTGACAGGAGGAGGTGGGAGCAGGGTCAGCAGTGGTATGATAGGAGGGGGGAGCAGGAACACTAGTGGGGTGACAGGTGAGGGAAGCAGGGACACTAGTGGGGTGACAGGAGGAGGTGGGAGCAGGGTCAGCAGTGGTATGATAGGAGGGGGGAGCAGGAACACTAGTGGGGTGACAGGTGAGGGAAGCAGGGACACTAGTGGGGTGACAGGAGGAGGTGGGAGCAGGGTCACTAGTGAGGTGACAGGAGGAGGTGGGAGCAGGGACACTAGTGGGGTGACAGGAGGAGGGGGAAGCAGGGTCACTAGTGAGGTGACAGGAGGAGGGGAAGCAGGGTCACTAGTGAGGTGACAGGAGGAGGGGGAAGCAGGGTCACTAGTGAGGTGACAGGAGAAGGAGGAGGAGGGAGCAGGGTCACTAGTGGGCTGACAGGAGGAGGTGGGAACAGGGTCAGCGGTGGTATGATAGGAAGGGGAGCAGGGACACTAGTGGGGTGACAGGTGAGGGAAGCAGGGACACTAGTGGGGTGACAGGAGGAGGGGGAGCAGGGTCACTAGTGAGGTGACAGGAGAAGGAGGAGGAGGGAGCAGGGTCACTAGTGGGCTGACAGGAGGAGGTGGGAACAGGGTCAGCAGTGGTATGATAGGAGGGGGAGCAGGGACACTAGTGGGGTGACAGGTGAGGGAAGCAGGGACACTAGTGGGGTGACAGGAGGAGGGGGAGCAGGGTCACTAGTGAGGTGACAGGAGGAGGAGGAGGAGAAGGGAGCAGGGTCACTAGTGGGCTGACAGGAGGAGGTGGGAACAGGGTCAGCAGTGGTATGATAGGAGGGGGAGCAGGGACACTAGTGGGGTGACAGGTGAGGGAAGCAGGGACACTAGTGGGGTGACAGGAGGAGGGGGAGCAGGGTCACTAGTGAGGTGACAGGAGAAGGAGGAGAAGGGAGCAGGGTCACTAGTGGGCTGACAGGAGGAGGTGGGAACAGGGTCAGCGGTGGTATGATAGGAAGGGGAGCAGGGACACTAGTGGGGTGACAGGAGGAGGTGGGAGCAGGGTCACTAGTGGGGTGACAGGAGGAGGTGGGAGCAGGGACACTAGTGGGGTGACAGGAGGAGGTGGGAGCAGGGACACTAGTGGGGTGACAGGAGGAGGGGGAGCAGGGTCACTAGGGAAGTGACAGGAGGAGGGGGGAGCAGGGTCACTAGTGGGCTGACAGGAGGAAGTGGGAACAGGGTCAGTATTGTGGTCATAGTAGGAGGGGGGAGCAGGGTCACCGGGGACCAGTCACATGAGTCCACGCTCTTTACCTCTCCAGCGGACCTGTTAAGTTGCCCAAGGTCTTCCGGCAGCATGCTCTGCTCTACAGCCTCCACGAGAGCTGGCCCCTCCTCCTTCAAGCTCCCGCCGGCTTCCCCTTTCTGACTGAACGTGTATGCGCTCATTCCAACCAATAACAAAGCTCCTTGCTGTAAGGAGCTTTGTTATTGGTTATTTTAGGCACAGGCAGCATCGCTGCGCTGCCTGTGCCATTCACATTGCTGATGAATGTGGGGAAAAAGTCTAAAGGCGTACAGTATTGTTACGCCTTAGACTTTTTCCAGGAAGTCTTACGGGCCGCATGACAGAGCTCCGCGGGCCGGATTTGGCCCGCGGGCCGTAGGTTGGGCACCACTGGCCTACAACAATCAGCCTACAGAAGGGCATGTTGGGCGTTGTAGTTTTCAAAAAACTGGAAGGCCGCAGGTTCCGCATCCCAGGTATAGGATATGGAAATGCCTTAGTCCACTTGTAGACTATTCTATAGTCTATATATAGAAAAAAAGTAACTTAATTTCTTAGTCATGTTGAGGTTTGCACATCCCTATTTGGATTGGATATTTGCACATGGGAGCACATTACAATGATGGTGTTCACGTTGGGCCACTCACTGTTCTAATGTTCCGCAGTCATATAATATGATCATATGAGAATAGGACAATAGTCCTATGTTCGGCCTAACGTGCATAGCATCATTGTAATCAATGATGCTGTGTACTAAGGGTACTTTCACAATTGCGTTTTTCTTTTCCGGCACTGCGTTCCTTTAAATGGGCTCAATGCGGGAAAATAACTGATCAGTTATATCCTAATGCATTCTGAATGGAGAGAAATCCATTCAGGATGCATCAGGATGTCTTCATTTCAGTCACTGTCAGCATGCTGCTGTGTTGTCAAGCATTGTTTTTCATTGACTTGTATTAGTGCCGAATCCCGCATTAAAAAATACCTGAAGAACAGATTTGTCCTTCAGGTATGCGCATGCGCAGACTCTTAAAAATTTTAAAAATAGAAAAATACAAGTCGCATCCGTTATTGCAATGCATTTGTGTGCATTTGTGTTTACACACAGATCGGCGGATCTGGCAGGCAGGCAGTTCTGACGACGGAACTGCTTGCTGGATCACTCTGCCGCAGATGTGAAACTAGCCTCATGGACATATGGAAACTAGGAAACATTGCGGAACATATGGACCGCTCATGGACAGTATCAGTCTCTCAGGGCATATGGTCGTTTACATGAGTCCTTAGGCCTCTTTTACACTGGTGTTTTTGCTTTCCGTCCTAGAGTTCCGTCCTCGGGGCTCTAGGACAGAAAGATACTGATCAGGATTATCCCAATGCATCCTGAATGGAGGGAAATCCGTTCAGGATGCATCAGGATGTCTTCAGTTCAGTACTGAGATGTTTTTTGGCCGTAGCAAAATCCGCAGCATGCTGCGGATTTTCCTGCGGCCAAAAATCCTGAAGGCATGCTGCAAGGACGGATCCGGATTAATGCCCATTGAAAAGCATTAATCCGGATCCGGCTTTAAGCTAAATGTCGTTTTGGCGCATCGCCGGATCCAACGTTTAGTTTTCTGAATGGTAACCATGTCAACCATGATCCATGCGACGTAGGGGCGCTGTGACGTCATTGTGGAGCGCCCCGGGACCCGGTAAGTAGCTTCTCCCCTGGCTCCCCACTACTTTTCCATGCCAGCTGGTACTTTAGTAGCGTCCTGGCTGCCATGGTAACACTGAAAGCATTTTGAAGACTGATCAGCAGCTTAGGTGTGTGGCGTTGTGACGGATCCAGCGGGCATTTCTGGCAACGGAAGTGCACGCCAGATCATCACAACGCTAGTGTGAAAGAGGCCTTATATAACTAAAATCATTAAAATAAAATAGTAATTTAATATTATTAAAAATTGATCTACAGTCTGGTTTCTATTACTGGCCTTATAAATTGGAGTTGTGCGGTGTACAAATATGGTCTTTTTTTTTATTTCCCATCACCACTTTTTTACTTCATTTTCATTTCCCTTTTGAATTGATCTTGACAGGAATACCATCGATTCTTGATCCTGTTAACTAATAAAAAAAATGTATTCATTAACCATACATATATTTAAATATTTTTATAAATGTAAATTTTTTGTCTACATTAGAATATCACACCATACAACCACTATTCTATAACATATACTCCATTTGCTAGAAGGGGATTAAAATGCTTGCATAGCACAAATAATGCACACACATGCAGCTGTATATTGATGCATTACGATGCAAAAGTTTGCAAAGTACTTTTATTACACATGAGAGATAAAAATGCTTGTAAATCACAAAAATGCACACATATGCAGATGTATATTGTTGCTGTATGGAAAGCATGAACAACCTGCTGCTCTCCAAATGCTGAAAAACTACAACTCTCAACAGCACGTCATGTTGGGAGTTGTAGTTTGGAGAGCAACATTTTGGTCAGTCCTGAATACATGCTCTTCATCCAAATAAAAATGGGCATACATATTCAAATATAAAAACTTTATACTCACTGATGGTTTGACGGTTCTTGCTGTCAGCTTTCTCCCATTCTGAGCCTTCTATTTCTTTTGCTACCTCCTCCCATGACCTGTCTTTTAGAATTCGGTTATGGTAGGATTCTAACCTGCTGTCCCATATGTTGGGACGTTCTTCTATGAGGGTTATCA
The DNA here is from genome assembly GCA_033119425.1 of Bufotes viridis. Taxonomy (NCBI): domain Eukaryota; kingdom Metazoa; phylum Chordata; class Amphibia; order Anura; family Bufonidae; genus Bufotes; species Bufotes viridis. The sequence goes on along the minus strand of CM065595.1, from coordinate 42,061,414 downwards.
GTTTCTCCACATCAATTGGCATCTTCCAAACTTGGCAAATCAGCAGCTCTGGAAGTCAGGATCCTGCTCTGCCAGGGTCTTGCTCTTTGGTCTCTGAAGTAAGGACTTAATTTCCAGGAACGGAAACTGCAAAATGCGGATAACATACGGAGTGTCATCCGCAAGTCATCCGCATTTTACGGATCCATTGACTTTCTATTGAACCACGGACCGCAATTTGCGGATAGTAATAGGACAAGTTTCATATTTTTTCGGACTTGCGGAACAAAATCAGGACCTATTGAAAATGAATGGGCCCGCAACTGGTCCGCAACCATTCTGCAAAATCCGGACCAGATCAGGAAAGAAATAACGGACGTGTGAATGGACACTAAGGGTTGATTCATACCACCATGCTTGGACTGGGAAACACGGCCACATGTCTGGCCCCCCTGACCCAAACCAATTGTATCCCAGTGATTTCTGATACGATGAGTTCCAATCTGATTATGGCTATATTGAATCGTACTCTAATAGATGATATACGTACACTACAATAGAGCCGCAATCAGATAGGAGCTGACCATATCAGAAATTACATTGTGCAGTCAGTTGGGGACAGGGAAGCCGAGGTCAGTCTTGGAGATGCGGCCGACACATGGCCCATGTTTTCTGGACTAAACGCGGTGAAATGAATCAACCCTTACTGGAATAAGTGGGATACCATACGTAGCAGTTACGCCGTCCAACCTGCACAGAGGAAAATGTAAAAAATCTGTGATCCTTGCCCTATATGTTGCAGAAAATCATGAATTTCAAATTTTATTTTGGGTCACAATAATAATGGCTTATCAATATCAGATTGGTGGAGGACTCATGTGAATAGGACAAAGCTAACTCTGACTTAAAGGGGTTGTCTTACTTTAGCAAATGGCATTTATCATGTAGAGAAAGTTAATACAAGGCACTTACTAATATATTTTTATTATCCATATTGCTTCCTTTGCTGGCTGGATTCATTTTTTCGATTACATTATACACGGCTCATTTCCATGGTTACGACCACCCTGTAATCTATCAGCGGTGGCCGTGCTTGCACACTATAGGAAAAAGTGTCGACTTCTCTGGTGGCTGGGACCGTCAGAGCTCACATAGACTGGTGCTTTTTTCCATAGTGTGCAAGCGCAGCCATTGCTACTGGATTGCAGGGTGGTCATAACCATGGAAGCGAGCAGTGTATAATGAGAAGAAAAAATAAATCCAGCTAGCTAAAGAAGCAATATGGATAATAACAATACATTAGTAAGTGCCTTGTATTAACTCTCTATAGATAATAAATGCTATTTGCTGAAGAGACACAACCCCGTTAAGCATCTAGACATGAGGTGTAGTACTTTAGGTAAATGCAATGCAACCACAAGGGGTAGTTCTCCCTTGTGGCAGGAAAACTCTTCTTCTCCATTATTTAGACAGTTTTCAAAACCCACATTAGAATTTTGAAATCCAAAACCCACATTAGAATTTTGAAATCCGCACAGGTGATCAAGCTGCTTAGGTGTCTATCCAGGCACCAATGGCTTCTTCTGGACACAGGGGCCGTAAAGCCTTTGAGTCCTTTATAGACAGCTATGTATACTGGACTTTATCTACACCTCTTCTTTCATGTGGTTCTAGCTCTATCCTGGGTGGTACCAGGTCCAGGATGAGCTTAGCCGCCAGCTCCTTACATAAGCTTCCTCCTCCTAGTTTTAGCTAGGCTAGGCTAAACTAGACTAGAATGTTCTATCTCCTCTATTTATATAGAGGGTAACACCAGCCCCATCTAATGGTGGCTAAGAATATGGCCTTTTAGTACCATGTGCATACAAAAAATACACCATAAGTATACTTTACACCAAAATATCTTATTTCCACTTTCTTTTGCAGTTGCAGTGGATGGTGACTCTTGGAGCAGAATGCTGCAACAGGAGTCCTCTCAATGCATTCCATGGCTGGTTTGCAGGCAGGTATTCGATATATAGTATGTATTACTGTACTTATTAGGGTCTGTCAGAGGTGACTAATTCCCTTTTAAGCTTTTATGTACTTAAGACTAGAGAAACAATTTAAAGGGATTATCTGACAAATTTTAATCACTTTATTCATATATGTGCTGAACTTTCTTCACTTTCTGTTCATAGCATAGTAATACTTTTCGTGAGAAAACCCCTTTAATAGTAGCTCAAAGTCCTGAGGTTGTTAAAGGGGTTGACTCATGTCAAACAATGGGGGCATATCGCTAGGATATGCCCTCATTGTCTTATAGGTGCGGTATAGGTGCGCACTTATATCGGCAACGGAGCCCCGCAAAGTGGTGGCTGGAGGACGGCAGTCCGGCCACCACCAAGCACTCTCCCCATAGAAGTGAATAGGAGCGCACCACGCATGACCGGCCACAGTTCCCATTCACCTCTATGGGCCCAATGGAAATTTTGGCAGCCTCATAGAAAATGAATGGAAAATGAATGCTCATGAGGGCTCGCAAGTGCCCAGGGGCAGAATTCGGGCATGCATAACTCCTCCCCAGCCCCTTGTCTGGCCCGGCCTGTAAACCCCTTGCATCATCTTGTTGAGTGGCCGAGATCCTACGCATGCGCAGTTCACTGCCTGGTGACAGACTACTTTGAAAAGAAACAGAAGAGGAGGGAAATCACTGCAGCCACCTAAAAGTAGCATAAAGCATCAAGATTAGTATAGATGGGTGGGTAACGACATGAGTATAGACAAAGAACAGCTCCTGGTTGGAGATTCAAAGCAGCTCTTCTGTAGCAGTTTAGCAGGGAAGCCTCAGAGGATGCAATCAGAGGAGCATCTTACTCCTTAGGGCAGTGGTCCCCAACCAATTGCTTAGGAGCCACATGTAGCTCGCCACCCCCTAATATGTGGCTTGCCATGGGACCATGTGTACTGGAAATTGACATAGTTACAGACCTATTCTAGATTTACCACCAAACAGTGCCAATTTGGATGGTACAATACTAGTCTTAAATATTTCAGTGTGAAATTTCAAGTTTTTTTCTTCCACATTCAAAATTTCTCTCTATTTTTTGAATTGACTTTTGCTTCCGACCATCACTGAAAGTTGAATGCGGCTCACAACATACAAAAGGTTGGGGGCCTCCGCCTTGGGGTAAGCCCACATGGGAAGGAATTGCTTCAAATTTTACATGTGGATTTGCTAAGGTATAATCCACTGCAGATTACATCACCAGACATGTGTAGCAGGGTGAAATCAAATAGATGTTTGTGGTGATAGAGGGATCCAGATATTAAAATTATTGTTAGGAGTAGGCAACCCCTCCCTTTACATTCCTGTAGGGGGTTATCACCTCTTCCATGTCCGTCCTGCACGCACCTCAGTATATTGTTGGCGCCTAAAATGCTAGAGGCTGAGATCTGACCTGCATTTAGTTAATTATTTAGTTAGGATCCCTGTGTGTGGCAGGCCACTAGGATTGTTGATCATCCAACTGCAAGGACTTACCAGTTAAAGTTATTATTCGCTCCGGAGATCAGAAAAGGACTTTACCATAAACTCGATTTCAGCGTTCGTTTTATTAGGAGTAATACCAGGCACGTGCTATGGGATCAGTTTTGGGGAGGGGGAAATACTGTATAGTCCGTTAAGATTGTAAGCTGTTGTGCCGCACCACAGGCAAGCCCGTACCTTGCACCCCAGTCAATTGTTCCTGTTTTTAGGGTAATAATAAGCAAAGCGAGGCAGCGTTAAGTGTGCCTGCCAGTAGGTAAATCATCCATCAGAGGGCGCCGTGCTGTGCAGCACAAGGGTCTCGGCCTCTGGGCTGAGTTTATGTAACCTCATTTTATGTTACTAGCATTTGGGATTGAGTTTGATATCATGTTTCAGTAAAAAGTCTTTTTTACAAGAGCTGGTGTCGGAGTTGCTTTCCTTGTTCGCGACTTCGCTGTATCCTGGAGAGCCCACCCCGGTACACGGCTTACACTGGTGCAAGACCTCCACCTCCATCAGAATCACTGCCTTTATATCTTGGCACATTTAATAATGGAGCAGGGCACCTATCGGCGATATCAAACATTGAAGAGGGGCAGCCCCATAGTAAGTGTTTGTTTCCCGCTTCACAGTCTTTCTATGAAGCTAAAGCCAATTCTCCAACTCCCATTGTTTGCTTACAATGCATTTCCTCCTAAGACGGGAGTCCTACACAGGTTCTTACCACCGAATATATAGTAAAAGAGATGTCACAACAAATTCTCTCCGAAAGCCGCATACCAGATATATGATCTGCCTCTGTGGTATGCACGTTCTTGCTGTGGGGCATCAGCAATCAATGGTTCTTTTAGAACAACGCTTGTCAACTCAGGCTGCCATGAACTGCATCCTTTTTCTGCTACCTTGATCGCTTATTATTGGATCAACCATTTCATAAATTTAGCAATTGTGATGCATTCATAGTGGTCCCGAGCCTTAAAAAATTCTGAATACAGCCACAAGATGGCAGCATAATTGTACTTACCAATACACAGGCAAGTCATTCTTTTAATAGATTCTGATCCATACCTTACAAACCAAATATACCAATATAAATCCCTGCAGCTGGTCACGATTCAGTTAAAGAAGTCGTCTGGTTGTCTGGAAAAGTAGTTTCAAGAAATCCATAAAGTAACAAACCAAATACAGTATTTCTAACCAGTCAAATCGACTGCTGCTCCAGCACCAATTCTCTTTTTTTTTTTTACTTTTCCTGCAACCACAATATGCTGTAGAAAACTTCCGACACATCTTTATACAATATCAAACGGAGTCTGTATTTAAATCCTTTAAAAAAAAAAAAAAAAAGCAAACAGGGAGCAGAGGCAATTTCTGATGCATTTCAGGCAAAAGCTCTAACTCAATAAAACTTTGATATGTACACAGGTTTAAAGAGACGAGTAATGAAAGTTACTACTCAATGAAAGAATTGCAGCAGAAATTCAGAAATAGCATATATCAACCCTTTGAAAAACTGGATCTATAGACCATTTTAAACTATTATAATTGAAACCATAGGAGCCAAAATAGCTCGTATATAGGGTTGAGCGAACAGCTGGAGGTTCCGCGCTGTCCACCCACACATAGAGTCCATCAGAGCACACCAAATACCAACACTCAGGCAAGAAGAAAAATCCAGCTCAGCTCGGGTGACTCATATTCTGGATTTTTCTTCTTGCCTGATTGTATACTCCCGCATCCAGGTGCGGCATCCGTGCACAGAGGGTGTTCTAAGCTGGTGAGAGCTGCCTTACTCTGTCTTCAAATACCAACACTGCTTCATGTCAACATGTGGAAACGCATCGCGCTTACAGCAAGACACGATATTTCAATATGAACTAGGAGAATTAGCCGCATAAAACGGTCCATTATACTTCCCATTAGGTCTGCATTGCAGCGCAGTGCCCATTTCCACGTCAACATGAAAAACCGCATCCCAATGAAATGCAGCGCAGAAACACTTTACACATGGAGATCCGCGGCGAATGGTCAGCCGCCCCATTCAACATGAATACACTATAAACATAAACCAAGTGAAAAACAACACATATACACTAATACCAAGTAAAAATACACAGATTTAAAGGCCACTTACACTGAAATCAATATTGAGACCATATGGTTGTATGGCCTTCAATTCAAATATCCATTAAAGTTCCTTCCTGCGCAAAATCCGATCTTTATCACCACCCCTCCTCAGTATACCCACTGAGTCAATAATGCGGAATCTCACCTGGTTCACTGAGTGTCCCCGCTCCACAAAATGTTTCGCCACCGGTTTATCTATTTGTTGTTTTCTAATGGTACTTTTATGTGAATTAATGCGTTCACGGGCCTCCATGGTAGTCTCCCCTATATAAATCAACCCACAGGGCCACAGGATCATATAAATAACATCCTTTGATCTACATGTGTAGAAATAATTGATCTTATACTTCTTGCCACTGTAGGGATGGGCAAAGGTATCACCTTTGAGCATATTGCCGCAATTGCAGCACCCAAGGCAGGGAAAACTTCCCAACTTCCTCAGTGCAAGATACCTCTGCCCATCACCACGTGATTCGAACTTCTTTTATATGCATTATAGGGGGATTATCAAATTCCCTTATTGATGGTAAACCCCTCTGCAAGATATGCCATTCCTTGCATAAAATACGTGCAAAATCCCCACTGCGTGAACCAAATGTCGACACAAAGGGGATACGATCCATTGTTTTAGTACTGCCTGCACCCTGGAGCGTGGCCTCCCTGTCATCCAGTGAGATCCTCTCTTTTTAGCTTACGAGGGTAACCTCTTTCAGAGAATCGCAAACCCATCTCAGTTTGCATCAGTTCAGTCTCTATTCCGCTATGGAGACGGACACCAAAATGCTGCTTGCAGCGTTTTGATGTCTGTCTGATGAAACTGAGCCAAAAGGATCAGTCCTGGCACACAATGTAAGTCAATGGGGACGGATCCGTCTGGGCTATGTTAAAGATAATACAAATGCAGATGCAGATGGTTGTATTATCTGAATGGATCCGTTCATGACAGATCCGCACAAAACGCGAGTGTGAAAGTAGCCTAAGTCCTGTGGGATCCATGGCTGTGGACAGACGGCTGCGCTTGTCTGTGATCACCCCTAACCCCCCGCTAAATACACGTTTGGACAATACACTGGCCGCAGGGCAGGCCATCACCTCCAAGGTGTAAAGGGCAAGCTCAGGCCATGTGCCCAATTTGAAGACCCAGAAGTTGAATGGGGCAGAACCATCAGTCAGTACGTGTAGGCATGTGCAGACGTACTGTTCCACCATGTTGCTGAAATGCTGCCTCCTGCTAAGACGTTCCGTATTAGATGGTGGTGCTGGTTGTTGTGGCGTGCTGACAAAGCTTTCCCACATTTTGGCCATGCTAACCCTGCCTTCTGACGTGCTGGCGGTGCCCCAGCTGCGTTGGCGACTTCTTCCTCCTCTGCCTTCGCCTTGTGCTTCCACTAAGCCCCCGCTGTCAGGTTTGAATTCCATCAGCAGCTTGTCAACCAGCATGCGCTTGTACTCGCGCATCTTCCGATCACTCTCCAGTGATGGAATTAAGGACGCACATTGTCCTTGTAGCGGGGATACAGCAGGGTGACCACCCAGTAATCAGCACTGGTTAGAATGTGGGCAACACGGCGGTCGTTGCACAGGCACTGCAACATGTAGTCGCTCATGTGTGCCAGGCTTCCCAGAGGCAATGACAAGCTGTCCTCTGTGGGAGGTGTATCGTCTGTGTCCTCTGTATCCCCCCAGCCACACTCCAGTGATGGCCATGAGATGCTTTGGGTGCCATCCTGCTGTGAACACGTTTCCTCCTCCTCAGCCTCCAGAACTGTGTCCTGGCTGGACAGTTGTGTACCTGGCCTCTGTTGGTACAGCAACCCACCCTCCGAGCCACTTGTGAATGACTGGCCTGATTACTGTGGAAATGATTCTCATAGTCTCTCCACCATGTGCAAGGTGGAGTTCCACCTTGTGGGTACGTTGCATATGAGGTGGTGAGTGGGAAGGCCGAAGTTACACTACAGCGCCGACAGGCGAGCAGTAGCAGGGTGAGAACACCGAAAGCGCACAGAGACGGCCCGCACTTTCTGCAGCAGCTCTGACATATCAGGGTAATTTTTCAGGAACCTCTGCACCACCAAATTCATTACATGCGCCAGGCAAGGGATGTGCGTCAAACCGGCTAGGCCCAGAGCTGCTACGAGATTTTGCCCATTATCGCACACCAACAGGCCGGGTTTGAGGCGCAGTGGCACCAACCACTCATCGGTCTGTTTTTCCATGCCCGTCCACAGCTCCTGCACGGTGTGTGGTTTTTCCCCTCAAAACAGCCTGCTGTCGTTTCCCCCTGGCTGTGCTGAAGTTGGTGGCGCAGGAGTTACGCTGACCGGATGAGGAGGTGGTAGAGAAGGAAGCGGAGTAGGAGGAAAAGGCAACGAGAAATGTCCTGCAATCCTCGGTGGTGGAAGGACATGCGCCAAACTGCTATCCGCCTCAGGCCCAGCCGCATTTACCCAGTGTGCAGTTAGGGAGATATAACGTCCCTGTACGTGCTTACTGGTCCACAGACCTTGCCACAGATGGCGTTGCACAGTGCACACCTGATTTTGTCTGCAACTTGGTTGAGCAGGGCAGTTATGGCACGTACTGTGGGACAACCACCGCCATAAAAGTCTCCCTCTCCACTAGACGGAATGACAGCCTTTTAAAGGCCAGGAATTTTGAAATGCTGGTATTCGGGGCCAGGGAACGCTGGTGGGTAGGGGGTACTTCCTCTTTCTCTCCAGTGTTTGGGGGATGGACAGCTGAACGCTCCCATGGGACAGTGTGGACATGCTGGGTTACGGTGGTGGAGGTGGTGGTGTTGCTGCCACAGCCTCTGTTTGCGGGGTGGCAGGTGCCACTGTTACTCCAGAGGGAGAGGAAGAGGCCGAGACTGCAGCAGAAGAGGAAGCAGGAGGAGTCTTTTCTTGGTTTTGGAGGTGTTTACTCCACTGCAGCTAGTGCTTTGCATTTAGATGCCTGGTCATGCAGGTGGTGCTCAGGTTTAGAACATTTATGCCTCGCTTCAGGCTCTGATTGCACAGCGTGCAAACCACTCGTGTCTTGTCATTAGCACATTGTCTGAAGAACTGCCACGCCAGGGAACTCCTTGGAGCTGGCTTTGGTGTGCTCAGTCCTTGGGTGCGGTGGGCAGTAGCCGGCGTACTGGCTAGGGGACGGCCACTCTGCTTTTGCACCCGGCTCCAGCTTTTTCTGTTCGGCTGGAGCTGTATGACCAACACCTCTTCCTCCGAAATGCACACGTCACTCGCATGACCTTGATTCCATGTGGGGTCTAGGACCTCAACATCCTCCACATCATCTTCCACCCACTCCTCACCCCTGCCCTCCTTCCCGGTCTGCGCGCTGCAGAAAGCCGCAGCAGTTTGCACCTGTGTTTCGTCATCGTCATCAGAGACGTGCTGCAGGGGTCTTCCCATGTCCACATAAGTGGTTGGGCATCAGTGCACTCAATCTCTTCCACTTCTGGGGCAGGGCTAGGTGGATGGCTGACGGAAACCCTGCCAGCAGAGTCATCAAAAAGCATAAGAGACTGCTGCATGACTTGGGGCTCAGACTGCTTGCCTGATTTGCAAGGGGGTGAGGTGAAAGACAGATGCCCATGGGCTGCAGGTGCCAACTCTGGGCTTTCAGCAGGGGATCGGGTGGGAGACAATGTGAAGGAACTGGAAGCACTGTCAGCCACCCAATCTACTACCGCCTCTACTTGTTCTGGCCTCATAATTCGTACACCGGTATTCGAGCCTATGAAATAACGCTGAACGTTCTGTCGCCTACGTGCACCTGAGAAAGGTGTTCCATTTGGGTGTGTAGCTGGCACAGATCGACCATGTCTACGCCCTCTCCCTTTAACAGGGGCTACACCATTGGTATATATCACCCACCGATGTAACAGATGGATTAACTAGATTTATTTCCCCGTCACGTATGCAGGGCAGGTGTACCCCACACAAACAATTAGTATATGTCACCTACCGAACTAACTGATGGATTAACTGCATTTATTTCCCCGTCATGTATGCAGTGCAGGTGTACCCTGCACAAACAGTTGGTATATGTCACCCACTGATGTAACAGATGGATTAACTAGATTTATTTCCCTGTCACGTATGCAGGGCAGTTGTACCCCACACAAACAATTAGTATATGTCACCTACCAAACTAACTGATAGATTAACTGCATTTATTTCCCCTTTACATATGCCGTGCAGGTGTACCTCACACAAACAATTGATATATGTCACCCACCGAGCTAACAGATGGATTAACTAGATTTATTTCCCTGTCATGTATGCAGTGCAGGTGTACCTCACACAAACAATGGGTATATGTCACCCACCGAACTAACTGATGGATTAACTGCATTTATTTCCCCTTTACGTATGCCGTGCAGGTGTACCTCACACAAACAATTGATATATGTCACCGACCGAGCTAACAGATGGATTAACTAGATTTATTTCCCTGTCACGTATGCAGTGCAGGTGTACCTCACACAAACAATGGGTATATGTCACCCACCGAACTAACAGATGGATTAGCTATTATATTTTTGTGTCAGGGGTACAAAGATGGAGCATTGCACTCACAAAAAAATCGCTATAGGTCACCCACAGAATTAGCAGCCTGATTAACTATTACAATTTTGAGTTAGTGATGCCAAGATGGTGCATTGTACCCACAAAAGAAAGCTGGTGTATTACACCCTCAAAAAAATCACTATAGGTCACCACTGTATAAATAGCCAGATTAGATTCCTAACACTTTCCCTCACTTCAGCTGCCTGCTTCATGTCCCTGCATTACTCAGAGCTGATGGGAGGTGCTACACGTGATGGCATGGCTGTGATTGCTTCCTAAGTGCCCACAGCTTAATAACTTATTGATTGGCTGCCCTGAGGGTTTTTTATTTGCAGAGGAAGAATTCCCAAAGAGGAAACCCTTCCCTGCAAAACCTCTGGACTGATATCTTTGATCCTTATCTATGAATTGTCTTTTCCCTGCAACACCCCCCCCGGAGGGCCGAAAGGACGGTAGGGTAAGAGCCATTTTATTAAATGCCCGAACATCGAACTCGAACCCAGACTTTTCTTGAAAAGTTCGGGTTCGGGTCTGGCTACCCAAACTCGCAAAGTTCGGTACGGGTTCGCTCAACACTAGATATGGGTATTCTCAGAGACCCTTTAGATATAAAGGCTGAATTCTTCCTTAAAGGGGCTTGGGAAGCATCCACTTCCTCTTTTCCTCCTAGCATAGTGGCCACAGTTACTGCCAGATCCTTGGTTAAAACAGTTAGAAGTCCAATTAAGAGAAAAATGTCCTAGGGATCAGATTTTGTTTTCTTTACCTACCTTGCAAAAAGCTGCCGACTTTTTAGCAGATGCATCAGTAGATGGGGTTAGACGGAGCCCAGGCCTCTTCCCCTCTTTCGCTCATAATTCTTAAGCCATCGCTCAAAAAATTAAAAAATTATAGCTCTCAGAACATGGAGACATTACAACATAATTTTTTGTTTAAAAAAAGCTATTGTGTTAAAGTGAAATAAATTTAAAAAAGTATACATATTAGGTATCCCCACATTCGTAAAAACCAGCTCTATAAAAATATCACATGACCTAACCCCACACATGAACACCGTAATAAAAATAAAATAAAAACAGTGCCAAAAAAGCGATTTTTTTGTCATATAACATCACATAAAGTACAACACCAAGCGATCAAAATGGCATATTACCCCAAAATAGTACCAATCAAACCGTCACCTCATCCCACAAAAAATTAGACCCTAACTAAGACAATCAGTCAAAAAATAATAAAGCTATGGCTACCAGACTATGGAGACACTAAAACATAAATTTTTTGGTTTCAAAAATGCTATTATTGTGTAAAACTTAAATAAATAAGAAAAAGAATACATATTAGGTATTGCTGCATCAGTAACAACCTGCTCTATACAAATATCACAGGATTTAACCCCTTAGGTGAACGCTGTAAAAATAAATAAATAAAAACTGTGCTAAAACAACTAATTTTTTGGTCACCTTGCACCCTAAAGTGTAATCATGAATGCCCCAAAAAGCATATGTACTCAAAAATGGTACCAAAAAAAACATCAACTCTTCCTCCAAAAACGGGTCACTACACAAGACGATCTGCAGAAAAATAAAAAAAATATGGCGTTCAGAAAATGGAGACACAAAAACATAATTTTTTTTTCAAAAATGCTTTATGTAAAAACTGAAACAAGGAAACTAAAAAAGAAAGTAAACATTTTTTATATCATTTTGTCCGTAACAACCTGCTCTATAAAATAGTGCATGATCTACTGTGTCAGATAAATGTTTAAAAAAATAAAAAATAAACTGTTTCAAAACAGACATTTTTTTGTTACCTTGCCTCACAAAAAATGTAATATAGAGCAATCAAAAATCATATTCACCCCAAAATAGTACCAATAAAACTGGCACCTTATCCCCTAGTTTTCAAAATAGGGTACATTTTTGGGAGTTTCTATTGTCAGGGTGCATCAGGGGGGCTTCAAATGGGACAAGGCATCTAAAAACGAGTTCAGCAAAATCTGCCCTCCAAAAACCATATGGCGTTACTTTCCTTCTCTACCCTGCTGTGTGCCTTACAACAGTTTAAGACCAAATGTGGGGTATTTCTGTAAACCGCAGAATCAGGGTAATAAATATTGAGTTCTGTTTGGCTGTTAACCCTTGATGTTTTAAAGAAAAAAATGGATTAAAATGGAAATCCCCACAATGTGACTTCAGACCTGAACTGGTCCTTAAAAACTGGGTTTTGAAAATTTTCTTAAAAATTTGAAGAATTGCTTCTAAACTTCTAAGCCTTCTAACTTCCTAAAAAAATAAAATGACATTTACAAAATGATGCCAACATAAAGTAGACATATGGGGAATGTTACGTAATCAATATTTTATGAGGTATCACTTTCTGTTATAAAAGCAGAGAAATTGACATTTTGAAAACTGCGAATTTTTCAAAATTTTTGGGAAATTTGGGATTTTTTCATAAATAAAGGTGAAATATATTGACTCAAATTTATGACTATCATGAAGTACAATATGTCTATATACTATACGCAAAGTATGGTTAATTGAAGATATATAGATATATATTATATAAAATCTCCTATAAATTATAGGCAAGTTTATACTATACCAGAATATCGGCTAGCAGAAATCAGTTTCAATGGTTTTAAGATGGCTGCCTCCAATGATTGGATAGGTAGTCAATCGGATGGATCAGATGGCTCAAGATGGCTCCAGATCTCAAGATCTTTTAAGCTCTCAAGCCCAAGATGCCTTTTTTAAGATGATGATTCCAGCTCCCTCTCCCTGTCAGCTCATACCATCTTTTATCTCACCTAGGAAGGGGCTCGGTCAGGTTTTATCATTAACTAGTGACAACAACTTATCACTAATAGGACCTCCCCTAGTGACTCCACAATTTTTGGCCTTAATTTCAATCTAATATTAGGCGGCACTAAGGCTCCATGTAAAAAGTCTTGGCAATTATAGCTATTTTCTATATATTTCCTTATTAATTTGAAGACAGGATAAACTTTAACTAAGATTTCAGACAGAACCTTGAAGAGACCTGAAAGAGACAATGGATTTTATATCTGGTCAAACATCTAGTCTTTTTCTAAATATCTGACCAAACCTAATTAATTCAAAGCACACATTATAGCACTCAGGTCATTGCTTTGGTGAAGACCCAGTATTTGCTTTTGATCACCTAGGTCCACATTTCTCTTTCAAGAAATCTTCGGGGAAAAAGATCATTAACCTGCACAAGTCTCTGATATACATTCTGAAATTACATAGGAATTACAACCTCAATTCTAACATTAAATGAATATATCTGTAATTACCACACTCTTAGTTATATATAACACACATATTTAAACTGATGATATAAAAATCTAAATCCACTCATATATTGATTAATATGAAAAACACAGAGAAAATTAGAGTCGCTTTCTATTCACTGTAAAATAAACTAAAATTCAGCACATTTCTACTTCAGTGTCTTATCTGAGTAAATACATTTTATTAGACCTGTTTCTTCTCACACAAGAACACTATACAAACCCTCCTAAGTTTTATAAACAAAGGTCTCTACATAAGTCTAATCTCTGGTTAGTGGGTAGTTTCTTCATTACAAAGGAGATTGAACTCATATTGCCCTCTCAAATAAGACAAAATGGTTGCCATACAGCCCATATATCAGTTCATATTGTAACCTGGATACACCTTTATAAGATGGATTCCTTTTTATATTCAAAAGTTCTGACAAATCCCGCCCCCCCCCCCACTCCTTCCTATGTTAGTCAAGTGTCAACTTTAGACTTAACTAGGAAAAAGGTCAGAAGAAGTTTTTGCCCATCAAAATATATATTTACGTTGAAATAGATATGTCTTTCGTTTTATCCATTCTGATGAAGAAAGGAAATGATATTCCTGGAACTTTGCCCATAAATTTTCTGTGTCAGTCTTGTGTTTGCGCAAAATGTTTAAATTCTTGAAAGGTACCTTATTACAGAAATCCTGTGTCCAATAACTTTGGCATGCAGGTTAGAGCAACATTTGGCACAGATCATGCCCTTATTGTCTTAAGCTCTGTTCCTAATGCACAATGTACCAATTTGGTACCTTCCCCAAGTTAAAATGAATATATCCAGTATTTTCATCGTGCGATCCACGATCTGAATCGATCCTTAATGGTAACCCAAATCTGGAAAATACATGGTTAATCAAAAAAGCGGCACATGTTTTGACTGTGTTATTACGAGCCAGTAAACACTCTACCCATTTAGTAAACACGCAAGTGACTGTCCACATGTATTTGTTCCCTCGGGATGACAGGTTAACAGGACCAATAAAATCTATTTGGATATTGGACCATGGTAACAGAAAACCCTTCTTCTGAAGTGGAGCACGATGTTTAGGACCTTGAGGTTGAAATTGCACACATACGAAACAACATATGTGGCCAGTAGGCATAATCATGTAGTGACTTATATGTAACCTTTTCTCCATGATGATCAGCTGTAGGTGTATCATGGGCATGCTGTAACATCAAACCTCTAGTAGGTAGTGGGAACCACTCACTGCTGAATTCCATTTTTAGAGGTTCTCATCAACAACCCATCTTGAATACTAAATTGGGAATTGGTATTCATAAGTAATCTGAGATCTTCCTTTTGGGCATAATCATCCGATATGAGATTATTATTGGGATCCTCAATATGTCTGTAAAAGATTCCCAATATAGGATCTTCCTTCTGGCTTTTGATCAGATACTCACTGGTAGATTCTTGGCTCCATTGAGCTACCCTATTTTCAGTTTGTGCCCCAGACTGTTGTCTAGTGATAGCGTCAATGGGAATCATCTCTATTACATGATCTATATCCACACGATCGCCATTTATGGCTCCTTGTTTGGCCAGCTTATCAGCTAGGTCATTATGATTAATTCTTTGATATTGTGCTCTATAGCAATCTTAACAGTTTGGTATACAGCAGCTAATTCTACTACCTGGCTACATTTAGCACCAATACTGTATCCTACTAAAATACTAGAGCACTCATCTATCCAAGTAAGGCCAATTCCTGCCACTAGTTTTCTTTTATCTCCTACCATGATGTGATGAGCACAACCATCTATGTACACACAGGGGAGTAGAGAGTAATAGTCTTCGTCATATATTTTGTAAGAGGGAAGATTTTTGTTTCTCTAGAAAATCATCTACCAGCTCTTCTTTATGAGAATGAGCTACACAGTCATAAAGTTCGGCTAGTCCTTGGGCTACTGGACACTTTTTATTTTGCTTATACCGAACTTCCAACGGCCATCCTTGTAGAGACAAGGTCCAAGCAGTGATTCTGCTGTTAGATAAGTTACCATCCCTAATCTTCTCCTCTGTAGGTATTGTAAGGGTTGATGTGCCATTTCAACAGTGATTTTCTCACCCTGTAAAAAACTTCTAAAGTTTTGAAGTGCCCAGACTGTGGCTAATAAAGCTTTTTCACAATCGTTAAACTTTATTTCTGACAGGGACTTACTTGCATAAGCAATAACTTTATGCTTGCTCCTGATACTCCCCCCATGTCCACGGTACACCTTTCTTTAACAATGTTAATTACTGTTTATTAATCTCTGCATACTTAACAATGAATTTACATGAGTAATTCATCATACCCAGAAATTACCTCAGTTCACTGATATTGGTGGGTGTTTTAGATTTCATTGCAGCCGCCACCTTTTTCTTCTGGGGATTCAGGCCTTCAGAGGTAACCTCATGTCCAAGGAAATTTACCTTGGTTCGACACCACTGGGCACTTGCCTAATCTCTTGGATATGCTCGTCAAATGAGGTAATTTTCATGAAAATGTCATCCACATACGTCAAGTTTCCTCTTTCCCTGATATCAGGCATAGCCTTATGTAAAAACACTGCAAATTCATGACCTGAGTTTATGTATCCAAACGGTAGTCTGGTCCAGGTAAACTGTTGTTTACCAAAGGTAAATGCCAATTTATGTTGGTTTTTAGGACTCACCTTGATGGTCCAATACCCCTGAGCGCAATCTAATGTGGTAAAGATCCTGGTGCCTTGCATTTGTACCAAGCATTGGTCAATTTATGGCACGGGCCAGCCGGACATATATACAAGTTTACTTAGCTGTCTTAGATCGGCATATAAGCGCCATTGACCATTCGGTTTCAAAATGCCAAGGATCAAATTGTTATAAGAACTGTGCACCGGTCTTATAATACCTCTCTCCTTGAGATTTCGGATTATTTCCGCTAGCGAGTCGTAACAAGCTAGTGGAAGACGATATTGCTTGATATAAGCGGGAGGAGCCGCTGGTTCAGTCTGAATTCTGGCAATGTGTATGTCAGTCAGACCACAATCATATAATATAAGACAAAGTTCAGACTAAGCACCTATATTTCTACACTCAGAAGTGCATGACCATAAGGCAAATTAAGTAGGTTAAAAGATGGCCGCACAATACATCTCAAACTAACAGAAAAACAAAAAAGGGGCTCATTCCAGAAATAGGAATGAAGGAAGTTCTTTGCGCACATTTTTGATCAAAAGTATGTCGGGCCCAAATGCCACTTCACGACGACTTCCGCACATGGGTCCCTAACACTACAGATACTGCCTCTCATGGACTTACCAGTCTCCTTATTTTCAGGGCACTGTAGGAACCAGCTAAATTGCTTTTGTGCTGAGAAGTCCCAGGAACTTGGGCGGGTCTCAGTCCAAAAGAGGCGCCACCCTCAATATACTATAAGACAAAGTTCAGACTAAGCACCTATATTTCTACACTCAGAAGTGCATGACCATAAGGCAAATTAAGTAGGTTAAAAGATGGCCGCACAATACATCTCAAACTAACAGAAAAACAAAAAAGGGGCTCATTCCAGAAATAGGAATGAAGGAAGTTCTTTGCGCACATTTTTGATCAAAAGTATGTCGGGCCCAAATGCCACTTCACGGCGACTTCCGCACATGGGTCCCTAACACTACAGATACTGCCTCTCATGGACTTACCAGTCTCCTTATTTTCAGGGCACTGCAGGAACCAGCTAAATTGCTTTTGTGCTGAGAAGTCCCAGGAACTTGGGCGGGTCTCAGTCCAAAAGAGGCGCCACCCTCAATATACTATAAGACAAAGTTCAGACTAAGCACCTATATTTCTACACTCAGAAGTGCATGACCATAAGGCAAATTAAGTAGGTTAAAAGATGGCCGCACAATACATCTCAAACTAACAGAAAAACAAAAAGGGGCTCATTCCAGAAATAGGAATGAAGGAAGTTCTTTGCGCACATTTTTGATCAAAAGTATGTCGGGCCCAAATGCCACTTCACGGCGACTTCCGCACATGGGTCCCTAACACTACAGATACTGCCTCTCATGGACTTACCAGTCTCCTTATTTTCAGGGCACTGTAGGAACCAGCTAAATTGCTTTTGTGCTGAGAAGTCCCAGGAACTTGGGCGGGTCTCAGTCCAAAAGAGGCGCCACCCTCAATATACTATAAGACAAAGTTCAGACTAAGCACCTATATTTCTACACTCAGAAGTGCATGACCATAAGGCAAATTAAGTAGGTTAAAAGATGGCCGCACAATACATCTCAAACTAACAGAAAAACAAAAAGGGGCTCATTCCAGAAATAGGAATGAAGGAAGTTCTTTGCGCACATTTTTGATCAAAAGTATGTCGGGCCCAAATGCCACTTCACGGCGACTTCCGCACATGGGTCCCTAACACTACAGATACTGCCTCTCATGGACTTACCAGTCTCCTTATTTTCAGGGCACTGTAGGAACCAGCTAAATTGCTTTTGTGCTGAGAAGTCCCAGGAACTTGGGCGGGTCTCAGTCCAAAAGAGGCGCCACCCTCAATATACTATAAGACAAAGTTCAGACTAAGCACCTATATTTCTACACTCAGAAGTGCATGACCATAAGGC
Organism: Bufotes viridis; assembly: GCA_033119425.1. Taxonomy (NCBI): domain Eukaryota; kingdom Metazoa; phylum Chordata; class Amphibia; order Anura; family Bufonidae; genus Bufotes; species Bufotes viridis. The sequence continues at coordinate 42,043,276 of CM065595.1, read as the reverse complement.
AAATTAAGTAGGTTAAAAGATGGCCGCACAATACATCTCAAACTAACAGAAAAACAAAAAGGGGCTCATTCCAGAAATAGGAATGAAGGAAGTTCTTTGCGCACATTTTTGATCAAAAGTATGTCGGGCCCAAATGCCACTTCACGGCGACTTCCGCACATGGGTCCCTAACACTACAGATACTGCCTCTCATGGACTTACCAGTCTCCTTATTTTCAGGGCACTGTAGGAACCAGCTAAATTGCTTTTGTGCTGAGAAGTCCCAGGAACTTGGGCGGGTCTCAGTCCAAAGAGGCGCCACCCTCAATATACTATAAGACAAAGTTCAGACTAAGCACCTATATTTCTACACTCAGAAGTGCATGACCATAAGGCAAATTAAGTAGGTTAAAAGATGGCCGCACAATACATCTCAAACTAACAGAAAAACAAAAAGGGGCTCATTCCAGAAATAGGAATGAAGGAAGTTCTTTCGCACATTTTTGATCAAAAGTATGTCGGGCCCAAATGCCACTTCACGGCGACTTCCGCACATGGGTCCCTAACACTACAGATACTGCCTCTCATGGACTTACCAGTCTCCTTATTTTCAGGGCACTGTAGGAACCAGCTAAATTGCTTTTGTGCTGAGAAGTCCCAGGAACTTGGGCGGGTCTCAGTCCAAAGAGGCGCCACCCTCAATATACTATAAGACAAAGTTCAGACTAAGCACCTATATTTCTACACTCAGAAGTGCATGACCATAAGGCAAATTAAGTAGGTTAAAAGATGGCGCACAATACATCTCAAACTAACAGAAAAACAAAAAGGGCTCATTCCAGAAATAGGAATGAAGGAAGTTCTTTGCGCATATTTTGATCAAAAGTATGTCGGGCCCAAATGCCACTTCACGGCGACTTCCGCACATGGGTCCCTAACACTACAGATACTGCCTCTCATGGACTTACCAGTCTCCTTATTTTCAGGGCACTGTAGGAACCAGCTAAATATACTTTTGATCAAAAATGTGCGCAAAGAACTTCCTTCATTCCTATTTCTGGAATGAGCCCCTTTTTTGTTTTTCTGTTAGTTTGAGATGTATTGTGCGGCCATCTTTTAACCTACTTAATTTGCCTTATGATGCACTTCTGAGTGTAGAAATATAGGTGCTTAGTCTGAACTTTGTCTTATAGTATATTGAGGGTGGTGCCTCTTTTGGACTGAGACCCGCCCAAGTTCCTGGGACTTCTCAGCACAAAAGCAATTTAGCTGGTTCCTACAGTGCCCTGAAAATAAGGAGACTGGTAAGTCCATGAGAGGCAGTATCTGTAGTGTTAGGGACCCATGTGCGGAAGTCGCCGTGAAGTGGCATTTGGGCCCGACATACTTTTGATCAAAAATGTGCGCAAAGAACTTCCTTCATTCCTATTTCTGGAATGAGCCCTTTTTGTTTTTCTGTTAGTTTGAGATGTATTGTGCGGCCATCTTTTAACCTACTTAATTTGCCTTATGGTCATGCACTTCTGAGTGTAGAAATATAGGTGCTTAGTCTGAACTTTGTCTTATAGTATATTGAGGGTGGCGCCTCTTTTGGACTGAGACCCGCCCAAGTTCCTGGGACTTCTCAGCACAAAAGCAATTTAGCTGGTTCCTACAGTGCCCTGAAAATAAGGAGACTGGTAAGTCCATGAGAGGCAGTATCTGTAGTGTTAGGGACCCATGTGCGGAAGTCGCCGTGAAGTGGCATTTGGGCCCGACATACTTTTGATCAAAAATGTGCGCAAAGAACTTCCTTCATTCCTATTTCTGGAATGAGCCCCTTTTTTGTTTTTCTGTTAGTTTGAGATGTATTGTGCGGCCATCTTTTAACCTACTTAATTTGCCTTATGGTCATGCACTTCTGAGTGTAGAAATATAGGTGCTTAGTCTGAACTTTGTCTTATAGTATATTGAGGGTGGCGCCTCTTTGGACTGAGACCCGCCCAAGTTCCTGGGACTTCTCAGCACAAAAGCAATTTAGCTGGTTCCTACAGTGCCCTGAAAATAAGGAGACTGGTAAGTCCATGAGAGGCAGTATCTGTAGTGTTAGGGACCCATGTGCGGAAGTCGCCGTGAAGTGGCATTTGGGCCCGACATACTTTTGATCAAAAATGTGCGCAAAGAACTTCCTTCATTCCTATTTCTGGAATGAGCCCCTTTTTTGTTTTTCTGTTAGTTTGAGATGTATTGTGCGGCCATCTTTTAACCTACTTAATTTGCCTTATGGTCATGCACTTCTGAGTGTAGAAATATAGGTGCTTAGTCTGAACTTTGTCTTATAGTATATTGAGGGTGGCGCCTCTTTTGGACTGAGACCCGCCCAAGTTCCTGGGACTTCTCAGCACAAAAGCAATTTAGCTGGTTCCTACAGTGCCCTGAAAATAAGGAGACTGGTAAGTCCATGAGAGGCAGTATCTGTAGTGTTAGGGACCCATGTGCGGAAGTCGCCGTGAAGTGGCATTTGGGCCCGACATACTTTTGATCAAAAATGTGCGCAAAGAACTTCCTTCATTCCTATTTCTGGAATGAGCCCCTTTTTTGTTTTTCTGTTAGTTTGAGATGTATTGTGCGGCCATCTTTTAACCAGACCACAATCATAGGAATCTTTCGCAAAGATATCCTTGAATTCTAAGAGAACTTCCTTTAATTGTTGGCGCTCTGGGTCATTGGAGCATCCATCAGCTAATGATATTTGTTGCTGGACCATTTCCATAAACCCTGGGAAAACTTCAGGTTGACCTATTTCATAGGTTTCCTCCAACCTGTCAGTGAGGTCATGATTTGACTTACCTGATTTTTCATCAAACTCATGGGCTTCCTGCTCATTAATTGAATGATCAAAGGTAAGGGAGGATTCATCTACCTTGCAGGTACCTTCTTCAAGATTAAAAGGATACTGAACTAATGGTGAACAATCCTTCAGGAGAAGAATAAAATGTTTGTTCACCCAATTGTTCTTCTGTTAGATACGATTCAGGTATTAGGCCACTAATTACATTCTGAAACCCAAAAATATAATAATCTGAATCGAATGCCATACCAATAATGGTGTCTTTAGAGAAATGGACTTCATTTGGCATACCATTAGTCACAAATATTTGGGTTTTAAAGGTTTGCAAATTCACCATAGGAGTAGGATTTACTGAAATACCTAATTGTTGCATTCTGTTTGAGAAGCATATCAATGAATCAGAATTCTTTAATTTTTGGCCTTTTGATACCTGGAGGGATTATTATATCTTGTGGTACTAATACACTGACTGCATAGGGCAGTGGTCAAGAAGAAAAAAAGGAAAAGGTGAGCAAGATGGATGTTGGAGCGCAGAGGGAACTATCGGATGGATTACACAAAAAAAGGGGGGGTTAATTGTGAGGAGAAGGGAAAAGGGACGTGTACCGAGGCTACATCCTGGAGAGGCAGTGTAAGGGTATACACTGCGATAATTGCAAAAATGTAGAAAAAAGGGAAGGGAATTGCTAATACCCCAATAGTGTGTTGTTGGAAGAAGGGGTAAGGTTAGCAGAGGGGCGCCTAGGCACAATCAAGCTAAATTGAATGTAGGAATATAAAATCCACAATAATAGGTGAAAATAAATCATTTATGTCAAACAATTATGGTAAAACAAATAAAAAAGGCTTATTTAAAATTGAGTGCAAGAGATAAAGAAAAAAAGAACAAAAACAAAAACAAATTAAAAATTTGAGACTGAGTGTAAGTTAGAAGCTTACTTTACTAGGGAGGGAGGTATAGGATAAGCACATGACACCTATACCTTCTCCTCCCCCGCCGAGGTCGCTTGTCTGGTGGTTAGAATTTTCTTCCACGTCCCCAAAGAATAGTAGCCAGGGTTTCAAGGTGGAGAAATCGTTCTTTAATTGTTCTAAAGAGCTCAAGCGTTTCGGGGTAGAGTCCCCTTTATCAAGAGCAAAGTCAAGTATAGTTACACATAAAAGTACACACATATATACACACAATAATCCTATTCCATTCGATGTTGTTTTTGGCGGGGGCCGGAAGTGGGCGGACCATGTGTCCCACAAACTGGCTAGATGTATACAAATTAGGCACTTTTCATATATTAGCCCATTTGGGCAATATATTAGTGGAGCATAGAATTAAGGCTAGCGCAGAGGCTGCCTGGGTAGCGGACGTGCGTGGCGAACGTCTGTTACGTCACGTGACAAGTGCCCTTTTTTTTTTATTTAAGCCCCTGCCCTTCAAAATGTCTGTGCACGTCCCTGATCACACTATTGGGGTATTAGCAATTCCCTTCCCTTTTTTCTACATTTTTGCATAAGTCAGTATCTGTGATGACTTCAGTGCTTCATGTTCATCCATAAAACCATCAGGATTCCCTTTTAATCTTGTCCACAATGTGGAATTCACTATATCCACGTGTATGGCAAAACAATGTAATATATCGTTACCAATGTGCATGGGATATCGGGGCTCATTAAGCACCAGGAATAAATGAGTTGCCGATTTACCTGCAATGGAAATTGTTAACATACATTTCGCAATCACATTATGGTTATCAGAATCAGTATCCAAGTCCTGGACCCAATTATCCTGAGGACTTGGATACCTGATTACTTTGGGATTGGCCAATTGAAGAGATCCCTACTAATATAACTATTTTCCTGTCATAAATCCAATTTAGCCCTTTTAGTTCTTCCTAGGTTATTAACTTGTACTGGGAAGAACACCTCATCATCCACCTTTTCAATCCCCACTAGGAATTGTTCATGACCACTTATCCCAGTAGAGTCAGTAGTTTCGGTAAGTAGGTGAATTGTGAGAACATCCCCTTCCAAACAAACATATTTCACTTGTTCAGGAGACACACATATGGTGTTATCTTCCTGTCCAGCTACAGTGGGGTTCGGGGGTTGCTTGCAGGAAAGAGACATCAGGGACTTGGCTATTTCTGAAATGTACTTCAATAGAATCCGGCATTTCCTCTATCACATGACAGCTACGCCGACTGTGATAGGATTGTGACTGTTCATAATTAATTCATAATTTTTGATAGATTGACAGGTTGTGGAACAATGTGAACTGGGAAGATGGACAGATTGCGGATGAATTATCAACATGGAAGACACATACTGACATCTATATCTTTTGACCTGTATACTTAGATTGGCATACGGAGATCAAATCCCATCTCCAATATATATCTATATTTCTATATATATATTTTTATACATATTTTTATATATATTTTTCTATATTATTTTATCCCTGCATTAGTCTATCAAAAATTGACCTTTTAACACTTTTTATATCATTTTAAATTTTGTTCATACTTTATTACCCACTATTTATTAAAGGTAATATATAATTTTGTTTATTAAATAATTTTGTTTATTAAATTTTTTCATGAAAATTTTTTCATGTAATCTCTAGTAAACATGCTACATAGTTTTATTGGATGTGTCTATATATATCTTAAACTTTGATCCTCTATATATATATCCTCATATGTGAAACTCCGTAACTGGGATCTCTGATCCCAATCCAAGTTGATCCGGTCCAGATTTGCAACAGGACGTGAAGAGGAAAAAAAAAAAAAAAAGGAAATTAGAGACTATAAAAAATCAGGGGTCTGCCTATGGGGGCTTAGCCACTGAGGAAGGGACGTGTAAGTCCCGAAACGCGTCTGGCAGGAATAAGACCCCCATTTAATAGGACTTTTCTGCAGGAGGACTCCGGAGCCACTTCTAATCCACGGCCGTAGGATCATCAGTACAGCACATCGCAGATCTAAGCGAATAGCTTTGGCAGCCCGCCACGGACTACGCGCTCCCCAGGCAAGAGGCTCCGTGTAAACCCACGTGGGACGCCACTGAGGTTAACCGGAGCAGAGAGCTGCACATCAGCCGGAGACGCCATTAGGCTCTGCCGCAAGAAAAGTGACATCGTCTGAACGGGTAGGATCGCAACTTTTTGAATGTAACTGCTCTTGAACAGGGGAGCCGCATTATCGGAGATTCCGCACATTTACATTATTGCCAGTACTCTCTATGGGGCTGTAAATTAACACGGCTATTATTGGGTGAACAGCAGTATCACTAACTGTACAGAAACGGCACTGCTACATAGGTGTATAACTGTTAATACCTCGGGAGGTAAACTCTCTAGAGGAACATCTATTAGTGAAAATACCGCTGTCATTTCTCCCTGGATGAACTAATGAACTAATGAATGGTATATGCACTAATATGAAATAACCAAGCCGCTGTTGCTCTTGGATGGGAAATTAACTCCGGATTTATTCCTGATTAACTATTAATACCCCAGGCTGGGTCAATGACACGTATATAAATTGGAGCAATGATGCTTGCATGAATTGAAGCAATCCTTTTTTCTGTCCACATTTATGTGTCAATCAATTGCACTGCTTCATTTCGTTGATCAATAGATACATTAATTAATATTCATATCTTCAATAATATTTTTGATGAACCGTTATTTGAATTACCTTTGGTAGTTCCCACTAGTTGAAATACTGCTTATGAATTACTACCTATGAATTTTTATTATATGGATTTTTTACTATATGGATTATTATAGAGCAGGCATGCTCAACCTGCGGCCCTCCAGCTGTTCTAAAACTACAACTCCCACAATGCCCTGCTGTAGGCTGATAGCTGTAGGCTGTTCGGGCATGCTGGGAGTTGTAGTTTTGCAACAGCTGGAGGGCCGCAGGTTGAGCATGCCTGTTATAGAGGATCTTCCGATATTATGTTTTTTATCCCTTTGCTGCTGAATATTTAACTTTACTAATATCTGTCTAGGTCTTTAGAAGTGGAATTTATAAGTAATATCTGACGTTGGGGTTGGATGGACGGGCAAATGGACGGACTTTGATGTACGGTCGTCTCATTTGCCTCTGCATTTTTCACCGGGCGTCATAGTATTATTTTGACCTGATTTTGTCAATAAACTTAGCTACTTTCCAGATTGAACCAGTATTGGAGTGCCCGTCCTTTTTCTACCTATCAATTACTTCTTTTCTTTGGGTGAGGTGAGACCCAGACTGGACGTTGGAGCACCCTGGTCCATCTCTCTCCTCAAGTGAGCCACCCATTATCTGTTTATTGTGATAGGATTGTGACTGTTCATAATTAATGGGCATCCTCACTTGAGACCATATAACCTTATTAACAAAATCAATAACAGGGCTTAATCTTTTGAGGAAATCAATGCCAATAATTAATCAATCAATGGGCATATCCACAAACAATGTGTGATGGCTGATTACTTTATTTCCCACTTTAAAATCCAGCCAATCTCTACCTAATACTTTGAGGGCATTGTCTGAGATACTTACCAGGTTAGCATTAAAACTTTTTAACTTATACCTCTCAGAAGATATATCCTGTAATTGTTGGAAATACTTTTGCGATATAAGGTCGCTTGGCTACCAGTATCTATCAAAGCCATTATTTGTGGGAATTTATCAAACAATTCCACTTTTATGTAATATCTTTGTTCTATTTCCTGTAAGGAACAAAGATATTTGGAATGATAAGTGAAGTTGTAGTCCTTTTCAGCAATCATCCTCACCCTTAACCCCCTTCCTTTGTTGTACCAGCAGGATCGCATATCATTCTTAGCAAAGCTGAAGACTTTGTAGGCTGTAAGATAGAACAAACATGTCGCCCCTCCCCCTTGCCATGTGGCTTTGGAGGGTTTAAATTATTTTCATGGAGAAAGACATTTATGTTAGTTTCCCCATTATTATATACTCTTGAATCTTCAGCATTTGCAACATTGGACATACTTACCTGCTTCCCCCCACTCATAATTCGGGAAGGACTCTCTACAGAAGTAGCTGCTCCTAACAAAAAGATTTTGGGGGTTAACAGAAAATGCTTTGGACAACTCTTCCATCCGCTGCATCATCACTCCAAATTGGCTTTGGATTTGATCCATTCGTATAAAATTTCTCTTTTTCCCATAACCTTTTGGAGGTTGATTTTGGGATCTAAATGATCGGGATCTCCCAGAACCATCTGACTCAGAACCACTTTGAACCCTTTCCAGCCCACGCTGGAATCTCCTGTAATAATTTCTTTGGTATCTTTGAAAAGGAGAAAACCACCTATTTCTAAACTCATTCTTGTTATTTCGGTTTTCAGCAACTTTTGGGCCCTTATTATCATCATGCCTAGGCTGCATTTTATTTGGCTGGGAAGGCCTAGAGCTTTTTACCACCTCAGCATAACTCCTTTCTGGGCTCTCAAATTTTCCTAGATCTATTTTTATCTGATTTTACGTTATCTCCTCATTAGATCTCTTAAATCTCCTCTCTGGAGACTCATTACTATTTTGTAGTGCAGCACACAGAGTTGTACTCTCTGTTAGTAACCAATCCAGAGTCTTTCAGGGATGGTAATCCCTTGCCAAAATACATTTTATTTTACTGGGCAAAGCATTGTTGAGCAAACACCTGGAAGCTCGGGTTCGGCCCAACTTCGGCGCAAAGTTTGAGTTCGGGACCCGAACTTGACCCTGAACCCGAACCCTTTTGAAGTCAATGGGGCACTAAAATGGCTCTAAAAAAGTAATGGAAAGGGCTAGAGGGCTGCAAAAGGAATCAAAATGGGGGTAAGGACAATTGCCATGCAAACAAATGTGGATAGGAAAATAACTTAAAATAACATAAAATACATAAAAATAAAAAACTATAATTTTGAACTAGGAGGAGGAGGTCCATATGGAGTAGGAGGTTGAGGAGGCGGTGGACGTGGCAGTGTAGGTGTAAGCGGTAGTGGAGGAGGTAGTCGCCCAAAAAAATTTTTTATTTATTTATTTGGGTAGACCCCAAAACATTGGGAAATATAGAAAAGAAAACAAAGAGAAAGTATGCTGGAGTATAACAAAGGCTGGGTGAGGCCGGTATACATGTCTATTCTGCACAAGGTACGGACAAGTCCTGTGGCATCCATGCCTGGTTCGATTTAATGAACGTGAGCTTGTCCACATTGGCTGTGGACAGGCGGCTGTGCTTGTCTGTGATAACACCCCCTGCTGTGCTAAACACACGTTCAGACAATACACTGGCTACAGGGTAGGCCAGCACCTCCAAGGCGTAAAGTGCAAGCTCAGGCCATGTGCCCAATTTGGAGACCCAGAAGTTGAATTGGGCAGATCCATCAGTCAGTACGTGTAGGCGTGTGCACATATACTGTTCCACCATGTTCCTGAAATGCTGCCTCCTGTTAAGAAGTTCCATATCAGCTGGTGGTGCTGGTTCTTATGGCGTGCTGACATAGCTTTTCCACATTTCGGCTATGGTAACCCAGCCTTCTGAGGTGCTAGCGGTGCCCCAGATGCGTTGGTGACTTCTTCCTCCTCCTCTGCCTTGTGCTTCCACTGAGGCCCCGTGTCAGCTGGGAATGCCATCAGCAGTGCATGTACCAGCGTGCAGAATATATTTCCCAGTCAGGTATGCAGTGTAGGGGTAGTGTGAAAGAAAAAAGGGGTATAGATCACCCAACAATCTCAATGCCGCCGAATTTACAGGATATATTTCCCAGTCAGGTATGCAGTGCAGGGGTAGTTTGAAAGAAAAAAAAGGGGTACAGATCACCCAACAATCTAAAAGCCGCTGAATTTACAGACTATATTTCCTAGTCAGATATGCAGTGCAGGCGTGGTTTGAAAGAAAAAAGGGGTCATCATGGAGCGTCCCTGTCATCCGGCATCTATTCGCCCCACTAAAGGATTATTTTGCAAGTGCTCGGACATTTTCTGACGCGCTTCGCAAAATGGTAGCCATATTTCACAAAATGTACGCTGAATCAGCACCCTGGAAAGTTGTTAGAAAAGTGACATGGGCAGACAGAATCGGCAGCCGGGAAAGTTGCGTGCCATGGCTGGTGCTCTTAAATAACATCTTCGGACATGCCCGAACACGCCTTCAACATGCTCGGACATAGACTGACATGTCCTAAGACGTTATTTACCCTCGTAAGGGCACAGGGCGTACGATCGCGTGTCCGATGCAGGCGCCATAGCCGCGGGTAGCTGCCTGCTTCTTGAAGCAGACACCCACGGATCATGTCCGCGACCTGCAGCGATGCAGATCGCGGAGATTAAACTCCTCAAATGCTATGGTCAATCCTGACCACGACATCTGAGCGTGCACAAACCGAAGTTTTACTTTCGGTTTACGCTCCAGCTCCCCCGTGTGGCGAGCGGAGGAGCCGGAGCGTGCCTGCAGCAGCCTGGGTCTCTATGAATGAAACCCAGGCTGCTGCATAATATTTCCTGTGGAACCTAACCTATAAGGAAATATGCGATTTTCTCATATATTCGAATGCTATTGTATTGGAGTAGATGAGAATAGCAATCAGATGATTAATTGTTATAGTTCCCTATGGGAACTATAGAAAAGTGTAAAAAAAAAAAAAAAGGGCTATGGCTAGCGTAACAGTAAATGTCGTAAGCAGTCAGGAAAGCTGTCATTACATTAATGTCCAGCAGACGGACATGCAATTACACAATGAAATGACAGCTTTCCTGACTGCTTATGACATTTACTATTATGCTAGCAATAGCCCTAAAGGTCTGACCACAATCTTACAAAAGAGTCGGTGTAATATTTCATGTACAGGTTGTAATATATCATGTACACGGTGTAATACATAGTAGGTTGTGTAATATATCATGAATATATACACTAATACCTCCTAATAACATATACGCTAATACCGGCCAATACTATAAGCACCAGTACCTCCTAATAATATAAATAATAATAACTCCTAATAATAAAAACCCTGCTATCTCCAAATAATATAAACACTGTGGTAAGGTGCAGGGTGCCGTCCTAGATGGCAGGTACGTGTCACCGAGGTTGCTGGCCTCGGTGAGGTGAGAGCCGGGTTTTTGTCTGCAGCAGCTAGTGCTGTTTGACTTTGTTAAATAGCATGGCTGCAAAGCCGATCCGGGCCGGCTCTTACTGGGAGCAGCTAAAGAGTAGGGTGGGTGGCTGCTCCCCACGGTCCAGTCCGAGTTTTGGGCTGGGTTTATAAACTCAGCCAGCACCACCAGCTGTGAGTGTGATTATCCTGGAGCTGCTAACAGGGCTGGGAGTTCTCTGTCCTGGAGGAAAGAGCTCAGCAAGGAGGTGTTGTGTTCCTGGCTACCTGAAGCTGGATTCTCCTGCGGCTGGGCCGACAGCGTGGTGCGAACCTGCACCTACACCTCCCAGGTGACTGAACCTGTGTTGGACTGTTTTTGTTTGGCTACGTTATTTCCGTTGTGTGTGAACTGTCACCAAGAGACTGTTTTTCATTTTGTGTGCAAGTGTGAATAAAACACTGTTTGTTGCACAATCTGGACTCCTGGTTTTGCCTCTAAACTGCACCCGCACCGCTGTCTACCAGAGCGACTCCCACATTTGGTGTCGGATGCGGGCATGCGCAGTGAGGCTGGCGTGAACGCCGAAGTTTTGTTTTTCTAAAGTGTATGGAATATATTAAGCCAGCAAAGCTGCAAGCAGGAGTTTCTGACAACATGGAGGCTGCTGTGAAGGCTCTCATAGAGGCTAACGTGCAGCAGCGGGAGACCAACCAACTATTGCTACAACATGTGATGGCGTTACAGGCGGCAGGAGCGTCCCACCACGTCCATGATGCCCGGAAGCGGTCCGTGCGGCGATCCCAAAAATGACCCCCGCAGACGACGTTGAGACGTACCTGGCGGTTTTGAGAAGGTCGCCGTGAGGGAAAAGTTACCCCGTGACCAGTGGGCTGAGGTGGTCGCTCCGTTCCTGGCTTCCGGACCCCAGCAGGTGTTTTTGACTTGTCGGACGACCAAGCGGCAGATTATGACACTGTGAAAGGAGAGGTCCTAGCCAGACTGGGCGTGAACGTGCTGGTCCGCGCTCAAAGAGTCCACCAGTGGGACTTTAAAACGACTGAACCCGCTAGGCCGCAGTTCTACGATCTGCTGCACAGGCTGCAAAAGTGGCTGCAGCCCGATCTACTAAGTCCCACTGCCATGCTGGATCGACTGTTGGCGGACATCTTTTGGAGGGCCCTGCCTTATCCCTCCAGCACTGGATCGGCCAGGTATCGCCCACCAATGCCCTGGAGATGGTCGACCTGGTAGAGCGCTACGAGGCCACCAGAAACCTGCAGGGGACTCTTGCGGGAAGGGGTCAGTCAAACCCCGGAGGCCTCTGCCCCAGTTCCGACGTCCGGCGACAGAGCGGCTTGCCCGGAATATACCCCCTGCGAGTCCGCCTCCCGTGGTATGCTGGAGGTGTCAGGAGCCAGGCCACATCAGGGCCGACTGTCCGCATCGGGATGAGCCGATGGATATGAACTACGGGGGTCGTCACTCCCTGTATGCACGGAAGCTGTGCGCAACTGGCACCCGTGAGGTGCAGGACCATAACCCCCTGTGTCAGGTAGAGGTGGGAGACTCTCTGGCGGTGGCTCTGCTGGACTCCGGGAGTTTAGTCTCCCTGGTAAGGGCTGCACTTGTACGTCCTGCGGAGTATACTGGCCGTAAAGTCGGGGTCCTGTGCATCCACGGAGACCTGAAAGACTACCCCACTGCACTAGTGACTTTGTCCACCGCGGCTGGTAGGTGGACCCACGAGGTGGCTGTCGCTACTAAACTCCCACACGAACTGATACTTGGGAGGGACTTCCCGGTTTTCCGGCGCTGTGGCCGGTAATAAAGGTATCTGAGGGACCCGAGACAGGGGTGACCCTAGTGGAGTGGCCTGATACCACTGGAAGGCCAGAACCCTGGGAGCCCGAGTCTGACGGGCCAGCGGTAGGGGTGACCACTGCTCCAGCGGTAGAGGGGAGACAACCCCACTGAGTGTAATGGTGGGAGACACGGAGGACTTGCCACCGGGACCTGAGTTGGCAGACCTCAATGTCTCCGGGAAAATTTTGGGACCGCACAACACCGGGACCAAACCCTAACCAGGGCCTGGGAGAATGTGCTGGAAATTGATGGTAAACCCCAGAAACCAGGGGCTGAATTAATGTTCCCACGATTTATTGTTCTGCAGGATATGTTGTATCGGGTGAACCAAATCCGAGGCGAACCTGTTGAACAGTTGGTGGTGCCCACAGCGTATCGCAAGCTTGTCATGGAGCTTGCCCACCAACATGTTCTTGGGGACACCTGGGGTGGCAGAAAACCCAGGACCGCATACTGCAGCGATTTTATTGGCCCAGTGTGTTCAAGGAGGTAGAGAATTATTGTAAGTCCTGTCCGACCTGTCAGATAACTAGCCCCCAGCCACATTTCCGTAGTCCTCTGGTACCTCTGCCAATTATTGAAGTACCGTTTGAGCGAATCGCGATGGATTTAGTGGGCCTGTACCAAAGTCTGCCAGGGGCCACCAACACATTCTGGTAGTTCTCGACTATGCCACTCGGTATCCGGAGGCGGTGCCTCTGCGACATACCTCAGCTAAGCTCATTGCCAAAGAGTTAATGGAGATGTTTTCCCGTGTGGGCCTGCCAAAAGAGGTTCTGACAGACCAAGGGACCCCTTTTATGTCTAAAGTAATGAGGGAACTGTGTAAATTGTTGCGTATAAAGCAGTTACGGACGTCCGTTTACCATCCGCAAACAGACGGTCTCGTGGAGAGGTTTAACCAAACTCTAAAAAATATGTTAAAGAGGGTGGTGTCTAGAGATGGGAAGGACTGGGATCTGCTTCTGCCCTATCTCATGTTCGCAGTGCGAGAGGTACCCCAGGCCTCTACTGGGTTCTCGCCCTTCGAACTGCTTTATGGCAGACACCCTCGGGGCCTGTTGGATATCGCCAAGGAAGCATGGGAACAACAGCCTGTCCCCACAAAAGTGTCATTGAGTATGTCGCCCAAATGCAGGAACGGATGGAAAGGGTGTTGCCCTTGGTCCGGGAGCATATGGAGGCAGCGCAACAAGCCCAGAGTAGGGTGTACAATCGTCAGGCTCGGGTACGGGACTTCAATCCGGGAGATCGGGTTTTGGTTCTGGTACCCACCCTTGACAGCAAATTCCTAGCTAGGTGGCAGGGCCCCTATGAGGTGATCGAGAAGGTAGGGGAAGTAAATTACAAGGTACACCAGCCAGCCGAAACAGGTGTACCACGTGAATTTACTTAAGCCGTGGAAAGATAGGGACGCGGCCGACGACCACAGCCCCCGGCCAGGGCTTCTAGGTGAAAAGGGTCCAGCCCCACAGTTCGAGGCCTGTGAAGCCGTAACCACGGTAAAAATTGCAGACAGCCTGTCTTCCAAACAAGTTCAGGAAGTCAGGGAGTTCCTCAGTCGGAACACGGATGTGTTCTCGGACCTCCCTGGCCGCACGTCTCTCATCCGACATGACATCGTCACTGAGCCTCAGGCCAAGGTCCGGTTAAAACCATACCGGGTACCCGAGGCTCGGCGACGGGCCATCGCGGAGGAAGTGCAATTAATGTTGAAGCTTCGATGTCATTGAGGAGTCGAAAAGTGAGTGGGCCAGTCCCATAGTCCTAATACCCAAGCCGGATGGGACGTTGCGGTTCTGCAACGACTTTCGTAAGTTAAATGAAGTATCCAAGTTTGACGCGTATCCTATGCCCCGAGTAGACGAGCTTGTTGAAAGTTTAGGACAAGCCCGTTATTTTTCTGTGCTGGACCTCACTAAAGGGTACTGGCAGGTACCCTTAACGGAGTCGGCTAAGGAAAAAAACGCATTTGTTACCCCGCAGGGCCTGTATCACTACAAGGTGTTACCCTTTGGCCTGCATGGCGCCCCCGCCACTTTCCAAAGGTTAATGGACATAGTGCTGCGACCACATCGTCGGTACGCCTCGGCCTACTTAGATGATGTAGTCATCCACAGCACCGACTGGGAAAGCCATTTACCCAAGGTGCAGGCGGTAGTGGATGCCCTGAGGAAAGCCGGTCTGACCGCTAACCCAAAGAAGTGCTCCATAGGGTTAGAGGAGACAAAATATCTGGGATATGTAATTGGGCGGGCAGTCATCAAGCCTCAGGTAAATAAGGTAGAGGCAATACGGAGTTGGCCCCGACCGGTCACCACCAGGCAGGTAAAGTCGTTCCTGGGGATTGTGGGGTATTACATGAGGTTTGTGCCCCACTTTGCTACTATTGCTTCGCCATTGACAGAGTTGTTAAAGGGGCGTAAGACAGGGATGGTCCGCTGGAATGAGCAGGCGGAAAAGGCTTTCTCCGGCCCTGTGTGGGTCCCCGGTTTTGGTGACACCCGATTTCAGGAAGGATTTCGTAGTCCAGACCGACGCCTCTGAAGTTGGCCTTGGTGCGGTACTGTCGCAGGAAGTCAACGGGGAGGAGCATCCCGTTGTCTTCCTCAGCCGCAAGCTCACCCCAGCAGAGACTAGGTACAGTATAGTCGAGAGAGAGTGCCTGGCCATCAAGTGGGCACTCGAGGCCCTCCGTTATTACCTGTTGGGCAGAAGCTTTCGCCTGGTGACCGACCACTCCCCACTCAAGTGGATGTCCCAAGCCAAAGAGAGGAATGCCCGGGTCACCAGGTGGTTTCTGTCTCTACAGAATTTTAAATTCACGGTGGAGCACAGAGCGGGCCGGTTATTAAAAATGCAGACGCGCTCTCCCGGGTACACTGTTTGTCCTGTGTCCACCCCCTCAGGGTTGAACAAAGGGGGGTATGTGGTAAGGTGCAGGGTGCCGTCCTAGATGGCAGGTACGTGTCACCGAGGTTGCTGGCCTCGGTGAGGTGAGAGCCGGGTTTTTGTCTGCAGCAGCTAGTGCTGTTTGACTTTGTTAAATAGCATGGCTGCAAAGCCGATCCGGGCCGGCTCTTACTGGGAGCAGCTAAAGAGTAGGGTGGGTGGCTGCTCCCCACGGTCCAGTCCGAGTTTTGGGCTGGGTTTATAAACTCAGCCAGCACCACCAGCTGTGAGTGTGATTATCCTGGAGCTGCTAACAGGGCTGGGAGTTCTCTGTCCTGGAGGAAAGAGCTCAGCAAGGAGGTGTTGTGTTCCTGGCTACCTGAAGCTGGATTCTCCTGCGGCTGGGCCGACAGCGTGGTGCGAACCTGCACCTACACCTCCCAGGTGACTGAACCTGTGTTGGACTGTTTTTGTTTGGCTACGTTATTTCCGTTGTGTGTGAACTGTCACCAAGAGACTGTTTTTCATTTTGTGTGCAAGTGTGAATAAAACACTGTTTGTTGCACAATCTGGACTCCTGGTTTTGCCTCTAAACTGCACCCGCACCGCTGTCTACCAGAGCGACTCCCCACAACACCTAGAGCACCTAGATCGCTAGATGCTAGATAGATTAGATAAATAGATAGATAGATAGGAACGCTATGGTCAGTAGTAAGCACTAGGTGGAAGCGGCGGTGGAGGAGGACCAGATAGCCAACACAGGTTTTTGGCTTGAATTTCATTTTGTAAAATTAAGGTACACTCCAAAAGAGTGTGAAATATCCACAATACAAACATAAGCAATTGCGCTGCAGTATAACAATGGCTGGTTAGTGCCGGCATACATGTCTATTCTGCACAAGGTACGTACAAGTCCTGAGGGATCCATGCCTGGTTCATTTTAATAAACGTGAGCTTGTCCACATTGGCTGTGGACAGGCGGCTGCGCTTGTCTGTGATGAAGCCCCCTGCCGTGCTAAACACACGTTCAGATAATACACTGGCTACAGGGCAGGCCAGCACCTCCAAGGCGTAAAGGGCAAGCTCAGGCCATGTGCCCAATTTTGAGACCCAGAAGTTGAAGGGGGCAGAACCATCAGTCAGTACGTGTAGGCGTGTGCAGACGTACTGTTCCACCATGTTGCTGAAATGCTGCCTCCTGCTAAGACGTTCCGTATTAGATGGTGGTGCTAGTTGTTGTGGCGTGCTGACAAAGCTTTTCCACATTTTGGCCATGCTAACCCTGCCTTCTGACGTGCTGGCTGTGCCCCAGCTGCGTTGGCGACTTCTTCCTCCTCTGCCTTCGCCTTGTGCTTCCACTGAGCCCCCGCTGTCAGGTTTGAATTCCATCAGCAGCTTGTCTACCAGCATGCGCTTGTACTCGCGCATCTTCCGATCACATTCCAGTTATGGAATTAAGGACGCACATTGTCCTTGTAGCGGGGGATACAGCAGGGTGACCACCCAGTAATCAGCACTGGTTAGAATGTGGGCAACTCGGCGGTCGTTGCGCAGGCACTGCAACATGTAGTCGCTTATGTGTGCCAGGCTGCCCAGAGACAATGACAAGCTGTCCTCTGTGGGAGGTGTATCGTCTGTGTCCTCTGTATCCCCCCAGCCACACTCCAGTGATGGCCATGAGATGCTTTGGGTGCCATCCTGCTGTGAACACGTTTCCTCCTCCTCAGCCTCCAGAACTGTGTCCTGGCTGGACAGTTGTGTACCTGGCCTCTGTTGGTGCAGCAACCCACCCTCCGAGCCACTTGTGAATGACTGGCCTGATTACTGTGGAAATGACTCTCATAGTCTCTCCACCATGTGCAAGGTGGAGTTCCACCTTGCGGGTACGTCGCATATGAGGCGGTGAGTGGGAAGGCCGAAGTTACACTACAGCGCCGACAGGCGAGCAGTAGCAGGGTGAGAACGCCGAAAGCCCACAGAGACGGCCCGCACTTTCTGCAGCAGCTCTGACATATCAGGGTAATTTTTCAGGAACCTCTGCACCACCAAATTCAGTACATGCGCCAGGCAAGGGATGTGCGTCAAACCGGCTAGGCCCAGAGCTGCTAAGAGATTTTGCCCATTATCGCACACCAACAGGCCGGGTTTGAGGCGCAGTGGCACCAACCACTCATCGGTCTGTTTTTCCATGCCCGTCCACAGCTCCTGCACGGTGTGTGGTTTTTCCCCTCAAAACAGCCTGCTGTCGTTTCCCCCTGGCTGTGCTGAAGTTGGTGGCGCAGGAGTTACGCTGACCGGATGAGGAGGCGGTAGAGAAGGAAGCGGAGTAGGAGGAAAAGGCAACGAGAAATGTCCTGCAATCCTCGGTGGTGGAAGGACATGCGCCAAACTGCTATCCGCCTCAGGCCCAGCCGCATTTACCCAGTGTGCAGTTAGGGAGATATAACGTCCCTGTACGTGCTTACTGGTCCACAGACCTTGCCACAGATGGCGTTGCACAGTGCACACCTGATTTTGTCTGCAACTTGGTTGAGCAGGGCAGTTATGGCACAATAGTCTCCCTCTCCACTAGACGGAATCACTGCATTTACCCAGTGTGCTGTTATGGAGATATAACCGCCCTGACCGTGCTTACTGGTCCACGTATCTGTAGTCAGGTGCACCTTGCCACAGATGGCGTTGCGCAGTGCACACCTGATTTTGTCCCCTACTTGGTTGTGAAGTGAAGGGATGGCTCGCTTTGAAAAGTAGTGGCGGCTGGGCACGACGTACTGTGGGACAGCCACCTCCATAAGGCCTTTAAAACTATCTGTCCCCACCAGACGGAATGACAGAATTTCAAAGGCAAGTAATTTAGAAATGCTGGCATTCAGGGCTAGGGATCGCAGGTGGGTAGGGGGGTACTTCCTCTTCCTCTCCAGAGTTTGGGATATGGAGAGCTGAACGCTTCCGTGGGACATTGTGGAGATGCTTGGTGACCCAGGTGTTGGTGTTGCTGGCAGATCCTCTGTTTGTGGGGTGCCAGGTGGCACTGTCACTCCAGAGGTGGATGAAGAGGCCGCGACTGCAGCAGAAGAGGAAGCAGGAGGAGCCAGAGACCTTTCTTGGTTTTTGAGGTGTCTACCCCACTGCAGCTCGTGCTTTGCACTTAAATGCCTGGTCATGCAGGTTGTGCTCAGGTTGAGAACGTTTATGCCTCGGTTCAGGCTCTGATTGCACAGCGTGCAAACCACTTGTGTCTTGTTGTCCGCACATTGTCTGAAGAACTGCCACTCCAGGGAACTCCTTGGAGCTGGCTTTGGTGTGCTCGGTCCCTTGCTGCGGTGGGCAGTAGGAGGCGCACCCTGCTCCCTCTTCTGCTGTGCTGGTGCCTCTGTGCGACCACCGCCTCTTCCTCCGAACTACATCGGTCACTCGCATGACCTTGATTTCATGTAGGGTCGAGGACCTCATCGTCCTCCACATCATCTTCCACCCAGTCTTCACCCCTGACTTCCTTGTCGGTCTGCACACTTTCAAAAGCCCCAGCAGTTGGCACCTGTGTTTTGTCATCCATCATCCGAGACGTGCTGCGATGGTCCTCCCATGTACTCATCTTGAAAAATAAGTGGTTGGGCATCGTTGCACTCAATCTCTTCCACTTCTGGGGCAGGGCTAGGTGGATGGCCCTGGGAAACCCTGCTAACAGAGTCCTCAAAAGGCAGAAGAGACTGCTGCATGTCTTGGGGCTCAGACTGCTTGGCTGATTTGCAAGGGGGTGAGGTGAAAGACTGATGGACATCGGCTGCAGGTGCCAACTCTAAGCTTTCTACAGAAGACTGGGAGGGAGACAATGTAAAGGAACTGGATCCACTGTCAGCAACCCAATCTACTATCGCCTGTACTTGTTCAGGCCTCACCATTCGTAGAGCAGTATTAGGCCCGACCAAATACCGCTGCAGGTTTTGTCGCCTACTCGCACCTGAGGAAGGGGTTTCACTTGTGCGTGTAGCTGGCACAGATCGACCACGTCCTCTCCCTGCAACAGGAGCTCCACCAGCAGCACCACGACCTGGGCCACGTCCCTTATTTGACGCTCTCCTAATATTTTTTGAATTCAGGATCTTGCCCTAAATGGGTGTTTAATTAATAGTAGAAAAGAACGACAGTATGTAAAGGGTGTATCTCACACGGCCTGAACCACACTAGACCTCAATTAAAGATTTCTTTGCACAAAATGGCTGTATTTCAAATGTCTAATTCAAACCCCTGTATGTATAGGGGGTATCTCACACGGTCTGAACCACTGTAGGCCTGAAGTAAATATATCTTTGCACTTAATGGCTGTATTTAAAATGGCTGTATTTCAAATGGCTGAATCAAACCCCTGTATGTATAGGGGGGATCACACACGCCCCGAATCAGTGTAGGCCTGAAGTAATTATATCTTTGCACAAAATGGCTGTATTTCGAATGCCTAATTCAAACCTCTGTATGTATAGGGGGGATCACAAAGGTCCTGAACCTCTGTAGGCCTGAATTCAATATTGGTGCACCAAATGGCGGTATTTAAAATCTCTGAATGTAACCCAAATGTATTAAGGGTGTATCTACATCAAAGACTGCCAACTAAATTTTTTGTGCCCAAACGACTGTTTGTTTAACAACTGAATTTGACAGTAGTATATAAGCCTGTAATTTCACACAGGCTGATGCTACAAGGCCTGAAAATAGTGTTTTATGTCAAAAACGTGTGTTTTTCAAACCCCAGAAAATATTGGGTGTATTTTTAGCTTAAATTGCACACTGACTAATACAGATGTTGTAGATTGCCCAAAAAGTATTTTTTTGCTAACAGAATATGAATGCTGTATATATTAAACTTGAATTTAACACTTGCAGATCTGGAAAATACTGTTTTTTTTTTTTTTTTAAAGTGTGTTTTTTAAACCCCAGAAAATGATGGGTGTATTTCTAGCTGAAATTGCACACTGACTAATACAAATGTTGTAGATTGCCAAAAAAGTCTCTTATTGCTCCGTCATACAACTTACCATCCAAATGAATTTTACCTCCTTTTCTTCTCACTAATAGAGCTTTCATTTGGTGGTATTTCATTGTTGCTGGCATTTTTACCTTTTTTGCTATTAATTAAAATTTAAAGACATTTTTGCAAAAAAATGACATTTTTCGCTTTCTGTTGTAATTTTTTTTTTTAAAACTACATTTCTATATAAATTTTTCTCTAAATTTATTGTTCTACATGTCTTTGATAAAAAAAAATGCAATAAGTGTATATTTATTGGTTTGGGTAAAAGTTATAGCGTTTACAAACTATGGTGCAAAAAAGTGAATTTCCGCATTTTGAAGCAGCTATGACTTTCTGAGCACCTGTCATGTTTCTTCAGGTGCGATAATGTCAGGATAGTATAAATACCCCCAAATGACACCATTTTAGAAAGAAGACACCCCAAAGTATTCGCGGAGGGGCATGGCGAGTTCATGTATGATTTCATTTTTTTCCACAAGTTAGCGGAAAATTACACTTTCTGAGGAAAAAAAATAAATAATAAAGTTTCCATTTCTGCTAACTTCTGGCAAAAAAAATAAAAATCTCCCACGGACTCACTATGCCCCTCAGTTAATACCTTGGGGTGTCTACTTTCCGAAATGGGGTCATTTGTGGGGTGTGTTTACTGTTCTGGCATTTTGGGCGGGGCTAAATTGTGAGCAGCCCTGTAAAGCCTAAAGGTACTCGTTGGACTATACGCCCCTTTACGCACCTAGGCTGCAAAAAAGTGGCACACATTTGGTATCGCCGTATTCAGAAGAAGTAGGGCAATGTGTTTTGGGGTGTATTTTTACATATACCCATGCTGGGTGAGAGAAATATCTCTGTAAACTGACAACTTTGTATAAAATTTTTTAAAAAGTTGTCATTTACAGAGATATTTCTAACACCCAGCATGGTTATATGTAAAAATACACCCCAAAACACATTGCCCTACTTCTCCTGAGTACAGCAATACCACATGAGTGACACTTTTTTGCAGCTAAAATGCGCAAAGGGGCCCAAATTCCAATGAGTACCTTTAGGATTTCACAGGGCAATTTTACGCATTTGGATTCTCACGCTTTAGGGCCCCTAAAATGCCAGGGCAGTATAACTCGCGAGATGACGCACGGATGTGTCCGGCCAGAACAACAGGACCGCCCACCGGATGCATCCGTGCGTTAGGCGGTCCTGAGAAGGTTAAACTTGACTTTAACACTTGCAGATCTGGAAAATACTGTTTTTTGAAAGCAAAAAAAAAGTGTGTTTTTCAAACCCCAGAAAATGATGGGTGTATTTCTAACTTAAATTGCACACTGACTAATACAGATGTTGTAGTTTGACCCAAAAAAATTGTGATTTGCAATGTCCCAAAAGCTCAGATGCAGTGCTGGTGCACTAAGCATGCACAAAATGGCCACCGCCACCCACCTAACTAACAGAATTCTAAAAGTTAGTATTTTTTGGTAAATGAGCTCAGGGCAGGGTAAAAGGATAGTGCTCTGCACCCACACAACTATTTCTAGGTAGATCGCTGAGTTGGATTCTCTCCTATTCTCTCCCTGAAATCACAAGTCCAGCAGCATCCTCTCCCTACACTTGTAACAACAGAGTGACGTACAACGCTATGTGACTCAAGCTTATATAGAGCCTGGGTCACATGCTGCTCTGGCCAATCACAGCCATGCCATTAGTAGGCATGGCTGTGATGGCCTCTTGGGGCAAGTAGTATGACGCTTGTTGATTGGCTGCTGTGGAAATGCTCGAGTCCGTGTCCCGTACACCCCAAAATTCGGTACGAACCTGAACTATACAGTTTGGGTTCGCTCAACCCTACTGATAATGTTTTTATTTGTTTTACATAAAATTACTTTTTAAAAAAAATTTTGTCAGGTTTTTCTTTTTACAATAAATACACTACCTTGATTAGTTAAAATTGCATAAACCGCTAGGGCACACTGTGATAGATGCGGCTATGAAATAGGCAAAATGGGAAGACAGAATCGACACCCAGGATCAGTGGGTATGGTTATGGATGGAAAGGGGCGTGGCCACATATCACTTTGCATTTGACGAGTAGTATCCCTCCTTAACTACTTATAGCAAATGTTCATAAATGATTTTCTACAGAAAATTTATTTGAAAGCTGAATTTGTTTTTATTTTATGATGTCCCAAATAACATTAAAGTATAACTGTCAATTTTTTTTTTTTTTTACTATTGGATTTTGGTGATTAAAGAGGACCTTTCACTGGTCCACAGTTTATTAGTTAAAGATATCTACATTGAGAGCGGCACCCAGGGATGACCCTGCACTTACTTGTATCCCTGGGTGCCGCTCCGTTCGTCCTCTGTAGCCCCCGGTACCGGCGCTCCTGCTGCTCTAATTTTGCCTGGGGCGGAGACTTCTTCTTCTGCCCTGGGCGTCTCCTTCTCCCAGGGCTGAAGCGCTGGCCAAAACTGTGGACCAGTGAAAGTTCCTCTTTAATATCACCTTGTTGGCCCTGTTTTAATTTCTGATTGTTTAATAAATAACCCCTAAAAGCCACCTAAAAGTCCCCAGTATTGGCTATTTTTACCTGAGATTAAAATCAGGTTGCTATGCTCCTTCCGCAGCGCAGCGTGCACTGGGAACTGATAGTGAGTCAACATTGTAAGGGAATGTATAAAAAGCCAGGTTCTTCCTGACAGGAGATAACAGTGCTGGGCTGTGTGTGTGAACTTCTCCACATCCTTGTGCTTGGCAGACACTCCCTTAGCAGTGCTGGACAATGTAGAGCCCAGGGAGATATGGCTGCTCAGTGTATAAATGAGAGCCTTATCTGATAAGAGGAGAGCTTGTAGGAGGACTATAGGCTTCAGCCAGACCTGGGAACTTCACTGCAAGACCTCCCTATACAGAGCTGGTCTTCACTAACTTCACTGCAGGCGTCTGGATTATGGATTAGCCTCAGGGCTGAGGGCGGCCATTTTAACAGAATAGTGAAGTTGTAGTTTTATGCAGACTGGTTGCTAAGGGCTGAATCTTATTAAAAAGGGGTAAGTAAGTCTAAGAGTTATTGATTCAGGAATATTATCATATTAGTAACTACATATATGAAAACTGAAATTAGGGTCTAAATGTGACAGTTATCCTTTAATGGGAAAAACACCACAAAAAAAGGAAAAAAGGAAAATGACCTATTGTTTCAATCAGGTTTTAAGTTAAACAGATTTTCTTTAGTGTCGAGTTTTTCATTTTTTTTTTTCTTTCCATGTTACCTTCTCTATAGAGGAGTTAAAGCTGCACCAATCATGAACCAAAAATAGAGTAAAAAAATCTATGCTCAGAAAATAAAAATAGATTAGTAAAAGAACATGTTTCAGTTTCTGGTTTTAATGAATAAAAACATATCTATTCTAGGCCCTTAAAGTATTCTGTTCAAAGGAAAAATATCTAAGCCTCCACAAAAATAAAATCACGCAGCCTGGAGTAATTAAATGTTGAGAAACTTTTTTCCCTCCAATTATAGTTTTCTAATGGAAGCAGGAAGCACAAAAGCAAGCCAAGGAGCTCATTTACATAATTGTAAGCCTATCGGAAAAATCCATTTGTCATCAGTGTTTAAAGCTAAAACCTGGCATCGCCCTTTGTATTAACAGGAAGTTTCACTACAATAAAGAAAATGCTCTGTAAATAGCTGGTATGAGTTGCAGTGTTTGCTAGGCAATGTCGCAGGCAAAAACGTCTTCTCTTTTCTTCTTTAAAGAGGTTTTCCACACAGGACATTTATCTTCTATCCACACGGTCCTAGAATGGGGGGTCCTGAGCTTGCCTTGGATTTTTACAGTACAGCTGCAGTGAAAAATGATTTAAATGGAGCAGCGGTCAAGCGTGCACCCTGCAGCTTCATTCATTGCCTATGGGAACAGTCAAGCTCTTCCATCAGCTGTCGCTGTAAGACCCAAAGACATTAAATGGAAGAGCAGGGCACATGCACGACTGCCATTCCACTCAAATACCTCACTGCTGAGTGGGGGCTTGGGATCCTGGTTTGGTAATGTTGGGGTTGGGCTTGATCAGAGTGGGCAGTCAAATACAGCCCTGTCTGTACAGCACTGGAGCAGTAAGTTACATGTCAGCATCTTCTGGTGGCCTCTTCTGCATAACTTTCTGCATTTCAGTGACTGAACATCAGCACCAAGATAGCCATAACCATGCTCCTTGCCTTCCCAAAGTTAGATTGGGCTTGAGTTGATTTATGAGTAATCTGAGGCATGCTGATTGCTAGAGATGTGCTTTCTGAAAAACTCATTTAAAAGGACAACCATATATTCAAAGTCAGTGGCGTAGCTAAAGGCTCATGAACCCTGGTGCAAGAGTTCAGCTTGGGCCCCCTTTCTCTCAGTGTTTGAGCCTTCCTGCTGCCTGAGGTAAACATTTAAACGGCATCCCAACCCCAATGTCAAATTCTTGACCTAACCCCTTCCCTTCAGCTGGAGAACTAACTTTCTGGGCCCCGGTGCAAAATCTATCACAGAGCCCTCCTAGCATGCACTTTCTATAATACCGGCGTCTTCTTATGTGTCACAAGGGTCTTTGGGCCCATCAGGCCCCTGGGCCTGGTAGCGACTGCTACCTCTACAACCCCTATAGCTACCACCCTGTTCAATGTATCCTGTCTCACATTCAGCTGTATTGACAGCCCAGAAAAGAAGATAAGCAGTTTAGTAGCAATAATACAGCACAATACACATCCTACAAAGTGCTCAGTGATGCATCTCACAATGCCTCCTGCTAGACCATTAGTAGCACTTATGCAGCATCACTACCAATTATATAGAAAGCTATTGCAGTCAAAGTACAGCAGCACCATTCTGGTATATACAAAGGGTTTCAGCTCACCTTAGACTGCATGTAGGTAGCCTCCATAGTAACAGAATAAATTTGAGTTAGTTACATAGTTAGAAAAAAGACACATTACAGAATTATTACAATTATTCCATACTTCATTAGTGCCAAGCTAATTTATCACTGACCTACCTTAACATACACCCTGCTGCAGAACCCAAAATAAAGGGTGCACCACCTTGTTTTAGAAAGCCAAATCCAGACCCTTTGTTAAAATCATCCAACTTATATTTCATCTTCTGGATACAATTAGCGGTACAGTAGTAGTTCAACTAATTACGTACGCGTTTCGGACTCTTTCCTGTGTCCTTGTTCATGGTATAATACTTAATACATGTATATACTATTTAAAAGCAAAAAGGTTTCTGTCCATGTACCAGACCTTTTTTTGTGGTACATAGAGAAAAACTGATCTGGATCTGTCATTACAGAAAAGGAACACATGAGGCATTAAATAAAATAGATATTGTGGTGTAGCTAAAGCATAAGCAATGTGAACAGAGGCATATGAATATTCTGTCAATAAATATTCAAAACATCTCGATTTATTCAGCATCCGGTATGAGCAAATTTACATGCACTTACACACTTGCACTGTCCCTCCCATGACAGAGGTAAGAAGATCGAGAAGAGACTGGCGGCAAGTGAGGGTATCTGACAGTCTCTCTGTTTTCTCCTTGCAGTGTTGTTTTTTGGTAATGACCGCACCTCTTGCCAGGTGCAGCTTGTAGTCATTACTGAGGCCCTATTTAGTTCTGACTCTGACACTGCTTACCCTGCGGTTGATATTTCCTGCTGAAGTTGGTTGATCTGGTGTGTTTTTCCTTTGGATCTCCTGCTCCTCCATTTTTCTTTAAGCTTAGTGCATTTTGTTTTGCATTTCGTTGTTCGCTTGTATTAGTTGTTTTCTAGGCCTCAGGGAGACGCTGGTTCCTTCATCTGGGAAGGAACCAGTAGTCTCATTCCCTGCCAACACTCCTAGGGCCTTCCAGGGTCTCCAGGGCTAAGGTTCCGGTGTATGAGTATTTCCACCTTCTGTGTCTACTCATATTGGCAGGAGTCAGGGAGAGGTCTAGGGATTCCTAGGAGGTCACCATCCCTCTCCCTTAGCTTTGAAGCCTAGACTCCTGTCTATTTCCTTCTGTGTGTTATCTGGTGTTTCCCTTCCCCTATACCTGTGACACACGCCTTTCCATGCTATCATTGTGGTTATTAATGGTTGTCTGGGAAATGTGCTGCCAAGTTCAATGCACTTGGGCACCTCATCAAGATCCCAACTCCCTTTGCAATTGCCAACCAATAACATCCCAGTTGTGCACCATGGCAGGCAAGTCCAGAGATGCTGCAGGTCATAGTAGCACATTTAAGGCACGTCCCTGTTCACAGTGGCATGAGCAACATTTTGCCTGACGTTGCCCTGTTGAAAAACGGCTCCTGGAAAAACTTTGGAGAAATAACTATACCACTGGTTCCACAATCAAATAATGTAATGCCAAACTGTTAGCCTACCTGAAATAAAGACTAGAGGAGTCCAGCTACCATACATCATGCCACCCCACACTAGAATCCCGGGAGTAAGATCAGTGTGATGTTGAAGTCTTCAAACAGTCTGTACATTAATCACCAGCTAACATTGTGTTCAAGGCAAAAGCCAGACTCATTGCTAAAAAAGATAGACCTCCCTCCTCCATTGCCGTCATGCTACAGTATGCATCATGATAGCCTTTGAGAGCGGTGGCGTAAGGTCAATGACACCTGTAACTGGACATCTGGCTTATAGTCCAGTGTCGTGCAAAACCTTCTGATGGTTTTGTGTAGACACTGTTAGCCACCCTAAGCTTGGGATATGACATCCAATTTAACTTGCAGTTCAGAATGAATCACTACACGCCATTCTTCTAGTCAGACTATCTGTCCGTGCAGAGGTTTGCCATTCCAGTTTGTCATTGTTCTCCCATCCAGTGGGACACGCAACATTGAACAGTGATGACATCTCGGCCTAGGTGTGTAGTTATCTGCTAGAGTTATAAACCAATGTCTCTAAGTTCATATATTCTGTCCCTTTCAGTTTATGACAAGTGGTGATAACTGGCACATCAACGAACAGGATGTATCACACAATCATCCCACATGACTTGATCCGACTATTGAGGCTTTATGTGGCTAAAAACGTTCAATCTGGTTCTTATGCCCTTAATACATGCCACAGATTGGAGCTAGGTGCTTAAAAATGTGATTACTTGCTGATCCTGTGGATACTTTGATTTGCATAATCTTGCAGTTATAACTAATGGGATGTCTGTATGGATAAGGAACAGCACTAGTGATGCCTTACAGAGTAGAAGCTTATGGGTCTTACAGGGGCACATTTACTAAGACCGGCTTTTTAGTTTCCCCCTCTGCGCTGCTGCTAGATATGCCTAATTTATGACAAAGCGTCTGTACACCTGGACTAAAAACTATGCCTGTTTCCAGGTGTAAATGTAAGTAAATTTGCCGGGGCTGTAGTCCCAGCCCCAGCATGGCGCCGACAAGTTCCCGCCCCACCCCTGTCACATCCAACTTGCGCTTAAGGCGCAAAACCGTCTGTGCGACACAATTTTGGCGCACGGGCGCCTTGTAAAAAAAAGGGGACTTTTTACATCTAAAAGTGTGGCAAGTTCATTAGTAAATATGGCCCATGGTGTACAGTTTTCCTGTTTAAGGGTATGTTCACACAATGGATTTTTAAATACACTTGCAATCTGCCCATGTTTTTTCAGCATCTGTACTGCGTTTTTTAAAGTCGGACTTTGTTTTCCATCTTGCATACCGGGACCCAGACAGATCCGTTATGCTTTCCCATAGACTTCTATTAGGACGGAAAGCAAAAGGAATGCCTTTTAAAGGCTTCCGTTTTGCATTCCGTCATAATACAAGTCTGTGGGCAGAAGAACGGATCCGTCCTTCCATCTTATGGATTCCGTTATTTTCCGTTATAACGGAAAGCCATAACGGAATCCCTATTGCTAGTGTGAACCCACCCTTGCTGATAATACAACCATCTGCCTCCGTTATGTACGGATCCGGTTGTATTATCTTTAACATAGCCAAGTCGGATCTGTCATGAACTCCATTGAAAGTCAATAGGGGACGGATCCGTTTTCTATTGTGTCAGATTGTGTCAGAGAAAACTAATCCGTCCCAATCGTCTTGCTCTGCCTCCCAGGACGGAAAGCAAACCGCAGAATGCTGCGGTTTCCTCTCTGGTATGAGAACGGAACGGAATGCATTTTGGAGCATTCTGTTCTGTTGAATTACGTTTTGTCCCCATTGACAATGAATGGGGACAAAATGGAAGCGTTTTTTTCTGATATTGAGACCCTATGACGGATCTTAATACTGGAAAATATTAACGCTAGTGTGAAATTAGCCTTAGTTGCCCATAGCAACCAATCAGATTCCACCTTTCATTTTTCAAAGGAGCTGTCAAAATTGAAGGGTGGAATCTGGAATTGGTTACTATAGGTGACTACGCCAGTTCTGCTTTACACCAGCGTGATAAATGACCACATAAATTGCTAAAAGCCTGCACCAATATAGGGAGTCGTTTATTATACTAAAATATCTAAGTTAGGCGTATTTCAGGAACTATCTGCGACTTCGCCCTGCTCATGCCAGGTCTAAAATTGTGGTCGGGGAAGGGCCGGCAGGCCTGTCTCATTTATAATTTTCTCCGCCTGTTTCAGGCTAAGGAAAAGGTCTAAATGTAAGAAAGCTAGGAAGCCGTCTTACACTTAGAACTGGCACTGGATGCGCCGAAGTTATGGAGAGGCCTGAGCTAGTAATGAGCGAGCATGCTCGGCCGAGTATTGGTTCGGTTCGAGCATCGCTATGCTCGCTGCTCGGCTTCACTCGGCCGAGCACCACGTGTGTTTGTCGCATTGCTCGAGTCTCCTCCCCGCACGTTTGGCGCCTTCTAAGCTGCCAATCAAGGTCCGGGTAAGTAATTCCCTTCAGTGTAAGGCCATAGCCATGTTAGCTGTAAGCCTTACATTGATTGGCTGGCCGGAACATGTGATACCATTTCATATAGGAGCTGAAGTCCAACGCGCTCGGCTCATTCAGCGTCAGGGAAGGCAGACAGTAGGCAGGGACAGATAGCATTTTGCTCTAAACTTACTGATTTTACTCCAAACACCTTATTGAAAGACCTAACAGTCCTTATAAGGACTACAGTGTGTGTTTGACAGCAGTGCAGCACCTTTTATTTATTTTTTTAAGAAGGGGTTTGCTTCAGCACTATCAGGGACAGGCATAACCAGGAAGGGAGAGAAACTTCTAAAAGACAGAAAGATTTCAGATTAGTGACATCTACAATACGCCATCATAAAGCAGTGTGTTGGGCAGATATTATAATATTCACTACAGTGTGCCTGGTACTAAGATATACACTGCTAGAAAAGTATACGGATGGGTAGCACTACTCACTGCTTACCAGCAGACTTCCAATTAGTGGCGGTGCTTGTATTGTCAGTCTCTGGCCTCAGGGACTCAGATTCATGCAGCAAAATGTAGAAGAAATACCAGCACTCCTTAATCTTCAGTTATCTTCTTTTATTCCACCAAAAAACGACAGCAACGTTTCAACCCGAAGGTCTTTATCAAGCTTGATAAAGACCTTCGGGTTGAAACGTTGCTGTCGTTTTTTGGTGGAATAAAAGAAGATAACTGAAGATTAAGGAGTGCTGGTATTTCTTCTACATTTTGCTGCAAGATATACACTGCACCATCATAAAGCAGTGTGTTGGGCAGACATTATAAAAAGGGGCTTATTCACAACAGTGTGCCTGGTACCGAGATATACACTGCACCAACATAAAGCAGTGTGTTGGGCAGACATTATAAAAAGGGGCTTATTCACTACAGTGTGCTTGGTACTGAGATATACACTGCACCATCAGAGACATTATTTTTTCTGGGGAAATTAACCTAAATTGTGCCAAATCTGTGTGTGCGTTCAATCCGCAACCGTTATATTGATTACTCCAGCAAAGACTGATTTATATTTTGGCCATAGTTAACTAGTTTTGGGCACATCTCTGTGTGCGTTTAGGCCGTATATACAGTATTCCAGCAGAGAATGCATTTTATCTGGGACAAATTTGTATCCAACATAGAACTACATCCGAATACAGTGTGTATATTAAAAATTACATTCTCTTAGGCCTAGTGTAGTGGCCAGAATCTGTATTTTTTTTGTATCCAGTACCTTACTGCATCTCAATACAGTGTGTATCGTAAAAATTACATTATCTTGGGCCTAGTGTAGTGGCCAAAATCTGTATTTTTCTGTATCCAGTACCGATCTGCATGTCAATACAGTGTGTATCGTAAAAATTACATTCTCTTGGGCCTAGTGTAGTGGCCAAAATCTGTATTTTTTTGTATCCAGTACCTTACTGTATCTCAATACAGTGTGTATCGTAAAAATTACATTATCTTGGGCATAGTGTAGTGGCCAAAATTTGTATTTTTTTGTGTCCAGTACCTTACTGCATCTCAATACAGTGTGTATCGTAAAAATTACATTATCTTGGGCATAGTGTAGTGGCCAAAATCTGTATTTTTTTGTATCCAGTACCTTACTGCATCTCAATACAGTGTGTATTGTAAAAATTACATTATCTTGGGCCTAGTGTAGTGGCCAAAATGTATTTTTCTGTATCCAGTACTGAACTGCATGTCAATACAATGTGTATCGTAAAAATTTATTTCTCTCGGCCTAGTGTAGTGACCAAAATCTGTATTTTTCTGTATCCAGTACCTTACTGCATGTCAATACAGTGTGTATCGTAAAAATTACTTTCTCTCGGGCCTAGTGTACTGGCCAAAATCTGTATTTGTCTGTATCCAGTACCGAACTGCATGTCAATACAGTGTATATCGAAAAATTACATTATCTTGGGCCTAGTGTAGTGGCCAAAATCAGTATTTTATTGTATCCAGTACCTTACTGCATGTCAATACAGTGTGTATCGTAAAAATTACATTATCTTGGGCATAGTGTAGTGGCCAAAATCTGTATTTTTCTGTATCCAGTACCTTACTGCATGTCAATACAGTGTGTATCGTAAAAATTACTTTCTCCTGGGCCTAGTGTAGTGGGCAAAATCTGTATTTTTTTGTATCCAGTACCGATCTGCATGTCAATACAGTGTGTATCGTAAAAATTACAGTATTTTTCGCCATAAGACGCACCTGCTCATAAGACGCACCTAGGTTTTTGAGGAGGAAAATAATAAAAAAAAAATTTTGAACCAAAAGGTGTGCTTTTGGTGGGTTTTGAACTAATGGTGGTCTGTGGATGACACTAATATGGGGGATCTGTTGAGGACACTATTATGGGGGATCTGTGGATGGCCCTTTTATGGAAGATCTGTGGATGACACTGTTATGGGCATCTGTGGGTGACACTGTTATGGGGGGATCTGTGGGTGACACTATTATGGGCATCTGTGGGTGACACTGTTATGGGGGGATCTGTGGGTGACAATGTTATGGGGGGAATCTGTGGGTGACACTGTTATGAGGATCTCTGAATGGCACTGTTATGGGGATCTGTGGATGACACTGTTATGGGGGGGATCTGTGGATGACACATATATAGCATCTTATGCTATGTGTCATTCACCGATCCCCCCCATAACAGTGTCCCTGTAGTGTGAATGACCCCCAATACAGGGGGTGGGGGTCGCATCTGGTTTTATAATGACAGTGTGGCCCATGCAGTGACTGTATTCTACTACACGGGCCCCGCTCACTGTATATAATCTTATCTATAATTGTAGGGATTGTTAATATATAAAATTCCTGGGTAATCAGCGCCTGTATTACTTACAAGCGCTCGGTAGCAGAGAGGAGTGGGAGGCAGGACGGGAGGATGGGCACTGTCAGCGTGACCCACTACGTCACATGCCTGCGCCGCCCACTTTATGAATGAAGCAGGCACGTGGGTGCATGACGTAGTGACTCACGCTGCCAGCGCCTGCCCTCCCGGCCTGCCTCCTCCCTCCTCTCTGCTACCGAGTGCTTTTAAGTAATACAGGCGCTGATTACCCAGGATTTTTATATATTAACAATCCCTACATTATAGATAAGATTATATGCAGTGAGCGGGGATGCAGGTAGCACAGGCACACCTCTTGATCACATGATATAACCTTACTCCATTGGAGAATCGAGACAGGTCCTGCACGTAAGCCTCAGAGATAGGCAGTGCAGGCTGATGTCATCCAAGGCCCCCGATCACATGACTATAATGGTCATCAGTCATGTGATCTCATCTGATTGGCTGGTCACCAAAGGTCCTGCACCTCAGGTCCACTTTCCATTCTAGGCGCCACCTCCCGATCACATGACTACTATAGTCATCAGTCATGTGATCTCACCTGATTGAATGGTAACCACAGCTCCTACACCTCAGGTCCTGCGCGTTATTTGGCTAGCCTTGGCGAATTTACTAATGTTGGTGGAGTGATCCCTTCATATTTAGATCACCTGATTCTTAGTAGGAGTTACCCAGTGAGCCGTCAGCTCATTGGCTAAAGTCAAAAAGTAGGGTGGAGACTTCTTCATTTAGGAGGGCATCTAAGCGCGCGCTGACGCTATTGCTCCAAGCCCCTAACGAAGCCGCATCGCGGCGAAACATGTCGGGTGGAGGAGTGTTAGGCATTGGCAATAAGTGCCACGAGTTTGTGAGAGATTGAGTGCGATACTTACCAATTCTAGTGTCATAATTCCAACGACAATAGACACCATTAAGAGTGTAAATAAGAAAATAATTCCCACTCCTAACTGTACTACAGAGTGGCCAGTAGAGACTTACCGGTAATAATAGTGGTGTCAGCTCAAATAAAATTAATAACATTGCCAGCACTCTCAGCAAGATAACACTCAATGGTAGCAACCTAGGTTGCACCTAATTGTGCACCAATGAGCTCCTAGTTTTGCACAGCAGTACCACACATATAAGCTACACCTGATCCTTAATGTAGCCTAGTTATCCTCAGGTTTATGACAGGTCCTGCGCCCATGGAATAAACAAATGGTCTATGTAGTGTGAGGTGGCACCTATTGCAAGTGAAGAACCGTCACCTCTTCCTCAATCCTGGTAGTTTTAACCTATCCCTGAAGGTCTTATGATTTTAGATTTGTAACAATAAAGATATTTAGTTTAGGACCCCTACAGGGATCTTTGTCGGTCCACTGACTGAATTGACCATGTGAATGAGGTCTTCCTTTATGTGATATACAGGCTGTATCAGAGTGCTTCTTCCTTGTAATTTTTGGAAGTATTTGCACTGTATAAACAAATGAATATACAGGAAAGAATGCTTCCTGACAATTTTACCTCTAATGTTTTTTTTTTTCAGGGGGAGGAATTTTGGCCGTGATTTTGTCGCTATGTAAAAGTGGCGGACAACCGGGACAATATGGTTCCCAGCAGCGACATTGGAGTCCAAGATACACCCAGACATGGTCCCCATGCTGTTCTAGATCCATTGCGGTGGTGTTTCTGTCACTTTCTGACCTTTACCAATGGACCAGGCACCCTCCCCTCATCGAGCAGGGGGTGCCTGGTTGTCTCCCCCATCTCGTCTGACTTCCATTATACTCGGGTGCTTGGCCGAGTGCACGAATATCGCTATGTGTTCGGACCAAGTACCCAAACACCTGAACACTTTGGTGCTCGCTCATCACTAGCCTACGCCTCTTCATAACTTCAGCGGAACCACGGCCAGCTTAGGGCTTTATTAAGACCGGCGTCTAAAACGCTGGTCTTAATAAATGTGCCCCATAGTATAGTAGATATTTTTCAGTAGAGTGGAGAGAACACAGGCAGGAGCTCTGCAAGCACATCGCCTGTACATGCCCTACTTAAAAGGGTTCTCCAGCATGAAAAATGAGCCCTGAATCTAACCTGCGGAGGAAAGATGGGGAGAGTAGTATTTACCAGCAGCAGTGATTCCTGGATCCTCTTCACAGTGACGTGACCGCATCTTCAGCGTTTTCAGCACCCCTACTTCCATCTTCTCTCTTCCTTTCTTCAGCAGGAGACGGCTCGTCATTACAGACATCACCGCCTCCTGCACTGATGGGCCGGCCTTCCTCCTTTCCCTACGCCTGCACACTAGGTAAGCTTCTGGAACTCCTCACTGACCATCATTGCTGACATCAGTGTTTAGGCTGGGTTCAGACTTGAGCGTTTTACAGCGCGTTCCTACGTGCTGTAAAACGCCCTACGCCCAAAGAAGTACAAGAGCTTCTTTGGGGCATTTTGTCGCGCGTATTGTGATTGATGCCAGAGTGGTCAATCACAGGAACGCACGTACAACGCGCATTTCCTATTTGCAAAAACGCGCTGTAATATGCGCAACCAAAACGCGCGTAAAACGCGCTTATCAAATACGCTCAAGTCTGAACCCAGCCTTAGTCTGAAGCCTATGTTTTACAGCGCTGCAATGAACGTGCTGTCATAGCTGACAGCATCGTTCACTGCTGCCTAGAAGGCTTCTTTAAGAAGCCTGTGTTGAGTTCTGTAATGGGGTACTGTGCTTGTCACTGGGGGAGGGGAGGGGGCACTGTGGATGTCACTGGAGGGGACGCTGTAGATGTCACAGGAGGGGACGCTGTAGATGTCACTGGAGGGGGCGCTGTGGATGTCACTGGAGGCAGTGCTGTGGATGTCACTGAAGGGGGCGCTGTGGATGTCACAAGGGGGGGCGCTGTGGATGTCACGGGGGGGGCGCTGTGGATGTCACAAAAGGGGGGGGGTGCTGTGGATGTCACAAGGGGGCGCTGTGGATGTCACGGGGGCACTGTGGATGGCATATGGGACACTGGATGTAACTGGGGGGGGGCACTGGATGGCATTTAGGTACACTGAAAGTCACTGGGGGCACTGTGGATGTCACTTGGGGGCACTGTGGATGGAGCTTATGGGGGGTGCTGTGGATGACACACTGTTATGGGGGGCGCTGTGGATGATACACTGCAAAAAACGGGGTCAGTCAGCACATCTCAATGTGCAGGTGCGCGCTGCCATGGCTAGAAACACAAAGGAAAAAAACCACAATGCAAACACAAATAAAGTACAATAATGCCATAGTCATAGAAAATATTCTGGTGCTAATGCTTAGCTTATTTTGTAAATTTGAGATTCTTGGCAAATACATTTTGTACAAAATTATTTGAGCCTGTCTGCCAAACGTCAAGGCGATCTCTATAAGGCCTCATGTTCACGACCCTATGTATTTTGCTGTCTGCAAAAAAAACAGATCCGCAAAAAATACAGATGACATCCGTGTGGATTCCATATTTTGCAGAACGGAACAGCTGGTCCCTAATAGAACAGTCCTATCCTTGTCCGTTATGCGGTGATCGGCGCATCAGCATCGGATTTCACCCTGGTCAGCTGCGGCTCCTCTATATATTTCTTGGATCACCGTAATGTACTGCTAGTTCTCAGCGTGGTCCTAACTATTTAACGGACAATAATGGTACATGTTCTATTTTTTGGCGGAACGGAAATACGGACATACGGAAACGGATTGCACACGGAGTACCGGAACGGACACGGAATGAAAATACGTTTGTGCGCATGAGCCCTAGGACAGGACCCTAAGGGTACTTTCACACTTGTGGCAGAGGATTCCGGCAGGCAGTTCCTTCGCCAGAACTGCCTGCCGGATCCGGAAAAATTGCATCTAAACGCCTGTCATCTTTTCTGACTGATCATGGAATTTTTATGCCTGATCAGTAAGAAAAATGCATTACAATGCCAGATCCGATTTTCCTGTGTCATCCGGCAAAACGGATCCGGCATTTATTTTTTTCACATTTTTAGAGGTATGCGCATGCGCAGAACGGAATGCTGGATCCGTCATTGCAGTATTTTTAATGCTGGATCCGGCACTGAAAAAACTATATATATAAACCATCCTGCACGATATGGTATTAAATGTGTGGATGTATATGGCTGCATTTACAAAATAACAGAAAATAATGCACTATGGTCAAGACACTTGGTCAATACATTTTGATCAAAATACATCTAAGCCCACCTACCGGCGACAAGGTGGTCTCAGTTCAGGCGGATTCCTATGCTAACCTATTCATGCTGTGGCGCATTTTTCAGGAGCATAGTCCCCGCACATATGGTGTGCAGCCCCTTGTAACCTCCATCCGGCACTAATGCAAGTCAATGGGAATGAATGCCAGATCTGGCATTCCGGCATGTGTTCTGGCATTTTGGACGGAGATAAAACTGCAGCTTGTTGCGGTATTTCCTCCGTCCAAAACGACTGGGGGAGCACTGTGAATGTCACTGTTATGGGAGCACTGTGGATGTCACTGTTATAGAGGCACTGTGGATGTCACTGTTCTGGGAGCACTGTGGATGTCACTGTTATGGGAGCACTGTGGATGTCACTGTTATGGAGGCCAGTGTGGATGTCACTGTTGTGGGGGCACTGTGGATGTCACTGTTGTGAGGGCACTGTGGATGTCACTGTTATAGGGGCACTGTAGAGGTCACTGTTATGGGGGCACTGTGTATGTCACTGTTACGGTGGCCACTGTGGAAGTCACTGTTATGGCGGAACTGTGGATGTCACTGTTATAGGGGCTCAGTATGAGTTATTGCACTTATGCAGACAACCATGATCGGCCCAGGAATCCATGTGTCGGTCCATGTGTCGGCCACATTTTCCAGGCCAACCGCGGCTTTCCTGACCCGCACTGCCTGTATGATAGTAATGTTTGATACAACCTGTCTTTAT
The DNA here is from genome assembly GCA_033119425.1 of Bufotes viridis. Lineage (NCBI taxonomy): Eukaryota > Metazoa > Chordata > Amphibia > Anura > Bufonidae > Bufotes > Bufotes viridis. The sequence goes on along the minus strand of CM065595.1, from coordinate 42,005,878 downwards.
CTGACTGCGGGCCACTTGTAGTGCACTCACCTCCTCATGTGTACAGACCCCACAATCAGACAGACATTGGCTGTATCATAAATTACAGCCAGTATTATAAAGTCAGTTCGGGTCAGGAGAGTGTGGTTGGCTGGGAGATGTGTCCTGCACATGGACCATGATTCCCAGGCTGTTAGTGGTCGTATCACATATGTATCACACATGATAGGCCCTTCATCAGGCAGGACCAAAAAAGATAGGATTTGGCCTTGTGCACACGACTGTATCTGTTTTGTGATCTGCTACTGGCAGATCTGCTAAATAAGCATACTGTGTGTGCGCGATACACATTTTTTTTGCTGAACCATTGACTTCTATGGAACATTTGCTGTCGATACATGTCCATTTCAAAGGCGATTACATTTATGGCTAATGGAAAAAGGCATTTTTTGAAACAATACATTAATTGTGGTACAGACTGCGTGGTGTATGTCATAACATGCAATACGTGTAGGCTGCAATACGTAGGCTGTACCACTAATGAATTAAAGGTACGAACAAGGAAACATTTGAGTGATGTCCCTCATGTTATGTCTCGGAATGTCTCAGCGGCAACACTGCACTTTGCCACTGTTCACAAGGGAGATGTCTCCGCGTTTTCTGTGCAAGGTATAGAAGTGGTTTTGGCACCGATTAGAGGAGGGGATCGAAAACAGAAGCTTCTCAGCAGAGAAACATATTGGATGTTTGTGTTGGAAACATGCATACCGAGAGTTCTGAATAGAAAACATGATTTAATATTACAATACTTGTAGAATTTGTGAAAATGTTTTCTCGAGTATGTGGATTTAAGTTTTTCGTCTCCACCTCACCCCCTCCCCCTCTACATGTGCCCTGCTGAGAGTATCACCTAACTCAGGAACACCTGAGTTGGGGTGTGGTTCCCAGTGAAGCAAAGGGGGAGGAGTATACCCTATGTTGTATAAAAGTTTTTTTTTTAGTGCACAATGTATTGTCTTGATGAAGGGCTCAATACTATAGCCCGAAACGCATCACAGTCACATTTTGTCTCTCCATGTGATGTATGTCGGATTTTAAACTTTGCAAGCCTAATAAAGAACCATCCATTTTTTACGCAAGAAGCTGGAATTGACCTTTTGTTTGTGGATTGCATTAAGCGGCTGGGTTCAAGCCCTACCTTCCGTGCTTCAGAAAGGTGACCAGAGATGAGAGCTGCACTTCCCTCTTCCTAGGAACAGTAGACTGTATCGCAGATGATAGATTTGTACATAGAGACACGACAGTATCTGACATGGATAACCCTTTTAAGGAATGCAGCCCCTTCATAATTTTTCCTTGCACAGTGATGTTAACAGTTACTGGTTGTGGTGTTGGACACTACAGTACAAGGACTCTTAGAGTACCATATATTTAGACATTTGCCGCGGGCAGGCACCTTTAAGAGGTTTTTACGATATATGTCCCTCTGACAGAGTAAGCCGTCGTGATGCCAGTTGCATTTAAGGAACGAGGACCTGGAGTCCCCTTTAAGTATAGTGTTGGTACCCAGATGTAGGACTGCCAGAGTGGTGTAGCGTGACCTACAATCTCCCTAAAGGTGTTATAAGCACGTGTCACAGTGCTCCTACCTGGATATCCTTGGATCCCAGACGTGGTCATCCGAAGCAGCGCAAAAGGGGTGATTAACTTGGATGATGAAGGAATAAAGTTTAGTCCAGACTTTGAGATGAAATTCAAATGCAGCTTTATTTTGGTAAACGTTTCCACAACAGTTTACAGGCGTTATCTTGGTTTCGAATAGGTTTCAGCATTAATGGCTATGCGGTAGCCTCCTCGGCTCTGCTATGCTAGCAATATTAAATAGGAACTTTAGCTTGATGCTTTCTTCTGCAAATTTAGTCTTTCTGTAATCTGACTCTATATCTGTACCAGGGCAACTTCCTCCTGGCTTATGAGGCTCTAGGCTTTAGCCTCAATATCCAGCAGAGCCAAGTGTGCTCTGCTGGCTTGCTTCCTTCTCCCAGCAGGGAGGCTACTAGACTGATCTCACTAACTAACTCCTCCTCTTTTAAGAGGGTAAGAGAGCTGAAACATACAAGTCCATCCTCTGCCTGTAGCTCTGCCAGGTCTGCTTCCATCTTGTGGTGAACCAGGTAATTACATGAACATAACCAGTTACATAGGAATAAATATGCACACAATGGAAGACTTGCATAAAACACACAGAATGACATGTTATTAGCCCATAGGAGATAGTAGCAAAGTGCAGAGAGTGGTAATGGCACTCTGTGTCATTACACTCGCCCTTACTTAAGAACCAAGCCGCCCTTGGCTTGTGCTTAGGGTAGGTAGATATACATGTATACGTATGCTCTCAGGGTACCAAAATAGATAAAGTGCTGCATGAAAATACACACACATATTAAGACTAAGACACAGCTACCACAAGGTCTCTCTGGCCGTATGAGTAGGGTGTCCGAGAACAGTTTTCTTCTCGGGTATAACCAGAGAACCAAAAGTTGTGCACTAATCGCTCATTCCTGATTTTACTTTGAATATCGGGCCACTAATACCAAAGAAAGCGCAGGGGTGTCTTACTCTTTATTCCTACCAATATGCAATAAAACACCCGTAAATGGAAGGGTGGCTTAATCCTGTATTCCCCTCCAACAAGAAGGTCTAATTATGCTTTACGAGTCATCACCTTGATGAACGATTGAGTAGCTAAACATTTTTATCCCAAGCCGGTACACTAGGCCTTAGGACATACTCAACCTTGGCCAAACACTAGGTGCAATTTAGGAGGATGAGTCACAACTCAAAACTCTCCAATGAAGAATACTTTAGGAGGAGGAGCCTTTTCTCCTACCACTCCAGGAACACACAATTAGCAGCGGGTTACCCTTAACTGTGTTAAGACTGCTTGGAACATAACCACTCGGTTCCTTTAAAGATAAGGACCATTAGTTTTTTGACTGTACTCAGAGGCAGTATATAATGAGCAAGGAACAATTAGGCCTGCTTGGCGCGTACCAGGCGCACTCAGAGGCAGTCCAAGTGAGCAACAAAGTAAGGTGCTGACCATCTGGCTAACATTATAACATGCAAAGTCATACAATAAAGTGCATAATAAAACATATTGCTGCACCTGAAAAGGAATGCATACTATAGGCACATTAATCTTATACGTTGCTGAAACCTAAAAAATATTAGTGCAAATAATTAAGGCACATTTTTAATAATGCAATAGGATGCAAAAATATGATAGTAGAAATCACAAAGAGCTCAGGTACACTTTTAAGTCTATTCCTTGGGTATAGGCTTGTAGCGTTGCAAAACTGGAACTTGAAGTGCAATAGTCCTTTTGTAATCCACAGGAAATAGCAATGTCATTTGTAATCCAAGTCATTATTTGTAATCCACATGAGGTAGCAAAAGTTAGTTGTAATCAATCCACATGGATAAAACAGTAGCAAAGGTCCATGAGAACCTTTTTTCAAAAGGGGCTCCCAATCAACCTGAAAAGGGGGTAAAAAGGAAAAAATGCCGTTTGGCACAACTTGGAGATATTTGTAGCTGGGAGGAGTCCTTACTGTACATGACCAGTCAAGTGAGGCAAAAATGACAATCTAAAACAAAACATGAATAATAAAACATGGCCAACAGGCTGTTACCGTGTAGGATCAGTCTATGTCGTGGGTCCCATAAGTCTTTATTTTCCTTTCACTTGAGTGTTGAGTTGGGCTCCTCAAATGAAGCTCCTCAGGTCCTCTGCGCTACTGGAGCTGGAGAAGGACAGCAGGGGTTGCTCCTGCCTCTGGTAGTCCATGGTAGCGGCTGTGGTAGAGCGCCACCACGCTCCTGTGGCGGAATCAGGAAAAGACTGGGTGGTCGTGCTTTTCATAGCGGCAGCTACCTTCTGTTTGCAAGGAGCTGGTGCTCCTGCCGTAGAAAATGGAGCCAATATCTCTGGCTGCAACGGTTCCGGCAATGAGGGCTCCAGTGCAATTGGCCTTACCACCGACGGTGTGGATTCCACAGCAGCTGGTAGGTCATGATGTTTGGATTAAGTAACAGGGAGGTGCTGGATACTCCAACCAGGTGCTGGGTTACTGTAGGAGATGGAGATAGACCAGGTATCAGTGGCTCCGGCTCTGGTTCGGGTTGAACGCCAAATCGCAAGACGCTATCTAGTAATTCTCGCAAGCAGTGCACCTTCCCGGTGGCCGCTGGATCCTCCTGCCAGTGCTCTGGTATCAGGTCAGGAACCCGGGGTTTTGGTAATAGGCTCACCCCGGTGGCAAAGGGGCCTTTGGCGGACTGCATGGGGGTGTAGACCACCTGCTCCCCTTGGTGCAAGCTGTGCTGGGCTTGAGGCAGGTGCGGCCGCTTAACAGAAAGCCGATCCACAAAAAGTTCCATTCTGGACCTGTCTTCCTTAATGAAGCTGCTGCCCCATTCCACATTGAACCATAACACAGTTCCAATTCTCCTTTCCAACTCAGGGTTGCCAGGCAAAGGTCGGTCTAACAGTCGGACGACCCAGCTTTCCACCGCCTTTCTATATTCCCATGTATCGGTGGCGTGGGCCGTAACCCGAAGAGGCACAACGGGATTGAGGCAGTCTTGCTCCCAGCTCTTCTGGAGCAGGTCTCTTGTCCTCTGGTAGCTCGTCTCCCCAGCACATGTTCGTCCAATCTGGTTGTCGAGGTTTCTCCATCTTTTCCTCTAAAATGCGGGAGATGACTGAAGATGAAGGCGGGACCCCAAAGTTGGAGCTCTCTCTTCCTCCCTCAGCACTGTGATGCTATTCCCTGTAGGAAGGGCTAGGTTTTGGCACTTCCGCCGGGGGCGTTACTTTAGTTTCCCACTTCTGGACATGAAAAAAATACTGCGCCATTGCATATAAAAAGGGCGATTTAACTCTTCGGGCACCGTCGCACAGCGTTTTTCACCGGTTGCTCCGCAATAAAGTGATCAAAGTCTATAATAATATGGCACACAGTTTGGTACAGTTCTGAATCCTGTTCTCAATGGCACACAATTTAACATTGTTCTGCATCCTGTTCGTAATGCCAAATGATGCCAGCAGGCACCAATGTCTGGGGTATCCCTTACCCTTTAAGAGGTTTTTACGATATATGTCCCTCTGACAGAGTAAGCTGTTGAGACACCAGTTGCATTTAAGCAACGAGGACCTGGAGTCCCCTTTAAGTATAGTGTTTGTACCCAGATGTAGGACTGCCAGAGTGGTGTAGAGTGACCTACAATCTCCCTGAAGGTGTTATAAGCACGTGTCACGGTGCTCCTACCTGGATATCCTTGGATCTCAGACGTGGTCATCCGAAGCAGTGCAAAAGGGGTGATTAACTTGGATGATGAAGGAATAAAGTTTAGTCCAGACTTTGAGATGAAATTCAAATGCAGCTTTACTTTGGTAAACGTTTCCACAACAGTTTACAGGCGTTATCTTGGTTTCCAATAGGTTTCAGCATTATTGGCAGGCATTAAACTCGGCTCTGCCATGCTAGCAATATTAAATAGGAACTTTAGCTTGATGCTTTCTGCTGCAACTTTAGTCTTTCTGTAATCTGACTCGATATCCGTACCAGGGCAACTTCCTCCTGGCTTATGAGGCTCTAGGCTTTAGCCTCAAGATCCAGCAGAGCCAAGCATTCTCTGCTGGCTTGCTTCCTTCTCCCAGCAGGGAGGCTACTGGACTGATCTCACTAACTAACTCCTCCTCTTCTAAGAGGGTAAGAAAGCTGAAACAGATCGGTCCATCCATTGCCTGTAGCTCTGCCAGGTCTGCTTCCACCTTGTGGTGAACTAGGTAATTACATGAACATAACCGGTTACATAGGAATAAATATGCACACAATGGAAGACTTGCATAAAATACACAGAATGACATGTTATTAGCCCATAGGAGATAGTAGCAAGGTGTAAATAGTGGTAATAGCACTCTGGGTCATTACACATTGCTGTCATGTTGCAATTTATTGCCACAAGTACAGCAAAACCTTGTAAAAATGTGGGGAAGATTTATCATACTGGTGTAAAGGAGAATTGGCTTAGTTGCCCATAGCAACCAATCAGATTCCACCTTTCATTTTCCAAGGGAGCTCTGATAAATGAAAGGTGGAATCTGATTGGTTGCTTTGGGCAACTAAGCCAGTTTTCCTTTACACCAGTCTTCATAAATGTACCCGTGTCTTTGCAAAATCAGGTCAAAACAACAGCATTTAGCCCCGAACCAGGGTGTGACCCGAGTGAAGAAAGGGTGCGCCCTCCTTTAATTGCATGGCTCTAGGTAGCAAAGGTGTGAGGAAAGCCACTGTGCTTGACTATTTCATCCAGTGCCGCTACCACTCCCATCCTCTGCTCCAGCTCCTCAGTTACTTGCTGCACACCCACCACTCTGTGGCCCTGAAACTCAGCATTGGGGCTCACGCACACGACCGCTGTCGGCCCGTGCCCATATTGCGGCCTGCAAACAGGGGGTCTGCAATATACAGGCACTGGCCATTTCTGCACTCCATCATGGATGCAGATCTATTCACTTGAATGGGTCCGCAATCCTGAAGGTGCGGTACGGAACGGAGGCACGAAACCCCACGGAAGTACTAAGGAGTGAGTTTTCTGCCCGTGCCTCTGCATGCTCTATGGGGTGCTTTTTGGGGTGCAGACTGTCGGATGCGGATTGCGGACCCAATTCAAGTGAATGGGTCCTGCGTCTGCATGCGGTGGCCCTACGGTAGGTGCCCGTGCATTGCGAACTGCAATTTACCGTCAGCAGCAAGGGTCTAGCCGGTACGCGTTCGTGTGCATGAACCCTTATGCAATAATTGCAACTCTGGCACCTTTATCCAGCAAACATTTAACCATCTTCTCACTGGCATCCAAGGCAACTGCCTATTCTGCCTAGCCCTCATCCCTTACTTGCAGCATAGATACATTCACTTGTTTTCTGCACAGCAGATGGCCAGAAATGTTCGTGGAAAGATAACTCGGTCCCCTCATTCTTAACATAAGCTGGGTTCCTAGAAGTTGGACCCTCACCATTCATATTGTTATTAGTGTGGATCGCGTATATTCTAATCGCGAATTTTTATTGCGAATATCCGCACTTCGAGAATTCGCGAAGATGTAGAACATAGTCCTATATATTCATAATCGCGAATATTCGAGATTTTTTTTTTATCAGTAACCTCGCTTCTTACTTGTGGGCCAATGAGAAGGCTGCAATATCTTTGTCTGAGCTTAGCAACATTCCTAGCAACCAATAGGAAAGTTTCCTACCCCTTACTATATATGAACCTCCCCAGCAGCCATTTTCGGCTGTTTTTTTGCAGTTCTTAGAGAGAGAGCAGTGACATTGCTGTGCTCTGTGCTTTCATCTGGATCCTATTTCTTATCCAATTACATTAGATAGTTAGTAAGCTCATATATTTAATACAGTTAGTTAGTGGGAGATAGTCAGTGTAGGTTAGATAGTGATATAGTGTAGCTGATAGGTTCCAGTGCAGGGTGTTAGGTAGTGTGATAGGAATTACTGTTTCTCTGCTGTCCATACATACATGCTACAGACATAGTGCTGTGATGTCACAACAATACTTAGTGCACCAATCAGTAATATCTACTCAGACCTGATCAAATGTGAAGTTGCATGTATTGTGCAAAAAATATGCGCATCATTAGTGCCGATTTGCGCAAGCGCGAAAATATTGACTGGAGATCACGAATTCTAGAATTTGTGAATTTATTGCGAAATATCGCGAAAAGGAATATTGCCTATGCTGCTCATCACTAAATTTGTTATGGCATATCCTAGCATTATGTCATAATATTGCAAGATGAGACTACCCCTTTAATGGGATTGCATGAACTTAAATTTTCTTGCTAGTGTAGAGAATCTTGAAGATAACAGCTTTCTGTAAAATGGGTTAAATACAGTTGTACTCATAGGTTTACATACCTTTGCAGAATTTATGGTTTCTTAACCATTGTTCAGAGAATATGAATGATAACACAAACATTTTTCTGTCACTCATGGTTAGTGGTCGGCTGAAGTCATTTATTGTCAAACAACTGTGTTTACTCTTTATAAATCATAATCACAACACAAACTACCCAAATCACCCTGATCAAAAGTTTACATACCCCAGTTCTTAATACTGTGTATTGCTCCTGTTAACATCAATGACAGCTTGAAGTCTTTTGTGGTAGTTGTGGATGAAGCTCTTTATCTTCTCAGATGGTAAAGCTGACCATTCTTCCTGGCAAAAAGCCTCCAGTTCCTCTAAATTCTTGGGCTGTCTTGCATGAACTGCACGTTTGAGGTCTCCCCAGAGCGGCTCAATGATCTTGAGGTCTGGAGACTGAGATGGCCACTCCAGAACCTTCACTTTATTTTGCTGTAGCCAATGACAGGTCGACTTGGCCTTGTGTTTTGGATAATTGTCATGTTGGAATGTCCAAGTAAGTCCCATGCGTAGCTTCCGGGATGATAAATTGCAAATTTTCCACCAGTATTTGTTGATACTTTACTGCATTCATATTGCCATCAATTCTGACCAAATTTCATGTGCCTTTGTAGCTCACACATCCCCAAAACATCAGCTATCAACCATCATGTTTTACAGTAGGAATGGTGTACCTTTCATTATAGGCCTTGTTGACTCCTCTCCAAATGTAGCATTTATGGTTGTGTCCAAACAGTTCGATTTTAGTCTCATCACTCCAAATGACTTTGTGCCAGAAGGTTTGAGGCTTGTCTCTGTGCTGTTTGGCATATTGTAAGCGGGATACTTTGTGGCATTTGCGTAGTAATGGCTTTCTTCTGTTAACTCAACCATGCAGCCCATTTTTCTTCAAGTGCCTCCTTATTGTGCATCTTGAAACGGCCACACCACATTCTTTCAGTCCTGTATTTCACCTTAAGTTATTTGTGCGTTTTTCTTTGCATCCAGAACAATGTTTCTGGCAGTTGTGGCTGAAAATTTGCACTCATCATCCCAGAAGGTGCGTATGGGACATACTTGGCCATTCCAATATGACAATGATCCAAAACACAAGGCCAAGTCGACCTGTCATTGGCTACAGGAAAATAAAGTGAAGGTTCTGGAGTGGCCATCTCAGTCTCCAGAACTCAATATCATTGACCTCAAACATGCAGTTCATGCAAGACAGCCCAAGAATTTAGAGGAACTGGAGGATTTTTGCCAGGAAGAATTGGTAGCTTTACCATCTGAGAAGATAAAGAACCTCATTCACAACTACCACAAAAGACTTCAAGCTGTCATTGATGTTAGGGGGCAATACATGGTATTAAGAACTGGAGTATGTAAACTTTTGATCAGGGTGATTTGGGTCGTTTGTGTTGTGATTATGATTTAAAAAGAGTAAACACAGTTGTTTGACAATAAATGACTTCAGTCGACCACTAACTATGAGTGACAGAAACATTTCTGTGTTATCATTTATATTCTCTGGACAATGGTTAGGAAATTAAATAAATTCTGCAAGGGTATGTAAACTTTTGATCACAACTGTATAAGCCATTATATTTGTCTTTATTGTGGAGTCTCTTAATATGTTTACTTTGCATAACTTTCTGGTTCTTCAAGAATACTGTCATACTGTAAAATGGGTAAGAGTGAATGTCTGACAAACCTGCTAATAAAGATATATACAATATAGTCAGACCATTGTTCTGGATATAGAGAAGAACTATATATAGACATTCCAGCAACCACATCTAGCCAACAGTAACCATTAATTATGCGGTCCTTCCTAGAGGAATACAATTGTTCCCTTTTTAAATGAGGTTTCCTAGGTTTAAACTAAAACAGACTGGCTGTTGCATGCGGCGTACAATAACAAAAGAGTAAGTCCCATAGTCCCCACTGGTGTCTATTTTACTTGACTGAAGCCCTAAACAAGCACTGCTCGACAAAAGACCCTTCACATTGTGTCAGAGGTGTAGCTAGGCTTTCCTGCACCTGGAGCAAGGATCCCATGTTAAATCCCCAGCAGGGGGTGCTGTACTGGTCTGTAAGACCGAGCCACTCCAATGTATAACCTAGGTAATCTAGGGCCTTTCCCATTAGTGCTACCACACAGTACTAAAGCCCAGCTTTGTGCCCCTTCACAGTAGTTATGCCCACTTTGTGGCCCTTCACAGTAGTTATGCCTACTTAGTGGCCTCTTCACATTAGTTATGACTACTTTGTGGCCCCTTCACAGTAGTTATGCCTATCTTTTTTGCCCCTTCACAATAGTTATGCCCACCTTTTTGCCCCTTAAGAGTAGTTATGCCCACCTTTGATCCCCTTCACAGTAGTAATGCCCACTTTTGAGCCCCCTCACAGTAATAATGCCCACTTATGTGCCCCTTAAACTTAAACACTAGTTAAGTCCTTGTTGTGGCACCTTCACAGTAGTAATGCCCACCTTTGTGCCCCCTCACAGTAGTTATGCCCACCTTTGTGCCCCCTCACACTAGTTATGCCTACCTTTGTGCCCCCTTAGAGCAGTTATGCCCGATTTTGTGCCCCTTCACAGTAGTTATACTCACCTTTGTGCCCCTTCACAGTAGTTATTCCCACTTCACAGTGGTTATGTCCTCCCTGTGCCCCTCTCCCCCTTTGACGTCTAGTGCCCTCTCCAATTCCATGAAAAAAAAAAAAAACAGATACCTGTTCCCTGATGATCAGTACATCCAGTTGGCTGTGCAGGAGGCTGATTCCTGGGCTTTCACTGCTCCTCCCATACAGCCAGCAGCGCGATGTTCGGCCTGCAGGGGAGCGCTGATGATCAGCAGAAGGGTGAAGCAGGTAGTGGACGGGCGGATGGAAATAAACCGTCAGCGTGTTCTCCCCCTAGCCTCTGCACCCAGAGCACTTGCCCCTGGTGCCCCCTCACTACACCCCTGTGCCTAGTGATGGGGCATGATCGATTGTTAAAGTGAATCTTAGTATACAGGAGAAGATCGCTGTCCAGAAGATGAGCACAGTGACTGAATTATCTTGACTGTATTTTATTGAGATTTTATGTGATAGATAGGGATGAGCGAACCCCAACTTGGGTTCGGTGTTCAGATGGGTTAGGGAAACGGAATATAACGGAATTCGTAGACAGAATGCAAAACGAAAGCCTTTAAGATGCATTCTATTTTGATCCGTCATAATAGAAGTGTATGGCCGTTAAAGGCTTCCGTTTTGCATTCCATCGACGAATTTCATTATATTCTGTTTCCCTAATCCCCCCGAACACCAAACCCGATGAAGTTTGGGTTCGCTCATCCACAGTGATAGACCAACACAAAGTAACAAGTATGTGTGGAGTGAAAAGAAAATGATACATGGTTACATGTGGAAAGAGTGGTGTACATTTGTACTCAGCTCCCCTGACCTAAAGGGGTTTTCCTGGATTTTGATACTGATGACCTATCCTCGGTATAGGTCATCAGTATCTGATCGGTGGGGGTCTAACACCTGGTACCTCCACTGATCAGCTGGCAACCACGGCCTTCTCCATGCTTGCCAAGCAGGGGCGGACTGGGCCGGGGGGCAATTGCCCCCCGGGCCCCTCTGTTGCCTCTGTAAACGGGCCCCTCTGTAGTGCATGTGCCCTGCCGCGGCCCTGGTGACAAGTGGGGGCGGCCGGCGGCAGGGCACAGGGAGATGAACGCTTCCACTGTGGAAGCGTTCATCTCCATAGTCATCTGTATCGCCGTCCTCAGGACGGCGATACAGATGGCTGTGCTGCGGCAGAGCAGGGAGAGGCGTGTCCCCTCCCTGTTCCTCTGATAGGCTGCCGGCCTAGTGCTGGCAGCCTATCAGAGGCTGGTGCAGGCGGCGCGATGACGTCATCGCGCCGCCGAGCGGTACAGCAAGGGACACAGGCCAGAAGAGGCCTGCATCGCATCGCTGGAGGTAAGTATAACTGTTATTTGTATGTTTGTTTGTTTGTTTTTGTGTTTTTGGGGCTACTGGCACATAAGATAAGGGGGAATCTACTGGCACATAAGATAAAGGGGGAATCTACTGGCACATAAGATAAAGGGGGGAATCTACTGGCACATAAGATAAAGGGGGAATCTACTGGCACATAAGATAAAGGGGGAGGAATATAATGGCACATAAGATAAGGGGGGAATCTACTGGCACATAAGATAAAGGGGGAATCTACTGGCACATAAGATAAGGGGGAATCTACTGGCACATAAGATAAAGGGGGAGGAATATAATGGCACATAAGATAAGGGGGAATCTACTGGCACATAAGATAAAGGGGGAATCTACTGGCACATAAGATAAGGGGGAATCTACTGGCACATAAGATAAAGGGGGAATCTACTGGCACATAAGATAAAGGGGGAATCTACTGGCACATAAGATAAGGGGGAATCTACTGGCACATGATAAAGTGAGGGGGGATTCTACTGGCACATGATAAAGTGAGGGGGGATTCTACTGGCACATGATAAGGTGAGGGGGGATTCTACTGGCACATGATAAGGTGAGGGGGATTCTACTGGCACATAAGGAGGGCGACTGGCACATAAGGAGGGCTACTGGCACATAAGGGGTGCTACTGGCACATAAGGGGTGCTACTGGCACATAAGGGGTGCTACTGGCACATAAGGGGGTGCTACTGGCACATAAGAGGGGCTACTGGCACATAAGGGGGCTACTGGCACATAAGGGGGCTACTGGCACATAAGGGGCGGCTACTGGCACATAAGGGGACGGCTACTGGCACATAAGGGGGACGGCTACTGGCACATAAGGGGACGGCTACTGGCATAAGATAAAGGGGGGGGAATCTACTGGCACATAAGATAAAGGGGGGGGAATCTACTGGCACATAAGATAAGGGGGGGGGGAATCTACTGGCACATGATAAAGTGAGGGGGGGGGGATTCTACTGGCACATGATAAAGTGAGGGGGGGGGATTCTACTGGCACATGATAAGGTGAGGGGGGGGATTCTACTGGCACATGATAAGGTGAGGGGGGGGATTCTACTGGCACATAAGGAGGGCGACTGGCACATAAGGGGGTGCTACTGGCACATAAGGGGGTGCTACTGGCACATAAGGGGGTGCTACTGGCACATAAGGGGGTGCTTCTTCCACATGTTAGCAGTGTCCCCTACATGGCTTGTGGCAAACTGCAAATGGGACTTTTTATGGCTTGCTTTCAAAAATGAGTTTCTTCTTGCCACTCTTCCATAAAGGCCAGATTTGTGGAGTACATAACTAATAGTTGTCCTGTGGACAGATTCACCCACCTGAGCTGTGGATCTCTGCAGCTCATCCAGAGTGACCATAGGCCTCTTGGCTGCTTCTCTAATTACTGCTCTTCTTGCCTGGGCTGTCAGTTTAGGTGGACGGCTATATGTTGGTAGGTTTGCAGTTGTGCCATAAGCCTTCTTTTTTCCGATGATGGACTGAAGAGTGCTCCGGGAGATCTTCAGATCCTGGGATATTTGTTTATAACCTAAACCTGCTTTACACTTCTTCACAACTTTATCCCTGACCTGTCTGGTGTGTTCCTTGGTTTTCATGATGCTGTTTGATCACAAATGTTCTCAAACAAACCTTTGAGGCCTTCACAGAACAGCTGTAGTTATACAGAGAATAAATTAAACACAGAGGGACTCTATTTACTAATTAGGTGACTTCTGTTGGCAGTTACACAGGATTAGGGGTATCAGAGTATAGGTGGCTGAATACAACTGTATACCACACTTTTCAGATAAAAATTTTGAAAATCATGTATCATTTTCTTGTCACTTCACACATACTTGCTACATTGTGTTGGTCTATCACATAAAATCCCAATAAAATACATTTAAGTTTGTGGGTGTAATGTGAAAAAATGTGGAAATGTTCAAGGGGTATAAATACTTTTTCAAGGCTAGGCTTTTTAAATCTAGTACGGCCAAAAAAATAAGTGTCTATTCAGTTTCTTGGTCTGTTTCTACTTGTAAATATTTAATCACTGAGATGTGGAAAATTATTAAAAAGTGATGATTTACAGTAACTTTCCATTGTCATATTACAGGGGTTATCTGGGGTTATGAGAAACTTGAGGAAATGCAGGAAATGGTATAAAATGAAGAAATAAGGCTTGTTCCACACTAGCGTTACAGAGATCCGGCAGGCTGTTTCGTAGTTATGGGGCTAGCAAGCATTTAGGTAGAGTCAGGCAATGCCGGATCCAGAGTGCTCTGGCAGGGAAACAGTGTGCCAGATCCTTTTAACGTAACCTATATTCCTCATGTTAAATTCCCCAACCAAACATGAGCTGCTACTCTGGTAGTTCCTGCCAGCCTTACAGAGATTACTTCATGTACCTCATTCATATAACTCTACAGTCATTCACTGGCCTCAGTGGTCACATGAGATACATGAATCACATGAATTATTTACATGATCTCATGACTGCCCAACCAGCAACAAGGACCATTGGAGACAGCAAACTATATGAGTAAAATCAATAAGTAAAATAAATACTACCACTTAAAGGGGTTTTCCATGAGTTTTTTTTACTTTTGACCTATACTCTGGATAGGTCATCAGTGGGGGTCCAACACCTGGGATCCCTGCCGATCAGCTGGTTGAGAAGGCAGCGGCACTCGCAGTAGCATCGCAGTCTTCTCTCTGCGCACCAGTGAGTTCAATTACATTGTATAGCAGCAGTGCTTGGTATCACAGCAGTCCCATTTACTTCAATAGGACTAAGCTGTGCCTAGGCCATGTGACCGATGAAAGTGATATCACATAACCTAGGCCAGGGATGGCCTCTCCAGCTGTTGTAAAACTACAATTCCCACCATGCGTTGCTGTAGTCTGATAGCTGTAAGCAGTCTTTGCATGCTAGGAGTTGTAGTTTTGAAACAGCTGGAGAGCCACAGTTTGCCCGTCCCGGGCCTAGGCAAAGCTGGAGAAGGCCATGGCATTACTGCCTTCTCGAACGTCTGATCATCAGGGGTCCCAGGTGTCGGACTCCTACTGATCGGATATTGATGACCAGAGGATAGGTCGTCAGTAAAAAAAACTGTCCAAAAACCCCTTAAAAGTATCTTAAAATCCCGCACAACCCCTTAAAATAATTCTGTAATATTTTTGGTGCCACCGGCCTAAGTGTTCCTCAAATTGGAACCCTTGTCAGGAATTCCTCAAAGACATCAGCAGCAAGCGAGGTTCAGGAATTTCCGGTTGTTGTCAGATTGGGAATCGCTGCCCTAATATAGCTGCTTTTAGGTTTGCTACTTTATATCAGTCACCTTTTCCATCCCTCTGGCCTGTTTCGACATCAGAATTGTGAAGAAGATAATTGTCAATAATTATATTAGAACCGTATAAAACGTCATACGTCCTATTTTAATGTAATAGTTGGCCAATATCCGTCCTGCCATGACTCAAAGTTACAGAGTACATCGTGGGCAGTAATCCAATAAGTGACTTCACAATGAAAGTACTGTAGATTATCCTCCAGCTCCATTCTTGATCAGCCAGTCCTTTGTGAGCTGCAGAGCCTGAAGAGTCTGCTGGTGAGTTGCTCTCTCTTTTTGCACTTTCAGTAGATTTTAATTCCATTTACATTAAATGATCTTCATTTTCTTATTGGCCATCCATATTCTAAAAGAAAATGCCATCTTTGTCTCACCTTGCCTTTCAGAGGTATGGATTGTTTGATTAGGTTTGTGTGTCTGGTAAACAGGTTTGTTACCTTGTAATTCTAGTAATACGAAGGTAACCACTGGAAGGGTTATCATGAACGGAACAAGCTTAAGGGGAATGTCCATGGGAGTAAGAAACAATAGCTAAATAGCCCTAAGGTACAGAGTGCATTAAGTCTGCCATGTCGACTTACAGACCGCAGTCTATGGACACGTTTTACAATGATTCTACTGTAAACCAAATATCTATACGGCATCATTTGCTTAGGGACTGAAAAAAAAATATATATATATTTTTTTTTTTCACCCCTGAGCTCCCCATATAGTGGCTTATTCTGCTTATTTCCTTTTAATTTTACCCCCATGCAGCTGGACCTGTGAAGGGAAGCATACTTACCTCTAGATCTCTTCACAGGTCCAACTGAATGGGACGGAATTTAAAAAAACAAGTCAATCCTGGAATAACCCTTTAAGTTCAGAAACTTAACATATGTTATAAGTATATCAGCAATAAACGTGTTCTTAAATTACAGAAGGTGTACACCTTGTTCTCCCTGAAATAAAACTGTTTGTGGCCGCACCTACCTTATTATAGTAATAGAGTCATAGGAATATAGAAAAAGAAAAGATTGAAGAGACTCTCTGTATACAGTACATAACCCAGCTAAGCACTTACTAGAGGTATTGATCAGATGGATGGCAGCTAAATAGTAGTGTGAGCAGTGTATCAGGTCATGTGGCGTCGTATGGTGCCTCTGTGAGACGTGTCAGTGAACATGCGGCTCAGTGGTTGGTACTGGTGCCTTGCAGTGCTGGGGTCGAAAACGATCAGGGACATCTGCATGGAGTTTGTATGTTCTCCCCATGTTTGCTTGGGTTTCCTTCTGGTTTACTCCAAAAATACACAAATAGGCATATTGGCTTCCTATGAAATTGACCCTAGTATGCGTTGTGTGTTGGGGTTGAGTGCCTACATGGCAGCCACTGACTTCCCAGGTAGCCAGGTAGTTGTCTCAGCCACACAACTATCACTTGCGTTCTGAGGATACGGCAGGCAGTTCCATCGCCGGAACTGCCTGACGGATACGGAAATCAGTGTGCAAACGGAAAGCATTTGTAGACGGATCCAGATCTGTATCCGTCTAACAAATGCATTGAAACACCGGATCCATCTCTCTGGTGTCATCCGGAAAAACGGATCCCGTATTTATTTATTTTTGCACTTTTAAAGGTCTGTTTTGCCAAAACACTTGGTGCCGGATCGGGCATTAATTAATTCCAATGTGAAATAATGCCAGATACAGCATTCCGTCAAATGTTCCGGAATTTTGGACAGAGAAAATACCGCAGCATGCTGCGATATTTTCTCCGGCCAAGAACCGTAAGAGTGACTGAACTGAAGACATCCTGATGCATACTGAATGGAATGCTCTCCATTCAGAATGTGTTAGGATAAAACTGATCAGTTTTTTCCCGGTATTGAGCCCCTAAGACAAAACTCAATACAGGAAAACTTTAACGGAAATGTTCGTCATTTTCATTTACAGGGGCTATATACTGTATATATTGCATATATGCGTATATCTTAAAGGAGTTGTCCAGAATTACATAAACATGGCTGCTTTCTGCCAGACACAGTGGCACACCTGTCCACAGGTTGTGAGTGGCATTAAAGCACCGCTGTATTGAATTGAATGGGGCTGCGTTGCAATACCATGTACAGCCTTTGGACTACTAGGGTGCAGTTTCTTTTCTCATCCTGGATAACCCTTTTAAACCCTGCAGGTGCATTTTCTGATATTGGTTACTAGTGATTTACATAGGGATTAATAGCATGGCTGGTGATTAGGTATTTATGGGGCCAACCCAAATTAATTTACATTACAGCAAATAGTTGGGTGACACATTGGTATTAGCTACCATGAAGCTGTGGGAAGCAAGGAGCATTAGAAGGAAGTGGTTTATGAAATTAGATGATGAGAATAGATAACGAATAGTTTCCTCTTTGCTGTTATATCCTATATCGGAAATTCATAGTCATGGGTGTAGCTGGGGAGATGACGCCTCACTTGCTGGGTATGGAGTGGGAACGGGCACCAATGTAACCAGCAACAAGAATAATAAAAAGTTTGATATCTATTATGGCAGCAGCTTTACTTTACACATTGCAGGAGAATTTGACCACCAGCTCAGATTGTTAACCGGATGACTAAATTATGAATACATGTAAGCATACAAGACTGATATAGGTCCACATATGTTGCCCGATGTGGGCCATACCAAGAACCGTTTAACGATTTGTGCTCATTTAAACAGCCTTTACACCGGCCATTCAAAACGAATGAACATTGCTACCATCATTAGTCCCCCATACAGTATACATTATGTCAGCAGGACGTTCCCTGTTTACTTGGGGGATACACTATTGACCAGCAAGCATTTTAATATTTTCATAAAAGTTTCATTCAGCCAGCAAATAAGCATTTTTCTCTTTTTTCGGCTGATTGTGGGGCATTTACTTGGTTGAATAATCAGCTAATTCCCAATCATTGCTAAACCGATCAAGACCACAGATATCTTATTAAATAGAAAAATATCTTTATTAGAAAAATACTTTGCACAAACACAATTTGCTATACAGGAGTAAAGTTCAGGAGAGTAAGTAGATGTAGCAAGTGACACACCTGATACAGGGAAAATTTTGGCTGGGGGTCAAAACACTGCAAATCACATTGAATCAATTATACTAGGTTATATGCAATAGATGTATATAGTTGTACAAAGCTAACACCCCACTTGTTACTTTTAGGCACCAATACCTAAAACTGTTATTTTGTTCCATAAAGTATTAGGTTTGTTTTCTGAAATCTTTGACTATTATGTGTTGGGCAATATGGTGAGAACGGTTAAAGTGACAACCTTATCTGGTTTATGGCAATGTGCTGATTAGGTCAGTTTACCATTAAATGTCTGCCCTAAGGTAAGGTGGCATGGAAAATTAGACTCTTCCCTGCTGACAGGTGGACTTTCCAGAAGGGATTTAATACCATCCTTTGCTGCCTGGATTCATTTTTCCATCACATTATATACTGCTCATATCCAGGGGTTACAGCCAACCTGCAATTCAGCGTCGGAGGCCATGCTTGCACACTATAAGAAAAGGCTAGTGAGCAAGCACGGCCACCGGTTGAAAGGTTGTTGTAACCATGGAAATAAGCAGTGCATAATGTGATGGAAAAATGAATCCAGCCAGCAAAGGAAGCAATATGGACAATCACAATACATTAGTAAGTGCCTTGTATTAACTGTCTCTACATGATGAATGCCATTTGCTGAAGTGAGACAACCCCTTTAATAAAGGTTAAAATGCCTGAAAAAAAACAACTTTCCCTGTAATGAGGCCCATAAACATGCCATGATGTGCAGAACTAGAGTTATAAAATATTGGATTCTTTGTGGCTCTTAAACATGTAATGGCTCATCTGAAGACAACCACACCCTTTAATATGTGTTTCTGGACCAAGCATGTTAGTAATAAGTAACTTTTTATGTAATAGTGCTACAGTTCGGCAGGCTGCTAGCACGCTCACTAACCCGGCTCACAATGTATCTTATAGAGAACTTATACCATATAAGCATATAATAATATATAAATATTAAGATTTATTAAAAGAGTACTCCAGGAATAGCAAAAGAATAAATGTAATGTAAAACTATTGCAAATAAAATGGAATCAGTTCCCCCTTCAATAGTAATAATTGCTGCAGGACCCTCGCGGTAACAGTAAGCGAAGGCCCTGCAGCAATTATTACTATTGAAGGCAGAATTGATTACAATTTAATTGCAATAGTTTTATATTACGGACGGGGTTAGTGGAGTGCCAGCTTATTATATTTTCTTTTCAATACACAAATCCGGCATGCCAAAGTGTAGCACTATAACGTAAAACATTACTTAGGCTACTTTCACGTCTGCGTTTTTGCTGCATTTGTCATGGATCAGCAAAAACACTTCCCTTAGGATAATACAACCATCTGCTTCTGTTATGAACGTATCCGCTTGCATTATCCCTAAAATAGCCATGAGTTATCCGTCACTGAAACCATTGTAAGTTAATGGGCCCTGGATCTGTTTTATTTTGTGTCCGAGAAAACAGATCTGGCACCATTGACTTACATTGTGTTTCATGCCGGATCCGTCTTGCTCCAAATCCCAAAACGCACTCAAAAACACGGCTTGATTACTAGGAACTATGGACTGGGGTATATTTTAGGAAATTAACTTGTCTACCATAAAAGTAGGATTAAAGGGGTATTTCTTATCACTAAGGAATGCCCTCAGTGTCAGAAAAGTGTTGGTCTCTCCTTTACTTCTGCAGGTCCTTTCTAGAGATAAGAGCAGGGCCCAGAGGTGGGGCCTGCACCTATCTGATTCTGATAGCATATCCTAGTGATATCCCATCAATATCTGAAATGTGCCAACTTATTGACTCATAAAATGTGGGATATAAAATGGTGCAACAGAAACGCATTACAATGAATAATGTATATTAATATACATATGTACTGTATATATTATGACGTCAACGTGTCCCCGATTTACAGAAGCACATCACACAAAGTATAATTGGCCTTCTATGCCTTATTTCTCAGAAAATATTAAAATGAGGGAAAAGATCCATGTGTGACGTTATCTTAAAGCATCTTTAGATATAGGATAGTCACCAGTACTGCAAGAAGAGTTTGTTGGCTTTGGCCACCTACGCAGCAGGGTGAGCACATTAGTCATCGTCCTGTCCTTATCTTATGTAGGAGACGGGGCAGAGTTGAGGAGAACCAATGCAGGACCAGTCCTCCTCCTAGACAAATGTATGCAGTGGACAGCACTCCCAGTAGTCAGAATGTGTGGGTGCTTGCCTCAAGCGGATTTGGGTCAACTCACTCCACCACAGATAGTCCAAAAGGAACAGGGATAGAGGCTGCACTCCAATTTGCTGCAAATAAACGCTACTCTTTAATCCACAGATGCAACGTTTTGGCCCTTTTTAACAAGCTTTAACCTGTGCTTGAAAAAGGCTATGTCAGCCAAAACGTTGCCTCTAAATTAAAGAGTAGCATTTGTTTGCAAGAAATTGTAGTGCTGCCTCTTTCTCCTATCCTATGGTGTGAGCCGGCAGCGGGAGAGAAGCCTCATTGTAACTCATGCTAGAGGGCTTACTATGTTCTATATTTAGACTAGTACCCTGAACACATCACGTCAACTGGTTTCAGGGCAAATAAAATTAACCTGGCAGCTTATACGCAAACCTGCATCTCTTGCAATGGTTAATGTGCAGCAGTAAAATGTGCACACCCATGTAGTAAAATTATTTAATATGTAATCTTTTAAGTTTCCTTTGTTTATTGAGCCTTGCAAAGTGTACTGGTCGGTTATAGGATAAGTATATTTTCATGTATAAGTAATAATAATAAATAATTGCAATGATTTAGAAATGGTCGAAGAATTCATGTTTGACTATACACCAAATAAATATGCAGCTTCATTAAAGGGGTTTTTCGGGATAGGTCATCAGTATCTGATTGGTGGGGGTCCGACACCCGAGATCGTTCATTTCAATGGGCCTGAGCTCGATATCAAGCACAGCCGCTATACAATGTACGGCGCTGTGCGTGGTAAGCTGCCAGAAGGCCACGGTAGGGCCAGTGCCTTCTCAAAACAGCTGATCGGCAGGGGTCCCGGGTGTCAGACACCAATCACCAATCAGATACTGATGACCAGGGGATATTTCATCAGTATCAAGATGTCGGAAATCCCCTTTAATGTTGGAATAAAGTATCATATGTTCTGGAAATTTACCGAGCATACAATAGGCCACTTCCTTCTAAAGAGGAAGTTATTCTACTTTTTTTTTTAGGAATGCAAATAGATTACTATCCTGTGAACTAAAACAGATCCACTTGAGTTTCCACTTGAGTTATTATCTGTTTTTTATATTTTATTTTTAAGGACATGGCATGCCAAAGTATCTTTATTGGTTGCTTGTTTCTTTAAATGGACACAGTTATCTGAGAGACTGCTCAAAAGTTTAATAAATATATATACATACAGGGGCGTAGCTATAGGGGGTGCAGAGGTTGCTGTCACTACCTGCCCCAGGAGCCTGAGGGGGCTCAAAGTGCCACATAAGAAGACCCTGGTATTATAGAAAGTGCCTGAAGATCAGGTTACTCCTCTGGCTGGAGGTAAGGGGTTAGACAAGAAATTGGCTTGGGGGGGGGTGCAGTTTCAATTTTTGTCTCAGGCAGCTATGTACTTCCCTGCCCCTGGCCACAAAGCATTAAGGGAAGCTGAACACTTGCACCAGGGCCCATGAGCCTTTAGCCACGCCCTGTGTGTTTTTATATATATATATACACCGTATATACTGGAGATATGTTGCCTTTACTCTTTAGATTGGTCGGACAGCCAGTCCATGACATGCTTCCTGGCTGGCTGGTTGATTGACAGTCTCCATGGCAGTCAGCTGCAGGGAGAGGCATAAGCAGAGCAGTAGGTGGATGGAGAGATGTACATGGCGCCACTTATCCACTGTGAGGAGAGCATGTCCGCCCCCAAGCCCGGCTGATGTACTTTTGAACTACTACAATAAAGTTTTGGACCTTTTAATACACTGGTGAGTGCCGCTGGTTTCATCTCTTGTGTAAATAGCATTCTATGGACTTTATATATACCTTACCCAGCACAGCACCGCAGCACGTATTGTACGGTGAATGGTGGAAGGAGCGGAGAGTCTGGTAGTGCCGCCCCATATCTGATTTCTGTTGTGATTGATGTACATGGTCAGGTTGGTGCTTTGCACTACCATGCTATAAGAAGTACCAGTAAGGGCTAGATAAAAGGAGGATTTGGTAGCAACAGGGTAAGTGTGGATGGTCCACATGAAGTTCTTATTAGAGCTGCTATTGACCTGTGAAGACGTTAGGCCTGAGGCTTGATCCAACTGGTAGGATTAAGATGTGTGCTACAAGCCAGCATAGGCCTGGACATTAGGCATATTGCAGAACTGGCGGCTGAGAGCAGCTTGCCCATATGAAAGATTGGGCAAGGGTGGAGTGGTATCTAGGGGACACGACACGGAACCTGAGGAGAAGCTTAGCAGAGGTTCACCTAATCTCTGAAGGGAGCAAGGCCTGCTTATCCTGGAAGTAAATGGTGAGCCAACAACGTGACCCCTTGTGCAACAAGGGCTGGGGAGCTTTCCTGTGGAAGAGGATAGTTTGCAGTACCAGGTGAAGGTAGCTGTGGTGGGAGTCTGCTTTATCTCTGCTTTGGAGATAATGTCAGCCTAGAGGAAACCAGTGTGGGGTGAGCAATGCTGAGTTCAAACCCAAGGGAGGCTATAAATTGTGTCGGTCAAGGCTGTAACAAAGGCCAGTTCTGCAGGGACTAGAAAGAAGCTATAGGCTTGGAGAACTAAGCTATAGTCTATTAGATTCAGTTGTGAGGTGTTTCAGACACAGTGGTTCATCCCTGGAAGTTGGGGCTGCATGACTAGCGCCCTTGACAGGCGGGCCTGTGTAAAAAGTAATGGTGGTCTTAAGAGTAGGGTCTGGGATGGAAGGAACATTGCTCTGAAGAATAGGGCTTGGGATAAGAGGAATATTTGCTGAATGTTTGGTTGAAGGTAAATTGGCAGTTGAGGCCTGTAGGTAACCCAATTTGGGGTGTGAAGTAACAGGGATGTGAAAAGGATTTCAGAAGATGTCGCAGCACTCTCAATCCAATATTCGTGTTTATTCACACCGAAGAAAAGCAACGTTTCGACACACAGGTCTTTCTCAAGCTACGAGTAGCTTGAGAAAGACCTGTGTGTCGAAACGTTGCTTTTCTTCGGTGTCAATAAACACGAATATTGGATTGAGAGTGCTGTGACATCTTCTGAAATCCTTTTTGCATTTGAGGGGTCTCTGAGGCTGGGACCTGACGCCGTGAGCACCGCCGCAATAACATTGAGCAATTTTCCAGCTAGTGGTGCTGTCCTACTCAGTTTCTTTTGGTAACAGGGATTTGGCTTCTGTGGAGTGAATAGGAAACTGAGATAGAGGGTTACACACCTATTTAGTTTTACATTATTAGTTAAAAGGGTTGTCCGACCCCCAAAGTAATTTAAGGCCGGGTTCACATAACCGTTTAGTTTTAGTTTTCCGTTCTTCTGAAGAAAGTCAGAAAGTTTGAATTTTAATATTTTTAAAAACTTTTTTTTTCTTTTACACTTTTTAAAAGTTTCCCTAGGGCACTTGAACATATGATCATCAGATTGCTTCTCTCTTAGACTCCAATGTATTAGCACTGGAGTCGATGAGACTCCAGTAGTATAAGGCAGGTTCTCCATAGGATCATTGCTGTGGCATCCTTGGATCCTTCAGGGGGACTGAGGCTGCCGCAGAGAATGAACAGCTTCCCAATCGCCACATTTGAACACGGCATCTACAGGGTTAAATGTCTGCGATTGGCTCTATTGCCAGTTAAAGACGTTAGCTCCAGGTGTCTGCTGTTTAAGACAGCGGGCAACCGGCGGCTATGGCGGGCACTGCACTTGCAAGCAGGCGCTATGTTTAAATACCTGACTTCTGCCATAAATTTATGGTGGGTGGTCAGAAAGGGGTTTTCCCATCTTAACATTAGTGGCTCATTGCTAGAATACACCAAAAATGTCAGATAAATGCAGGACCCAGAGGTGGGACCCGCACCTACCTCCAGAACAGGGCCCCCAAAGTGAAGGGAGGGCAGCCATGCATGTGGGGCCATCCTGTATTCACTGTTATGGGAGTTCCACAATAGCTGAGCACTGACTGAAGTACAGTATTTTCACTAATCCTATAGTGGCTAATGGAGAGGTGGCGGAGCTTGTGCAGCTTGCTTTCCATTCACTGCTATGGATCTTTCAAAAATAGCAGAATACGCTTACTCGGCTACTTTCAGAGGTCTTATGGCAGGGAATAGTGATGATGAATCAAATACTCAGTGTTCTGTCCTTTACTTCCGACGCCCTGTTCTGGACATACTATAGAAGCAGGTCTCAGTGGTGGTCCCAGTAGTGTACCTGTTTTTTTTTTTTATAGCTAACCCGTTTTGAATCGTCACTAGATGGCTGAACTTCTGTCTAAATGGACCCATTAACTTTAATAAGATCTGCATGGCCATCAAAATGGACAAAAATAGGACACGTCTTTTTTTTGGATGTCCATTATTCACGGGGCCATTAAAAACATGGACATGCGAATAGTCCCATAGACCTGAAAACACCCGGGTTAATGTACAGTAATTCCTTTGCACAAATAAGGCACAGCCAAGAACACATTTAAGCAATCAAGTCTATGAAAGAAAATGAGAATTGCAGATCATTTTCTATTTGCAGACGTTGACTCTTTGAAGTGAATCTGTCAATCAGACAAACCTCTTTAACTGATGCAGAAAAGAAAATCAGGCCTGGATGCTCCAGCATATATATTATATTAAATGTGGTTATATCTAGTGTTGAGCGCGAATATTCGAATAGCGAATTTTTTTAGCGAATATTTCGAATATAGCGCTATAAATTCGCTAGTTCGAATATTCATTTTTTTTTTTAGTTATATTTTTTTCTTTCCCACTTCCCACAAGTAGTTCTTACCTGTCCTGAGGATTCCTGGCTTCCTGGCTGCTCTAGTCAGTGCCCGTTGCCGCTTCTGCCGACTTCCGTGCTCATGGTCCCATGGAGCGTCCCCATATACTAAAATGTACTGTCGGATTTTGAGGAATTACGTTAAAATTGCAATGCGATTAATTCAAGTTATATTAATCGCATTGCGATTACAACTTAGCACTGCTATCTTACATAGGCTAGAATTAACGAATATGGAATATAGCACTAGCAGTGCTAAGTTGAAATCGCAATGCGATTACTTCAAGTTAAATTAATCGCATTGCGAATTCAACTTAGCACTGCTGCTATATTCCATATTCGTTAACTTCGTTCATTCTAGCAAGCTGACCCATTATAAACCCAGCTCTAAGTTGAAATCGCAATGCGATTAATATAACTTGAATTAATCGCATTGCGATTTCAACGTAATTTCTCAAATCCGACAGTACATTTTAGTATATGGAGACGTTCCCATGGTGATGGGGACGCTCCATGAGCACGGAAGTTTATGGTTGGCTTGGTAGAATTAGCGAATAGCGAATATGACGAATGTATTCGTCATATTCCTCAAAACGAAGATAACAAAGTATTCTACATCTTCGTTTTAGCTACCTATTCGTCAACTTCGCTAATTCTAGCAATCAAATATGAAGGTTGACTATAGAGACAGCTGTGTTAAATTCGCTATGTGATTTTTTTTTTTTTTTAATAGAATAATTATATTACTTGATATAATTTATTATAATTATTCTATTTATTAAAAAAAAAAATTATATAATCGCATAGCGAATTAAACACAGTTGTCTCTATAGTCAACCTTCCTATTTGATTGCTAGAATTAGCGAAGTTGACGAATAGGTAGCTAAAACGAAGATGTAGAATACTTTGTTATCTTCGTTTTGAGGAATATGAAGAATACATTCGTCATATTCGTCATCTTCGCTATAATTCTAGATATGAAACCAATAGGAAAGTAGCCTTAAGTTAAAATCGCAATACGCGATTATTTAAATCGCATATTAATCACGATAACTAGAATAATGACGAATATTCGATTTCAACGAATATGAAACGAATATTCTTTCGAATATTCGCGAATTTCGTCGAAATCGAATATGGCACCTGCCGCTCATCACTAGTTATATCTAGATGAACTAGATTTGGGTATAATGATATAGTAACTACAGTAG
This sequence comes from Bufotes viridis, assembly GCA_033119425.1. Classification (NCBI taxonomy): domain Eukaryota; kingdom Metazoa; phylum Chordata; class Amphibia; order Anura; family Bufonidae; genus Bufotes; species Bufotes viridis. The sequence continues at coordinate 41,979,306 of CM065595.1, read as the reverse complement.
TACATGGTAAGTGTAAATTAAGGGTATGTATTGAAAAGCAAGATGAAAGTTAGCATTTTTTTTAAACATTTTGTATATTTTATATATAAAGCTTATTGTGGACAAAGTATTGAGCCATGGTATTGTGAAATCTACAACTGAGCATTGAACAGTATGTTTCATATCAAAGCTCCATATGGGCAGCTCATTATGGCGCTCTCTTGCCACCACTGTCCAAGACCCTTGGGCCATTTCCCTAACCATGTGTTGGTCAGCAAGGCAATAGGTTCTGGCCAGAAGTCAGCAACCCCAGCCCTCCAGATGTTGGGAATTTACATCTCCCAGCATGCTATTCACTTCTATGGAAGTTCCAAGAATAGACAAGCAAGTGTGCATGCTGAGAGTTATAGTTTTACCGCAGATTGTAGCCAATCACTAGTTACTAGAATTCTGGAGAATGGTTGTTGATCCAGGGAATTATTTTGATTGCAGTTGGAAGGAATTTTTTCCCCTAAAATAAGGAAAATTGGCTTTTACCTCATGAGAGTTTTTTTGCCTTCTTCTGGATCAACTTTGCAGGATAACAGGCTGAACTTGATGGACCTATGCATTTTTTCAGCCTTACAAGCTCTGTTTCTACTAAAGAGAATGGGGCATGGTAGTTTACCTCTCTTCAGCACTGCAGTGTATGAGCAAAATGAGATCATATTGTTACGGCTGCATTCAGATGATCCAATTTCCATCTACAAAACATGGATATCCATATGGCCTCTGGGTTTCTCCATTTTTTCCCCAGAACCTACTCATTTGAATGAATGAGTCATTTGAATAAAAGGTACGTGTCAAAAAACGGAGGTATGAATTACACCGTTTACTTGAATGGGTCCATGTGTTCAGGGGCGTAGCTAAAGGCTCATGGGCCCTGGTACAAGAGTTCAGCTTGGCCCCCCTTCCCTCCGTGCTTTGTGGCCAGGGGGCAGGAAAGCATATTTCCTTCGTGCTGCCTGAGGCAAAAATTGAAATGGCAAATTCTTGACCTAAACGCTTCCCTCCAGCCCGAGGTGTAATTTGACCTGCATGCAGTTTCTATGATACAGGTGTTTTCTTATGCGGCACAAGGGTCTTTTGGCCCCCTTAAGCTCCTGGGCCCGGTAGCAACTGCTACCTTTACACCCCATATAGCTAAGCCCCTGCATGTGCTATATAGCACAAAAACTGAAATAAATTGGGGAGCAATACTGTCTTGTCAGTGACCGAATAGGAATGTCTTAAGGGTTTTTCCCATCTCTGACTTTTACAGGACATGCCATAAATAGTTGATAGATGTGGTAGTTCTGTGAACAGCCGAGCGCAGTTGTGGGACCTGCATCTATCTTACTTTTACGGCATGTCCTGTGGATATGCTATACAAGTCAGGGATGAATATCCCTTTAAGTTTACAATTCCCCCTTAGTTATTGTTATTATTATTACAGCTGCAACCAGAGACCCCTGTTCTCAAAACATATCCTCCTTCTTGTCATGTGAGTGATTGCTTTTTGCCTGTGTTTGGATCAGCGGTTTTATAGGGGAAGTGGTGTTTAAGTTGTCATTTTTATGACCATGATCATTTTAGAGAATTGTTGCGTAGTTAGTAAATGTTGTAAAGTCCACGCTAGTAATCACATGCCCGAGTCACAGGAAGAAAAGCGCGAGTATGTTCGCATCTGTGTAACTAAGGTCATGGGCAGAAAGAGAGGTGGAAACTTTAATAATGGTTTTGTTCATATAGAGGTTTATATATGTAAGAGAAAATACGCGGCACCGGTTTTTGCATATACGTTATCCACCTGCTTCTTGTTCAAACCAAAGGGGTTTTCAGTATTTCAATAGAAATTACATAAGGCTTACGTAATGAACAGCTCTGGAGATTTTAAAGGGTAGAAATAAATAAAAAAAGGTTGTCCGAGTTACAGGGTCGCTATGTTTTCAGCAAACTTTTCATATGTCATAGAGATGTCAAAAGTTTTGATCAGTGGAGGTTTGAGGGCTGAGACCCCCAATAATGGTTAGAACGAGGAGCGAGAGGCGCTTCTACATCACGCTTTTTCTTCTCTCCATAAGAGATGAAGCGAGATGAACTCAACACAAAGTCTATGGACCCGGCTCATTTCCGTCCCCTGCAGCAAGGAGGGAGAGCTGTATATGTGGGCACTTCTCTCCTCATTCTAGCAATCGGCGGGAGTCTCTGCACTCAGACCCCCAGCAATCGATACTTTTAACTTATCAAAAGCTTGTTGAAAACTCACTGCTGACCCTTTAAATAAAAACTCAGCAACCCCTGTACATGTGCAAAATAAAAAAAGAAGCAATATTCAGCCCTTTTGAGTTTTTTTTTAACTGAAGCTGAAGCAGAAATGTATACTTGTTTAGGATTCTCTCATCACAGCCACTACTTTAGGCTGGGGTCACATGGTGACATTGCATCAATCTTGTTGCAGTGCAACACACGACATACTGCAACTGCAGGCGTTAGCATAAACGGGCAGGCTTCTTCAATAACTCTGCTTGTTCCCTTTTTCTGCTGTACTAACAGGCTTGAGTAAATACTTTGCTTTCTGGTTTCTGTACTTTAGGACCGTCCTGGTTGGATGGGGTGCCGTATTCCCCTCCTGACACTCAGCAAAAAACTTATTTTCAGCCGAAGAACTCTTCCTCTTGCTGATTTCCCTTATGGTGGCTGAAGAACTCTTCCTCTGGCCCCTTTGGCTTCCAGACATCTTTCTTCATGGCCAGCAGAGCTTAGGGTGCTCTGGCTGGCGCTGGCACGCCTGAGCATGCCCCTCCTCTCCTGTCTAGAACTAGACTAACTCTAACTGGAAACTTCTGCTCCACCCTTTCCGGGAGGAAGCAGGTCTGTCCCACTTGTGCCCAAAGGGGGAAGAATGGAATGGTGAGTTCCATTCTCTCTAACTATAGCTCTGCCATTTGCATTGCCACCTGCTGGTGAACCAGGCACATTACATGTAATAAAACAGTTGCATAAATATATTATTATTGCACCATGTAGAGGACCTGGACAAAAATACACAAGATGGCATTTAGGTTAGACCATTAAAGACAGTAGCAGGGTGTAGAGTGGTAACACCACTCCAGGGTGTTACACAATTACCTGCAACTTTTCTGCAATATGGTTTTGTTTTTACAGCCAAATCACCATTCTAAAATAGTCGCATCACAGCAAGTTGCGAAAAAGTCAAACAAATGCTTTTTGTTACTTAACTTTTCTAACATTTGCTGTCATGCGGCGCATCTCGCTGTGTAGCCGCAGCCTGAATTTAAGAGCTGCCATCCAGCTCCTGAGACCACCGATATTGCCATGATGTGGGATGATATGATATGGTAAGCCCAGCAATCACATCCCTTTCCTGCTGTGTCAATAGAGTAGAAGGAAGTGAGGCGCAGTGGGTACCCCGCACAGTCCGACCTGCAGTGGCGGGGAACCGGCAAGGTGGAATAATAGACACTTAAAGGTCCAAATCACACAAAATAATGAAAAGATATATAAGATACTACCCAGGAAGGAACCAGACAGAGTTTCTGGAGCAGTTCAGCAAGTCTATTAATGCAATTTTATTTCTACATTTAGGTAAAAAAAGACAAAAGAGGAACATTTAGGCTACCTGCACACTTTTCGGATTTCACACGGTCTTTCCATACGGATTTTCATGCAGAAAATACAGCACTAGGAGAACGAATAAGATTTAACACAGCCTATGTTTTCCGTGCTGTAAGTGACTCTTTCCGTGGATTTTCAGTGTGGATTTCACCCTTTGCAATGCATCGGGGCAAATCCACATAAACATTCACAACAAAATATGCATGTAACACATGCCAAATATGGTGTGGATTTGGTGGGAAACGCAGAGAAATCCACACAAAAAATCTGCATGGAAATTCTGTTTGAAAGCCTGTACATGTCTGCAGGTAGCCTAAAGGGAACCTGTCACCGGGATTTTGTGTCCAGAGCTGAGGACATGGGTTGCTAGATGGGCGCTAGCACATCCACAATATCCAGTCCCCATAGCTCTGTGTGCTTTTATTGTGTAAAAAAAACGATTTGATACATATGCAAATTAACCTGAGATGAGTCCTGTACGTGACTCATATCAGGGACAGGACTCATCTCCGGTTCATTTGCATATGTATCAAATCGTTTTTTTTACACAATAAAAGCACACAGAGCTATGGGGACCGGATATTGCGGATGTGCTAGAGGCCATCTAGCAAACCATGTCCTCAGCTCTGTACACAAAATCCCAGTGACAGGTTCCCTTTAAAGGAGCATAGAGGGACTTGGGTCAAAAAGAGGGACCCTTGGGAGGCCTGAATAAATGTACAAAATAAAATGGACCTAAAACCTTGTGTCAAATACATGCAGCCTCAACAACAACCCAATTTACAACATGAAAAAAGGTAAAGGGGAACATATAAAAACAAATTTGCAGTGACCAGCTGGGGAAGCACAAGGCAGGCACAATAGGAGTGGTGGTTGTTGCTCTGAAAATCCTACTTCTGGTGCTCCTTGGGGCCGTGCAGTGAATGGAGGGCACATCCTTTTTTCCCTTGAGGCATTCCCTTGTATTGGGGCTCCTGCTTGGTGATAGTTGGGGTGCCTGTAGTGTTCGGTGGGTGTTTGGCTGAGTGCAAGGCATGAGTGCAGGTGCAGGGCTGACGGAGTATAAAGGCAATGATCAGGCCTTTTGTTGTAATTAATAAAGTCTCTTTAATCAGTTGATGATGAGAGTAGTAGTACAGGTGTAAGCAAAGTCATAGTTCAGAGGTATTTCACATAGAAGCAGTATCCTCAATGGCAGTGTAGAGGTGTAGAGCCAACAACAATGGTAGTTGTAGTACTCCCAGTCTCTCTCTTCATCTTTGCAATCTTCTCAATGCTATACTGGGCTTGGTAACCCTCCTTCTGCAGTTCCTGAACTGAGGGGTTAAGATTCAGGTGGCCAACCTGGATCTGTAGGGACCTGAACTAAATTTGCCTCCCATAGCAGTGAAGTTGCATGCCATAAACAGTCTGTTCCTTAATAATATTATCTTTCACGCCCTTGCAGGTTCTCAAGATGTCTGTTCTCCTTTTCTCTGGAGTACTTTGATATAGAAGTTGTTCTTTAGCAGTTGAAGTCTCAGGAACAGTGTTTCTATGGAACTTGAGGCCTTGCATGTAGAGCTTTATCACACATGTCTTTTCTCCTCTGCAAACGCTCTCTGACTAATTAGGGGTGGATCTGGGTCCATCACCCTAGCAACCCAATAGGTAAACAAGGGTTTAATCTCTCAGTTACCTGTACACTTACCATTGGGCTTACATAACATAGGGGGAACAAACCTTTTAACCATAAATCACAACACTGCACTAAGAAACTGTAATTTAACTGACTGACAGTTTGCAGTGCCCCACTGGAGTACTGCACAAAGACAATGCAACAGATTTGTCCTGTGGGAGGAAAGATGTTCCATCATGTTAAAGCAGCTTATCTCCCTTGAAAACAAAAAGGTCAGGTATATTGAAATCCAACAGTCCTGACCTTTTCTTCCCTGGGGGTAATCTAATACGTACGATCACCTTTATACCTACACACAGGTGCTGATTCACAGAGTACCCACCTTTTGTTGACTTGTTCTTACACTCAAGTGTGCAGAATACTTAATCAAACCAAAACTCTCAATGCCATTTCCTCTTTCGTCAGTTTGTTATTTCCCACTGGGACATTTAGAACGTCGCACCCAGCAATAAAAGTCACCAAGAATATAAATGTTTTCACTGTCAACTTATACACACAGTATGAAGAAGAAGGAGAAAAACTACTGTATAAGGCTCCATTCACACGACCGTATGTTGTCCGCAAAAAAAACAGATCCTTTTTTTGCGGACAGTTCAGCATGTCCGCAAAAAAACGGATTGCATTCCGTTTTTTTGCTGATCCATAGAATACAATAGGGTCATGTCCTGATTTTCACTGACAAGTATAGGACGTGTTTCAGTTTTTTTGCTGAGCTGTGCAATGGAAGAAAAGGGCCCCATAGAAGTGAATGGGACAGCATCTGATCTGCAAAACAACATACGGTCGTGTGAATGGAGCCTAAATATGAGATGATGTAATATGAAGTCCTCCAACACTGAAGGAACCTATACACATTAGGTAAAGGTCAGTAATTAGCCTGTTGATGTTCTGAATTCATTAAGAAGCATTAAAACAAAAGCATTAAAAAAGGAAAAAATTATACATTAGATTTAATAGATATGGGGTGAGAGGCAGAAAAAAAAAAAAGTTGCTTTTTTTTAAAAAAAAATTGCAAAATGCTATTTGTGCAATCACTTGCAACTTTTATCCACCGGGGAAAGTTTCATTTAGTGAAACTGATAAATGACACACTGAGAGAAAAAAAAATTTGTCAAGTTGTAACAAGTTCGGCTGCCAAAATGTTTTCCGTTTTTTTTTTAAAAAAAAGCCTACATGTCCAAACACCCTAAAGCCATATTCACACGTCAGTGATTCATGGACATGTGCTGTACGTGTTCTCCATGTTAGGCCTCATGCACATGACCGTTGTTCGTTTCCGTGTTCGTTCCATTTTTTTTCATGGATAGGATGCTTCTCCATTCATTTCAATGGGTCCGTCAAAAAATGCAGATGGTCAACTGTTTTTGTTCCGCATTTGTGGTCCCTGTTTACATTCCGTCCAAAAAATAGAGCATGTCCTATTTTTTTCACGTTTGCGGACAAGGATAGGCATTATTACAATGGATCTGCCGTAAAAACGGTTCCGTAAAAAAAAACGGTCGTGTGCATGAGGCCTTAATATATGTATTCACACATCAGTGTTTTTGTACGGTCCGTGGTTTTAGCACAAAAACATGCTCTATTTTGTCCACAGATCCATCACGGCTATTATAGTCTATGAGTCTGTGAAAAACACGGATGCAACATGGATGGCATCCATGTTTCATGGACTAAGGCTACCTTCACATGTCCGTGTGTGTTTTGCGGATCCACCTATCCGCAAAACACTGACACCGGCAATGTGCGTTCCACATTTTGCGGACCGCACATCGCCGGCACTCTCATAGAAAATGCCTTTTCTTGTCCGCAATTGCGGACAAGAATAGGACATGTTCTACATTTTTCAGGAACGCGATTGCAGACCCAGAAATGCGGATCCGCGCATCCGGGCGGGACATCGTCTGTCCCCATTGAAATGAATGGGTCTGCAATTCCGTTCCGCAAGATGCGGAACAGAATTGCGGACGTGTGAATGGAGCCTAAGAGGAGATGCTATGAAAATGTATTTTCATCTGTACAGTGTTTGTGAAACACCGATGACACCCTGAGAGCTGACACACTAAGGCTCCATTCAGATGTCCGTGTGTGTCCGCAAAACATGGATACCGGCAATGTGCATTCCGCATTTTCCGGTCGGGACCTCAGTGGAAGAGCCTGCAGCCAGTCGAGCAGTCACGTGATTACAGCCAAGGTTGCAGAATCAATGGTGGAACAGAAAGGTAAGTACTGCCGAAACTTTCTTCGGCCTCTTTCACACTTGCGTTGTGTGGATCCGGCGTGCACTTCCATCGCCGGAAATGCCCGCCGGATCCGTCACAACGCAAGACAACTGAAAGCATTTGAAGACTGATCAGTCTTCAAAATGCTTTCAGTGTTACTATGGCACCCAGGACGCTACTAAAGTCCTGGTTGCCATAGTAAGTAGTGGGGAGCCAGGGGAGCAGATACGTACAGTCCGTGCGGCTCCCGAAGCGCTTCACAATGACGTCAGAGCGCCCCACGCGCATGGATCACGTGATCCATGCTCATGGGGCGCTCTGACGTCATTGTGGAGCGCCCCGGGACTTGGGAGCCGCACGGACGGTAAGTATACTTCTCCCCTGCCTCCTCACTACACTTTACCATGGCAGCCGGGACTTTAGCGTCCTGGCTGTCATGGTAAACATTCACAAAAGCTAAATGTCGGATCCGGCGATGCGCCGAAACGACGTTTAGCTTAATGCCGGATCCGGATTAATGCACTTCAATGGGCATTAATTCCGGATCCGGCGTTACGGCATGTCTTCCGGATTTTTGGACGGAGACAAATTCGCAGCATGCTACGGTTTTGTCAACATCCCAAAAACTTTCACATACTGAACGGAAGACATCCTGATGCATCCTGAACAGATTTCTTTCCATTCAGAATGCATTAGGATAATCCTGATCAGTATCTTTCCGTCCTAGAGCCCCGAGGACAGAACTCTAGGACGGAAAGCAAAAGCGCAAGTGTAAGGCCTCTTTCACACGGGCGTCATGTTTGACGCCCGGATAAGAGGCGGGTGCGGGAATATGCGCGTTTTTCCCGCGCGGTTGCAAACGTTTGTAACGCGTTTTGCACGCGCGTGAGAAAAAACGCCATGTTTGGTACCCAACCCGAAGCCGGACTTCATCACTGAAGTCCGGTTTCGGGTCTCCTGGAGAATTGATTATTTTCCCTTATAACATGGTTATAAGGGGAAATAATAGCATTCTTAATAAAGAATGCATAGTAAAATGAAGTGGAAGGGGTTAAAAATAATAAAAGTTAACTTACCTTAGCCACTTGATCGCGTAGTCACGATCTCTCCTCTCTTTCCCTGCAGCATCTAAGATCTAAAGGACCTGTGATGACATCACATCACATGGTCCAATCACATGGTCCATCACCATGGTAAGATGGACCATGTGATTGGACCATGTGATGTGACGTCATCACAGGTCCTTTAGATCTTAGATGCTGCAGGGAAAGAGAGGAGAGATTGCGACTACGCGATCAAGTGGCTAAGGTAAGTTAACTTTTATTATTTTTAACCCCCTCCACTTCATTTAACAATGCATTCTTTATTAAGAATGCTATTATTTCCCCTTATAACCATGTTATAAGGGAAAATAATAGACATTGGGTCCCGTTGCTAAGCAACAATGCGGGAAAATCGCAACGCATCCGCACTTGCTTGCGGATGCTTGCGATTTTCCCGCAGCCCCATTCACTTCTATGGGGCCTGTGTTGCGTGAAAAACGCAGAATTTAGAACATGCTGCGATTTTCACGCAACGCAGAAGTGATGCGTGAAAATCACCGCTCATATGCACAGCCCCATAGAAATGAACGGGTCCGGATTCAGTGCGGGTGCAATGCGTCCTCCTCACGCATTGCACCCACGCGGAAAACTCGCCCGTGTGAAAGGGGCCTAAAAGGGGCCTTCCTTCCACAGTTTAGCTGAAAGAGACAATTTGGGTAATGCCACAGAGAATCCCTTTAAAAAACACCGTTCACTATGTTTTCCATTACAGTGTGACTCATTGGGAATGATAATGATAGTCTATGGGCATGTCTACTTCAGGAGAATTTTCCCAGCACACATTGTACACTGAACGAGGTGTGAACCCAGCCTAGTATGACATGTAGCTGTGTAAAGTCCACAGAGGTACAGGCAGGGTCAAGACAATAGGAAATGGAGAAGTGGCGGTTAAGCCAGTAATGAAAAAGCCAAATTATATAAGGAACACAGAAGGGGGGAACTTTGTTACAGTTGAGTTCTGCATTTGATTTTGGCCACCAAATGTGATTCGGCACGTAAGCACTATTGTCAATGTAATGTATTGTATTCAGAGAGTACAAAAACCATGTATTGTATTTCTTGAGTAGAATGGCTGATGTAGTTACATACTTAATAGGGTTGAAAAAGGAAGCAAGTTAAATAATCCTGCAGAGTTGATCTGGAGGAAATAAAAAATAACGTGCAATATTATGTCTTTGGAGAAAGTCATCCTGATCTACTTCAAAAATCATTAGAACATTGTGTGGCAGAGAGATTCATAATCTTAATGCTCTTACAGTAAAGAACCCTCGTGAAGGATAGAGGATGGGTCTTGTCTTGGTTATAGGCTTAGTTATAAAAAGCTCATTAGAGAGATCTCTACACTACAGTCATATATTTGTACCTGGTAATTACATCTCCTCTAAGGCTACTTTCACACTTGCGGCAAGACGGATCCGGCAGGCTGCCGCAAGTGCCCATGCACTGCCGTGCTGCCGCTCCATTCCCATTGACTATAATAGGGCGGAGCTACGGCGCAGCACGGCAGTGCACGGCCGGAGATCGCTGGACTTAAAGTACCGCATATCCGACTTTTCAGTCCGGCGATCTTTGCCGTGCACTGCCGTGCTGCGCCGTAGCTCTGCCCCATTATAGTCAATGGTACCGGAGTGGCAGCATGGCAGTGCACGGGCACTTGCGGCAGGACGGATCCGGAAGGCTGAATAGCCTGCCGGATCTGTCCTTCCACAAGTGTGAAAGTACCCTAAGCCATATTTCTTCCATTCCGAATATTCCTGAATCTAATACTCACTGTTATCCGCCCATTTGGGTACTCAAAATTGTACACAATGGGGCACATTTACTAAGACCTTTTTCTATGCTGGTCTTAGTTTCCCTATTGTGCTGCCATTAGATTCATCTAATTTATGATGAGTCGAAAAACTACCTGAAAAAAACATATCTAAAAACACTTTATTAAAGATATGTCCCTTGGGACTAAAAGACAATTAAACTCGTAGCAGGTAATGCGGAACAATCTAGCCCAGGAAGAAGTCAGCATATATCCTTCTATCCTGGTAATTGCTCTGTGTAGAAGGTGCAGATAAGTGTGGTGATCACAGGACAAGAGGGACCAATGTAAATGTGTCCAACATGTCCCTATGATCAGGGGTATATGAACACATTAAACCCCTACACACACTATAGCTAACCCTAATTATAGTGAGCGCTGCACAGATGATATAGAGCAGCCTCACTTCTAGCACACCGCATCCGACGCCGACACCCCCTGCAGCAGGAACACGTCGCTGCTAGGATACAGATAGGGTGTCAGGGCACATACAGGCATGCAGTTGCTAGATACAGCAGACGCGCTCAACGCGTTTCAACAGGATCTGAAACTTGTCCTGTCTCCGTTATAGTGCCGGTTGCCTGGACACGCAAAAGGTGTCGGGCACCTAAGACTAACCTGTATACTCTAAACCGCTCCTGAGGAGACAGGACAAGTTTCAGATCCTGTTGAATCTAGCAACTGCATGCCTGTATGTGCCCTGACACCCTATCTGTATCCTAGCAGCGACGTGTTCCTGCTGCAGGGGGTGTCGGCGTCGGATGCGGTGTGCTAGAAGTGAGGCTGCTCTATATCATCTGTGCAGCGCTCACTATAATTAGGGTTAGCTATAGTGTGTGTAGGGGTTTAATGTGTTCATATACCCCTGATCATAGGGACATGTTGGACACATTTACATTGGTCCCTCTTGTCCTGTGATCACCGCACTTATCTGCACCTTCTACACAGAGAAATTACCAGGATAGAAGGATATATGCTGACTTCTTCCTGGGCTAGATTGTTCCGCATTACCTGCTACGAGTTTAATTGTCTTTTAGTCCCAAGGGACATATCTTTAATAAAGTGTTTTTAAATACGTTTTTTTCAGGTAGTTTTTCGATTGTATAGCGATAAACGTACACATTAACTATCAATTTTTGGGGAGTGCTTGATTAATTTATGATGAGGCATGAATCCAGGGCCGGCGTCAGCACCCAGCATACCCGGGCAAGTTTCGGGACCCACTGTTCCTTAGGGGGCCCACTCATTTCCTCACTTCAAAATTGCGGCAGTCGCGGTCCCTTTAAACATTACCCTGCTTAGTATTACAGAACAAGGAGCGTGCTGCTCTCAGCGCGCTCCATGTTCCCTTAGCAGCACAGGGGAGAAGGAAGCAGTCCCTCCTTCCCCCTTGTGCTGCTGCTGCTGATGCCACCAATGAGCAGAGAGTGGGCGGGAGGGGAGGGACGGTGGCCACTGTGCCACCAATGGTAATTAACCTTTAATACAGATACAGAAGGCGGGTGCCGGCGGCAGAATCACATAGCACCCGACCTCTGACAGGGAGCTGCGATCAGCGGCAGTTAACCCCTTAGGTGCTGCACCTGAGGGGTTAACTACCGCTGATCGCAGCACCCTAGTCAAAATTAGGCTTGGTCATGGTTAAAGAGGTTCTCCGGAAATTAAGAAAATGAAAATACTTAAATAATACTTTATTATAAATATATTCTCCAATACCTTTCATTATTTATAATGGCTCGTTTTGTCTGGGGAGCAATCATCAGGGGAAACAAAATGGCAGCCATTCTATTAGTTCACACAAAACCTGTCCTAATCACACATGAGGACAAGTTACTTTACAACACTGAGGTAAAGAGCTGCCTCATCCTCCTCTCTGCTGTACTTGTCAGGGATTCATCCTGAATACAGATGATAAGAACTTTAGCTGAATCTCTGGGGAATTTAGTTCATGAGGAGACATGAAGTACAGAGAGGACGGACAGGACAGACTGCGGCAATGTGGGACTGTGGTAATGCAGACTGCATACAAGTGCTGCTGCTCATTAGCCACACCTCACCTTTCTCTCATGTCTCCTCCTCATCTCCATTCCCAGAGATTCACCTGTATTCAGGATCATGATTCCTGACAAGCAGAGCAGAGAGGAGGATGAGGCAGCACTATGGTTCATTGTGGTGAAGTAACTTGTCCTCCTGTGTGATTAGGACAGGTTTTGTGTGTACTGTTAAGACGGCGGCCATTTTATTTCCCCTGATCATCACTCCCCAGACAAAACAAGCCATTCTAAGTAATAAAGGTATTTGTGAATATACTTATTATAAAATAACATTTAAGTATTTTCATTTTTTTAAGAGAACCCCTTTAACTATGCAGTCAGGGGAGCCGCAGTCCAGCTGGGAGATGCGACCAGCAAACGAACCGTGTCTCCTGGGTCGATCATGGTCGTGTGAATCAGCCCTTAGGCTTAGTTCACATCTCTGTTCAGAGATCCGGCAGGCTGTTCTTCTGGATCCTTCACTTCACCACCGGATCCCCGTTGACTGCAATGAGGTCCAGCAGTGATCTGGCCGATTTCTGGCATAAACGCCAGGTTTTGCTCGGAGAAAAAGCGTTTCATGCAATGGTTTTTTGTCCGGCTGACAGCTGGCATCCGAAATGGAGATGTGAACGCAGCTTAAGGGCTCATGCACACGACCACTTCCATTGTGCAGTCCGCAAATCGCGGATCTGCAAAACACAGATCCCAGGACCAGTGCATGCGGCTATTCTTTTTCGCAGTCCTCTAGAAATGTTTTATCCTTGTCCGCAAAATGGACAACAATAGGACATGCTCCATTTATTAATTTTTTTGCAGGGATGCGGATCCACAGGGTGTATTGTCCGCACCTTTTGTGATCCTATCGAAATTAATGGGTCTGCATCTGATAACCAAAAATGTGAATTGTATGCAGACATGGGCATGAGCCCTAAGGGCGCTCCTTTGTAAGGAGCGCTGGTTAACACTCTCGTCAGTGGGAGCACCACCCATCAAAGAATATTAAATTTTTAAAGTGACGGTGAAAAAAACACTTTGCATGAAGTTCTGCATTTTATTTGCTATGTGAGGGAAGGGAAAGAATGCCATATTACAGGCTTCTAGAGTGATGTCAGTCCTAGAAGGATTTGTGGCCAGTAACTGGGTGGGAAGGTCATTGCTAGCTGAGTCTAGGTGTGACTGAGCTGCCGGGAGCAGTGCGGTGTGTGGCTGGGCGGGAGCGCTACATATACCTGAAACATTACCATCCTTTGAAGTGTTTGTCTGAATTGAACCTGCAGTGTTGGTGAGAATTAACCATTATTTGTCCAGATTTAAAGCCTAATGGGGGTCATTTATTAACCTCCCTTCAGCAGCGTGGTTTTGCTGTTTTTTACGGCAGTTTAGGGCGTAAAAAAAAGTCACAAGACCCCTTCTTGTGACTTTTTAAATGCCTGTGCGCCAAACGCATGATCTTTGTAAATGACCCCCAATGACTGTTGTATTATCTGCTTGTATAGGTTGATGAATGCGTTTTCATGTCTACGTATGCCTTGTTGCTTGGCTACTGTGCAGTAAGTTCGGAAGGATCCTGATCTACAGTCCCTGATGGAGTTTGTTTGCCTCCTGGCCAAATTCTATTATTTTACCCTGAAGAGCACAGGATTGGAATAGTGCAGCAGCTCTTAATTCTCTTCTGTACATGTAGACAGTTTTAACCCTTTCCTGCCTCAGCTAGTTTCCATTTTCTCATTTTCAACTTTTACTCCTAAAAAAACGGATCAGTTACCATTGACTTACATTGTTTTCAGTGACGGATCCGTTTTTTTCTGTTTAAATAATCGGACACAAAAACCGCAGCTTGCAGCGGTTTTGGGTCTGGTCACAAAAATCAGTAAAAAAAAATCACGGGGACATGCACTACTTTGATCTGTGATGCTGACCAAGCATGCCCATTGAAGTCTAGGGGTCTCTGAAAATAACTGACACACATCCGTGTTGTGTCTGTGTTGCATCCGTCAGTGAATTATGGATGACACAAGGATGATAAAAACGGACACATGGACCAACCACTTGATCCTTCACGGACATCTTCACCGTTGAAACACATACGCTTTTTTTTACGGACGTGACACTGACATGGAAATGTGAACGAGGCCTAAACAGTGCAATTTAATTAGAGATCGCTGCGGCTTGTACGGCCATATCGCGAGAGCAACAAAATTGCTCTGTGTGGTTGTGCCCTAATGGCACCATTTCATATTCCATACAATGTATTAGTAAGCTGTAAAAAATATTAATGAGGTGGAATTGGAAAATAAATCCGCAATTGCACCATGATTTTACAGGTCTATTTTCTACGATATTTACAGACTGATATGTAACCTTTATCCTGCAAGTCACTGGGTCACATTTACTAAAGTGTTTGCCCCTGTATTTAGTCTTAAACAATGCTGTTTCAGACAATCTTATTTTTTAAGTCGCATTTACTACCGAAATTGCGCCTGTTTTGAAAGCTTTTGACCCTCGTTCGACTGTTGATTTTTCTGACCTATTTATATAGGTGCACCTTTTTTTACGTCTGAATTTGTCTAAGTTCTACTCCACTCCAGGGCTGGCATACTTTTCTTCGTAAGTTTTAAGTGGTGATGAAGTGCGACTTTTTTTTGCAATAAAAGTGCCACTTTCCTAGCATGGAACTTTTCTCCGCAAAGATGAGGTTTTTTTTTATGCGCAAGTAAATTAGACCAATCTAAGTGAATATGAATCTGTCTAAGGGCTCATGTGCGCAAAAATATTTTAGGTCCGCATCCGATCCACATTTTTTGAAGGTCGGATGTGGACCCATTCACTTCAAACAAGTGGACAGCACACCTGTGAACCTTCCCTTTAGGACCAATAGCCCTATATTGTATACAGCTCATTGAACTCTATATGTTGTATATGTGTTTTAGGGTTCACTCACATGACCGTATGTATTTTGCCTTTCGCAAAGCTTGGATCAGCAAAAAAAAGGGATAATGTTCATGTTGCATGTCTTTTTCTTTTTTTTTTGCTGACCCATTGTAACATCGCCTATTCTTGTCCGTAAAATGGATATAAATAAAACATTCTATCTTTTTTGCTGGGCTATGCAATGGACATGGGGATGCGGACAGCACACAGTGTTTAACAGCCCCACTGAAATGAATGGGTCTGTGTGCAATCAGCAAAAAATGCCAACCAAAAATAAGATCATGTGAATGGGGCCTTACTGGGACTGTCCTTAACTGGATGCTTGTGGCGCCATCCTGCTCCTATGGACAGGTAGCACAGTCTAAATGCTGCGAACACTAGTGCTGTTTGGCTGCTGTTTTGACCTGCGACTATTTAGGGGAAAACTAAGACGCCGGTCTTAGATTTCCTTTCTGCGCTGCCTTAAGATCCGCCTGTGGCAGTCCGTGCGCCTGGAGTAAAAATTACGCTAGCCTCTGGCTGGTGTAATTTTTAGCTAACATTTGCGCCTGTAAGTAAATTTACCAGGGCAGGAGACTGTCAAATTCATCGGCTTTCTTCACGGTAACAGATCATATTACAGAACTGTTTTTCTTTTGAGACCGTTTCTTTGTCTTGTTGGCAAATCACACTGGAGTCTTCAATGCTAAAAAAGTGTCGGACACATACAATTGGAAGAAACTCCTGTTATCTTTTATCAATGTCAATGGGGGAGATTTATCAAAACTAGTGTGAAGGAAAATTGAACTTGTTGCCCATAGCAACCAATCAGATTCCACCTCTCATTTTTCAGAGCTCCTTTTGAAAATGAAAGGTGAAATCTGATTGGTTGCTATGAGCAACTAAGTCAGTTTTCTTTTACACGACTTGATAAATCTCTCCCAATATACTCATATTGGTTCCTAATACAGATGCTCTAACCGGAATTGATTTTAATGGAGGAGATTTAGTGAAAAGGAAAACTGGTGTAAAGGAAAACTGACTTAGTTGCCAAAGGCAATCAATCAGATTCCACCTTTCATTTTTCAGAGCGCCTTTGGAAAATGAAAGGTGGAATCCTTCGGGGAAACAAAGAAACGCAAGTTTTTGTAAATGCATACATCCCAACTTTAGAAGAGAAGGAAGTGGGACACTATGTGCGGCCCATTAATTTTTTTGTGCACTAGGCCACGCCTCTAACTACGCCCAAAACATAACTAAACACCTAATCCCACCCAGTCCCCTAAATGCCCCCACATAGTAATTATTCCCTCTTTATGCCACCACACAGTAGTTATGCCAGCATTGTGACCCCTTCACAGATTATGTCCAGATATGTGCCACCTGACACTAGTTATGTCCAGATATGTGCCACCTGACACTAGTTATATCCAGATATGTGCCCCCTCACAGTAGCGATGCCCAGATATGTGCCCCCTCACACTAGCCATGCCCAAATATGTGCCCCCTCACAGTAATATGCCCAAGATTGTGCCCCCTCACTGTAGTTATGCGCAGATATGTGCCCCTCACAGTAGCGATGCCCAGATTTGTCCCCTCGCAGTAATATGCCGAGTTGTGCCCCCTCACAGTAGTTATGCTCAGTTATGTGCAGCCTCACAGTAGTTATAACCAGTTATGTGCCCCCTCACAGTAATATGGCCAACTGTGCCCTCTCACAGTAATATGCCCAATTATGTGCCCCCTCACAGTAGTTATAACCAATTATGTGCCCCCTCACAGTAATATGCCCAACTGTGCCCTCTCACAGTAATATGCCCAGTTATGTGCTCCCTCACAGTAGTTATGCCCAGTTATGTTCCCCCTCACAGTAATATGACTAGCTGTGCCCCCTCACAGTAATATGACCAGCTGTGCCCCCTCACAGTAATATGACCAGCTGTGCCCCCTCACAGTAATATGACCAGTTATGTGCCCCCTCACAGTAGTTATGCCCAGTTATGTTCCCCCTCACAGTAATATGACCAGCTGTGCCCCCTCACAGTAATATGACCAGCTGTGCCCCCTCACAGTAATATGCCCAGTTATGTGCCCCCTCACAGTAGTTATGCCCAGTTATGTGCCCCTCACAGTAATATGCCCAGTAAAGTGCCCCCTTCACAGGCAGTAAAAAAACAAAAGAACAAATTCCACATGCTCACCTTGTTCACCAGCAGCAGCGGGCAGAATACACGGAGCTCCCATCTAGCCCACCCCCACCCCCTGCCTAGATCTGCAGTGTGGAGCGCTGACAGGGGGAGGAATGATGGAGCAGAGAGCGGATGGATGCCTCTCTGCTTAATTATTACAGCCAGCTGTCTCTGCTTCCTATGGAAGACAGCTGCCAGAGAGCAGTACCGGGACCGCGGAACAGCCACTGAAATCCGGGACTGTTCTGCCGGATCGGGGATGGTTGGGAGGTATATAAATGGGACCCTAAGGGTCTGTGAAAACCTTTGACACAACAAGGATGGCACCTGTGTTCTGTCAGTGATTTTTGCGGACCATCGGTAGGAAATGCTCTGTAAATTAATTTTCAGCCTTGTAGTGTCCGTGGAACACGGATGACACACGGAGGGAAAAAACACACCAAACAGGAATCCTTCATGGACTTCTTCATGGATGACCCACAGAAACGGATATGTGAAAGAGGCCTAAGCCTATATGCCTTGTAAATATGTTTATTGCAACCACCATTCTTCATGTGCCTCAGAACTAAGAATTGTATAAATTTCATCTGAACATCGGCTCCTGGCAGCTCACCAAACGCAGCGCCATGCATTATACAGTGGCTGTGCTTGGCATTGCAGCTCGGCCCCATTCACCTCATTCACTTGGGGCAGCAACTAGGCCAAGTCACGTGACTAATGTATGGTGACGTCACATGGCCTAAGAAGAGGCAGTGGCCCTCACGGAGCACCCGGCTTCTCCTAACAGCTGATCAGTGGGGGTCCCGCTTGTCGGATCTCTGCCGATCTGATATTGATGATCTTATCAAAGTTATTTCCAGGATAACCCCATTTAACACGAGGTGCTTTTGATATAGTTTTGATTAAAATCCATTAATCCACTGCTGCAGTTTTTGTCCGACCACCTCTTGGCATGAATGGGGCCGGAGCGGACTTCTGTTGGCACACATGGGCTAGCATTAGTACGGATCTGGCAGGCTGTTCACCTGTCGGACCCAGCTAGCGCAAGTGTGAAACTAGTCGAAAAGTGGGTCTTAGTAAATCATCCCCCCCCTCCAATGTCTTCTTGCCATTCATAACTGCACTGGAAGTATAGGAGCATATTCCATTGTATTTGATGGACACCTCAGAGGACCCTGAGGAACGTCATTATAAGTCAGTGGAGTTTATTGAGGGCTATTGCGATCCATAGTTGTGTGTCATGGTTTTTGTTATAAATGAGAACCATGCTGCATATAGAGGACAGCTCCATATACTGGGTTGTGGAAGTAGATGGTACTGCGAAAAAATAGAACATTTTCTATTCTTGTCCGCATTACGAACAAGGATAGGACTGTTCTATTATGGGCTGGACATTCTGCGAAATGAGGTGCACACGGTCGGTATCTGTGTTTTGCGGACCACAAAACAAGCAACAGTGCTGTGCATGAGTCCTCAGGAGAGGCAGGCCCAGTTCAATTAAATGTAGCTTGTGTCCCAAAATCGTTTACCCACCCCCTACTACCACTGTGCTGTTTTACCTGTGTATTACATGTAGTGGAAAATAAATATTTCGTTTTAAAGGGGTTGTCCTATCGCTAGGATATGCCATCAATGTCAAATAAGTGTGGGTCCTACCTCTGGGACCTGCACCAATCTAAAGAACTGGGCCCTTGAAGTAATGGAGAGTATGCAGCGCATGCACATTGCGCTCTCCATTCATCGCTGTGGAAATTCCGAAAATAGCCGATTGAGCAAGCTCAGCTATTTTCGGGAGTGCCATAGCTGTGAACGGATGGTTACGCATATGCTGCTGCTCTTTGTTCACTTCAGGAAGTTGAAATAAATCCAGATGAACAGCACTCCAAGAATATGGGTGACGGGTGCACGTCTCCTGGGGTAGGTTTCCCAATAAAATTAGGATACTCTGCAAAGCAAAAAATAAAAAAGATTGGGACAGCACGTCCAATATGTGGAAATGTATTCTCTCCAGCCAAAATGTTGCATCTGTAATAAATTTCCACATATTGGACATGCTGTCTCCATCTTTTTTATTTTTTGCTTTGCGTGTCTTTTTCTGGAGCTAGGTGTGGTTTCCATGTCTGGGACCCGCTCCTATCTGACATTGATGGCATATCCTAGATGGGAATAGCCCTTTAAATAAACAAATTATTTTAAAGGTTATGGACACCTTGGGCTAAAAATCATTTTTTTATTTGGTCTTTATTAAAAATTGTCAGCAATATTTGTGAAAAATGTGGCTAGAAATCTGTCTATTTTGTAGACTGTCCTTCCTGAGTTCCATCAGCTGACAGCTCATGTGACGCTAATCTCCAGACCTCATAAACACTCAATTAAGCCATATCCTTATGAGTTTTATAAAAGTTTAGCTATGATGAGTATTTTTGAGGTCAGGAGATAAGAGCTGAACTTCAGCTGTAAGGAATGAGAAGTGATACTCTACAAACATAAAGATTTTTAACCCTTGCATCTCAAAAAGGGCTGAACGTTTCTAATAAAGACCAATTGAAAAAATGATTTTTAGCTCAAAATGAGTGAAATGCAATCATAAAAAAGATTGCCCCCCAGGTGTCCATAGCCTTTAACAATGAAGTAATTATCTGTCTTTCCAATTCATAAAGTGATGGCATATTCTAGCAATATGCCATCACTTTGTGATCTGTGGAGGTCCCACTTCTGGGTCTCCCACCAATCCTGAGTATGAAAGGCCCGTTAGATGTTAGTCACAGCTCCTTCATTCTAAGAATTGGTGGGGGTCCTAGAGAGACCCATACTTATCAGATTGTATTGATCTATCCGAGCTATATGTGACCATTTAATGAGATGGGAATACCATGGAATCATTTTTCAAATTCTGATTTTTCTTTTCTTTTCTGATGCAGGTGAAAATTAAATCATGTATAATTCAGATAAGGGGTACCCATCTGCCACTCCAGCTTACTCACAACCAGGTGGGTTTACCAATGTTTAATAACGTATTCAAGTGATTATTTAAAGTCGCTTGGCCTCTTATTTTCACTAATGTATTGCAAAATGTTGATATAAACTTATTACCAGTTCAGCGGTAATCTTTTGTCTGAACAGTGCTCCGATTCCCCACATGGCTGCTGATAAAAGGACACATGACCAGACTTGTTCCTGAGCTTTCTCACGCTGCACAGGCGCTAGTTGCCCATGCGCAGTGGTTTTCAATGGAGGAGGCCAGGTCTTCTCCATCAACAGCCATGTTGAGAATGGACGCACCATGCAGACAGTGCAGAAGGCTTTCGGAACAATGAGCAATTACCACCTAACTGGTAATAAGTTTATCATAGTAAATTGCAGTTTATATTAGTAACTTGGGAGTCTAGTAGGCATTGACAGTCCTTCCACTCAGTCATTGACAATCTTCCCTGTATGACTGCATACAGTCAATCACTGAGTAGCAAGCCCCTTTGACTAGAAAGCAGGGATTTCGAGAACCATATTTTGGAACATGGGCCCAGATTTTCAAATCCTAAAGTTATCTAGACCTTCACCAGATTTATCAAAGGGGCTGAGGCTGGATTATAAATCTGGAGTAGGGGTAGACACTTTTCTCTAACTCTATACCAACTATTGGTTAGTTGGTATAGAGTTGAGACTGATTTTTATACCAAAATTGTGGCGCATGCCAGGCCTTCCCTTTTCCCGTAAAGCCCCACCCTCTTTCCAATAAGCCCTGCCCCTTGTCGAGTATGTCGAAAAGAATGCACCAAGTTGTGCCAATTTGCTCCACTTTTTAGACAGATTTTTGGCGCAGACATATTAGTAAATCTGGACCACAGTGTTGCCATTCGTTTGAATTTCCTACTAAATATGCATGACTAAATTGACAACTCTGCGTTTCTTTCAGCTTGTCAGTGGGGGGTCATCTATCCACACTGTAATACAGTCAGCATTGATTGACAATGGTCATTCTCAATTTCTACATGCTCTTCCATCCTCACCAACATTGCAGTTGGTAAAATTTGGACATGTAAGCGGGACTGCTCATATACTGGTGGGGGCTTACATACGGCCCACCTTTTTTTGACCTAGGACAGCCCAAAATGAGTGGTAATTTTCTGGGAGTGTTATTATCGGTGAAATGAGTATCACTTCTCTTTTTTTATGCTATTCTGACCCCTTTAAAAAAAAAGAGATAAATATTCCCAGCCAGGTGACACCTTTATCAGGTTATGGAAATATTAAAATGTTATTGTTACATAGAGACAATGCTGTAACATAGAACATTCTTCCATATCTCTGTGTAAGTATCTCTCATTTTGTTTTTCATATAGGTGTTGGCGGAGCTTATCCACCCCCCCCACCTTATGGAGCTGGAGGACCACAACCCACAGGTAGAGTGCAATACTCACACTAAATCAGTTTTTATTTAGCAAACATACTAAACTGGAATAACTTTGCAATAGCACAATTGGTAGTCTGAAAGAAAAGCAGAGGGAGAGCAGCAATTGGTAGTCCACCATGTTCCGCTATAATGCTTTATATTATAGAGGGGGTTTTAAAAAAATGGAGCAAAATTCCATTGGTGACACAGAAGATGTCTAGGCCGTGGTTCAGTTCTGCCAGACACGTGCCAGTATATCCTTGGATATGGACAGTATTTATTTAGTGAACCATCATCCAGAACCTGTGGCTGGCGGGAGGGGGACTGAGATCTTGATGTAGCCCCACAGAAAGAAGGTGCAGGGTGTTAGATCTGGTGATCATGGAGGCCAGCGCAACATTGGTGAATCGTTTATTCCAGCGCGGCCGATCCAAACTTCCGGTACAGTTTCATTCAGGTATCGACGAACATCCATCTGAAAAGCAGAAGCACCATCCTGCTTATAGCCTAGGTTTTGCAGATCTTCCTCCATCTGTGACAGGACACGATTACTTTACGTGAGTCCCTCATGTGCTCTAAAAGGACACATGGGTTGCTGAGTCCCAGATTCTTAAAGGGGTTGTCTCACTTCAGCAAGTTGCATTTATCATGTAGAGACAGTTAATACAAGGCACTTACTAATGTATTATGATTGTCCATATTGCCTCCTTTGCTGTCTTGATTCACATTATATACTGCTCACTTCCATGGTTACGACCACCCTGTAATCCATCAGTGGTGGTCCTGCTTGCACACTATAGGAAACGGCATCGGCCTTTCTGGTGGCCGGGATCACAAGAGTGCTTTCTCCTATAGTGTGTAAGCACGGCCACCGCTGCTGGATTTCAGGGTGGTCGTTACTACAGAAACAAGCAGTGTATAATATGAGCCAGCAAAGGAAGCAATATGGATAATAACAATACATTAGTAAGTGTCTTGCATTAACTTTCTCTACATGACAAATGCCACTTGCTGAAGTGAGACGACCCCTTTAATGTTGTAGCGATTGATCTTCCCACTGAGGTGATAGGTAGCCTCATCATCCTATAGTGAGTCTGTCAGCAACTTCACATGTCTCAAACAGCTCACAACGCTTTGTGGACACATATACAGAAAACAACTGGTACTTTTCTTTGGCTTTTCTGCAAAAAAAAAGAAAAAATAACTTTGAAGGTATATGCAAATGAGGATTACAAATGCCCAGGGAAGGTGTCCATTGCTGCACGTACTCAGGCCGCCTGGCGTTACATTTTTTTGGCAGACCGTATGCGAAACCATTTATTTCAATGGGTCCTTGAAAGGTATTTTTAACCTTGCTATCAGATATATATTATATCAGGCACTGCCACTTGTTACAAGACAGGTCATTCCCTCAGAAGACACATCCCCCAGAGGGCTCTTATTTCCTGTATACAAGCCCACCCCAGACATTGAGATTAGAATTAATGACACACAGGTGCCAGTTGGAAATACAATGAGTAGCACCATCTTCATGGACATGAGAGCAACCTGTAACGAGTTTAACCTATTGACACTCCAGGAGATGACACACAGTTATCACTTAGAAATACAATGGACAGCAAGATCCTCATGTGCATGAGAACAAGCTGTAACAACTTTAACTTGTTAGCATCTAGACTACCATTGTAATATGTAAAATACCCTTTCATTGTATTGTATATGGCAGATACCAGTATTGTTTACCATCTATCCTAAATTAACATGTCATCTGCTGAGCTCAAGTTGGTACTCCCACCCCCAATGTCCTATAAATACATGTACTATGAAATAAAGACTTCAGATTGTAACTGTCCAAGCTTGAGCTCTGACTTTTACTATCTCCCAGCTGGAGGAAAAGCTATTCACTGAAGGGGAAAATATACCGGTGGAGGTCTGATGCCTCATTGTATGACCATCTCATAAACCGCCTCAAATTGGAAAGAGCTATCAGTCCTCAAAAAAAATGGAAGGTACTCAGTGTGCATTCCGTTTCCGTATTTTACGTATACCCGTTCTGCTAAAAGATAGAACTTGTCCTATTATTGTCCTCATAACGGAAAAGGATAGTACTGTTCTACTAGGGGCCAGCTGTTCCGTTCCGCAAAATACACACACGGACGTCATCCGTATTTTTTGCGGACTGCAAAATACATACAGTCGTGTGCAAGAGGCCTTACACTGAACTACTGTCGGCTGGATCTGTAGCCATCACCTATGCTTTCCTAATAGCTAATAAACACCCATTATAGCTAAATTCTTAAACTAATAACAATTTAGCTTAAACAAGTGTTTATGAGCAGTCAGAAGTTAAAGGGGTTGTCCCATGAAAAATATTCTACAGTTTTCAAACCAGCCCCTGGATCTGAACACTTTTGAAATTTCATGTAATAAAAAATGTAGCACAACCACTGAGTTATTCAATAACATGTACCTGTATAGCGCCACCTGTTGTTTTTTTTTTTCTTATTTTTATATTCTGCTCACTGAAATGGTCGCACATGCTCAGTGTCATCCTTCAACTGTCTCCTTAGCTGTGATAGAGAGAGCTGAGACACGCCCCCTGAGCTACAGCAGAAAAGACACTCCCCTTAAACTGTCAGCTTGATACAAATCTAGCAGAGCAATAAATGGGGAGATCTTTGGATCCACGGGAGGTTTCGTCTGGTTCTAGCTTTGTTAAAAAGAGATTCTTGTGTTCTATATGATGTCTGATTTTCATTTTTTACATTAGTCATGGGATAACCCCTTGAAGGTATAAGGGTTAGGCCTCTTTCACACTTGCGTTGCGAGGATCCTGATCAGTCTTCAAAATGCCTTCAGTGTTACTATGGCAGCCAGGACGCTACTAAAGTCCTGGTTGCCATAGCAAGTAGTGGGGAGCCAGGGGAGCAGATACTTACAGTCCGTGCGGCTCCCGGGGCGCTCCACAATTACGTCAGAGCGCCCCACGCGCATGGATCACATGATCCATGCGATCATGTGATCCATGCTCATGGGGCGCTCTGCCGTCATTGTGGAGCGCCCCGGGACTCGGGAGACGCACGGACGGTAAGTATACTTCTCCCCTGCCTCCCCACTACAATTTACCATGGCAGCCGGGACTTTAGCGTCCTGGCTGCCATGGTAACCATTCACAAAAGCTAAACGTCGGGTCCGGCGATGCACCGAAACGACGTTTAGCTTAATGCAGGATCCGGATTAATGCACTTCAATGGGCATTAATTCCGGATCCGGCATTACGGCATGTCTTCCGGATTTTTGGACGGAGACAAATCCGCAGCATGCTACGGTTTTGTCAACATCCAAAAATGTTCACATACTAAACAGAAGACATCCTGATGCAGCCTGAACGGATTTCTTTCCATCCAGAATGCATTAGGATAATCCTGATCAGTATCTTTCCGTCCTAGAGCCTCGAGGACGGAACTCTAGGACGGAAAGGAAAAACGCCAGTGTGAAAGAGGCCTTAGTCGTATATGTGAGACTGCGGTGGGTTTTTTCTTGAATAGTTTCTTTAATGTTGGTATGTAGGTATAGCTGGACCCAGCTCTGTTGCTTCTGCTATAACTCTTGGTTTCTCCTAAATTTATATTAATATTTTTTATTCTTCTCTCTCACAGTGATTATGGCCCCTGTAACCACAACAGTGGTCATGGGAACATCATTCGCCGACACGCCAGCGTCATGCACTTGTCCTGTTTGTCGGCAGAACGTAGTGACGCGTATAGAATATAACACTGGACTCCTAGTCTGGCTGATCTTTGGCATCCTCTGTCTGCTTGGGTAAGCACTCTAATGAAACAGAATATTAACATATGGCTGCCCACAGCGTAAATGCTATGGATTCTCCACCGTGGAATTTCATGCGGAAAATCAGCAGCATTTACAGTACCAGCGAAGTGGATGAGATTGCAGTAACTGATCCATGCACTACTGAGAAGTCCTGGGTTATCAATCCACAGCATGTCAACTTCAGACTTTGCAATGCAAACGTTGAAAGCAGCGGAAGACCTGCTGTGAACCTGGCAGCATCGCCACTGCAGCAACAGCCTAATTCAGTGCAACTCACTACCTATGTCTGTACCCTTCTGAAAAAAAAAGGAAAAAATAAAGCATCTCATTTAAAGGGGTTGTCTGGTTTTAGGAAGAAACCAGACAACACTTGGGATGTGCCTGCAATAAAGAATAGATGAACACTTACCTATAAAATCCCACACCTCTACTGCGGTCTCATGGGCCGGGCTCTGTTTACCCGGCTGCAGTGGTGACATCACATCGACAACACGTGACCTCGGTAGCCAATCAGTGGCCTTATTGTTCCACCATCAGTGATTGGCTGCAGTGGTCACATGTTGCCAGTGTGATATCATTGCTGCAGCTGGGCTAACAGCCCGGCCCAGGGAACCAGGGTGGAAGCATGGGATCTGCAGGTAAGTGATCATCTATACTTTATTGCAGGCGCATCCCAAGTGCTGTCTGATTTACTCCCAAAAACGGACAACCGTTTTATAGAAACTGGGCAGGTTTGGTGCAATTTAAAAAAAGAATGCAAAGCAGAGCTGAATTCAGAGTTGATTGAAAACAAACCTAAATGTATGACTTGGCACCACTCATTTGTATTTCACACACTTCCAAACATTTCTATTGGTAACTTCAAGGCATTTAAGCCCTGCCTTGGGCATGGGCAAACCAGACAGGGCTGCCTATATATGGGGGAGGTTTTATATAAGCCGTACTCAAAGCCTGGACAAGCCAAATTTTCTGGAATCCAATCAAACCATACACATCACAATATGTTATTTCTGTTGGTAGATTCAGCTCAGATCCAGTTCCCAAATGTAAAATCTATTATAAGACCTCTGACTAATACTGTACGAATGCCTTCTTAGGGAGTAGAAGAACCTCTGGACCTCCTCAGGGACCAGGGCCTGGCAGCGACTGCTACCTCTGCACCCTGTATAGCAACTCCTCTGAATTAGCCTTGCTACATTTACTAGTGTTGAGCGATCCGAATTTCATAGAATATTGGATTCACCGCAAAGTTGAATTTCCTTGTGCTTAGTGTAATGACCCGTTTTTCCCTGAATGGCAGTAAAAAAAAAATCATACTTCTCTCATCCACTTGATCGCGAAGAGCCGTCTTCTGCCATCTTAGAGATCTCTCATGTAATCCCGTGTGATGTCACCATGCTGGCCGACGTGATGATGTCATCACAGGCCAAAGGAGATTTCACACTAGATCTTTAATCTAGTGTTAATTTAAGATAGAGGTGGCCGGCTCGTCGCAATGAAATGGATGAGGTAAGTATGATTTATTTCTTTTTTAATTTCACACTCTATTACTGTCAAATGCCGCAGTCAGCTATGAACGCAGCATCTGAGGGGCACATTGTCAGGGAGCGGTGCAATCGCAATCATTGCACCCACTTCTTACAAAGAGATGCGCTTTCTTTTGTAAAATTCGTCGAAGCAGCCGACTTAAATTTTTGAATACTTTGCTCATGACTTTGCTAAGTATCTGATCAACAATAAGTGGCATACATTCAAAACCATCATGAATCCCATCCAGGATTGGGACGGCTTGTTTTCTGTGAACTCTTGATTTATGTCTTATGTAATTGTCTCTTCTTCTATAGTTGCTGGTTAGGATGCTGCCTGATTCCTTTCTGCATGGACAGCTGTAAGGATGTCGACCACTATTGCCCCAACTGCAATCATCACCTATCAAAATATAAAAGGCTCTGAATGAGATTCCTTGGCTGAGCCGGAAATGAAAAGAATGCACCATAATGTGAAGGTTTTACACCAACATATTCAGTATATAAATGATTACCTTGTCTGAGCTCCTTGAATATGTGATCTGGCTTAATAATCATATGCGTAGTGGATCATGTATTAAAGAAGCATTTTTAGTCCTTTTGTAATGTACATCAGGTAGATAGTGCTCTTTATCAGCCTGTGTTCTGCTCCTCCATTGGACTATGTGGCCCGCACTTCAGTGTGGATCAGAACTCGGTCTCTGGATGCATTTCTAGGAAACTTGCACTGTGAAACTGACTACTAGTCCAGACTAAAGAGCTGTGGATTCGGAGAGCCAGGCTGTTGGTGATGGAATTTAACGGAGGCTGATTAATTTAGAAATGAAGCACTGGTGAGAAAATTACAGTTGAAACAAAAGACAACACTTTTCTCTGAGTGCATCTTTACATGTTAAAGTGTACTTTTCAGTTTTCTCTGTTTATACCTCTTTATATGTTCATTTATAAAAAAAAAAAAAAATTCAAGCTTTTATAAAGTATTATCTCTAACTCTGCTGTCAGATTTGAATTTATTATTAATTAAAGGCATATGCTGATTATAATTTTACACTGTGAAGTAATTTGCAATTAGGATAAAATAACCATATTACATATATAGTTCATAACTACATGCCTCCCATCTTTTAAAAATTGCAAAGAGGGACAATATGTGCAGGGTGCATCGCGGCAGTGTTTTACATACCAGGCCACCCAAAGCATAATTACTCACTTCGTCACAACTGCAGCACCCGGGGATCGGTTAGGTGAGTGTAAGTCCCTTTATTTTTTTACTACATGTGGAGCCCCTGGGACAATTTTCTTCTTGCACTTCAATGTCCATATAAATATTAGCACATAAATCATCAGATTGTAGATATTCTAAGGTCCAAATTACACCAAATAATGAAGTTCTGGTCTAATATACAGGTAGAAACTATACAGATAGTTTAGTAAGGAGCAGTTTAGTAAATTTATTAATGAACATTTATGCATTAATTCCCAAGGTCAAAAAGAGGGACATTTATGGATAAAAGAGGGACTTGGGTCAAAAAGAGGGATTCTCCCTCCAAAAGAGGGACACATGAGTGGCATAACTACAAATGACTGGGCCCCATGGCAAATTTTTGAGTGGGGCAACCCCCCAGCAACGTCTTTGCAACCTTCACTCCTGTGGCTAGTCAGACGAGGCCCAACAGCTGCTCCGTCCGTTTCCTACAGTGTCACTGTATATAATATAATTGTATAATACTGTTGAGGGGGCCCTTACAAAATCTTTTGGTCCTCCTCCTAGATGGGCCCAAAGCAGCCACCTCCTCTAATTCCTCTTTAGCTACACCCCTGCCTAGGACCAGGACTGTGCTTGGAGCCTTTATTACACAGATTCTAAAACAGCAGTGTTACCCTGTTTATAGGCCCATGATATGCCTCTGGCCTTTCAGAAGGCACACATGCTGTAGTTTCAAGAGTTTGTGCTATAAAAAATTATTATGGAGAAGGTGCCACATGGAGGCACAAAAAATTGGTGCATCTGTTGCCTAATGTGTGTATTACCACTCCACGTACTATTTGTAAGGTCATATTCAGAGAATTTCTGGGCAAATATGGTTGGCAATTTCCACAACCCTCCCATTACCATGTGTGTATGTGAATATATTTATCCCTATAAAATAGTGGTGGTTCTGACGTCTTGCCTACAGTATGTATCTGGAGGAAGGGCTGGCGGGGCCTGTAACTGTTGCAAAGAGAGGCATCAACAAGCTGCTTTGCCGTGGTATTTAGAGACAGGGCTATTGTTATTATATTATATTCGGTTTAGGGTCCAGCTACACAGTGACATTTCATGTGATGCATTTCAATGGTGTCGCAATGCGAAATGCTACACGATGTGACGAAACAGTCGCACAAATCCATCCAAGTCTGACTTTTCTGCAACTGTCAGGTGGCAGTCGTAAAACGTCATAGATTATATCTAATGTCATGCGACGCATTGTGCCATGTAGCCATACCCGTTTTTTGTTGTGCAACTTGATGTGGCCTTGTACCCGGACCCTTAGATGCAGAGTATCATGCTTGGAAATTGGAAGTGAGGACTTATTGATAATGCTTTCTAATTCTGAAACCAATAAATCCACTCGGAGTGGCCTGCTTAGAGGAACCATCTACCCTACACACCATTAACATACTCCGCACCCACAGGAGAGAGAGCAAAGACATACAATGTATAAGGTCTTCTGGCACCATGGACATCTCCATTGGATACCAGACAGTAGGGGGGAGGGGGTCATTTTCTTACACTGGTCTTTAATTCCTCCAAGAGCAGCCAAAGGATGTGCATAATTTATGAACAGGAATTTTTTTCCCCTTAAGTGGGGAAAATTGGCTTCTGCCTCACAGGGGTTTTTTGCCTTCCTCTGGATCAACTTGTAGGAAACAGGCCGAACTGGATGGACAAATGGCTTTTTTCGGTCTTATATACTATGTTACTACTATGTTACTATGGTACTATGTATAAATTAGGCACATCTACCCCTGAGTTGATTTTTTTATTCGCCCACATTTCCATCTGTTTCCAGACATAAATGTTAGTAAATTTGCTGGGTCGATATTCTGGCCCCTGTCACTCCTAAGTGGCGAGGACGGTGGAAAAACACAGGTTAGACCAAATATAGTCACATGGGCATTTAAAAAGTTGCAAAAAAGGCGTCTTGTGACTTTTTATGCCAAAAACTAGTTTAAAAATATTCGAAAATGACCCCTATTGAGTTTCTTTTGATCTCTTCAGGCAACCTCATGGTAGAGAAATGCTGCAGTTCAGGAGCACAATAGTTCAATCAGGAATGGACCCTCCACCAAAGGAATCTGAACTGTAATAATGCATTAACAGCATAAGTACTTTTATTGTAGCTAAGCATGGTAGTAGTGTCACATAGCAGATGTGATATTATTTCCAAGGAACAAAAAAGTCCTGTACCGGAGTGTGGCATCCTCTATCCCCAGGTCCCATGAGAGCTCAGGATAGGTCATCAATATCAGACCGGCGGGGGTCCA
Source organism: Bufotes viridis (assembly GCA_033119425.1). NCBI lineage: Eukaryota > Metazoa > Chordata > Amphibia > Anura > Bufonidae > Bufotes > Bufotes viridis. Next base: position 41,948,450 of record CM065595.1, on the reverse strand, counting down.
ACTTTCAGCACCTCCGACAATCAGCTGATTACAGTTGAATGAGAAAAATTGTAACTATACCACTGCTACATATTAGATGATGCGCAGATAAACATAGTGTCACAACCCATTTCAACAGCTGATTGGCGGGGTGCAAGGAGTTGGACCCCTGCCGATTCGATATTTTTGATCTATCCTGAGGATAAGTCATCAATATCATTGCAGCACCCGACCTATTTAAATCATGCAGAATATTTTCAGTGACTCCAAATACCAACAATATTGTTCCTCCAATGTCCCACTGAGGAATCACAATTCACATTGTCCAGTAAAAAGTCTGACAATAGGATATTTGGGGTATCGTCACACATACTAAAAACGCCACCAACAGCTCGCCATAAAAACGCCACCAACAGCTTGCTATTGACTTCAATGGAAGAACTGCCATCATGTGTACAAGGCGGTGTTATTTTTTTCCCGTAGCTGGTTTCAAATCCAATTCAGAAGTGACGTGTTGGATCTTTGAAGCAGATTTGATAGTGGCCTTCTATAGAAGTCAATGTGGAAACAGAAAACCTCCCTTAAAAACTTTTCTAAGACACTTGTAAAAACTCCTCTGAAAAGGTCACTAAATTACAAAAAGACAACCAAAAATGACCTGTTTTCAGCTACTGGTCTACTACAGATTTTTCTGCCATAAATTTTAACCGTATGAATGCACCTTTTTCACCAAGCGATTCTGTCTGGATGAAATGCGTGTTGTGAATGCATAGCATCTGGACTGAATCCTGACCCATTAATTTCAATTGGTTTGTGCACATGTGTGTAATTTTTCACTTATCATCTCTGTGTTCAGGAAAAAAGTGTTTTTTTCACTTAGCCCTAGCCCCATAAAAGGGAATGGGGCTTGAGTGAAAAGTGGAATCTGGATGTAATGTGTTTTGCACTGATGGTTGCTAAGAGATGTAGAGTGTTTTTTATTATGCATTTTATTTTTCAGTGTTTCTTTACGTGCACGAAAAACGCATGCAATCTAGATACAATCCGGACAGAAAAAACGCAAACACTGAATGCAGTTGCAGAAAAAAAGTATTCAACTTGCATGCAAAACCATCAGTTATTTCCTGAATAGATCCTGACACAATCCGTATCACTCGTGGGAAAGAGGCCTTAAAGCGTACCTGAGTTTTCAGAAAAAAAAGTTTGAATAATGGCTGTGCTTCTTTGTACAATCATAACCGTGAAGAAGCAGTTATGTTTGGGCTGCCCTAATGTTTTATTTTTTCAGCCATATTATTTCCTGTTTTAGCTGCACAGCCAGATGCATTTCACTCAGAAGCAGATGACATCTCCCTTCTACCAGCACTGTACCACTATGACATCTTTTCCCTACTTCCCACTATGTTTGTTTTAGCTCAGAAGCTCACAGAACAGATAAGGAGGCTCCTATCTTCAGAAGCAGTGAAGAAGCTGTTGTTTTATCAAGGTCAGGATCTCAGCTAGCTCACACATGCTACCACTTCCTCTCAGCCGGTTCTTGCCAGACAACAGGCAATGGACTGCATCTTAGGTGGATTGAGACTCCTAGTGGCCATGAGTTTACAGCTTTTTTAGGTGGATGCAGGCATATTTTTGAAATGAAGTGATTTAGATATTTTCTAGTTACATCACTCTATTAAATGGAATTGTGTGACCCTACAGTCACTCATTAAACTCTCCTGAAATGATTGCTTTAGTAAATTCTTGTATTTAAGAATTCTAAATTCTGGAGCATATTTTTTAAAGCTCTGGATTATGTCATTCCTCTGTATGGATACATTTACTAAATGTAATATCTCCCTTCAATGAATTGGGCAAGTCTCCAAACACCCGGACATTTTTCAGTCAATGCTGACAATGTCAAACTGTACAGACGCTGCTTAGGCTAAGTCCACCTCTGCGGCAGACATTGCAGTAATCTGTTCTGGATATTCTGCCATATCTGCCATAGCTGGACCCGCAGGAGCCCATTCACTGTAATAGGGTCCTCTGAATGGCAGAAACCCAGCAGTGCCTGGCTATGCTGGATACAGCAGTGCCGATATTCTCTTCCTCAGGCGGAACAGAATACCAGAATGTCGTAGACGTAGCATAACTGACAAGGGGAATGGAAAATGCTCAGCTGCCAATTTTGAAGGAATAACATAGGAATAGCATGATGCAGAGTTCAAAGAAAAGATACTCCAGAAATGTTATTTCATGGGGTATGACTACTTTATTAGGTGAGCTGATAAGTCCTCTTTAACTGCCTACAAGTCAGAATTTCTAGGGTAACATACTGTATCCTCTTACATAACAAACGTGTTCTTGCCCTTATACAAAGGGATCAGGTGTGACTGGTTTGTCACTAGGCAAACAAACTGCTCCTCACTATAGCAGATCCATGTATAATGGTTACCAAGAAGTAGTTTGGGCAGCTGACACCATTGCCACAGGGTCTCTGAGCAACTATATTGGATATGTTGATGTATACAATATGTCCCTTTGCTTTGCCGTTTTCTTCATAACCGATGTAAAAGTGAAGAAAAAATACAATGTAACAGCACTCTGCAAACCAAATAAAGTACAATAATGCAATAGTTATAGAAAACATTCTGGTGCTAATACTACTCTTGTTTTGTAAATATGAGATTCTTGGCAAATACATTTTGTACTAAATTATTTGAGCCCTAATTATTTGGGTCCACTTTTCCTTTTTACCATTTTTGCTGCCATAATAGCCTCCATAAAGGCCAGGGAATGCAGGTACCTACATGCATGCTAAGTCCACTCTATACCTCTCCTGCTGCCATATGACTTCCAATGAATGCATTGAGAGTCCCCTCTATACCTCTACTGGCTCCCAATGAGTGCACTGAGAGCAGGCTACAGCTCCAGGCCTCATGCACACTGCCGTTGTGCGGCTGTTCTGTGCATTGGGGACCGCAATTAGCATGAAGGCCTAAAGCATGAAGGTCACCATAAAATTCAGGGAAAGTGTCATTTTTATAGTGACCGTCATGGCACATAAGAGGTAGTATTTAGTGTTAGGTTCCCATCTTACAGAGATCACCTTGATATTTGGCAGACGGGCTCAAATAATTTAGTACAAAATGTATTTGCCAAGGATCTCATATTTACAAAATAAGCGTAGCATTAGCATCAGAATATTTTCTATAACTATGGCATTATTGTACATTTAGTTTGCAGAGTGCTGTTGCATTGTATTTTTTTCTACGTGTTTCTAGTCATGGCAGTGTGCACCTGCACATTGGGATGTGCTGACTGACCCCCTTTTTCTTTGCAGTGATGTAAAAGCGAGTTGCTAAGGGTGGCTGCACATGGAGCAGATTTATGTCCAGAAAATCTGCATGAAATCTGCAACAAACGAGTAGTATACAAATGTGTGGGTTTTTATGTGGTTTTTGGTGCGTATTTGTTGCAGATCTTCCGCAGATCCTTCCACTGGGTAAATTCTGCACAAGAAAAACGCAACAACAATTGACATGCTGCAGATTTCGAAATCCACACGGCAGGTCAATTTCTGCACCTGAGAAAAAAACGCAAAGTGTGCTTGAGGTTTATCTAATCTCATATACTTTGCTAGTACTGTATTACACTGCGTTTTTCCTGCACGAAAAGCCCCACGGAAAAAACGCATGTAATCCACATTGTGTGCAGGTACCCTAAGATTGTTATTGTAAGTATACTCTGTTAGAGCAGACCTGTCATGTATTCACTATAATACAGGGTGGGCCATTTATATGGATACACCCTAATAAAATGGGAATGGTTGGTGATATTAACTTCCTGTTTGTGGCACATTAGTATATGTGAGGGGGGAAACTTTTCAAGATGGGTGGTGACCATGGTGGCCATTTTGAAGTTGGCCATTTTGAATCCAACTTTTGTTTTTTCAATAGGAAGAGGGTCATGTGACACATCAAACTTATTGGGAATTTCACAAGAAAAACAATGGTGTGCTTGGTTTTAACGTAACTTTATTCTTTCATGAGTTGGCCGCCATGGTCACCACCCATCTTGAAAATTTTCCCCCCTCACATATACTAATGTGCGACAAACAGGAAGTTAATATCACCAACCATTCCCATTTTATTAAGGTGTATCCAAATAAATGGCCCACCATGTACAACAATTTTCTTAGAACGCAATGTTGTACAATTCTTCTGTTATTTCTCCTGGAAATGTATGAAGAAACTGACAAGTATTACCCAGGAGTGCACTTAGGCCCCATTTACACGGGCGTGATTTCCGCACGGGTGCAATGCGTGAGGTGGACGCATTGCACCCGCACTGAATCCGGACCCATTCATTTCTATGGGGCTGTGCACATGAGCAGTGATTTTCGACGCATCACTTCTGCGTTGCGTGAAAATCGCAGCATGCTCTATATTCTGCGTTTTATCACGCAACGCAGGCCCCATAGAAGTGAATGGGGCTGTGGGAAAATCGCAAGCATCCGCAAGCAAGTGTGGATGCAGTGCGATTTTACTGCATGGTTGCTAAGCGACGGGACCAGATCTTCATTATTTTTCCTTATAACATGGTTATAAGGTAAAATAATAGCATTATTAATAAAGAATGCTTTGTAGAATGAGGAGTAAGGGGTTAAAAATAAAAAACTTAACTTACCTTAGCCATAATAGAAGTCATTCGTTATGCTATGTAGTCATTCATTATGCTATGCACCTGATGTACTAAACAGAAACACAAGGGGGGGTCAGTCAGCACGTCCCTGTATGCAGGTGCACGTAGCTATGGCAATTATACATACAAACAAAAAAAAAACAACAAAAAAAAAAGACTGACCCCCCCTTGTGTTTCTGTTTAGTATGTGTTGGAGGTGTGGCAACCTCCTTTTCAGTCGTGCACACCTGACTAGTTTGTCTGCCCTAGAGGCTGGTTTTAATCAGAGTAAGTATAAAGCTGACTGTGCATTCACAGTACCTGCTAGTAGCCATCTGGCTCCAGGAGGAGTGCACAGTGGGCTCAGCATGCATGTTGGTACCTGCATCCCTGGATCTAATGGAGGCTGTTACAGCACCAGAAAGGGTTAATAAGTATGGTTTATCCCAGCATGCATGCTGGGCCCACACTCCCTGGATTTTATGTGGCTGTCATGGCCCATAACAGGTAAGATTCGGCGTTAGGAGGATTTTATGTGGCTGTCATGGCCCATAACAGGTCAGATTTAGCGTTAGGACCACTCACGGGACAGCCTTGGCGTGGCGAGTGGCTTATTACTTTTTGATCAAAACGTACACTAATGTCCTCTTACAGCTTCTATCTTGGGCAGAGTTCTGGTTGCAGAGTGCTGTTGCATTTTTTTTTTTGTTTGTATGCACCTGATGTACTGCCACATGTACGCTAGGTTCAGATCTGCATCTGAATTCCGGTGTTCTGTTCTGGCATAGAATACCAGCCAGTGTCTGATGGATCCCATTCATTATAATGGGGGTCAGTTGGTTTCCGATATGAATACCGGTGTTATGCCTGACAAAATACCGCTACAATTCATCCTTCTGTTTTTGCTGGAAACTTAGATAGAGGATCCAAAGGGCTCATGCACACGATCCATGTTTTTGTCCACATCTGATCCGCATTTTTTGGGGGTCGGATGCAGACATATTCACTTCAATAGGGCCGCTAAAGTCCGTTCCGCGGCCGTTGCAAAAAAATAGAGCTCGTCCTATTCTTGTTCAAATTAGAGACAAGGATAGGACAGTTCTATCGTGGGCCAGGCGTTCCATTCTGCATAATTCAGAACACACACAGCTGTTATCCGTCTTTTGGCGGATCCTCAATTTGTGGACTGCAAAAATGGCTACAGTCATGTGCATAAGTCCTGAAGGAGCCTGCACTGCACGTGTGAACCAAGCCTTTACCAGTCCCTGCCTGGGCCATTTATCCCCCTTCTTGACCAGACTAATTTTCTGTTTTCTTTTTTTTTTGTACATGCGTCATTGTGCCACAACTTTTTTTCCATTCGTTATGTAAATAATTTTTTTGTCTTTTGGGGATTTATTTTTAGCATTCTTGCTTTAGTATTTTTTTGGTTTTATATTTTTTTATTAAAAGGAAAAAGGTAAAAAAAGGGGGGAAAATTTTCACCTCTTTTTTTCACCTTTAAATTTTTTTGGGCTAATAGCACAATGTGCAACTAAAATATATATTTTTTTATTTATTTCCCCCTTCCATGACAGTGGTTTTTGATATATGGGATGTATGAGTTATGGTGGCTGGTGGCAGGGCTAGAAGCTGCATTGCAGCGTATTGTGGGTTTTTATTTTATTTTTATATGCCGACCGCTCGAGTGTATAAAGTCAAAGGGTGCTTTGGCTGGCAAGAGGTTAAAAGGCTGTACGTTGGGATTAGAAAAACATGGCTGCATTTATCAAAAAAGAGTACCACAGCCACTTACAAGCTGTGTGTGAAATTGCAGCTCAGTCTGTAAAAGGAGTAACCCCTGGTATTCACTCCCCCATCATGGTACTGTTCAATTTCTGTCCCCTACCTTTGGATACTCTACTTGGTAGACCTGAGGGGGTGCACAAAGCTAACCACATGTTTCGGTTCAGGCACTACCAATGAGGGATATGCCATATGTTCAAGATAGAGTGGATGCCACCACTGGGGCCTCACCTATGAGGAGAATAAAGATCCTACACCTGTAGCCTCTACATAATTCAATTGAAAGGTGTCAGCACTTACATGGAGCTGAGGCATGAGAAACTTTACAGTGCATGTGCAAAAATTGTGTAAGATAATACCTCGTTAACCTGCCTGCATCAGTACATGAAACATAACAGCGCCAACCACAATGCCCCAAGGCAACCACAGCCACAGTTTCGCATGATGGGTTCCTAAAAGTGTCTGTTCCTTTCCTTTGATAAAACGTTTCTTCTGTTCCAAAATACATTTCATTTTCTTTGTATTTATTCTGACTGGAACAAAGTGAAATACTGTGGAGATGGATGAAATGATTCACTATGTTTTTGTGGTGTAAAAGAAACCATGCCCTCCAAATAACCTGTCCTTATACACATGTGAGATCCTATTCTGTTCTTTGCCTGGTGACTTTGGAGAAACCAAAACCAGCAGAGCAGCAGACAGAACAGGATGTCCCTCTCTCTTGGAGTCCACTGTAATATAACTATTTCCAGAAATAAAACAAGTTTACTGGCGCTCTTACTGAAAAATGTTGTGAGTATGCGTCAAGGAAGGTCAGTGCCACAATGAAAAATTGAAGAAGTAAAAGAAGAATTCCTGCGCTTACTCTCTGACTGCACCTAACCAGTGACTAGAAGCGGGGTTCTACCACGTGTGCTGTCCTCTAAGTTATATAGTGACACAGTCATGCCTACCTGTACTTGTTGAGGAGAGTCCACGATGTTGGTGTGTAGTGGTGAATACTTGACAGTTGTCCTGATCCTCCAGTCCGGTAGAAGTGTAACACCTCAGAGTGGAGTTACCACTCCTGCACCCTGCTACTGTCTTTATTGGGCTAACAGCAATGCCATCTATGTATTTTGTCCAGGTCCTCCACACTGTGCATTCCTAATCTGTTTGCAACTGTTATGTTCATGTAATATGCCTGGTTAACCAGCAGGTGGCAGCAAACATGGCAGAGCTGTACTTAGATAGAATGGAACTTACCATTCCATTCTAACCCCCCTCTGGAAAGAAGTGGGCTTGTCCTACTTCCTTCAGGAAGGGTGAGGACCAGTTAGAGTCAGTATAGTTTACCCCCAGCTAGACGTGCCCACGCCAGCCAGAGCCCCCTAAGCTCTGCTGCCCATAGAGGCCAAAGCATAGAAGCCTCAAGAGCCAGGGGATTAGGTCCTTTACTAAAGTTGAGTCTGACTAAAGAGAGAAGTGCCACATACAGAAGAAGCCAAGTTATACAGCCAGCCTGTCAGCACAGCAGAGTCAGAGAGAAACAGAGATATAGCAGAGTTAATTTTGCCTGCCAGTTTAATGCTAAAGCCTGCTGGAACCAAGACAAAGCCTGTAAAACATTTTGGAAAACGTTTATTCAAAGTAATGCTACCATTGAACTTCATCTCAAGGTCTGGACTCCAGTTATTCTCTTATTCCTCAATTATTCCCCCTATTTATTGCTTCAGAGCCATAGCCTGGGGTCCAGCCATATCCAGGTAGGAGCACCATGACACACAATAAAAGATAGTTAGGCTGCACTATACCACTCAGCATTTCCTACACCTGGGATGCGATTTATATAGAGGGCCCTGGGAGGAGGCCGTCCGTTGCAGAAGCAGTCAGGCTGTGTAGTTGGAAAATGTGCCCCGGCCGCCAGCAAGTTTCCAATTCAAAAAAGCACTTGCACTCCAAATCGGAGCGCCGGTGACGTAACGCTTACAGCTACAGGAGCTGTTGTGGACCAAAAGTCCATTGGTAGATAGTACTGTTGGAGCATAAGTGTATGGAAGATCTGGGTCCAGTGCTGGTGGCACATATTCTTCAGGGTGCAGCCTTGTGCTGCACCCCTCTCTGTTCCAAGTCTGCTGATCAGGCGGCCGCTTCCATAGGAGTACATAAGTGTGCGTGGCCCCACTATTGATAGTAATATTGGGGCTCACTGTGACTGTAACAGCAGCTGGTGTAGCAGCGGTGGGGGCTCCATGTATGGGCAGCCTAAAGCCTCATTCACATGTCCGTGCACAAATCCGTGAGAAAGTGGTCAGTGATGCATCCATGAAGCTATCCGTGTTGGGTCTGTCTGTCCGTTTTTTGCTGTCCATGTGCCATCCATTTTTCACTGACACTGAACAGCTAAAAAATTATTTTCAAAGAATCCGTGTTGCATCGGTGGCTTTCACAGACCCATAGACTATAATGGCTTTGATGGATCCGTAAATACGGACAAAATAGAGCATGCATCTGTGCTAAAAATGAATAGACACATTAAAATGAATAAGGGCGTGTACTGTCCGTGACGAACATGTACAGCACACATCCATGAAACACTGACAAGTGAATGAGGCTTTAAGGGGGTTTTCTGAAATGTTACTACTGATGACCTATCCTCAGGATTATAGAATAAATAAATCTGTAATCAGATAATAAAAAACTGTTTAGAAAAAAAGGTTTTAACTGGCAGATAAAATTTTGCTGACACATTTTTTTCTTTGTAAATTTAATTCATGTTTCAGTTTAGATGCAGTGGAGCGATGAACAAAAATGTTCATGAAGGTGGACATAGCCTTTAAATAGATCTTTGGGGGGAATTTATTATGCCATGTACTCCAGAATTCTGGCGTTGTGACTTTTTGGGCTTGCTTTTGCACAAATATTGAGTCTGTTTGGATTTTTACACTATTCACTCCAGTTTTAAAAAGTCAAAAAAAGTTAAAAACACACTCCAATATTAGGTTTACAGATGCGCCAAATATATCAATGTGTTACATTTGACTCAGGGAAAACTGACTTCTAATATTTATATAAAATATATGTAGGCACACCCTCACCTGAAAAACTGGAGATCCATAAAAATATAGTAGAATTACAATTTTTACTAATTATAAAATATTACATACAATAGCAGAGCCCTTGCTAAAAAAAAACAAATACAATCACATATGAAATACATAAAATACATCCTAATTGCTGTTCCTATTAGTGTTGAGGGCAAATATATTAATAGCGATTTTTTTTAACAAATATCGGCACTTTGCTAATTCATAAATATTTAGAGTATAGTGCTATATATTCGTAAAAAAACTAATATTTTTTTGTTTATTTTTTTTCAATCTGAACCCAAGATACCGTTAACGAAAATAGAGAATATAGTGCTATGTTCTTTATCTTCGTTAATTCTAGCAAGCCAACCAATAGGAAAGTTATACCCCGTTCAAAGTTCCACTCACAGTACGCGAATATTACATAATGTTAATTCTAGCAAGCCAAGTAAACTTGCCTATACACAGCTCTAAGCTGGATGCACAATGCGAGAATATTAAGTAATATTACTCGCATCGCGCATCCAATTTAGAGCGGGTTATATGCAACTTACTTTTCTATTGTTTGGCTTAGTAGAATTAACGAATATGACGAATACGAATATAACGCTATATTCTCTATATTCGCTAATTCTAGCAAGCCAACCCAATAGGAAAGTTGCCTATACACAGCTCTAAGTTGGATGCGCAATGCGAGAATATTACTTTACCTATTTTTTTGCAATAAATAGAATACTGAGTCATTATTCTATTTATTGGAAAAAATAGGCAAAGTAATATTCTCGCATTGCGCATCCAACTTAGAGCTGGGTACAGTCCACTTTCCTATTGGTTGGCTTGCTGGAATTACCGAAAATAGAAAATATAGCGCTATATTCGTTATCTTCGTTATTTCTAGATAGCCAACCAATAGGAAAGTTGCATTTATACCCCGTTCAAAGTTCAACTAGCAATACGCGAATAATTCAATCGCATAATTTTCGCGATAAATACAATAATGACGCATATTCGATCTCGACGAATATATGATGAATATTCAATTGAATATTTGTGAAATATTGCGAAATTGAATATGGCACCTCCCGCTCATCACTAGTTCCTATACCACAGTCTTTAAATATTACCAACATTCTAAATCACCTTTAAGTCTAACACTTCTGTCTTGACATACTACTTCACTTTCACTATCACCTCTTTACTGGATTAGGAATTAGATGATTTTTATGACTTTTTAAAAAGTTCTATTTGTTAAATTTGGCTTAAAGAGGACCTGTAACCTCTCCTGACATGTCTATCTTAGTGACTACTCGCATTCTCCATGTAATAACAATTCTGAAGAATCTATTCTTACGACTCTACGTTTTGTTACTCCTCTATTATTCCTGCAAGTAGTTATGAATGAATTTGTAGCAATTTGCAATGATGGTCCAGATGGGTATTACCAGTTGGGGGAGGGGGTTCCTGCATAGTTTGACACTGGCCACTCTTTTTGGATAATGTCAGACCCTCCCCAACTGATAATACGGAGCTGAACCTTCACTGCTAAATTCTAGTAATTCATTCATAATTTCAAGCAGACATACTGTAATAAAGGAATGGCACACCATAGAGTTAGAATGAATTGTCCAGAATTGTTATTTCATGGGGGATGCAAGCATATATAAAGCATATATAAATATACAAATAAGACCAAAAAAGTTGGAAAGCCCTACCTTGCAACTTTACAAAGCCATAATTATGGAGACCAGTGCGTGATAAATTGTGTGTAAATGTGTGCTGGGATAATGTGTTGCATGTAGAATTAAGGAAATCACTAATGTTTGACTTGGCAAATTCAGGAATCAGAACTCAGGAGTTCAGCATTTCCATAAACAAATGGCTTATTATAAATGCCTACTGTCAACTAGGAACCTTCTGAACACCATGCAACACTGAGGTTTCATCGTGTAATGATGTGTTTTGGGTATGCTTTGCCAAATTTTTCCAAAAATGTAATTCAGGTTCAAATCAATTCTACCCGGTTGAGAGTTTGAGAGTTGGCAAGCTAGCGCATAACACTTCTCTAGGAAAGAGATGTGCAAATCAACTTTTTCCCCCCAAAAGGATAAAAACTGTGTCTCTCACCAGCAGATATAATGTTACCATCCAAAGTTTACCCTTTTAAACAGGCTTTCAACCATATTTTAGATAAAAGCTAAAGTGTGTGAGTCTTTGAATAGGAATCTGATGGGTATTATAGGCTAGGCAACACTGCTCTGGGTTTCTGGGAAATATATATGCAAATAAGCAAATCTTACATCTCCTGGCATTAATCAGGCTTTGCTCATTTGCATATTATTGAGTTTCTAGAAAAGATATGCACATTAGCTTTCCTACCAAAAACAAAAGACATGTAAGCCTGTCTAATGCCAGCAGATGCAAGACGTGCTAATTTGCATATATTTTCCCAGAAACCCAGAGGAGGGTTGCCTGTTCTATAATACTCATTACACATACTATACACTCTCCATAAAGACAGAGCACCGCCAGACCTCCAACCAAGGCCTCTCACACAGCTAAGGCTGCTTTCACATCTTCATCAGAAGCTCTGATCTAGGCTTCCATCATAGAATTCATCAAAAATAGCAGAGCAAAAAGTCCTGCATGCTCCATGTAGCATACTGCATAAAATCATTCTCCTACAACATGTAGTCTAAGGATGAGTGACTTAGTTCTAATAGTTCAGACTTTGTTCTTAATTTCCTAAGAAATTCAGATTCTAACAAACTCAAATTATTATGGATTAATTTCAGATAAATGAGAAAGAGAGCCAGAGACTATTTCTTTACCCAATGAGACAGGAGAACTAAAATATCCCACCCAGAATTATGCTTCTCAACACTCTTCATGTTGCTCATTATCAAAAGGGAGGCCAAAAAAAAGATGCATTATGAGCATTGAATGCTAGGCGAAACTGCTCTTGATTTCTAGGGAGAAATTTTCAAATTTGCATATCTTAATTCTGCTGGCATCTGATAAGATTAGCATTTTTTTCTTGTTTGAAAGAAAATCTAATTTGCATATCTTTCACAGAAACCCAGCAGTATGCAAATTATCTTGCCTGACAAAATGGAAACTCATTGACTTCGTGAAGAACACTTGCTCAAAGTGAACCAAAGAATTGGAGTTTTAAGCCTAAGACAGCTCACCATTAAGCGCAAAACACTTGTCCTAGACAATGAAGTTCTGCATGTGTTCAGGTACACTGCACAGGCATTTCTCTCTCTTGCCTCTGTTTACAGGGCTATTACTAGGACAGAATTTTGGTTTGATTGGGGCACCAAAATGGACAGAGTGAAGCAGACTACAAGGAGCCCCCAAGGATAGAAAGGGCATACTGGACATACCCTCTCTGCTGTGAATTGCTTTTGTATGTCATTGTGTTCGCCAGACTCTGAGAACTGTAAATGGCTCTGCAGGCAAAACATGTTATTATTCCACCTCCTACCCCTTTATCTAGGTCTAGGCTGTGACAAATGGCATGCTCCCTAATACTAGAGAGATGACCACATTGTAAAGGGTCTGAAGACCGACTTGTGGACAATCCACAAGCTAATCAGAGGAACGGACTTGGTGGAGTCTATTAAACTTCAGAGTCTGTATGGACTAATACAGGTCCTTCTCAAAAAATTAGCATATTGTGATAAAGTTCATTATTTTCTGTAATGTACTGATAAACATTAGACTTTCATATATTTTAGATTCATTACACACAACTGCAGTAGTTCAAGCCTTTTACTGTTTTAATATTGATGATTTTGGCATACAGCTCATGAAAACCCAAAATTCCTATCTCAAAAAATTAGCATATCATGAAAAGCTTCTCTAAACGAGCTATTAACCTAATCATCTGAATCAACTAATTAACACTAAACACCTGCAAAAGATTCCTGAGGCTTTTAAAAACTCCCAGCCTGGTTTATTACTCAAAACCGCAATCATGGGTAAGACTGCCGACCTGACTGCTGTCCAGAAGGCCATCATTGACACCCTCAAGGAAGAGGGTGACACAGAAAGAAATTTCTGAATAAATAGGCTGTTCCCAGAGTGCTGTATCAAGGCACCTCAGTGGGAAGTCTGTGGGAAGGAAAAAGTGTGGCAGAAAACGCTGCACAACGAGAAGAGGTGACCGGACCCTGAGGAAGATTGTGGAGAAGGACTGATTCCAGGCCTTGGGGGACCTGCGGAAGCAGTGGACTGAGTCTGGAGTAGAAACATCCAGAGCCACCGTATACAGGCGTGTGCAGGAAATGGGCTACAGGTGCCGCATTCCTCAGGTCAAGCCACTTTTGAACTAGAAACAGCGGCAGAAGCGCCTGACCTGGGCTACAGAGATGCAGCACTGGACTGTTGCTCAGTGGTCCAAAGTACTTTTTTCGGATGAAAGCAAATTTTGCATGTCATTCGGAAATCAAGGTGCCAGAGTCTGGAGGAAGACTGGGGAGAGGGAAATGCCAAAATGCCTGAAGTCCAGTGTCAAGTACCCACAGTCAGTGATGGTCTGGGGGGCAATGTCAGCTGCTGGTGTTGGTCCACTGTGTTTTATCAAGGGCAGGGTCAATGCAGCTAGCTATCAGGAGATTTTGGAACACTTCATGCTTCCATCTGCTGAAAAGCTTTATGGAGATGAAGATTTGATTTTTCAGCACGACCTGGCACCTGCTCACAGTGCCAAAACCACTGGTAAATGGTTTACTGACCATGGTATTACTGTGCTCAATTGGCCTGCCAACTCTCCTGACCTGAACCCCATAGAGAATCTGTGGGATATTGGGAAGAGAAAGTTGAGAGACACAAGACCCAACACTCTGGATGAGCTTAAGGCCGCTATCGAAGCATCCTGGGCCTCCATAACACCTCAGCAGCGCCACAGGCTGATTGCCTCCATGCCACGCCGCATTGAAGCAGTCATTTCTGCAAAAGGATTCCCGACCAAGTATTGAGTGCATAACTGAACATAATTATTTGAAGGTTGACTTTTTTTGTATTAAAAACACTTTTATTTTATTGGTCGGATGAAATATGCTAATTTTTTGAGATAGGAATTTTGGGTTTTCATGAGCTGTATGCCAAAATCATCAATATTAAAACAATAAAAGGCTTTAACTACTTCAGTTGTGTGTAATGAATCTAAAATATATGAAAGTCTAATGTTTATCAGTACATTACAGAAAATAATGAACTTTATCACAATATGCTAATTTTTTTTAGAAGGACCTGTATGTCTTCAGACTTTGACTAATGGACAAAAGGAATTGTCATGGATGGCTATCCAAGGGGCCTGCCGCTTAGGTCATTTATGCTTGCTGTAAGAGGGTGCAAGGTGTCATATTTGATGGCAGGTACGTGTCACCGAGGTTGCTGGCCTCGGTGAGGTAAGAGCCGGGTTTTTTTGTCTGCAGCAGCTAGTGCTGTTTGACTCTGTTAAATAGCATGGCTGCAAAGCCGATCCGGGCCGGCTCTTACCGGGAGCAGCTAAAGTGTAGGGTGGGTGGCTGCTCCCCACGATCCAGTCCTGGTTTTGGGCTGGGTATAAAACACAGCCAGCAGCTGTGTCTGAGGTGGTGATTATCCTGGAGCCTGCTAACAGGGCTCTGGAGTTCTCTGTCCTGGAGAAAAGAGCTCAGCAAGGAGGTGGCTTTTGTTCCTGGCTACCTGAAGGTGGATTCTCCTGCGGCTGGGCCGACAGCCTGGTGCGAACCTGCACCTACACCTCCCAGGTGACTGAACCTGTGTTGGCCTGTTTTGTTTTGCCTCCTTGTTTCTGACATGTGTGAATTACCACCGAAAGACTGTTTGCTGTGTATTTTTGTGTCAGTGTGAATAAAACACTGTTTATTGCACATCCTGGACTCTTTGTTTTGCCTCGGTACTGCACCCGCACCGCTGTCTACCAGAGCGACTCCCCACATTTGGTGGAGGATGCGGGCATGCGCAGTGAGGCTGGCGTGAACGCCGAAGTTTTTGCTAAAGTGCATGATATATATTAAGCCAGCAAAGTTGCAAGCAGGAATTTCTGGCAACATGGAGGCTGCTGTGAAGGCTCTCATAGAGGCTAACGTGCAGCAGCGGCAGACCAACCAGCTACTGCTACAACATGTGATGGCGTTACAGGCGGCAGGAGCGTCCCACCACGTCCATGATGCCCGGAAGCGGTCCGTGCGGCGATCCCAAAGATGACCCCCGCAGACGACGTGGAGACATACCTGGCGGTCTTTGAGAAGGTCGCCGTGAGGGAAAAGTTACCCCGTGACCAGTGGGCCGAGGTGGTTGCTCCGTTCCTGGCATCCGGACCCCAGCAAGTTTTTTTGATTTGGCAGATGACCAGGCTGCTGACTATTCCACGGTGAAGGGGAGATCCTGGCCAGACTGGGGGTAAACGTGTTGGTCCGGGCTCAGCGGGTCCACCAGTGGGACTTTAAAGCGGCTGAACCCGCCAGGCCGCAGTACTATGAGTTGCTGCAACGGTTGCAAATTGGCTGCAGCCTGACATTCTAAGTCCGACTGCTATGCTGGACCGTCTGCTGGCTGACATGTTCTGGAGGGCCTTGCCTTACCCCCTTCAACACTGGATCGGCCAGGTATCCCCCACCAATGCCCTTGAGATGGTCGACCTGGTGGAGCGATATGAGGCCACCAGAAACCTGCAGGGGGTTCTTTTGGGAGGGGGCCAGTCAAACCCCGGAAATCTCCACCCCAGTCCCGGCGGCCGGCCAAACCCGCCCGGGATGTACCCCTTGCAGATCCATCCCCAGTGGTCTGCTGGCAGTGTCGGGAGCCTGGACACATAAGGGCCAACTGTCCCCATCGGGGGGAACCCATGGAGACTAATTATGGGTACCGGGCTTCCATGTATGCCCGGAGACTGTGTGCAACCGGCACCCCCGAGACAATAGACAATCGTCATCTGTGCCAGGTGCAAGTCGGGGATAACCTGGCAGTGGCGCTGTTGGACTCAGGGAGCCTGGTAACCCTGGTAAGTGCTGCCCTGGTACAGCCCACCCAGTATACGGGCCGGAAAGTGGGTGTGGTGTGCATTCACGGAGACTTAAAGGACTATCCCACTGCTGTAATGTCTCTGTCCACGGCGGCAGGCACCTGGACTTGTGAAGTGGCGATCTCCACAAAGCTACCCTATGAACTGTGTGGTAAGGTGCAAGGTGTCATATGTGATGGCAGGTACGTGTCACCGAGGTTGCTGGCCTCGGTGAGGTGAGAGCCGGGTTTTTGTCTGCAGCAGCTAGTGCTGTTTGGCTTTGTTAAATAGCATGGCTGCAAAGCCGATCCGGGCCGGCTCTTACTGGGAGCAGCTAAAGAGTAGGGTGGGTGGCTGCTCCCCACGGTCCAGTCCATGTTTTGGGCTGGATATAAAACGCAGCCAGCAGCTGTGTCTGGGGAGTGTGATTATCCTGGAGCTGCTAACAGGGCTGGGAGTCCTCTGTCCAGGAGGAAAGAGCTCAGTAAGGAGATATTTTGTTCCTGGCTACCTGAAGCTGGATTCTCCTGCGGCTGGGCCGACAGCGTGGTGCGAACCTGCACCTACACCTCCCAGGTGACTGAACCTGTGTTGGACTGTTTTTGTTTGGCTACGTTATTTCCGTTGTGTGTGAACTGTCACCAAGAGACTGTTTTTCATTTTGTGTGCAAGTGTGAATAAAACACTGTTTGTTGCACAATCTGGACTCCTTGTTTTGCCTCTAAACTGCACCCGCACCGCTGTCTACCAGAGCGACTCCCCACATTTGGTGTCGGATGCGGGCATGCGCAGTGAGGCTGGCATGAACGCCGAACTTTGTTTTTGCTGAGAAAAAGTGAATGTCCTATATTAAGCCGGCAAAGTTGCAGCCTGTGATCCCCGACAAAATGGAGGCGGCTGTGAAAGCCCTCATAGAGGCTAACGTGCAGCAGCGGGAGACCAACCAGCTACTGCTACAGCACGTGATGGCGTTGCAAGCGGCAGGAGCGTCCCACCGCGTCCATGATGCCCGGAAAGCTGTCCGTGCCGCGATCCCTAAGATGACCCCCTCGGATGATGTGGAGACCTATCTGGCGGTGTTCGAGAAGGTGGCCGTGAGGGAGAAATTACCCCGAGAACAGTGGGCAGAGGTCGTCGCTCCGTTCCTGGCGTCTGGACCCCAGCAAGTATTTTTTGACCTCCCAGATGACCAAGCAGCTGACTACCCAACTGTGAAAGGTGAGATCCTGGCAAGACTGGGGGTGAATGTTTTGGTCCGGGCTCAGCGTGTTCACCAGTGGGACTTTAACGTGGCTGAACCCGCCAGGCCACAATACTATGACTTGCTACAACGGTTGCAAAAATGGCTGCAGCCAGACATACTAAACTCCCACATGAACTAATACTTGGGAGGGACTTCCCCGGTTTTCCGGCGCTGTGGCCGGCAATAAAGGTATCTGAGGGACCCGAGACAGGGGTGACCCTAGTAGAGTGGCCTGATACCGCTGGAAGGCCAGAACCCTGGGAGCCCGAGTCTGAAGGGCCGGCGGTAGGGGTGACCACTGCTCCAGCGGTAGAGGGGGAGACAACCCCACTGAGTGTAATGGTGGGAGACACGGAGGACTTGCCACCGGGACCTGAGTTGGCAGACCTCAATGTCTCCGGGGAAAATTTTGGGACCGCACAACACCGGGACCAAACCCTAACCAGGGCCTGGGAGAATGTGCTGGAAATTGATGGTAAACCCCAGAAACCAGGGGCTGAATTAATGTTCCCACGATTTATTGTTCTGCAGGATATGTTGTATCGGGTGAACCAAATCCGAGGTGAACCTGTTGAACAGTTGGTGGTGCCCACAGCGTATCGCAAGCTCGTCATGGAGCTTGCCCACCAACATGTTCTTGGGGGACACCTGGGGTGGCAGAAAACCCAGGACCGCATTCTGCAGCGGTTTTATTGGCCCAGTGTGTTCAAGGAGGTAGAAAATTATTGTAAGTCCTGTCCAACCTGTCAGATAACTAGCCCCCAGCCTCATTTCCGTAGTCCTCTGGTACCTCTGCCAATTATTGAAGTACCGTTTGAGCGAATCGCTATGGATTTAATTGGGCCTGTACCAAAGTCTGCCAGGGGCCACCAACACATTCTGGTAGTTCTCGACTATGCCACTCGGTATCCGGAGGCGGTGCCCCTGCGACATACCTCAGCTAAGCTCATTGCCAAAGAGTTATTGGAGATGTTTTCCCGTGTGGGCCTGCCAAAAGAGGTTCTGACAGACCAAGGGACCCCTTTTATGTCCAAAGTAATGAGGGAACTGTGTAAGTTGTTGCGTATAAAGCAGATTACGGACGTCCGTTTACCATCCGCAAACAGACGGTCTTGTGGAGAGGTTTAACCAAACTCTAAAAAATATGTTAAAGAGGGTGGTGTCTAGAGATGGGAAGGACTGGGACCTGCTTCTGCCCTATCTCATGTTCGCAGTGCGAGAGGTGCCCCAGGCCTCTACTGGGTTCTCGCCCTTCGAACTGCTTTATGGCAGACACCCTCGGGGCCTGTTGGATATCGCCAAGGAAGCATGGGAACAACAGCCTGTCCCCCACAAAAGTGTCATTGAGTATGTCGCCCAGATGCAGGAACGGATGGAAAGGGTGTTGCCTTTGGTCCGGGAGCATATGGAGGCAGCGCAACAGGCCCAGAGTAGAGTGTACAATCGTCAGGCTCGGGTACGGGACTTCAATCCGGGAGATCGGGTTTTGGTTCTGGTACCCACCCTTGACAGCAAATTCCTAGCTAGGTGGCAGGGCCCCTATGAGGTGATCGAGAAGGTAGGGGAAGTAAATTACAAGGTACACCAGCCAGCCGAAACAGGTGTACCACGTGAATTTACTTAAGCCGTGGAAAGATAGGGACGCGGCCGACGACCACAGCCCCCGGCCAGGGCTTCTAGGTGAAAAGGGTCCAGCCCCACAGTTCGAGGCCTGTGAAGCCGTAACCACGGTAAAAATTGCAGACAGCCTGTCTTCCAAACAAGTTCAGGAAGTCAGGGAGTTCCTCAGTCGGAACACGGATGTGTTCTCGGACCTCCCTGGCCGCACGTCTCTCATCCGACATGACATCGTCACTGAGCCTCAGGCCAAGGTCCGGTTAAAACCATACCGGGTACCCGAGGCTCGGCGGCGGGCCATCGCGGAGGAAGTGCAGTTAATGTTGAAGCTCGATGTCATTGAGGAGTCGAAAAGTGAGTGGGCCAGTCCCATAGTCCTAATACCCAAGCCGGATGGGACGTTGCGGTTCTGCAACGACTTTCGCAAGTTAAATGAAGTATCCAAGTTTGACGCGTATCCCATGCCCCGAGTAGACGAGCTTGTTGAAAATTTAGGACAAGCCCGTTATTTTTCTGTGCTGGACCTCACTAAAGGGTACTGGCAGGTACCCTTAACGGAGTCGGCTAAGGAAAAACCGCGTTTGTTACCCGCAGGGCCTGTATCACTACAAGGTGTTACCCTTTGGCCTGCATGGCGCCCCGCCACTTTCCAAAGGTTAATGGACATAGTGCTGCGACCACATCGTCGGTACGCCTCGGCCTACTTAGATGATGTAGTCATCCACAGCACCGACTGGGAAAGCCATTTACCCAAGGTGCAAGCGGTAGTGGATGCCCTGAGGAAAGCTGGACTAACCGCCAATCCAAAAAGTGTGCGATTGGGTTGGAAGAGACCAAATATCTGGGATATGTAATCGGGCGGGAGTCATCAAACCTCAGGTAACTAAGGTAGAGGCCATTCGTAACTGGCCCCGACCGGTCACCACCAGGCAGGTAAAGTCGTTCCTGGGGATTGTAGGATACTACATGAGGTTTGTGCCCCACTTTGCCACAATAGCAGCGCCATTGACAGACCTGTTGAAGGGGCGAAAGTCTGGGAGGGTTAGCTGGAGTGAGAAGGTGGAGGAGGCTTTCTCCGCGTTGAAGTCGGCCCTGTGTGGGTCCCCGGTTTTGGTGACACCCGACTTCAACAAGGAGTTTGTCGTACAGACCGATGCCTCGGAGGTAGGCCTCGGTGCGGTACTGTCTCAGGAGGTCAACGGGGAAGAACATCCCGTTGTCTTCCTGAGCCGTAAGCTCAGTCCCGCCGAGTCCAGATATAGTATAGTGGAGAAGGAGTGCCTGGCTATCAAGTGGGCACTCGAATCTCTCCGCTACTACCTGTTAGGGAGGAGGTTCCGTCTGGTGACCGACCATTCCCCTCTCAAGTGGATGAGTCAGGCCAAGGAGAGGAATGCTCGGGTCACCAGGTGGTTCCTATCCCTTCAAAATTTCAAATTCTCCGTGGAACACAGGGCAGGCCGCTTGCAGGGTAACGCAGATGCCCTGTCCCGCGTCCACTGCCTCACGTGTGTTCACCCCCTCAGGGTGGAACAAAAGGGGGGGGGGTGTAAGAGGGTGCAAGGTGTCATATTTGATAGCAGGTACGTGTCACCGAGGTTGCTGGCCTCGGTGAGGTAAGAGCCGGGTTTTTGTCTGCAGCAGCTAGTGCTGTTTGACTCTGTTAAATAGCATGGCTGCAAAGCCGATCCGGGCCGGCTCTTACCGGGAGCAGCTAAAGTGTAGGGTGGGTGGCTGCTCCCCACGATCCAGTCCTGGTTTTGGGCTGGGTATAAAACACAGCCAGCAGCTGTGTCTGAGGTGGTGATTATCCTGGAGCCTGCTAACAGGGCTCTGGAGTTCTCTGTCCTGGAGAAAAGAGCTCAGCAAGGAGGTGGCTTTTGTTCCTGGCTACCTGAAGGTGGATTCTCCTGCAGCTGGGCCGACAGCCTGGTGCGAACCTGCACCTACACCTCCCAGGTGACTGAACCTGTGTTGGCCTGTTTTGTTTTGCCTCCTTGTTTCTGACATGTGTGAATTACCACCGAAAGACTGTTTGCTGTGTATTTTTGTGTCAGTGTGAATAAAACACTGTTTATTGCACATCCTGGACTCTTTGTTTTGCCTCGGTACTGCACCCGCACCGCTGTCTACCAGAGCGACTCCCCACATTGCCCACAACTTGTGCAATACCCGCTACTGCACCAGGTGCCCATCCACGGAGGAATCATCTTGGAAGAAATGTGATGTGAACCCAGCCGTAGAGTATTCTCATCCTCCATAGCGTTTTCTTCCGGCATTTTTTTCATCAACTTCAGTGGGATAAAATAATCAGGAAAAACAAACTGTATGGAATATCAGAAAATAAAAAAACACCACCAACACCCTTGTAAAAAATCAATAGTATATAAAAGTATACAGTTTAAGACATAAATATTTTTATATATAATTATATCTTCTAGAGTCTTGGATCTGAGAGACCCACTCTTTTGCGCCAAAATGATAGATAAGGTAGGTTAGAAAGGGATCATGCACATGAACGTATTTTCTTTCCGTGTCCATTTAGTTTTTTTTGCGGACCGTATGCGGAACCATTAATTTCAATGGGTCCGCAAAAAAACAGATGTTACTCCGTGTCCATTCTGTTTCCGTATGTCCGTATTTCCATTCTGCAAAAAAATTAAACATGTCCTATTATTGTCCACATTACGGACAAGAATATAACTGTTCTATTAGGGACCAGCTGTTCCGTTCCGCATAATACGGAATGCATACGGACGTCATCCGTATTTTTTGCAGATCGGACACGGAAAGAAAATACTTTGGAAGGAAATACGGTGGCTCTCCTGTATGGACAATATGCAAGGTGCACGTGTCTAAGCTGACTCACCCAGTCAAAAGAGGCAGGCGTATAGGAAAATAGGTAGACAGGCACTCTATATGAGGTCACCAGCAGATATCAACAAAAGACAAGGGATAGTATAGGTATGTTAAAAAACTGTATTTATTTTAGTGGTAGTAATAATATAAAAACGTATTCAATATAGGTCACTCCCAATGTACAGGGAGAAGGGAATAGTAGTGAAAAATAAGATAAAAAGGAAAAATCAAAAAAGAAAAAAGCGGGGGGTTTTGAAGAAATAAATGAAACACCCTGTATTGGGCTAATATGTCCAGAAAAATAGTATATAAAAGTATAAAATATTGTATATTATATAATATATTATATTATAAAAGTCAGTCAGTACTCTGAAATGGATTCAGTTGGTTAAAATCGGTAAAAAGTTTAAACAAAGATGATTTTTGACAGATGAAAAAAGTACAGCTGCAGCCTTCCAGACCCAATCGATAGATATATACAGCTATACGAAAGTTATTTTCAGCGAACCAGTGCCTGGTGGCGTCCCACCGAAAATTGGCTCGCTAGTCACTGTTACCTTTCCTGGAAGATCGCAGGTTCCTCTATTATTACTACCACTAAAATAAATACAGTTTCCTATACGGAAAGAAAATACGTTCGTGTGCATGAGGCCTTAATCTGGTCAGAATGGATATTTTTCGGTTAGTTCCAATCTAATAATTGCAGTGGCAGAAGTAAAACAGAATAAGAAGGTGAAGCTTGCAATATAGGCGTCTTACTGTGTTTACGGAGCCACTCTGGCGGGAAACATACTCACGTCACTTCATCCAATCCTCAGAAGTCCACAGTGATGTCACTGGCTTCTGTAGGGTACCGCTGGTAGCCACAATGTTTCCAAAGCGTTTCAGAAACTCCAGTTTACTTCCTCAGGAATATGGCTAACCCTCAGTCCTTTCTCCTTATATAATCTCCAGAGGGAAAGAAATTAAAAGTTGTGTTTTAGTGCCTCTAAAATTAATTAGTACTTTATATTTCAAATGTCAAATAATTAAATTCAGGCATAGAAGACCTTCTTCTCTATATCTTTAAAATCTACTCCAGCACACAGATAATGCATAATCTGGCATGTTACACATCATCCTTTCTGTCGATGTCATTGATCCAGGGAGTTATTCTGATTGCCTGATTGCAGTCGGGAAGGAATTTTTATCCCCTAAAATAAGGAAAATTGGCTTCTACCTCACTGAGGTTTTTTTGGCCTCTTCTTGGTCAACTTGCAGGATAACAGGCTGAACTGGATGGACAAATGTCTTTTTTCAGCCTTATAAACTACTAGCTGAAGGACCCGTCTTCGCACAGGTATATTTCATTTGTGTGTGTTGTTAAAAAAAACAACAACAGTATCCCCTATAACAGTGACATCTACAGTACCCCGCCCCCTTAACAGTGACCTCCACAGCCCCCCACCCCTGTGACTGTCCCTTTAACAGTGACTGCTATAGTACCCTGCTCCCTTAACATTGACCTCCACTGTACCCTGCTCCCTTAACAGTGACCTCACAGTACCCTGCTGCCCCTTTAATAGTGGCCTTCACAGTCCCCTCCTCCATTAACAGTGACCTCCACAGTGCCCGCCCTTTTAATAGTGACAACCACGGTGGCCTGCCCCTTTAACAATAACACCCACAGTGCCCTCGCCTTTAACAGTGACCTCCACAGCGGCCGCCCCTTTATTAGTGACCTCCACAGTACCCCGTCTCCTTAACAGTGATTTCCACAATATCCCGCCCCATTAACAGTGACCTCTACAGAGCTCCATTCCCTTAAAATGTGACCTCCACAACACCCCGCCCCCTTAACAGTGACCTCTACAGCACTCCGCCCCTTAAGAATGACCTCCATAGCGGATTGTCCCCTTAAATATGACCTCCACTGTTTCCTGCCCCTTCAACAGTGACCTCCACAGCATCCTGCCACTTAATAGTGACCTTCACAGTGGCCCACTCCTTTAACAGTGACCTCCACACCTGCTGCCCCTTTATTGGTGACCTCCACTGTACCCCGTCTCCTTAACAGTGATTTCGACAACACCCCACCCCCTTAACAGTGGCCTCTACAGCAATCTGCCCCTAACACGGACCTCCATAGTGAACCATCCCTATAACTTTGACCGTCACAGCAGCCTGCCCCTAGGGTGGCCAGAGGTTCAGTATTAGGCCGGACAGTCCGGCTTTCAGACTCCCTGTCCTCTTTCCAGCGCAGTGACCCTCCCTTCCATCCCTGCAGCTGACAGCTGACAGCTGTCAGCTTAGCGTGACCTGGGGGTGGGGTTTTTGAATGGCTACCCTATCTGCCCCTGAACTGTGACCTTCACAGCACTCCGCTCCCTTAACAGTCATCCACAGCGCCCTGCCCCTTTAAAGCTGACCTACAGCAGTGAAGAAAAACGGCTGGGTTATTATAGAAACCTGTTTTAAAACTGTGTGTATCTGGAGACTAAAGGCTTGTGAGCTTCTATTGGCTGATAAGGGTCATGTGACCAGGCTTCTATTGGCTAATGCATTTTTTGGGAATATCACAAGAATGGTACATGTTAGAGAGCTGAGACCCAGTCTAAAACCTTCCCGGACACCTGATGTACCTGTGTGCCAAATTTTGTGATTGTAAATGCGACAGTGCGGATTCCTTTAGCAGACATACATACATACACACACACACACACATACATACACTCAGGTTTATATATTAGATGGGGCACATTTATTAAGACTGGCGTTTTAGACACAGCTCTTAATAAAGGCCTATAGCTGGTGGTGCATCTGCCGAAGTTATGAATAGGCGCAGGCCTCTCCATAACTTCAGCACATCCAGTGCTAGCTCTAAATGTAAGACAGCTTCTGAGCTGTCTTATATTTAGACCATTTTCTACGCCTGAAACAGGTGTAGAAAATGATAAATGAGACGGGCCTGTCCCCTCCCCCCCCACAATTTTAGACCTGGCGTTCATCTCTGTGGGAGGGGCTCATCTGTGTGCTCCGCCCACCGATGTGTGTACTGACAAGTAATTGCCATACAGCAGACTCACTTACTTGACTTGTGGTCATGGAGATGGCTGGGAAATTTGGGGCATTTAAGCGCGCCCCTAGGAACATCTCAAAACTTTATGGGGGCACTATAGTGGGCATTAAAATTACAATAGCGGTGTAGGGGGTATTACAACTACTGGGACACTAAAGGGGACATTATAACTAGGGGGCATTATAGGCGTTATAACGACTAGGAACACTACAAGGGACAATATAACTACAGGGGGCATTATCGGGAGTCATTATAAATAGAGGGAAACAGGTTAGGGCAATATAAGTACTTGAGGCACCATTACTAATAAGGGCACTGTCTGAGAGAATTAGATACACAGCGAAGCAGACAGTATCACAAATGATAGGATTAGATACAGCGGCTCAGATGACAGTATTACACATGATGAGATTACATACACATCACACCTGCTTGGTAATTGTTAGAAGTCCAAAAGCAGTAAATAGAGAGTACACTGTGCATGCGAGGGATGCTCTCGGTTTACTTCAGGGCCTGTCGCAGAACAGGGACCCGCACCTATCTGACATTTATGTCATATCCTATGTCATCCGTATGTCATAAATATCCCAAATGGGCATATCCCTTTAAGAAATTTCCCATCTAAAGTTCATAGGTTGCTCATCCTTTAAGGATTTAGACCTGTACCCATTCAGTACAACCCTAGGATTCCTATAGAAAAGAGGGGCGCCGGATAAATGGTGCAATTTAATATTCAAGAAAAAAAACAAAACACAACCATCGTTATTATTTAATCCCTTCTTACCCCTAGTTTTTGCAAATCTGACATGTGTCAGTTTATGTGGTAATAACTTTGGAACACTTTTACTTATCCAAGCCGTTCTGAGGTTGTTTTCTCCTGACAACACCCCACCTCTTGTTTTCTCCTGACATCATGACGGTCATAAATTTGAGTCAATATATTTCACCTTTATTTATGAAAAAATCCCAAATTTCTCTGCTTTTAAAACAGAAAGTGATACCTCATAAAATATTTATTACTTAACATTCCCCATATGTCTGCTTTGTGTTGGCATCATTTTGTAAATGTCATTTTATTTTTTAAGAGTGTTAGAATTTTAGAAGCAATTCTTAAAATTTTTAAGAAAATTTCCAAAACCCACTTGTTAAGGACCAGTCTGAAGTTCCTTTATGGGGCTTAAATAGTGAAACCCCCCCATAAATGACCCTACAAGAATTAAAAGGAAAATGGAGATGAAATTTCTACATTTCACTTTTTGGGCAGATTTTCCATTTTGATCCATTTTTTTCTTTAACACATCGAAAGTTAACAGCCAAACAAAACTCAATATATATTACCCTGATTCCGGATAAATGATGCAATTTAATATTCAAGAAAAAAAACACAACCATCGTTATTATTTAATCCTTTCTACCCCAGGCCAGTTTGCTTTGGGCGGAGTTAGAGGAGTGGCCTAGTGTGAAATTAATATATATACGTATTGTAAACATATTGACTAGAGATGAGCAAATTTCATATTTTGAAATTTGTTTGTGCTTCATTTCGTGGTAAAACCAGAATTGCGTTATGGATTCCGTTACCAGGACAGTCAGCAGAGAGATAAGAGGAATGACAGGACACAGAGTTTAGTTTACAGGAGATCCTCATTCAGATTGAATTAACCCTTTAGGATCAAATTGGTTTCTCAAGGAGATATATGTATGTTAAAGGCATCCCTTCTTCTGAAACATCTGTCTCACTCAGTAGCTCTATAACTAAGGCTGGATTCACACGTCTGTGGAACACGGTCTGTGTGATACCGGCCTGGATTTCTTCTGCGTGCAGGAGCGCACTGCGTAAGTGGTTGCCATGATGCTGTGTGCTTCCTGCTGCCGCCGCAGTACAGTAATACACTCGTATAGATCAAACCAGTGCTATATTGTACTGCGGCGGCAGCAGGAAACGCACGGCATCATAGCAACCACTTACGCAGTGCGCTCCTGCACTCAGAAGAAATCCAGGCCGGTATCACACAGACCGTGTTCCATGGACGTTTGAATCCAGCCTAAGGGTGGGCTCACACTAGCGCTATGGATTCCGTTACGGCTTTCCATTATAACATGGTTATAACAAAAAATAACGGAATCTATAAGATAGAGGTCAAAACAGAAGCCTTTAAGAGACATTCCATTTGCTTACATCATAGTAGAAGTCTATAGGAATCATAACAGATCCATCTGGTTTCCTAAATGGCGGGGGTGCACTTGGGCAGCTCAGCCTCTGTTGGTGGTGGACCTTGTCCCAGCCCTGCATAACGGAATGCCTTTAGAGGCATTTCATTATTCATTCCGTCATAATAGAAATCTATGGCCTGCTTAACGAATACATCTTGTTTCCGTTATGCAGCGGAGTCCTGGTAACGGAATCCATAACGCAATTCTGATTTTACCACCAAACGAAGCGCAAACGAATTTCATAACATGAAATTCGCTCATCCCTTATATTGACCCATATTCATAAGATGTTTTTTATTTGCACTTATATATTTATATTTGTATGTGTGGTTTGGGGGGAGGGGCAGGTGCATTCTCGGCCCTCTGCTGTCTGTGTCCGCCGCTGCCCTTATTATATGTTAAAAAAAAATGTCTACATAGAACTCTTGATAACTATGATGTACTGTATATGCTCCGGAATATTCTGGAATACTAAATCCCTCTACCGATCAGCTGTTTGAAGATGCTGTGGCTTTCCGGTGAGTGCCGCCGCCTTCTTACAGCTTACCAAGCACAGCGCCGTACATTGTATAGTGGCTGTGCTTTGTATGGCAGCCCAGACCCATTCACTTTAATGTTAGGTTATGTGACCAATGAACGTGATGTCACTGGCCTAGGAGGAGGCTCTGAGGCTTGGAGTTGGATCCCACTGATCAGGTATTGATGATACTAAGGAGTAAAGACGGATCCAGCACCGCAGCTTTGGTTGAATCGTGTGTTACTTTATTATCGATAAAAAGATCCATACAGCAACAGCATAACCTCAGTGTTCCAGGAGTCTACGCGTTTCGAACATACATGTTCTTATTCATGACCGTTTTTTCACATTTTCTGCAGATTGGATACCATTTATTTCAGTGGGGCTTCAAACGATGTGCACAGCACACCATGGCCCTGATTTATCATACCTTAACTCCAAAACTCTGGAGTCAAAAAGTCGCAAAATAGGGCTTTGAGCAAAATTTAAGCGATTGCACAAAAATATGTAACTTTTTACACTTACTTGGGCAACATTTTGCTACTTTTTGCATTTTTACACCACTCACTCCAGTTTTGTAATATGGGTGGAAATGTGGGTGCGGTTATCTATGTTAATGAGTTTCACTCCAGATTTATCATTGCAACTTTTTAAAAAAGTCACAATTTCACTCCAGGAGGAGGGTGGAGTAGAAAAACTGCAGGAGTTTTTGTCAGGTCTAAGGATAAGGGCTCATGCACACAAACATATTTTCTTTCCGTGTCCGTTCCCTTTTTTTTTGCGGATGGAATGCGGAACCATTAATTTCAATGGGTCCACAAAAAAACGGATGTTACTCCATGTGCATTCCGTTTCCTTATGTCCGTATTTCTGTTCCGCAAAAAAATAAAACATGTCCTATTATTGTCCGCATTACAGACAAGGATAGGACTGTTTTATTAGGGGCCAGCTGTTCCGTTCTGCAAAATATGGAATGCACACGGAGGTCATCTGTATTTTTTGCGTTCCGCAAAATACATACGTTTGTGTGCATGAGGCCTAAGCCAAATTTATCAAACAACCTGTGACATTTGATAAATGTGGCACAAAGTACTCCAACACAGACTCAAGCAAAACTGACTTAAAATATTCTCCTCATGATAAATTCCCCCCATGTGCTGTCCACATCCGTATACGCATTCCGCTGCCCCACAAAAAAGATAGAACATGACCTATTCTTGTTTGTTTTAGGGGTAAGGATAAGACGTTTCTACAGGAGTTCGAAAAAAGATTGTGGCATGCACTCGACCAAGATCTCTGTTTTGCGCACATGTGATTTTGGACTGCAAAATGGATATGATTGTGTGCATGAGGCCTACAGGAAATATATGCGGGCAGCATCACATAATGCAAACCTCTCAACCGTACTGGGTCTGCCTGGAGTGCACAGGCTGGGGAATGATTATCATTTTCTGGACTGTGCGCTCTTGTGCTAAGCTCATCGGGAGTGATGACGTCACTTAATCGCGCCTGCTACTGGGGATAACAGGATGTGTTTCATAGGTTTCACTGTTATAAGGGGGGCACTAACTAAGGGGGCCTTACCATTGTAAAATGGGCTCTAAGGGGGACATTCTATTGTGTGTGGGGACACTAAGAGGGCATAACTGCTGTGTGTGGGGCACTAAGGGGGAATAACTGCTGTGTGTGGGGCACTAAGGGGGCATAACTACTGTGTGTGGGACACTAAGAGGGCATAACTACTGTGTGTGGGGCACTAAGGGGGCATAATTACAATGTGTGGGCCACTAAGGGGGCATAACTACTGTATGGGGGGCACTAAGGGGGCATAACTACTGTGTATGGGGCACTAAGGAGGCATAACTACTGTGTGGGGACACTAAGGGGGCACAACTGCTGTGTGTGGGGCACTAAGGAGGCATAACTGCTGTGTGGGGACATTAAGGGGGCATAACTACTGAGTGTAGGGCACTGAGGGGGCATAACTGCTGTATGTGAGGCACTAAGGGGGCATAACTGCTGTGTGGGGACACTAAAGCCTCTTTCACACGAACTTGACAGAGTAGATCTGAAGGTTTACAAACAACATCTCCTAGCAACCATCAGTGAAAAACGCATTGCATCCCATCGCTCATGTACACAGACCTATTGAAATGAATGGGTCCGGATTCAGTGCAGGTGCAATGTGTTCACGTCACGCATTGTACCCGCGCAGAAAACTCGCTCATGTGAAAGATGCCTAAGGGGGCCTAACTACTGTGTGTGGGAGAACTGGCAAAGGAGCCATCTTGAGAAGGTCCTCATATTGTAAATGTTTAAACAGCCGTAACTAAGGGAAAAACTAAGGGGAACAGTGGTATGTGAAGAAACTAAAGATTGCTTTATGCATAATGCTGCTGCAGCAGTAACATATGCTGAAATAGTTTTTTTTTTATGAAAACATGACAGTTACCCTTTAAAAAAAAAAAAAACTGTCCTAAAACACCTGTAGTGCCCTGGAGCAGGGATACTTTTACATTTGTGGACATTGGTCCCTGTTTCCCCTATGCAGAGTCATCCACTTCTCAGTTTATTTCACTGTAAGGGGTTAATGTGCACTGACTTATGCTTATTCACACATGAGTGTTTCGGGCAGTGATTTCCATCAGTGATTTTGAGCCGAAATCAGGTGTGGCTCCAAACACAGAACAAGTGCAGATATTTCCCAATGATCTTATCTCTTGGTAGGCTCCGATCCTGAGTTTGGCATTTTATAATTTCCTGTTGGCCCACATTTAACCTCTACCCGACACAGTTGACTTGCTGCATTTTGACGTACTAATACGTCTTGGTGATCGCGCGGGTACCAGAGCGGTCCGTGCCCAATCACTGCAGGGGCCCTGCTGTATCCGCCAGCATCGCTGTAAAAGCCGATGCCGGTGGATTAACCCCTTCTATGCCGCGGTCAGTGCTGACCGTGGCATAGAAAGTATTTGTGGCAGGTGAAGGAGCCCATCGGGTCCCCGCGCTGCTCTGGCAGTGACCTGATGGGTGACGAGGCAGCCCGATGCCGTGCAGAGGCTTCCCAATGCCTTGCATGGCATGGGGACCTGACTTCAACGGGAGCTGAGGAAATCCAGCCCCAGACTCGTTTCCTAAGCAACCTGTAAGGGTACTTTCACACTTGCGTTATTCTTTTCCGGCATAGAGTTCCGTCAAAAGGGCTCTATGCCGGAAAAAAACTGATCAGGCATATCCCCATGCAATCTGAATGGATAGAAATCCGTTCAGTTTGCATCAGTATGCCTTCCGTTCAGTCACTGTCAGGCGTTTTGGCTGGACATAATACCGCAGCATGCTGCTGTATTATGTCCGTCCAAAATGCCTGATCAGTCGCGGGAATGCCGGATTCGGCATTAATTTACATTGACTTGTATTAGATCCGGCATTGCGTAACAACTAAAGGACGGATCCGTCCATCCGCAAAACAAGCAGAGGGACAGATCCGTTCTTGCAATGCATTTGTAGATGGTGCTGTAGGGGGGGGGGGGTTAAAATTTAACCGTTTAGGCACATTTTAAGTCTCTGATCCCCGCAGTTTAACCTATATTAATATTTAATAAATCCCTGGAAAACACACAGACGGGCCTTCACTATGGTTTATACAACAGAATTCTGGTGTTGAAAAGTTACAAGTGTCATCGCACGCTTTATTTGCCACTTTTCAGAAATGGTGTGAAAAGTGGCGTTGCGAGGGTGGGGAGGGGGTGTTCCGACGTTAGGAGGCTGTCGTACATTTGCATGTATCGCACGGCTGGATGTGACAAATTCATGAGAGGCCTGCTCCTAATAATAAATTTGTCACATCCTCCAGCAGCGCAGAGGGAATCAAGCGCATAATACGCCGGTCTTGATAAACGTCCCCCACAGTGGTTAAGGGAAATATGATGGTATTATATATGCACAATGATGACAACTGCACCTCTTTATTTAGTAGTTAGCACAATGGCAGCAACTATACCCATTCACTCATCATACACCACTAGAAGACCAGTAGAAGACCATGTAGGAACACACCGGTGGCTAAACCTAGATCTCAATGATGGTCAATGGGGCCGGCGGTCATTGGGGTAACTTCCAGCTACGCCAGATCCAGAGAGCTCTGGCAGGCCGTTCTCTGCTGGAATAGGCTGTCGGTGACCTATCGCAGATGTGAAAGAAACCTTATATACAGTGTTTTGTCTCCACAGTACTATATACAAACAACAGCAGTAACTGTATCCATCTATTTCAGAAATTCTACAATGTAGCAACTGTATCCATTCACTCATTATATACAACAGTGGGTGATATGAGATCACACTGACATCTAGTGGCCGTCTGAACTTATATCAGTCTCATTATTGTGAATGGCCACAAAACTCTTAGGCCGCGTTCACATCAGCGTTCGGCCTTTCCGTTCTCAGAGCAGGAAAACGGAATGGACGGAACGGATGCCAAACAGAGCCAAATGGAGCAAACAGACCCCATAGACTATAATGGGGTCTGTAAGGTGTCCGCTTCGAAGATGATTTTTTAGAGGAGACAAAAGTCCTGCATGCATTGTCTCCGAACGGAAAGGCCGAACGCTGATGTAAACATAGCCTTACTCTAATGATCATGAGTCGTGGAAAAGACATGCATAGGAAACAAATAATAAGTGCCCTTTTGGCACTTGGCTACTGCATCTGTCACTGGCCTCCATTATATGAATACTTTGGGGGGCTCCAGTCACATTACTGTCCACCTATCACTGAAGCTTCCGCGGGCAGAGAGTGAACAGCAGGGGCCCATGACAAAGGTGGGTAAGTGCCCTCTCTGCAGGCTCCCTTTTTTACCAGTGCTCTGCCAACACAGGTCATCTTCTCTGAACATTACATGGAGGGAGATACAGTAGTACAAAACTACAACTCCCAGCATTGGGATGTTATGGGCTTTCCCAGGACACCAATCACTTCTCTTCCAGGCACACGATGTGACATAATCACAGATCCTTCAGTTGTAAAACTACTTAGACTACTTTCACACTAGCGTTTTGGCTTTCTGTTTCTGAGATCCGTTCAGGGCACTCGAAAGTGGTCCAAAACGGATCAGTTTTGCCCTAATGCATTCTGAATGGAAAAAGATCCACTCAGAATGCCTCAGTTTGCCTCCCTTCAGTCACTATTCCGCTCTGGAGGCGGACACCATAACACTGCCTGCAGAGTTTTTCTGTCCGCCATGTGGTGCGAAGCAAGACGCATCCATCCTGGCAGACAAGGTAAGTCAATGGGGACGGATCCGTTTTCTCTGACACAATAGAAAACAGATCCGTCCCCATTGAATTTTAATGGTGTTCATGACGGATCCGTCATGACTATAGAAGACATAACACAACCGGATCCGTTCATGACGGATGCATGCGGTTGTATTATGGTTACTGAATCATTTTTGCAGATCCATGACGGATCCGCACAAAACGCTAATGTGAAAGTAGCCTTACTCTGTACGGCTGCCCTGATCACATGCTGATGCCATCATCACAAGTCCTTCTGCACAGCTAGCTAGGTTTTAATAGCTAGCTATGTAAGTGTAATTGAGGTCGGAGTTTTTTTGCAGGACCAGGCCACCTTTCTCCAGGGGCCCCATAACAGTTACGTAGCCAATGGTCTCTGGAAAAGAGTTCTTTCATGGCCTGTTTGGAAGAGTAACCAAAACAGATCTTCATTTTAGTTTAGCTTGCTAGGAACCCTCAACTCTACAAGCCAGGGGGAAGGGCCAGCCTGTCTCCCAGCAACTAAACTAAGAACTGCTAATTTAACTAGTTCCTTCCCATATATAACATTTTGGAATTACAGATTGGATCATAGTTAGCAAAGCCTGAGTATTAACCCTTTTAACAGTTAACCACAATAATAACCCTATAGCAGTGAACCACTGGGTTACTGAAGCAAGGCCTAACAGTCTTCCGTAAATATCATACTAGGAGGCCTTTTTAAAGCCTCCAACTGTCATAGAAACCTTTGGTTTCCTGCAATCACGTCTGAGTGACCCAATGGAGAGAGAGGGAGCCTCCTCCCTCTGTAAACCCCTTAGATGCAGCAGTTGCTATGGAACGTGGCATCAAAGGGGGGTAGGGGTAAACAGCCAGCATCAGCTCTAGCACCAATCAATCTTGGCCTTTGCAGCAGGGTGTCATCTGTATGTTGCAGTTGACACTCACTGCTGAAAGCGGCAGCTCAGTTCCTGAGCCAGTGCCGTAGTTATGCCATAAATGTATATCATAGTGCGTTAAGGTAATAATTGCTATGCCATACATTTGTAACATGGTGTGGGAAGGGGATAATGGTTAACTCAAAGGATTATTACAAAGAGAAAGCTTTCAAGACTAGTTAGGTTTCTTTATCAGGCATGATATAATATGGTATCTGAAGGTACATACACTACTCACAAAAAGTTAGAGATATTTGGCTTGTGGTTGAAATTTCAGGATGAATCTAAAATGCACTCTAACCTTTACAGGTGAACTTAATGTGACCTTCTGTAAACTTTTGAATGCACATGTCCAACTGTTCAGTGTTTCAGTACTTTTTGCACAACTTGCTGTTCTCTAACAAGCAGCTTAACAGCAAAATTCACAACAGGTGTTTGATCCATGAATCGCCCAATAAATTCCCTGGTTCAATTAGAATAGGTATTAAAACAGTCCTCCTCATCATGCTGTTCACATTTTGACATAATGAGACAAAGACGACACCTAACCATTGATCAACAGTATCTCGCCATTGCGAGGCTTCAAGCAGGATGTTCTCAGACCCAAGTGGCCACTGAGCTTAGAGTGTCGCACAGTGTCATCAGCAGGTTGCAACAGAGATACAGAGAGACTGGGAGAGTCTCAGAAAGGCATGGAAGTGGATGTCCTTTGGCCACATCCCACACTGATGACCACTTCATTGTGAACAATCCCCTGTGGAACCGGATGATGAATGCCACAGAACTCCAGACACATTTAAGGGAAGTGAGAGGCACCCAAGTGTCACGTCAGACCATTTAAAACAGTTTACATCAGCATGGTCTGCGTGCTAGACGACCTGCAAGGGTATCTGACCACAGGTGTCATCGTCTTGCATGGGCCACGGAGCATTTACGCTGGATGAGGGACCAGTGGGCCTTAGTGCTGTTCAATAAACTAAACTAAAGGAAGCAACATTTTAATTAAAAATCTATAGTTTATTATATAATGTTAATAACAGAAAGGCCCCACTAGACTAACAACATATATATCCGACGCATAAGGATGCCACACAAGGTCAATAGGGACCGGGACTAAACCTGGCTAGTAACACAGAAGTCCCTGATCCGCCCCTACTTGGCCTAAAAACCCCTAGTAGGAAAATCACAGGGTCCAAAAAGCCCCGCAAGGGGTGGCCGTGTGCCGGAACCTCACCCTGGTCAGCTGACCCTAGTATAGATAGGGGTTCCAACGCTTTTGCTGCACCATCACTTTTTGTGTTTGCCTGCCTTCATTGCTTCCCCCTTCTTTTGTACCATATATATGGTGGGGATCTATGTACACCTGGCATATGTACTTTGTATGGGACCAGACCTCGACCCCTATCTATACTAGGGTCAGCTGACCAGGGTGAGGTTCCGGCACACGGCCACCCCTTGCGGGGCTTTTTGGACCCTGTGATTTTCCTACTAGGGGTTTTTAGGCCAAGTAGGGGCGGATCAGGGACTTCTGTGTTACTAGCCAGGTTTAGTCCCGGTCCCTATTGACCTTGTGTGGCGTCCTTATCCGTCGGATATATATGTTGTTAGTCTAGTGGGGCCTTTCTGTTATTAACATTATATAATAAACTATAGATTTTTAATTGAAATGTTGCTTCCTTTAGTTTAGTTTATTTTTCATTGATTGAGCAACAGTCAGTACCCATACCACCTTTGGGTTTACTGCCTTTTCAAGTTGTTCCTTAGTGCTGTTCACTGATAAAAGTCATTTCACGCTGAGCAGAAATGATGGCCCCAACGATGTTGGAGACGTCAAGAAGAGTGCTATGCATCAGTCACATTAGCCTTTGGTGGTGGTGTTACAGTGTGGGCAGGTGTGTCTAGTCCAGGGATGCTCAACCTGCGGCCCTCCAGCTGTTGTAAAACTACAACTCCCACCATGCCTTGCTGTAGGCTGATAGTTGTAAGCTGTTCGAGGATGCTGGGAGTTGTAGTTTTGCAACAGCTGGAGGGCCACAGGTTGAGCATGCCTGGTCTAGTCAATACAGAACTACCCTACACTTTGTGAATGGTACAGTGACAATCCCATACTACTTGAATAACATCATTAATCCAGTCATTGTGCCTTTGCATGAACAACACAGGCCTAATTTCATCTTCATAAATGACAATGCGCCAGCTCATTGAGGTCTCATTATTAGGGAATGGCTGCTGAAGACTGGGGTACCTCAAATGGAGTGGCCTGCACTTTCTCCAAACCTGAATCCTATTAAAAACCTATGGGATCAGCTGAGTCGCCGTGTAGAGGATTGTAACTTTGTACCCCAGAATCTTAATGACCTGAGGGATGCCATGCCTCAGCAGACAATAAGTTGATTTGTGAACAGCATGAGACATTGTTGTCAAGCTGCAATTTATGCTCAAGACCACATGACAAGTTACTGAGACATTGACATTTTGTGGGGGTATACCCAGCACTGGTGTTGGCTTTTGTTTCAATAAATTGTTTTAGATGAGGAAATCACCATTGCATGCTTTGACTTAAATGCCCTACTTTCATGATATAATATCACTGTGGCGTGAACTTTTTTGTAAGTAGTGTAATTTATACCCAAAAGGAAATAGGAATAGTGTTATAAATAAGACACCAGACATACTTCAGATCCATCAATAGTGTGAATGTTTTATTGTGCTCTGATTGAGAGCTGGTGCAAAAGAGTAAATATTCTTTTTAGCTCATTTTTATTACATTTTGTAGAATAAAATACAGACTGAATATTTCTTTCATTGTCAAATTCAAGGCATTACAAAACAATGATGGTAATGAGCAATGACAGAAAAAACAAATTGCGTCTTATATATGTGCAATTCTATTCTTTGAATAAAGTATAAGGAAATCTTATTTAACCAAGTGATGTAAAAGATTTTAAAACCTTAATGTAAGTAAAACAAACACATAAAATCTGAAGAAAATAAGGTGTATTATGTAAAAGAAAATAAATAGAAAGAAGGAAATACTCTCAGACTAGGTTGCTAGAGTGGATTTGCAAATCGGCAGGGAGGGATAGTCGTATGTGATGAATGGATCTAAGTCCTCCAGGCTTCCCCAAATTTAGGATATTATTGTTCCATGTAAGCTAGCATTTATTCATGAGAGCGTGATGTATTGACCATGCTCACAATCTTACATAAAGGGGGGGATTTTAACCCTTTTCCAGTACCTAGTGATCGTGAGTTTTGTTGCATACAAAATTTGAGCTGAAATTATTCTTTGATGGTATGGAATTTCTTGCACGCCTATACATAGTGGTGAGGGGTTGCCTTTAGTATTAATAAAGGTAGAGAGGAGTCTCCCATAGATTATGCAAAATAGGGCCTAAGCATAAGATATGGAATAGAGTTCCTCTTACTCCATAATTCCATCAGCAAAGATGTAAGGTGGCCAGATACATATGACTTAAATGATCTGAGGTCAAGAACCAACACAATACAGTTTTCATTGTAGAGCATTTAAATGTATTTGCTATAAAATGCAATGATTTTGACCAATTTTTCGCGGTGAATTCCCGGCCTAGTTCATTTTCCCAAGGGAGAAATAGTGGTTTTAGCAAATGTCCTCAGCCGTGAATAGACAGGTTTGAGGCCATTGGGAGGCAAACTGGGTTTATACTTCTTTTCAAGGCCTTTTATATTTTGATAGGTGATGATTGCATTTGGGGCAATAATGATCGACATCCTTACAGCTGTTCAAGCAGAAAGGAATCAGGCAGCATCCTAACCAGCAACTATAGAAAAAAGACAATTAGATAAGACATAAATCAAGAGTTCACAGAAAACAAGCAATAATGGTCCTGGTTGGGATTGATTCCTGGGAGGCTTTGTAGATCATACACATTGCAATGATGTCAAGGGGATTTACTAGTTCCATTTCTAAGAGTGGCTAGCCTTCTAAAGACCTCCATTGCAAATGTTGCAAGACTAAATCGAGAGGGGACGGTTAGAGTTAGCAGTCACAGCCAGGCCCTGGCACCTGAGGAGGCCCAAAGACCCTTCTGCCCCCAAAGAAGACAGTGTTCAGTCAGGGGGCTGTCTGTTATACACACGGATAACAACTGGATGGGGCAATCATCCATTTTAAGGGGGCCTAACACCTCTGGGCAGAAGCCGCCAATAGAAATAATGTTTTGTGATATCCAATTCCAATTGAGTTGTGCCAAATCACAAATTCAGGTGTGTTAAAAATTTACCTGGACTAAAAGATCATGGTACGGCCATATGTTCAGGTTTTTTATGCAATTTTTGATGATCCACTTCTGATTTCAAACACTGCATAGAAACCTGAATGTTTGTCCCTTAGGGACAATTGCAATATGTGACCTTTCCTAGTACATTGTCATTAGCCAAATGCAGTCATTCATCAGGTTATACACTAGTTAGGAAAGTAAGGATTGGATCCCAAAAGGATTTTTTATACATTTTTTTGTAACTTGATTCAATGGATCCAAAACTGCATCCAAAAAATGCACCAAATCCACAGTGCAGTGTTTCAAGAAAGCCTTAACCCCTTAAAGACAGGGCCTATTTTCATTTTTTTTATTTTTCCTCCCGACCTTTCAGTAGCTATAACATTTTATTTTTCCATTTACATAGCCATCATGTTTTGTATTGGAAAACAGGAAAAAATTCTTTGTGGGGTAAAACTGAAAAAGAAAAAAACGAAAACACGATTCTCTGAAGGTTTTTAGGGGTTTGGACATCATGGGGTTCACTGTGCACCAAAAATGACATGACATCCTTATTCTGCAGCTCAATACGAT
Organism: Bufotes viridis; assembly: GCA_033119425.1. Classification (NCBI taxonomy): domain Eukaryota; kingdom Metazoa; phylum Chordata; class Amphibia; order Anura; family Bufonidae; genus Bufotes; species Bufotes viridis. The sequence continues at coordinate 41,909,385 of CM065595.1, read as the reverse complement.
TACAGCAATACCATACTTGTACAGTTTTTTTTGTTTCATTATTAAAATAATAATAACCTTTGAAAAAAAATCTAAATTTTCTTTGCATCTCCATTTTCTGACAGCCATAACTTTTTTATATTTCAGTCTACAGAGTTGTTTGAGGGCTTGTTTTTTTTGCATAACGTAATTTTTTATATATATTTTTTTTTTTAGATAACTATTAGATAACTATTACCCTCCTTAGAGATCAAGAGCCTATTAAAAGGGTGGAACATTGTCTTATAGGATAGCTGCTTTACATCTGGTGGTATTAGAGGCAGAGCTAATTTGCATCCCTTTCTTCACAGAAATCCAGAGAAGCATGTATGACCAATAAGGCCTCTTTTACACGGGCGTCATGTTGGACGCCCGGATAAGAGGCGGATGCGTTGCGGGAAAATGTGCGATTTTTCAACGCAAGTGCAAAGCATTTTGCACATGCGTGGGAAAAATCGGCATGTTTGGTCCCCAGACCCGAACCCGGACTTCCTCACTGAAGTTCGGGTTTGGGTTGAGCATTCTGTAGATTTTATTATTTTCCCTTATAACATGGTTATAAGGGAAAATAATAGCATTCTCAATACAGAATGCTTTGTAAAATGTGGATTAAGGGGTTAAAAATAAAAAAATTAACTTATCCACTTGATCGCGTAGTTGCGATCTCTTCTTCAATCATTACCTGCCGGCTAAAAGGACCTGTGATGACATCACTAAGCTCATCACATGGTCCATCACCATGGAGATGGACCATGTGATTGGACCATGTGATGTGACGTCACCACAGGTCCTTTAGCTGGCAGCTAATACTTGAAGAAGAGAGAAGAGATCGGCAACTGCGCGATTAAGTGGATAAGGTGAGTTCATTTTTTTTATTTTTAACCCCTTAATCCACATTTAACAAAGCATTTTGTATTGAGAATGCTATTATTTTCCCTTATAACCATGTTATAAGGGAAAATAATAAAGATCAGGTCCCGTATCTTAGCAACCTTGCAGGAAAATCGCACTGCATCCGCACTTAATTGCGGATGCTTGCGATTTTCACGCAGCCCCATTCACTTCTATGGTTGCGTAAAAAACGCTAAATATAGAGCATGCTGCGATTTTCACGCAACGCAGAAGTGATGCGTGAAAATCACCGCTCATGTGCACAACCCCATAGAAATGAATGGGTCCGGATTCAGTGCGGGTGCAATGCGTTCACGTCACGCATTGCACCCGCGCGGAAAACTCGCCCGTGTGAAAGGGGCCTAACTCTCCTCATGCCGATTAAGGCGCTTTTACATTGCTGGCATTGCCATTGTTGACATTTTTTTAAAATTATCCATGTATAAATCATTACTATAGTCTGTTCATTTTAGTGCTTACCCGATCAGAATCAGGGTGCCAAAGATAGTCCAGACTAGGAGTCCATTGGTATGTTGTATACGTGTCAATATGTTCTCGCGACAAACAGGACAGGTACATGATGCTGGAATGTCAGAAAATGACGTTGCCATGAACACTGTTGTTACAGGGGCCATAACCACTGTCATCGATAAAAAAAGACCAAAACATGTAAATAGGATAGAACTTTCTACAGAAAAAAACAATAATTTCATTAGGGTAATTGCAGCAATAAGAGGGCTGGATCCAGCTGCAACCACATAATACCAGTAAAAAAAAAAACATTTTTGCTGTACTGTATATATAACAAAAACAACAGATGGGAAACAGATACATAACTTACTGTACATCTTTTTCTACAATAGCTAAACTAGTGGTTCGAAAGATTTTTAGCTGCAGTTCAATTATTTTCAGATTCCAGCTACACTCAAGGCTGATCTGACCCTGAGCTTACTAGAAAGTGAAAGCAGCGAAGCAGTGCTTGAGTTGCCACAAGATCAAAAGACAACTGTGGGGGCTATCATGGAGTCATCAGCTTCCCTTATGGATACTGTACAAGAGGCCATCAAGACCCAGAAAGGGATTGGAGTGCCGCTCATCAGTGCAGAGCAGAGAGAACTGGCGTAACTAGATGAAAGAGTAATCCCCAGGTACAAACAAAAGCTTCTCACCCAGTTAAGCCGGTTCTCTTTGCTCTCCATTGATCAGGGAAAACCACACCAGCTGTCTTCAGATGAGGCACTGGCGTAGCTATAATCCTAAATTATGTCTCGAGGTCTGTTTAAAAGGTTTAACATTGACTTATAGGATAGCTACCTTACATCTGGTGGCACTAGAAGCTCAGCTTTCTTTTTTATTTTTGAAAGACAGCTAAGGCAGAGTTCATATTACTGCATATGTTTGTGTTCTTCTGATCTATCAGAAGAACAGAAAAATAAAGAAATAGGGATCCTGTGAGCATCAGTTATGCACATTCGACATCCATTTTAGCCATTAGATCCATTATTTTAGACGGAAAAAAAGTCCTGCATTCAGAAGAACGGAAAAATAATTGTTGATGTGAAAGCGGCCTAATATGCATACAGTCATTACAGCGGCCCGTGTCTGTCATTGCCCCATTACACCTATTAAGAACATTATTCGTTGCAGTACTAATATTCCCATTTTGGCCACCACCTCCTTGCTCTGTCTGCATCTGCACGGCTGCTTCTACATTCTACTATGAATGCTGAGCTGCCCTCTCTCTCCTTGCCTGAGTTTAGGTTCCTAGTTTACTAGTTTAACCAGTGAAGGTATGCTGTCTGCTGCCTGCCCTGACTTTAGCCTGTCTACCATACTGACCCTTTGCTGTCTGCTCTGACCTTTGATTAGTTTTACAGAATTGTACAAACCCTGCTTGCCCTGACTTCTGCCTGTTTACCGACTACGAGTATTGCCAGGGGATTACCAGGATAACACCCTTAGGATTAGCCAAAGTCAAACCAGATATTTGGTACAGTGGGTCCTCACCGACTGCCCATTACACATACAAGAAACAGCATTCTTAAAGTAAACCTGTCACAGGACAACATTTTATAGAGTAGAAGGAGCCAATACTCCATGGACTCCATGTACTTGTACATCAATCATTATGTTTATATATTGCAACTCATTGCCACTGCTCATAATGGACTGCTAGTTGTGATACTGCAAAATATATTAAACTGTGTAGTATATTGGCTTAATAAAAACGGATAAACTCCCCCCTCCCTAAAAAAAATAATAATAATCAATATGTGCATGTATCCACTGAACGTTACCTGTGGGCTGTAGTCCTCCAACTCCTGGTGCAGTTGGGTAAGCTACTCCAACACCTGTGTGAAATACAGACGACATCATAGAAATTAAGATGTGTCCCAAATGTGGTCTTTAGTCCAACTCATAACTCCACAATTCATAAAATAGATGCTTAGGTGACGCACAAAAAAAAGAAAATAAAAAATATGTGCATGTATCCATTGAACTTTACCTGTGGGCTGTAGTCCTCCAACTCCTGGTGCAGTTGGGTAAGCTACTCCAACACCTGTGTGAAATACAAGACAACATCATAGAAATGAAGATGTGTCCCAAATGTGGTCTTTAGTCCAACTCATAACTCCACAATCCATAAAATAGATGTTTAGGTGACGCACAAAAAAAAAAAAAAAAAACTTTGTTCAATACACCGCAGATCTACAGATGACCATCTAAATGATTTCTTTTTATGTGCTATCAGCACACTGGATGTATTGATCCAGATCTCATGTGAAATGAACATGCCTTTAAATCTAGAAAGGATAAAGATAAAACAGCTGATAGAGAAGAGTCTTACAAAAGAGAATAAATCTCAACTTTCAATGATTTATGTATTAAACCATCTTACATCACTGTATGTAGCCGTAACTTATCAGGGACAAAGCAAAGATAAATAAAAAATGTATAGTATGGCCTCAAAGTTTGTCATGCCAGTCCGATAAAACAAAGAATGCTTCTTCTTTTGAAATATCTGTTTGTGTATGGGATGTGGGGGAATCTTTCATTCTAAGTCTACTTTGTCAAGCACATACCTGTGTAACCATTACGGCAGGGCTTCTCGAAGGTTTTTTGCTTTTTTTTTACTGCCAGAACATAGTAGACAATGTCCATCTCAAAGTTAAAAATATTGCCCAATTCACCTTCTACAAAAGAGTCATTTATGTTGCTAAATGAGATATTGTTAAGACCAAAGAGAGTATGGCACATCTTATAGTCACTTCGATAAAAACTGCCTTACCAGCTGAGCCTCACCAACAACTAGGGTAGCACTGGCATGCACCAACTAAGCCACTCATCTATAAGTGAAGTGGACATCAATAAAACTGATTATAGGAGCTAACATCAGCCACACATATAAAGAAATGTTTTTTGTTTTTTTTGTTGAAACCACATATACATTAATTATTTTTTTTTTTAAATAGACCTCACAGAGTGGCCAGACCTGTGGTGGTCATCATACTTACGAAGTATCTGCCGCTGAGTGCCAGCCCCATCTCTATCTCTGTATGGACAGGTCACTCTGAATCAACATCCTGTTGATGGATGACCTGTCAGTCATGGTCACGTGCCACATGGGTCACAGATCACCACTGCAGCCACTGATTGGCTGTAGCAGCCACGTGACCTCTGTCAGCAGGATGTTTATTCCGAGAGACCTAAGATGTGCCGCAGTGGCCATGGAGTGACCGTGGAGCAATGAAGTTGGAAGCCAGCGGCAGGGACGAAGTAAGTATGATCAACACCCAGGACAGTGACTGTGATGAGGGGACATCATCTACATTTATATAGGAAAGAAGGTTTGTACACAAACAAAGAAGAGGATTCTTTACTGTAAGAGCAGTACTGTAAGAGCATAAGGTATATTGATAGGATGTATATAAATCATTTGTATGCAGTTCAGACACCTCCCATGGTACTATTTTTGACTCTCCGGTATGATTACCCATACATGTACTGAATTCATCTTCTACCCCCTTTGTGTGGATTATGATGGATCACTGTACACAGTGGCTGTGCAATCAGAGATTTGTTCCCAAGACCTGGAAATCTAGTCATGAAGATTAGTGAACTTGGAGTATATATGGGTTCAGAGGGACTGTGCTTGTCCCACTATTTCCAAGGATGATCCAGAGTCTTGCCAGCGATAAGAACAGATCTTGAACAAATGATCTTTTGATCTCTTGACCCTGAAAATAACTTTTCAGAAGGTGATAACCAGCACAAAGGAAATTTTATCAACAGTAAGGAGTCATTTTACAATCAGGGGCCAGCCAGGACGGACAATCTGATTAACCAGCAGATTCTGTAAAAGGGAAGGATATCATCTTGGGCGTCCATGTCTTCAAGTTCCAGAAAGGAGATTTGCAAGCCATTCCATTTACTTTGTGTGACTGTGCACTTATATGCCCAAAAATGTCAGGGCTACAGAAGGGTTGAAAACGAAAGACCCAGAGCCAGAATGTGGGTAGTAGCAGCGCACCAGCTATAAGGCCAGAAGTAGTAGTAGTTGTAGTAGGCCACAGTTGGGCATGTCTCTGGTACAGATTGACGCGCAAAGGTTATTTGCAACTTTTTCCTGCTCATGCCAGGTCTAAAAAAGTGGATTGGATGGCTCACTCCTGAATACTTTTGTAATTGCATGTGAATATAAATTTAGCATAGCCACTGAGTTATTCAATAAAATGTATCTGTAAAGTGCCACCTGCTGTTTGTTTTCTTCTTATTTCTTTGTCCTGCTCACTAAGAAGGCCGCACATGCTCAGTTTCATCCTTTGACTGCATCCTGAGCTGACAGGGAGAGCTGAGACACGCCTCCTTAGCTGCAGCAGAAAAGACACTCCCATTGAGCTGCCAGCTTGATATAAATTTAGCAGAGCAATGAATGGGGAGATCTCTGGATCCACGGTAGGTACAGGGCTGGTTCTAGGTTTGTTAGAAGGAGGTTGTCATGTCTGATTTTCATTTTTTACATTAGTCATGGGATAACCCCTTTAATTGCTTCTTCCTAGTGAGGCGCCTTCTTTTTCCTAAGAAGTGGCAAGAAAACCCCACTATGCCCTGTGGTAGACAGTCAAGAGTCTCCAAATTATGGATCTTGTGATGCCGCTGAAACTGTGGGTGGATTAGGCCCAAAACCTGCCAGAGCTAAGCCTAGCTCAGCTGCCTGCAACTCCCGTATGCCATTTTTTTCTCCACAAGGCGGGCACACAAAACCACAGCCATGTGCAATATGTGTAGGATTATAATAAGCTGTGGCCATTCGAACACAATAATAGATACCAGAGGCCTATTGCAGCACATGAGGCAGCAGCACCTGATCCTTTGGGAAGATAGAACTGGCCAGCATTCCCAATCAGAACAAGTCTGTCCTCCTTCTCCTGGTCCTCTTTGTGGCAGCCATCCTGCATCTCCAAGCAATACAGTGTCCTTATCATCATCATCATAATCAAATTCTTAATCTCTGGCTAAGACTCCTCCTTGTCCTCAACTCCATCATGACATCTAAAATGGAGTGTTTGGCATAAAAAAAAATAATTCTCTACTCGCAATTAGCTCGTCTACAATCTGAACCCTCACCTGGGTACGTTGCTAGTGGTGTAGTCGCTGCCATTCCATTGTATGTATTGGTATCTTGTACTCTCACTTGGCAGAGAATGTGGCCACTTCTTGCATTTCTCGCTGTGCGGCAAGCTGCACTCCACAGTGGACACCTGGAGCAGCTATTACAGGCATGGACAGTAGATGTCTTTCACGGCCTACTGGCTCAATGCTTTTGCAGCAGTGGCGAAGAAGCACCCCGGCTACAAGGCCAGGTTGTTTTCACCCACCATCCCCAATAGCAGCAGGGCACAGGGTCACTCCCCCTCCTTCCTATCACCTGTGTCAAGTCACACGTAGCCATGCGGTTTTGGAGCTGACCGGTCTAGGCTAGAGTAGCCACACAGGTGAACAGTTGCTAAAGTACATCAAGCAGCAAAAGAAAAGGTGATGGTTGGCACTCCAAAATAATGTTGATGTATTGGTGCCCAGTGGTAGGGTAATAGTCCCCGAGGTATATCAGAAAACACTACGGCACTCAGTGATAAGGATGCACAATTAGTTTTATTCCATCCACCGTGTTATATTGACATGGCCAGAGTTTCGGTCCTTCCAGGACCTTGTTCATGGCCAGAATGTCTTAAGGAGGCATGGAGTGGGGATGACATCCTATCACATCATTGAGTGCCTTGGTGTTTTCTGATGTACATCAAGCAGCAAACATCCCTGCCTGCTGTCACCCTGCCAATTTCAAATGAGCAAGGTGGTCAGCGACAATGGGCACAACATCCTGGCCGTCCTGAACCTGGGGAAATAACACATGCATGGCCTTATAAAAAACTGCACTGGCTTGCACAAGGTGCTGTCAATGTCCAGGAGGCTGTCCCTCTTTTCAGCCATTCTGACATGGTAGGGAATGCTCTCCTGGACTTGCAGCATCAGAATGATATACAGCTACACCGCCTAATCTGCAACCTTCCAACTCACTGGAATTCAACATTGCATATGACACTGAGTTGGAGGTGCACGCTGGCCAGAATGGCGAGCTGTATGCTCCCTTGCTTACTCAGTGACGGGCATATCGTTGACATCAAGCAGTCTGATGACTACCGGGTAGCCATGCTTCCAGACCCTCGCTATTGTTTTCACTAACTAAACCCCTCTTCTCCTTCTCCCTCTAGAGGGAGAGAGAGAATGGGCAATCCAGTTCATTCCCTGAAACTAGCACTGCCAAGTGTTTCTGCCACCTAGTGGAGAACCAGGTAATTGCATGCACATGAACAGTTACAGGAAATACATATGCACATGGTAGAAGCATTAGACAAAATACATAAGATATCACAGAGTGGTAATGGCACTCTGGGTTATTACATGTGGCTGCTGGTGACTCCATCATGCTGCTGCCTGCCTGCTAACATGTATCATATAGCTGCTGCTGCCTCAGTTTCTGCTACTCCTTGCTGCTAATCCCCTACTGCCACCACTATTAATGCTACGCATCTGCTACTACTACCACCACTACTACTATTACTACTACCCATAGACAGGGCCGGCGCTTCCATATAGGCAAGGGGGGAAATTGCCCCCGGGCCCCCGAGTTATTAGGGGCCCCCAAGCAGCGCCAGCCTGCAACTAACATGAGATATATAGAATGGATAAGCCCGGGCCGCGGGTGCTTTGGGCCCCTCTTTGACTCTTTAAGAGAGCAGTGGCTGCTGGGGCCCAGAGCATGCTGCCGCACAGGCACGTCTTCGCATTCTTGCCAGAGCCCCGCCCCCCAGAACCAGAAGAAGCGAGCGATCGCAGCAGTGCGCACTGCCCTCCCTCACTGACCTTGGCTGCCGCCTCCTCCCTCCTGCTGCTGACTTCTGTGTCCTGACTTCACTTCTGCGCCTCTCTCTGCCCACACCAGTGACCTGTCCTCACCAGACACAGGCATGCAGGCAAGAAACAAGGGGATCATGCAACTGTGCTGGTCTCTGAGTCCTGACTGTCCTGGAGAAATGAACCATTTGGGGGGGGGGGGCGATGTGCAATGTGCTGGAGGAGAAATGAGCCATGGTGGGGGGATGTGCATTGTGCTGGTGGAGAAATGAGCCATGGTGGGGGGGATGTGCATTGTGCTGGTGGAGAAATGAGCCATGGGGGTGTGCATTGTGCTGGAGGAGACACGAGACATGAGCCATGGGGGGTGTGCATTGTGCTGGTGGAGAAAGAAGCCATGGGGGGTGTGCATTGTGCTGGAGGAGACATGAGCCATGGGGGGCATGTGCATTGTGCTGGTGGAGAAATGAGCCATGGGGAGGGGGTGTGCATTGTGCTGGAGGAGACATGAGCCATGGGGGGGGGGGTGCATTGTGCTGGTGAAGAAATGAGCCATGGGGGGGGGGATGTGCATTGTGCTGGAGGAGACATAAGCCATGGGGGGGGGGATGTGCATTGTGCTGGAGGAGACATGAGCCATGGGGGGTGCATTGTGCTGGTGGAGAAATGAGCCATGGGGGGGGATGTGCATTGTGTTGGAGGAGACAGGAGCCATAGGTGCATTGTGCTGGTGGAGAAATGAGCCATGGGGGGGGGAGGAGAGATGTGCTGCTGCCACTGTCCCATACAGGGGGAGAAATGTGCCATTCGTGGGGGGGGGGGGGGAGGGATGTAGCGGGAAGTATGCTGCCATGGAAGGGGCGGGGAGAAATAATGTGACGCGAAGGGGGTGATGTAAAAAGGAGGAAGTGATGACGTGACATGGATGGAGCTGGAGGGGTGACATTGAGGGGGAGAAATGTGACATTGAGGCTGGGGGCATCATTGGGGGCACCACTTTTTACTGGCACATTATTGGGGGCACCACTTTTTACTGGCACATTATTAGGTGGCACTATGGGGGCACTTCTTACTGGCACATTATTGGGGGGCACTATGGGAGGACCTCTTACTGGCACATTATTGGGGGCATCTATGGGGGCACTTCTTACTGGCACATTATTTGAGGTCACAAAAAAGGGGTATTTTATATGGGGGAAGGGGGAAAGGGAACACTATGGGGGCTTCTACTGAGGCCACAAAGGGGTTTTTTTTTATATGGGGGGCTCTGTGTGGTACTCGTATTATCAGGGGTATTATCTGTTTCTGCAGTATAGTATTGGGGAGTACAGCGGTACAGTATTGGGGGTAGTAGGATGATTTGTCCAGAAGATGGGAGGATGATGGAAAAGTAGTAAACTAAGATATTTTTTGTTGTCAAAGTGCAGAGATGGAAAATGGCGACAAAGGAGAAGACGAGGACAGAGAACATCTACATCAAAGGAGACGTCACTGGTTGCAAGAGGTATGGGGCGATGTATTTCTGTATGCTGCCATGGATGGGGGGGGGGAATAATGTGACGCGAAGGGGGTGATGTAAAAAAGAGACGGTGATGACATGAAGGGGGGGGCCCCTTATTGTTTTTCGCCCCCGGGCCCCATTTCACCTAGAACCGGCCCTGCCCATAGACAGCCGACCTACTGACTTATCTACTCATGCTATGCTGCTTCTGCTACCCCTACTATGGTGGCCATGTGCCCTTTTATTACTCTAACCTTTCCACATCCAGACTGCGCTGCTGCTCCCAATTAAAAGGATTCACAACAAGCCACTTTTTCATATAAGCAGGCATTCTGACCCTGTTAAGGCATCATTTTTGGACACTTGATCCCCAAACAAGCTACAGTTTTATATATACTGTATGTATGTATATATATATATATATATATATATATATATATATATATATATATAACACCATGTGTGTTTAAACATCGTCTGCCCCCGATAAGTGGCAATTTTTGGAAGTTTTGGAATATGAAAAAGCACGTGGCGGCGCTGTGTGTTTTAAAACACTCTGTTCGTTAACACCGTCAAACGTGCATTTACCCATGGCTATGTATGTCAGTGTCACTCAGGCATGATTTACTATTGCTGTCATTGTATTCGAGAGCTTGGGGAGGCGGGAGAGAAATATATAGCAATTTTCAGGGCAATTTGAGCCACTTTGGTTCAGCCCAAATCTATTCAGGTCCGAACCGAATGTTTGAAAAATTCTGCAAACTGGAACTGAACCAAATCTTGTGGCTTCGCTCATCTATAATTATCACATTAACACTTTTATCAGTACAGCGTAGGGTGGACTTAAGGAATGCCTTTTCTCCCCAGTAGTCGTGTAAAGTGCTGTCATCTGTCTTGTACTGTCATTACAGGTTTTTCCTGTCAGAGCCACCCAGTGTACCACAGGACATGGAGAGGAGGAATGTGTATGGGAGGGTTTGGAGCAGACTTACCTTCATACAAGAAAATGACATATCATTTTCCTTGTGTAACGCACCAGAGGTGCATTAACACCTTTGCACCCCACCACTATCTCTTATGGTTAATCTAATATCATCTATGTATTAATTTCCAGGTCCTGCACAATGTGTATCCATAATTCTGTTATGTAACTGTTTAAGTGTAATGTGCCTGGTTCACCAGTAGGTGGCAGCATATAGGGCAGAGCTATTTTATATAGAATGGAACCTTCTTTCCATTCTATTCTCTCCCTATAGGGAGGGTTTTAGCTAGTTTGAGGTCAGAATAGAGTACCTCCTGCTAGGGGAAGTAAGCAGGAGCCTGTCCCTGCTAGAAGAGCTCTGTCTGGACCAGCCAAAGCACCTTCAGCTCTGCTGGATCTGGAGGCCACAGCAAAAAGCCTCAAAAGCCAGAAAGAGAAAGTTCTCTGGACAAAGATAGAGACAGACCAGACTACCAAGTTAAAGGGATTGTCCCAACTCAGACAATGGGGGCATATCGCTAGGGACCACTGGGACCTGCACCTATATCGAGAACGGAGCCCCGAAAGTGAAGGAGGGAGCATTGTGCATGCGCAGCCGCCCTCCATTTATTTTCTATGGGGCCAGCAAATATGGCCAAGCGCTGGCTTGGCTATTTCTGTTGGCACCATAGAAAGGAATGGGAGCATGGGCCGCGCATGCGTGGTGCGCTCCCATTCACTTCTATGGTAACAGAGCTTGGTGGTGAACGGACCCCTGGAAATCTGGGGTCCTCCAGCCACAGCTCTCCTCGCTCCGTTCTCGATATAGGTGCTGGTCCCACAAGTGGGACCCGCACCTATCAGACAATGGGGGCACATCCTAGTGATATGTTCCCATTGTCTGAGATGGGAATACCCCATAAAGTACAGCAGAAAGGAATGGAAAAGATTCAAATTTAATCCTGTCAGCACAGCAGAGCCAGAGAGCAACAGATGTAGCAGAGAGGAGTTTGCCTACCACCATTAATGCCAAAGCCTGCTGGTAACCAAGACAAAATTGGAAGATTGTTTTCTGATGAACGTTTACCAAAGTAAACCTGTTATCAACTTCATCACCAAGTCTGGACTCAATGTATTTGATCCTCCCCTTCATCAACTACCCCTTTTTCTGCATCAGAGCCAACGCCGGGGGTTCCAACGTATCCAGGTAAGAGCACCGTGACACATGCACAGCACCTTAAAGGGACATATAGGCTACCCTACACCACTCTGGCATTCCTACACCTGGTTACCACCTACTGCAGTATCACTAAAAGGGGCCCTGTGCCCTTGTTGCTTCATTGCAACTGGCATCATGACAAAACAAGTAACTTTTACCATCCTCAAGGGACCCCTAGCGACGGCGATGCTGCACTTGTTGCTTTGGGTTCATGTTTGACCCTGACCCTGTTGTAGTGGCCACTTCACCTAAGTTGAACTGTTATCTGACTGCAGCATGATAATTACTAAGGAGTACTCCACTAATGTATGTGTTATTGTTCATTGCACACTATTATAACTCCCCAAATAAAACTATGCTATGTAGCTTGCATCCATCTTGATACATCATGTTTGATGTGCTATGTAAATAGTGAATAATGTGCTAATGTGGCAATGGTACCACCAAGAGTAGTTCACTGTGCTGTACACTGGTGGGAGTTGATTGACATGGCATGCTGTTAGTCTATGATCTACAAGTACGCCCAAATACTCCCCCTAGGACATATGATTCACATAGATTATTAATACCCAGGTGCATAAGGGGACTTTCACACTAGCGTTATTCTTTTCCGGTATTGAGTTCCGTCCTAGGGGCTCAATACCTGGAAAAAAAAATGGATCAGTTTAATCCTAATGCATTCTGAATAGAGAGGATTCTGTTCAGGATGCATCACGATGCATCAATTCAGTCCCCCTTACGTTTTTTGGACAGAGAAAATACCATTGAAATGTATTAGTGTCGGATAAGGCATTAAAATTACAGCATCCGGTCTTCCGGTCTGCGCATGCGCAGACTTTTAAAAATGTGAAAATAATAAATACCGAATCAGTTTTTCCGGATAACATCGGAAAAACGGATCTGGTATTGCAATACATATGTCAGATTGAACAGGATCCTGATCAGTCTAAAAATGACATGTATTTGTATACAGTTTGCCTGATCAGGCAACTGAACTGCCTGCCGGAATCAAACAATGCAAGTGTGAAAGCACCCTAACTTGATATTTTTCTACGTTGAATTTATTTTGCCAAGTGGATCCCAAAACTCTCACAGTACCAAAACACTTACAGTTCTGGGCGCTTGTGAACAAGGCAGACATAGTAGGGCTGGAGAGATTGCCTGATTGGAGTCAGGAAGCTTTAACAACAGAGATGTGATTTACAGTAGCAATAGCACTTGAAGAAAAGTTCACTGTGGCACTCAGCAATCCATAAAATTAGTTCCTTTAAAAACACTAGCATAGCAAAGTAAATGCATCACAACAGCCTGTTTTGCACTGCATGCATTTCTTTATGGCCCCCTGTACCCGCCCCTGTACACCTGCTATTAATCATATAAAAACTGAGAAACAACTTCCAAAAAATTACAGAGACAACTGGACAGTGAAAGGAGGTATGGGGGACATAATGAGGCATGAATTAGAGAGTGGTGATGGATGTTGAGGCAGAGAACTGCTGGGGGCCATAATTGGTGGATGGTGATAGATGTGAAAAGATGAAATTGGGATATTAAGGGACGAAGATGAGGTATACTGTTCCTACTGATGGTGGGGAGGTGGTGTTACCTGCTGTCTACGATGCTCCAGATCAGGGATGCTCAACCTGCGGCCCTCCAGCTGTTGTAAAACTACAACTCCCACCATGCCCTACTGTAGGCTGATAGCTGTCGGCTGTTCAGGCATGCTGGGAGTTGTAGTTTTGCAACAGCTGGAGGGCCGCAGGTTGAGCATGCCTGCTCCAGATGATAGGAGTGCTGCTTGCTGCTGGTGCAGAGCGGGCATGAGCCACGTGCAGCATCTGGAGAGATGCTGTGTGGAGGCGGCTAGTAAAGAAAACGGGCAGGGACGCTGAGAGGAGGAGGTGGGAGGGGGGGCATGGCGTTGCAGCGTTCGGGATTGGTGGAACCAACGCTCTTGTTCTGATGTGTAGAGTGCATGGTGAAACAGAGGGGAGAAGCTGTATGTCTAAAGGTCCCTTTACATGGGATAATATAACAGCAGATTATCAGAATGAAAGCGTTCCTTCCCAACAGTTTGCTGATCACTAGTGGAGGAGACTGGGGCATTTACATGCAGTAATCTCTACCAGAGTATGGGGAGGAGCGATCACTAATGCCATCGCTCTTCCCCATAAGGACTCGTGGTTTGCCGGCAGGAGATCGTGTTTACACAGCACAATCTGCTGGCGGCAAATGATCATTTTTGCGTGCGCGCAAACAATCGGATTACCCAATGAAGGAGCGTTTTGCTCATTCATCAGGTAATTGGCGGTACATTTACACTCCCAATCGCCACTAACTAGGGTTTCTATGAACGCTCGTTAGTGATAATCTTTGTGATTCTCGGGCCGTGTAAAGAGCCCTTAACCACCTCAGGACCGCCTAACGCACGGATTCGTCCGGCCGGCGGTCCTGTTGCTCTAGCTGGACGCATCCGTGCGTCATCTCGCGAGAGCCGAGATTTGCTGCGAACGCGCGCGCACGCACGAGTTCACGGCAGCTCAAAGATCGCAAGTTATACTGCAGCCTGCCAGCGATGATCAATCGCTGGCAGGCTGTAGATGCGAAATAAATCGCGTCAAACATGTATATCAGACGCTGTTTTGTTAACAGCGTCTGATATACCTGCTAACTGATCCTCTGGTGGTCCCATTTGCTGGGATGGACCACCAGAGGACCAGGTAGCTATGTAAAGTTGCACCAAGCACCACACTACACCGCCCCCCCCCCGTCACTTATTAACCCCTTGTTAACCCCTTGATCACCCCATCTAGATTCCCTGATCACCCCCCTGTCATTGATCACACCCCTGTAAGGCTCCATTCAGACGTCCATATGTGTTTTGCGGATCCGTGGATTCACGGATCCGCGAATCCACAAAATACGGACACCGGCAATGTGCTTTCAGCATTTTGCAGATCCGGACATTGCCATAACTATATAGAAAATGCCTTTTCTTGTCCGCAATAGGACATGTTCTATATTTTTGCAGAATGGAAGTGCAGACCCGGAAGTGCGGATCCGCAATTCCGGATACGAGCGGGACAAAGTCTGTCCCCATAGAAATGAATGGGTCCGCAATTCCGTTCCGCAAACAGAATTGCGGACTTGTGAATGGGGCATAAGGGTCCCTTATCACCGCCAGTTAGTTAGCTACTTGTTAGCTAGTTAGCGCCCAGCCCACCGCACCGCAGTCACTGATTTTGGCATAGATTTTTTCCTCCACATTGATCGATGCAAATGAAAAGATCTGTGCCGTTCATTTTTTTTTTTCAGCCCAGAGGCTGAACGGAAAAAAAAAAATCTCATTACCCGTATGCTCAATATAATTGCAGAAACTCCAAATACTGGCCATACGTGTAATGATTGCGGAGACCCTCAAATGCCAGGGCAGTACAAAAACCCCACATGTGACCCCATTTTAGAAAGAAGACACCCCAAGGTATTCCATGAGGGGTATGGTGAGTTCATGTAAAATTTTATTTTTTGTCACAAGTTAGTGGAATATGAGACTTTGTAAAAAAATA
Organism: Bufotes viridis; assembly: GCA_033119425.1. Lineage (NCBI taxonomy): Eukaryota > Metazoa > Chordata > Amphibia > Anura > Bufonidae > Bufotes > Bufotes viridis. The sequence goes on along the minus strand of CM065595.1, from coordinate 41,893,816 downwards.
AAAAAATTAAAAATATCAATTTCCGCTAACTTGTGCCCAAAATTTTTTTTTTCTGTGAACTCGCCATGCCCCTCACGGAATACCTTGGGGTGTCTTCTTTCCAAAATGGGGTCACATGTGGGGTATTTATACTGCCCTGGTATTTTAGGGGCCCTAAAGCGTGAGAAGAAAAATGCGTAAAAATGCTCTCCTAAAAGGTACTCGTTGGAATTTGGGCACCTTTGCGCATCTTGGCTGCAAAAAAGTGTCACACATGTGGTATTGCCGTACTCAGGAGAAGTAGGGCAATGTCTTTTGGGGTGTATTCTTACATATACCCATGATGGGTGAGAGAAATATCTATGTAAATTGACAACTTTGTATAAATTTTTTTTAAAAAGTTGTCATTTACAGAGATATTTCTTACACACAGTATGGGTATATATAAAAATATACCCCAAAACACATTGCCCTACTTCTCCTGAGTACGGCGATACCACATGTGTGCCACTTTTTTGCAGCCAAGATGCGCAAAGGGGCCCTAATTCCAATGAGTACCTTTAGGATTTCACAGGGCATTTTTACGCATTTGGATTCTCACGCTTTAGGTTCCCTAACATGCCAGGGCAGTATAAATACCCCACAAGTGACCCCATTTTGGAAAGAAGACACCCCAACGTATTCCGTGAGGGGCATGTTGAGTTCACAGAAATTTTTTTTTTTTGCCACAAGTTAGCGGAAATTGATATTTTTTTTTATTATTTTTGTTTTTTACAAAGTCTCATATTCCATTAACTTGTGAGAAAAAATAAAATTTTACATGAACTCACCATACCCCTCATAGAATACCTTGGGGTGTCTTCTTTCTAAAATGGGGTCACATGTGGGGTATTTATACTGCCCTGGCATTTTAGGGGTCTCTAAAGCGTGAGAAGAAGTCTGGAATCTAAATGCGTAAAAATGCCCTGTGAAATCCTAAAGGTACTCATTGGAATTTGGGCCCCTTTGTGCACCCAGGCTGCAAAAAAGTGTCACTCATGTGGTATCGCCGTACTCTGGAGAAGTAGGGCAATGTGTTTTGGGGTGTATTTTTACATATACCCCTGCTGGGTGTGAGAAATATCTCTGTAAATGACAACTTTTTAAATTTTTTTATACAAAGTTGTCAGTTTACAGAGATATTTGTCTCACCCAACATGGGTACATGTAAAAATACACCCCAAAACACATTGCCCTACTGCTCCTGAGTACGGAGATACCACATGAGTGACACTTTTTTGCAGCCTGGGTGCGCAAAGGGGCCCAAATTCCAACGAGTACCTTTAGGTTTTACATGGCTGCTCACAATTTAGCCCCGCCCAAAATGCCAGAACAGTAAACACACCCCACAAATGACCCCATTTCGGAAAGTAGACACCCCAAGGTATTCACTGAGGGGCATAGTGAGTCCGTGGGGGATTTTTTTTTTTTTTTGCCAGAAGTTAGCAGAAATGGAAACTTTATTATTATTTTTTTTTCCTCAGAAAGTATCATTTTCCGCTAACTGGTGAAAAAAATGAAATGATACATGAACTCACCATGCTCCTCCGTGAATACTTTGGGGTGTCTTCTTTCTAAAATGGTGTTATTTGGGGGGTATTTATACTATCCTGGCATTCTAGCACGTGAAGAAACATGACAGGTGCTCAGAAAGTCAGAGCTGCTTCAAAATGCGGAAATTCACTTTTTTGCACCATAGTTTGTAAACGCTATAACTTTTACCCAAACTAATAAATATACACTTATTGGATTTTTTTTTTTTATCAAAGACATGTAGAACAATAAATTTTGCAAAAAATTTATATAGAAATGTAGTTTTTTTTGAAAAACAGAACAAAGTGAGAAATGTAATTTTTTTGCAAAAATTTCGGTCATTTTTTATTAATAGCAAAAAAAGTAAAAATGTCAGCAACAATGAAATACCACCAAATGAAAGCTCTATTAGTGAGAAGAAAAGGAGGTAATATTCATTTGGGTGGTAAGTTGCATGACGGAGCAATAAACGGTGAAATTAGTGTAGTGCAGAATTGTAAAAAGTGGCCTGGTCATTAAGGGTGTTTAAGCTAGGGGGGGCTGAGGTGGTTAAAGGCTATGTACACCTTTGACGTCAATTTTTTATGATTGCATTTAACTTATTTTTGGCTAAAAATCATATTTTCAATTGGCCTTCATTAAAAATATTAAGCTGTTCAGTCAAAAAGGGTTTACTGTTTTTCGAACTGTGTGACTGGTACTTTCACTTTGTGCCGGTCATCCAATTACCCTTATTTCCAAACTACTGAGAGGTCATAAATACTTATTTTAGCCACATTCTTATCAGCAAGATAAGAATTGAGCTTTATTGAGTGTTCATGATGTGAGAAAGCAGAGATTAGGAGCCCGTCAACTACTGAGATGACGGAGAGAACAAAAAAATCTGCAGGCAGCTAGAAGAGCATGTCAGCTCTGTACAGAAAAAAGGATTCCATATTGGTAATAAAGAGCAACTGAAAAAATGATTTTTAGCTCAAAATAAGTATAATGCAATAATAAAAAAAAATGCCCCCAAAGGTGTACATAGCCTTTAAGTATATATGAGAGGCAGACAGAATGGAAAAAGGGAGAATATGTTGATGATGTTGTTGAGTGTGGGAAGTGTATTGGGATGTGTATTTGGGATTGCAAAGTTCTTAAAAATTCTATTAATCTTCTTTGATGAATTTTACAAAAAAATTTGCTTTGTGATTGATTACTTTGGAAGAATGAGAAAGGGGTGTGGGGGGAAAGGAAAGGGGGGCAGGATTGGTGGTTGGATGGCACCAAAAGGCTGTAGGAAAATGTACAATGTTCTTATGCATGAGGAAAGGATGATAATATGTATAATGATGATGTTAGTAATATTAAAATGAATGAATAATTGTAAAAATATTAATGTTCCAGGGATGTGTTTAAAAAGAATAGTATTTCAAAACTTTCTAATTGTTTCTAAACATTGGATTTAAAAATCCAGGACATCTCTCTATAGGGTTCTGTTCATGAGTTGATAGAAAGTGCAATGAAACACTATGTTTAGTTAAGTCACGCACTATGTTCCACTGGTGCTTTTGTATTCTTTCTCGGAGGCTATGGATGGTTCCGCCAACATATTGGAGTCCATTTTGCACAACACAAATAGGTAAGCGCAACTAACATACCCCTCTGAGGGATACATCTGTACCTATTTACCCTATGAGTGCCACGTCTCAAGGAAATGCTTATTTGCATTCTAATAGAAAGTGGTACTTTTTGTTAGAATGTGAAAATGAATTGCTCTAATTGGAAAAAGATAATATTCTGATCATAGTTCTTTTTTTATATCCGTAGAGAGCTATTTCCTTCCGTAAAACCACCGTTTTAAGTACGTTTGTAATAATTTTTGACAAAATAATTTTTAAGCTCACAGTTATTTAAAGGGACGCTAAAATAACATAACAAACAAACTTTATCAAACTAATTGATTAAAATCTGGGAGGACCATCACATTACTACTGCATACATATAACGTACCATATACTTGAGTAGTCAGAGAGGCACCCTAATTTGCTGATGTGGTGTCTAATTAAACATATACACACACACACTGATGCTTCTGTATATTGTATATTGATGAGGGTACAGGGGGGGTATTTTCTACCTCACTGGTTACCACCACTCTCACACTTGGTGTACCACAAATATTACTCTCCATCAACGCCATCATCAGGGCCGGCGCATCCTATAGGCTGACTAGGCAGCCGCGTAGAGCGCCCCTTGGGAAGGGGCGCTGCTAGGAGCGCCGGCCCCGCCTCATGCTGCAGCCGCCCGAGCGCTCTATATTGAGCCTCTGGCAGCTGCAGCACTGCACGGGCTCGCGCGTCCATGAGGGCGCAGCATGAAGAGAGGGACTGACAGGAGGGAAGCGCTCAGCGCTCCCTCCTGTCATTCCCTCATTGTAGCGTGGCCAAGCCCTGTATGGTCTGCAGGTACAGGGAGCATCTGTCTCCTGTACCCGGCCGGACTGACAGGAAGTGCGGACACAGTGTGTGCTTCCTATCAGTCCGCACGGTTACAGGAGACTAAAGCTCCTGTACCAGTGGACCATACAGAGCTTGGCCACGCTACACCAGAGGTAGGGGAGGGGATTGAGAAAGAGAATGACAAGGGGGGGGATTGAGAAAGAGGATGACAAGAGGGGGGGTTGAGAAAGAGGATGACAAGGGGGGGGTATTGAGAAAGAGGATGACAAGGGGAGGGATTGAGAAAGAGGATGACAAAGGGGGGGGGATTGAGAAAGAGGATGACAAGGGGGGGGATTGAGAAAGAGGATGACAAAGGGGGAGGGAGAATGCAAAGGGGCAAAAGAGAATGACAAGAAAAGGAGAGAGAATGACATGGGGGGGGGGGGAGAATGACATGGGGGGGGGGGAGAATGACAAGAAAAGGAGAAAGAATGACATGGGGGGGGGGGAGAGAGAATGACATGGGGAAAGAGAATGACAGCGGGGGAAGAGAATGACATGAGGGGTAGAGAATTACATGGGGGGTAGAGAATGACATGGGGGGTAGAGAATGACATGGGAGGGGAAGAGAAAACTGGCGTTAGTTAAAGGGGTTCTGCAGTTTATTTAAACTGATCGGCAGGGGTCCGACACCCGGGACCCTCGCCGATCAGCTTTTTGAGAAGGTAGCGGCGCTGGCAGTAGAGCCTCGGCCTTCTCGCTGTTTACCGCAGGCGCAGTGACGTCACGACTAGTATCACTGGCCTTGGCGGGGTTAAGCTCTGTTCACTTGAATGAAGCTTAGCCCCACCCAGGCCAATGATACTAATCGTGACGTCACTGCGAGAAGGCTGAGGCGCTACTGCCAGCGCCGCGACGCTGCCTTCTCAAACAGCTAATTGGCGGGGGTCCCGGGTGTCAGACCCCTGCCGATCCATTTAAATAAACTGCAGAACCCCTTTAATATGGCAGATCATATGGGTGGGGCAATGTGATGTCACATGGGGGGGGGGCGGGAAACTTTTCTTTTGCCTAGGGCGGCAAAAATCCTTGCACCGGCCCTGGCTATCATCCATAGGTGCCCCAGCATCAGCCAATGTATCCCTCACCACTAAGAATATTAAAACAATATTATCATTGCCTATTCCATACTAATGTCATCTGCTGCGACTAGCTGAATAAACCAGCCAGGGTCCGCAGGGTAAGGGTCAGCAGTTTATTCAGCTATTCGCAACAGATGACATTAGTATGGAATAGGCAATGATAATATTGTTTGGCTCAGTTTTATCAGACAGACACCAAAACGCTGCAGGCAGCGTTTTGGTGTCTGTCTCCAAAGTGGAATGAAGACTGAACTGATGCAAACTAATGCATTTTGAGCGGATCCTTTCTCATTCAGAATGCATTAGAATGCAAACTGATCCGTTTTGGACCGCTTGTGAGAGCCGTGAACGGATCTCACAAATGGAAAGCCAAAACGAAAGTGTGAATGTAATGTAATTTAGAAGTGACGCAGTTGAGTATAATAATAAGTAATTGCGGTGATTTGTTGTTTAAAATAATTTTTAACAAAGACAATTTTGGCTGGTACATGATATGATTTTATACGTATTTTTGATGAGGTCACAAACACAATACTATACAGACAATCTTAAAAACCATCATCATTATAATATCTTAACTATAAATTTTCACAAATAATAAAAAATATTTTTCGATTTTATAATTATTTTTACGATCCATTTAAATTGTTTTGGATCATAATAATCTGTGCATGATGTGGACACAACTTTCATTCTTCAAGATTTGCATCTATTCTTGGATAATACTGTATAATGACTTTCTGTCCATGGGAAATATAGGAACCTGGCACAGCCCCTAAACAGTGGACAGAGTTTTCTGCTTCAGCTAATTGGAGGGGATGCCTGGTATTGGATCCCCACCAATTTTATATTGATTACCGATCCTGAGGATAGGCCATCAATTTCTAGAACCTAGGCAATCCCTTTAATAAAAATTGATTTAAAACTCCCACAGCCCACCAATAAAAAATGTATGTACATGTAATTATTGTACTATACCTGGGTTCTGTGGTCCTCCAAATCCATATGGTGGTGGGGCTGGATAAGCTCCTTCAGCTCCTAAAAATACAAATATGAAGACTTTACGAAGGCTAGACTAGAAGCCAAAGTTACACTTTGTTAAATATTTTATTAATATATTATTATATGATATATGTATGTATAACAAGAAAACAAGTAACTTTTACCCTCCTCAAGGGACCCCTAGCGGCGGCGATGCTGCACTTTTTGCTTTGGGTTCATGTTTGACCCTGACCCTGTTGTAGTGGACACTTCACCTAAGTTGAACTGTTATCTGACTGCAGCATGATAATTACTAAGGAGTACTCCAGTAATGTATGTGTTATTGTTCATTGCACACTATTATATCTCCCCAAATAAAACTATGATATGTAACTTGCATCCATCTTGATACATCATGTTTGATGTGCTATGTAAATAGTGAATAATGTGCTAATGTGGCAATGGTACCACCAAGAGTAGTTCACTGTGCTGTACACTGGTGGGAGTTGATTGACATGGCATGCTGTTAGTCTATGATCTACAAGTACGCCCAAGTACTCCCCTTAGGACATATGATTTACATAAATTATTAATACCTACATGCATAAGGGTACTTTCACACTAGCGTTATTCTTTTCCGGCATTGAGTTCCGTCCTGGGGGCTCAATACCTGAAAAAAAAAATGGATCAGTTTAATCATAATGCATTCTGAATGGAGAGCATTCTGTTCAGGATGCATCAGGATGCATCAATTCAGTCCCTCTTACCCTTTTTGGACGGAGACAATACCGCAGCATGCTGCAGTATTTTCTCCGTCCAGAATTCCGGAACACATGCCGGAATGCCGGATCGGGCATTAATTACCATTGAAATGTATTAGTGCCGGATCCGGCATTAAAATTACAGCATCCAGTCTTCCGGTCTACGCATGCGCAGACTTTTAAAAATGTGAAAATAATAAATACCGGATCCGTTTTTCCGGATGACATCATAAAAACGGATCCGGTATTGCAATACATTTGTCAGATTGATCAGGATCCTGATCAGTCTAAAAATGACATGCATTTGTATACAGTTTTTCTGATCAGGCAGGCAGTTCAGGCAACTGAACTGCCTGCCGGAATCAAACAATGCAAGTGTGAAAGCACCCTAACTTGATATTTATGTACGTTGAATCTATTTTGCCAAGTGGATCCCAAAACTCTCACAGTACCAAAACACTTACAGTTCTAGGCTCCTGTGAACAAGGCAGACATAGCAGGGCTGGAAAGGGTTCAGAGGAGGGAAACTAAAGTTATAACTGGAATGGGTGGACTACGGTTTCCAGAAGGTTTATGGAAATTAGGGTTATTCACTTTAGAAAAAAGACGACTGAGGGGAGATCTAATAACTATGTATAAATATATCAGGGGTCAGTACAGAGATCTCCCCCATCATCTATTTATCCCCAGGACTGTGACTGTGACAAGGGGACATCCTCTGCGCCTGGAGGAAAGAAGGTTTCTACACAAACATAGAAGAGGATTCTTTACAGTAAGAGCAGTGAGACTATGGAACTCTCTGCCTGAGTGATGGTGATGGTGAATTCACTAAAAGAGTTCAGGAGGGGCCTGGATGTATTTCTGGAGTGTAATAATATTACAGGTTATAGCTACTATAGATGGTTTTCGTTTATCCATGGAGTTATTCTGATTGACTGATTGGAGTCAGGAAGCTTTAACAACAGAGATGTGATTTACAGTAGCAATAGCACTTGAAGAAAAGTTCACTGTGGCACTCAGCAATCCATAAAATTAGTTCCTTTAAAAACACTAGCATAGCAAAGTAAATGCATCACAACAGCCTGTTTTGCACTGCATGCATTTCTTTATGGCCCCCTGTACCCGACCCTGTACAACTGCTATTAATCATATAAAAACTGAGAAACAACTTCCAAAAAATTACAGAGGCAACTGGACAGTGAAAGGAGGTATGGGGGACATAATGAGGCATGAATTAGAGAGTGGTGATGGATATTGAGGCAGAGAACTGCTGGGGGCCGTAACTGGTTGATGATGATAGATGTGAAAAGATGAAATTGGGATATTAAGGGATGAAGATGAGGTATACTGTTCCTACCGATGGTGGGGAAGTGGTGTTACCTGCTGTGTACGATGCTCCAGATGATAGGAGTGGGTGCAGAGCGGGCATGAGCCACGTGCAGCATTTGAAGAGATGCTGTGCGGAGGCGGCTAGTAAAGAAAACGGGCAGGGACGCTGAGAGGACGAGGTGGGGTGGGGGGGCATGGTGTTGCAGCGTTCTGATGTGTAGAGTACATGGTGAAGAGAAACAGAGGGGAGAAGCTGTATGTTTAAAGGTCCCTTTACATGGGATAATATTACAGCAGATTATCAGAACGAAAGAGTTTCTTCCAGACAATCTGCTGATCACTAGTGGAGGAGACTGGGGCATTTACATGCAGTGATCTCCACCAGAGTATGGGGAGGAGCTATCGCTAATGCTAAAGTCTAAGGACTCGTTGTTTGCCGGCAGGAGACTGTTTATACGGCACAATCTGCTGGCGGCAAATCATAATTTTTGCGTGCGCGCAAACAATCGAATTACCCAATGAAGGAGCTTTTTGCTCGTTCATCAGGTAATTGGAGGTACATTCACACCACCCAATCGCCGATTTTCTCTAAACGCTCGTTAGCGATAATCTGTGCGATTCTCGGGCCGTGTAAAGGCTATGTACACCTTTGGAGTAAATTTTTTATGATTGCATTTAACAAATTTTGGGCTAAAAATCATATTTTCAATTGGCTTTTATTAAAATATTGAGCTGTTCAGTCAAAAAGGGTTTACTGTTTTTCTAACTGTGTGACTGGTACTTTCACTTTGTGCCGGTCATCTAATTATTCTTATTTCCAAACTACTGAGAGGTCATAAATACTTATTTAGCCATGTAACGGAACGCCTGGCACCCCAGCTGGGCACCTTCTGCTGACACTTGCTTCTAGGGCTTCCTTGGGGCTCCAAGCACTCCACCGGACACCATAACCACCTCCCCTAACTCCAGAAAGCAGGAACCAGGAGCAAGCTCTTACAAGAGCTTATACTCAGGGGAGTATTGTGGTATAGCAATCCCCAAGAGTGTAGTTACTCCATGCCCCAACCATGAGCCAAGACTTCATGAAGGGGTAAAGCAGAATTTCTTTATTGGATGGCTTGGCTTTTTATGCAAGTCCTCCAGCCAGGGCTACTCCCCCGGGGACCTGATAGAGGACAGGCACACAAAATACAGTGACCAATCATCCTACAGCCAGATATATCACAACCCCACACGCATTGTCTATTGTGCTTGCTGATTGCTTCCCAGGCAATGTCCATTGTGATTGTTAACTAGGTCACAGGAAATGTCCATTTTGATTGCTAATTGCATCACAGGCAAAGTCCATTGTGCTCACTACCTGTCACTGGGGCCATAGTCACAGGGCAAGAGGCTGGGAAGCAGGCCTCTCCAACTCCCAGTGACAAAGGTGCTTTTGTCACACATCTTCCCGCCCAGGGGAAGACTAACCAGGTACCTGACCTCCTGTCGGTCAGTATCTGAGTTTGACGAGAAGCCCGCCCACAACCGAGTACTACACCTGTAGTTCTTGAGTGTCCAGCTTCGTTGGGTCTGTCCTAGGCTGCAGAGGGTATGGCCTCTGCCCCTGATCTCCCTTGTGTTTCCAGGCATGGAGCTGTAGGTACGGGGTGGGCAGAGGCCAACTGTCCTCTGCCCTGGTGCCTGTGCTTCTGCTGGGATAACCAGTAAGCAGTCAGGCTCTGGATCAAGGGAACGGGTAGCGAAGAGGCTAACTGCTCTCTGCCCAGATGCCCGCTCTTCCGCTGGGGCAGCCTGTGTGAAGTCAGGCTCTGAACACGACTATAGAGGGGGGCAGAGGCCGACTGCACTCTGCCCAGATGCCAGCTCCTCCGTTGGGGTAGCCTGTGGGTAGTCAGGCTCAGGACAGGAGGATAGGGGAGGCCAGAGGCCGACTGCACTCTGCCCAGATGCCAGCTCTTCCGCTGGGATGGGGTCAGGGAATCCTACCCCCAGGACTTGGTTGCGGATTGGATGTGGAGAGGAGGGGTCGCTTAACTCCTCCTCCTGGCACTCCTGCGGGTTTGGTTGGTGAACTGTACCAGCCATCCAGCATCCCTGTAGGTCTGGTGCAGAGACAGCTGTCCCATCTGCACCATCAGAGTTAAGGGTGCTGTCCCCCTGGGGTGGGGGAGAGGGACTGGTTGTCTCCTCTCCCTGCAAAACATACTGCCACTGGGGAGCAGGACCAACTGTCCCTACTCCCTGAAACTCCGACTGCCGTTGGGGATCTGAGTTGACTGCTCAGAATCCCTGTAGGGTCAGTGGAGAGACCTCGGTCCCATCTCCACCTGCCAGTTGGGGTTCCCCCCAGGACAAGTGTATGAGGTCCCCTACCTCTGCAGCTAGGAGTGAAGCAGGGGATACCTTAGTTGGGTCTTCACAACTGTAGGGGTGTAGGTCTGGGACTGCCACCCAGCTCTCCGGCAGTGTATATTGGGGCCGAATTGAGCTGAAGAAGTATTGGTAATCCTGCTCCAGCTCCCACTCCCTTGTCACTAGAGATGCCAGGTCTTGTCTCACCTCTCTCGTTGTAGCCCAATCATGCATACCCTCCCTGTAGTCATAGATATCCCAGAACCGAGACTCTCCAGCATCTCCGAACTCTGGTTCTGCGAAGGCCTCAAACAACAGGCCAGGGCCATCGTAATTCTCACCCTCGGGTCTGTTGTGCTCAGCCATCCAGCGGGAGTGCCTAATCAAGTACCCCCAGAGGGCCTGGTAGGCGTCGTCTAGCCAAAGCTCCTTAAATACCAGGCCCCGGAGCTCTGTTACCCACTCACCCATCCGCATCGCCACACGCTTCTGTAGCCGCTGCTCATAACTGGGAAGACTCTCACCTCGCCGCCGCTGGGCATTTTCCAGGGCATCATACCAGACTTCCTTTCTGTCTGCATGCCTTTAGTCCGCGGCCGCCTCCTCCTCATCATCATGGAACGCTGTCCGAAGACTAGCCGATTCCATACTGCTGTAGCCAGGGGCGCTGTACGGATATTAGCTTTCCCCTTAATCCACGAACGGTGTCTCCGAGCTGCTTCTCCTCGCACTAGGACGCCATCCCACTGCTGCCATTAGTGTAACGGAACGCCTGGAACCCCGACTGGGCACCTTCCGCTGACACTTGCTCCTAGTGCTTCCTGATGGCTCCAAGCACTCCACCGGACACTATAACCACCTCTCCTAACTCCAGAAAGCAGGAACCAGGAACAAGCTCTTACAAGAGCTTATACTCAAGGGAGTATTGTGGTATAGCAATCCCCAAGAGTGTAGTTATCCCATGCCCCAACCATGAGCCAAGACTTCTTGAAGGGGTAAAGCAGAACTTATTTATTTGATGGCCAAAGCTTGGCCTTTTATGCAAGTCCTCCAGCCAGGGCTACCCCCCCGGGGACCTGATAGAGAACAGACGCACAAAATACAGTGACCAATCATCCTACAGCCAGATATATCACAATCACAACCCCACATGCATTGTCCATTGTGCTTGCTGATTGCGTCCCAGGCAATGTCCATTGTGATTGTTAATTAGGTCACAAGCAATGTCTATTGTGATTGCTAATTGCATCACAGGCAACGTCCATTGTGCTCACTAACTGTCACTGGGGCCATAGTCAAAGGGCAAGTGGCTGGCGAGCAGGCCTCTTCAACTCCCAGGGACAAAGGTGCTTTTGTCACAAGCCACATTCAGTAAGATAAGAATTGAGCTTTAATGAGTGTTTATGATGTGAGAGAGCAGAGATAAGGAGCCCATCAGCTACTCAGATGACGGAAAGAACAAAAAAATCCACAGGCAGCTAGAAGAGCATGTCAGCTCTGTACAGAAAAAAGGATTCCATATTGGTAATAAAGACCAATTGAACAAATGATTTTTAGCTCAAAATAAGTATAATGCAATATTAAAAAACAAATTGCCCCCAAAGGTGTACATAGCCTTTATGTATATGTGAAAGGCAGATAGAATGGAAAAAGGGAGAATAAGTTGACGTGGTTGTTGAGTATATCTGTAGAGAGCTATTTCCTTCCATAAAACCACTGTTTTAGGTATGTCTGTAATAATTTTTGACAAAATAATTTTTAAGCTCACAGTTATTTGAAGGGACGCTAAAATAACATAACATAACAAACAAACTTTATTAAACTAATTGATTAAAATCTGGGAGGACCATCACATTACTACTCCATACATATAATGTACCAGATACTTGAGCAGTCAGAGAGGCACCCTAATAATATTGTTTGGCTCAGTTTTGTCAGACGGACACCAAAACGCTGCCGGCAGCGTTTTCCTGTCTGTCTCCAAAGTGGAATGAAGACTGAACTGATGCAAACTAATGCATTTTGAGCGGATTCTTTCCCATTCAGAATGCATTAGAATGCAATTTGATCCGTTTTGGAACCGCTTGTGAGAGCCCTGAACAGATCTCACAAATGGAAAGCCAAAACGAAAGTGTGAATGTAATGTAATTTAGAAGTGACGCAGTTGAGTATAATAATAAGTAATTGCGGTGATTTGTTGTTTAAAATAATTTTTAACAAAGACAATTATGGCATGTACATGGTATAATTTTATATGTATTTTTGATCAGGTCACAAATACAATACTATACAGACAATCTTAAAAACCATCATTATTATAAAACCTAACTATAAATGACAATTATGGCATGTACAGGGTATGATTTTATAAGTACAGTCGTGGCCAAAAGTTTTGAGAATTACATAAATATTGGAATTGGAAAAGTTGCTGCTTAAGTTTTTATAATAGCAATTTGCATATACTCCAGAATGTTATGAAGAGTGATCAGATGAATTGCATAGTCCTTCTTTGCCATGGAAAGTAACTTAATCCCAAAAAAACCTTTCCACTGCATTTCATTGCTGTCATTAAAGGACCTGCTGAGATCATTTCAGTAATCGTCTTGTTTACTCAGGTGAGAATGTTGACGAGCACAAGGCTGGAGATCATTATGTCAGGCTGATTGGGTTAAAATGGCAGACTTGACATGTTAAAAGGAGGGTGATGCTTGAAATTATTGTTCTTCCATTGTTAACCATGGTGACCTGCAAAGAAACGCGTGCAGCCATCATTACGTTGAATAAAAATGGCTTCACAGGCAAGGATATTGTGGCTACTAAGATTGCACCTCAATCAACAATTTCTAGGATCATCAAGAACTTGAAGGAAAGAGGTTCAATTCTTGTTAAGAAGGCTTCAGGGCGTCCAAGAAAGTCCAGCAAGCGCCAGGATCATCTCCTAAAGAGGATTCAGCTGTGGGATCGGAGTGCCACCAGTGCAGAGCTTGCTCAGGAATGGCAGCAGGCAGGTGTGAGCGCATATGCATGCAAGATGGCCTGGTGTCAAGAAGGGCAGCAAAGAAGCCACTTTTTAAAAAAAATAAAAAAAAAATCAGGGACAGATTGATCTTCTGCAGAAAGTATGGTGAATGGACTGCTGAGGACTGGGGCAAAGTCATATTCTCCGATAAAGCCTCTTTCCGATTGTTTGGGGCATCAGGAAAATGGCTTGTCTCGAGAAGAAAAGGTGAGCGCTACCATCAGTCCTGTGTCATGCCAACAGTAAAGCATCCTGAGACCATTTATGTGTGGGGTTGCTTCTCATCCAAGGGAGTGGGCTCACTCACAATTTTGCCCAAAAACACAGCCATGAATAAAGAATGGTACCAAAACACCCTCCAACAGCAACTTCTTTCAACAATCCAACAACAGTTTGGTGAAGAACAATGCATTTACCAGCACGATGGAGCACCGTGCCATAAGGCAAAAGTGATAACCAAGTTGCTCGGGGACCAAAACATTGACATTTTGGGGCCATGGCCTGGAAACTCCCCAGATCTTAATTCCATTGAGAACTTGTGGTCAATCCTTAAGAGGGGGGTGGACAAACAAAAACCCACTAATTCTGACAAACTCCAAGAAGTTATTATGAAAGAATGGGTTGCTATCAGTCAGGAATTGGCCCAGAAGATGATTGAGAGCATGCCCAGTCGAATTGCAGAGGTCCTGAAATAGAAGGGCCAACACTGCAAGTACTGACTCTTTGCATAAATGTCATGTAATTGTCGAAAAAAGCCTTTGAAACGTATGAAGTGCGTGTAATTATATTTTACTACATCACAGAAACAACGGAAACAAAGATCTAAAAGCAGCTTGGCAGCAAACTTTGTGAAAACTAATATTTGTGTCATTCTCAAAACTTTTGGCCACGACTGTATTTTTGATCAGGTCACAAACACAATACTATACAGACAATCTTAAAAACCATCATCATTATAATATCTTAACTATAAATTTTCACAAATAATAAAAAATATTTTACAATTTTATAATTATTTTTACAATCCATTTAAATTGTTTTGGATCATAATAATCTGTGCATGATGTGGACACAACTTTCATTCTTCAAGATTTGCATCTATTCTTGGATAATACTGTATAATGACTTTCTGTCCATGGGAAATATAGGAACCTGGCACAGCCCCTAAACAGTGGACAGAGTTTTCTGCTTCAGCTGATTGGAGGGGATGCCGGGTATTAGACCCCTACCAATCTTATATTGATTACCTATCCTGAGGATAGGCCATCAATTACTAGAACCTAGGCAATCCCTTTAATAAAAATTGATTTAAAACTCCCACAGCCCACCAAAAAATAATTTATGTACATGTAATTATTGTACTATACCTGGGTTCTGTGGTCCTCCAAATCCATATGGTGGTGGGTCTGGATAAGCTCCTTCAGCTCCTAAAAATACAAATATGAAGACTTTACGAAGGCTAGACTAGAAGCCAAAGTTACACTTTGTTAAATATTTTATTAATATATTATTATATGATATATGTAATGTGGGGATTTGCTCAGGTAGACAGGTTAGCGGACGCAGTATAGAGGCAAGGACCCAGGTAGTAACTCAAACTTCAGTGTTTTATTTACACTCAGAAAAAAAACATAACAGTCCTTGTGCTTGTTCACACAGCCAAACAAAACAGAGTTCACCTGAAGTCCTAGGTGTTGCTTCACACCTGCCTGAGAGCTCAGCAACCCCAAAGTTCAATGGCAGTCTTCCAGGCGGCCTGCACGCCTGTTTGCAGTCTTTAGTGTTCAGCCCAGAGGACTCCACAGCTTCACTGTCAGGATGGAAGATAATCCACACACCTGACAGTGCTGCCTGAGCTTTATAGCCCAGCCAAAACCCGGCCTGGAACATGGGGAGTAGTCACCCACCCAGCACTTTGACTACTCCCAGTAAAAGCCGTCCCGGATCAGCTATAGTAGCCATGCTACCTATCAAAAGTGTCAAACAGCTACTGCTGCTGACATGAAAAAACGGCTCTTACTCCACCGAGGCCAGGAACCTCGGTGACACGTATCTATCGTCCACAACTATTCCCCGTGCCTTCTTACATACCTCCCCTTTGTTCAACCCTGCGGGGTTGAACACACGTCAAACAGTGCACTCGGGACAAGGCATCCGCGTTTCCCTGCAAGCGGCCTGCCCTGTGTTCTATGGAGAATTTAAAATTCTGTAAGGCCAGGAACCACCGGGTGACTCGGGCATTCCTCTCTTTGGCTTGGCTCATCCACTTGAGAGGGGAGTGGTCAGTCACCAGACGGAACTTCCTCCCCAACAGATAATAGCGGAGAGACTCGAGTGCCCACTTGATAGCCAGGCACTCTCTCTCCACTATACTGTACCTAGTCTCAGCTGGGGTGAGTTTACGGCTGAGGAAGACAACGGGATGCTCCTCCCCGTTGACTTCCTGAGACAGTACAGCACCCAGGCCAACCTCAGAGGCGTCGGTCTGAACTATAAACTCCCTCTTGAAATCGGGTGTCACCAAAACCGGGGACCCACACAGGGCCGATTTCAAGGCGGAGAAAGCCCTTTCTGCCCGCATCCTCCACCAAATGTGGGGATTTGCTCAGGTAGACAGGTTAGCGGACGCAGTATAGAGGCAAGGACCCAGGTAGTAACTCAAACTTCAGTGTTTTATTTACACTCAGAAAAAAAACATAACAGTCCTTGTGCTTGTTCACACAGCCAAACAAAACAGAGTTCACCTGAAGTCCTAGGTGTTGCTTCACACCTGCCTGAGAGCTCAGCAACCCCAAAGTTCAATGGCAGTCTTCCAGGCGGCCTGCACGCCTGTTTGCAGTCTTTAGTGTTCAGCCCAGAGGACTCCACAGCTTCACTGTCAGGATGGAAGATAATCCACACACCTGACAGTGCTGCCTGAGCTTTATAGCCCAGCCAAAACCCGGCCTGGAACATGGGGAGTAGTCACCCACCCAGCACTTTGACTACTCCCAGTAAAAGCCGTCCTGGATCAGCTATAGTAGCCATGCTACCTATCAAAAGTGTCAAACAGCTACTGCTGCTGACATGAAAAAAAACGGCTCTTACTCCACCGAGGCCAGGAACCTCGGTGACACGTATCTATCGTCCACAACTATACCCCGTGCCTTCTTACAGTATGTATAACAAGAAAACAAGTAACTTTTACCCTCCTCAAGGGACCCCTAGCGGCTGCGATGCTGCACTTGTTGCTTTGGGTTCATGTTTGAACCTGACCCTGTTGTAGTGGCCACTTCACCTAAGTTGAACTGTTATCTGACTGCAGCATGATAATTACTAAGGAGTACTCCAGTAATGTATGTGTTATTGTTCATTGCACACTATTATATCTCCCCAAATAAAACTATGCTATGTAGCTTGCATCCATCTTGATACATCATGTTTGATGTGCTATGTAAATAGTGAATAATGTGCTAATGTGGCAATGGTACCACCAAGAGTAGTTCACTGTGCTGTACACTGGTGGGAGTTGATTGACATGGCATGCTGTTAGTCTATGATCTACAAGTACGCCCAAGTACTCCCCCTAGGACATATGATTCACATAGATTATTAATACCCAGGTGCATAAGGGTACTTTCACACTAGCGTTATTCTTTTCCGGCATTGAGTTCCGTCCTAGGGGCTCAATACCTGGAAAAAAAAACTGATCAGTTTAATCATAATGCATTCTGAATGGAGAGCATTTTGTTCAGGATGCATCAGGATGCATCAATTCAGTCCCTCTTATGGACGGAGACAATACCGCAGCATGCTGCAGTATTTTCTCCGTCCAGAATTCCAGAACACATGCCGGAATGCCAGATCGGCATTAATTACCAATGAAATGTATTAGCGCCGGATCCGGCATTAAAATTACAGCATCCAGTCTTCTGGTCTGCACATGCGCAGACTTTTAAAAATGTGAAAATATTAAATACCGGATCCGTTTTTCCGGATGACATCGTAAAAACGGATCCGGTATTGCAATACATATGTCAGATTGATCAGTATCCTGATCAGTTTAAGAATGACATGCATTTGTATACAGTTTTCCTGATCAGGCAGGCAGTTCAGGCAACTGAACTGCCTGCTGGAATCAAACAATGCAAGTGTGAAAGCACCCTAACTTGATATTTATCTACATTGAATCTATTTTGCCAAGTGGATCCCAAAACTCTCACAGTACCAAAACACTTACAGTTCTAGGCTCCTGTGAAAAAGGCAGACATAGCAGGGCTGGAGAGGGTTTAGAGGAGGGCAACTAAAGTAATAACTGGAATGGGTGGACTACAGTATCCAGAAGGTTTATGGAAATTAGGGTTATTCACTTTAGAAAAAAGACGACTAACCCTGGGTTCAGACCTGAGCGTTCTAGAAACGCGCGTTTTACGTGCGTTTTAGTCACGCGTATTTCAGCGCGTTTTTGCAAATAGGAAACGCGCGTTCGTACGATTGACTACTGTGGTGTCAATCACAAAACGCGCGACAAACGCCCCAAAAAAAGCTCAAGTACTTGTTTATGCGTCGGGCGTTTTACAGCGCGTTCAAACACGCTGTAAAACGCTCAAGTGAGAACCAGGGCCATAGGAAAGCATTGGTTTTCATGTGTTGAGCGTTTTACAGCGCATTTGAACGCGCGGTAAAACGCTCAGGTGTGAACTTAGGGTTAGGGGAGATCTAATAACTATGTAAATATATCAGGGGTCAGTACAGAGATCTCTCCCATCATTTATTTATCCCCAGGACTGTGACTGTGACGAGGGGATATCCTCTGCGTCTGGAGGAAAGAAGGTTTCTACACAAACATAGAAGAGGATTCTTTACAGTAAGAGCAGTGAGACTATGGAACTCTCTGCCTGAGGAGGTGGTGATGGTGAATTCACTAAAAGAGTTCAGGAGGGGCCTGGATGTATTTCTGGAGTGTAATAATATTACAGGTTATAGCTACTAGAGAGGGGTCGTTGATCCATGGAGTTATTCTGATTGCCTGATTGGAGTCGGGAAGCTTTAACAACAGAGATGTGATTTAGCAATAGCACTTGAAGAAAAGTTCACTGTGGCACTCAGCAATCCATAAAATTAGTTCCTTTAAAAACACTAGCATAGCAAAGTAAATGCATCACAACAGCCTGTTTTGCACTGCATGCATTTCTTTATGGCCCCCTGTACCCGCCCCTGTACACCTGCTATTAATCATATAAAAACTGAGAAACAACTTCCAAGAAATTACAGAGGCAACTGGACAGTGAAAGGAGGTATGGGGGACATAATGAGGCATGAATTAGAGAGTGGTGATGGATATTGAGGCAGAGAACTGCTGGGGGCCGTAATTGGTGGATGGTGATAGATGTGAAAAGATGAAATTGGGATATTAAGGGACGAAGATGAGGTATACTGTTCCTACTGATGATGGGGAGGTGGTGTTACCTGCTGTGTACGATGCTCCAGATCAGACATCCTCAAACTGCGGCCCTCCAGCTGTTGCAAAACTACAACTCCCAGCATGCCCGAACAGCCTACAGGTATCAGCCTACAGCAGGGCATTGTGGGAGTTGTAGTTTTACAACAGCTGGAGGGCCGCAGTTTGAGGATGCCTGCTCCAGGTGATAGGAGTGCTGCTTGCTGCTGGTGCAGAGCGGGCATGATCCACGTGCAGCATCTGGTGAGATGCTGTGTGGAGGCGGCTAGTAAAGAAAACGGGCAGGGACGCTGAGAGGAGGAGGTGGGAGGGGGGGCATGGCATTGCAATGTTCGGGATTGGTGGAACCAACGCTCTTGTTCTGATGTGTAGAGTGCATGGTGAAACAGAGGGGAGAAGCTGTATGTCTAAAGGTCCCTTTACATGGGATAATATGACAGCAGATTATCAGAAAGAAAGCCTTCCTTCCAGACAATCTGCTGATCACTAGTGGAGGAGACTGGGGCATTTACATGCAGTGATCTCTACCAAAGTATGGGGAGGAGCTATCGCTAATGCTAAAGTCTAAAGACTCGTTGTTTACCGGCAGGAGACTGTTTATACGGCTCAATCTACTAGCAGCAAATGATAATTTTTGCGTGCGCGCAAACAATCGGATTACCCAATGAAGGAGCGTTAAGCTCATTCATCAGGTAATTGGCGGTACAGTCACACCACCCAATCGCCACTAACTAGGGTTTCTATGAACGCTCGTTAGTGATAATCTGTGCGATTCTCGGGCCGTGTAAAGAGCACTTAAAGGCTATGTACACCTTTGGAGTAAATTTTTTATGATTGCATTTAACTTATTTTTGGCTAAAAATCATATTTTTAATTGGCCTTTAATAAAAATATTGAGCTGTTCAGTCAAAAAGGGTTTACTGTTTTTCTAACTGTGTGACTGGTACTTTCACTTTGTGCCGGTCATCCAATTACCCTTATTACCAAACTACTAAGAGGTCATAAATACTTATTTAGCCACATTCTTATCAGTAAGATAAGAATTGAGCTTTAATGAGTGTTTAGAATGTGAGAGAGCAGAGATAAGGAGCCCATCATCTACTCAGATGACGGAAAAAATAAAAAAAATCGACAGGCAGCTAGAAGAGCATGTCAGCTCTGTAAAGAAAAAAGGATTCTATATTGGTAATAAAGTCCAATTGAAAAAATGAATTTTAGCTCAAAATAAGTATAATGCAATAATAAAAAATAAATTGCCCCCAAAGGTCTACATAGCCTTTAAGTATATGTGAAAGGCAGATAGAATGGAAAAAGGGAGTAAAAGTTGACGTGGTTGTTGAGTGTGTGAAGTGCATTGGGATTTGTATTTGGGATTGCCATTACAATTAAGCCACCGATGCTTGTGTATTCTTTCTCGGAGGCTATGGATGGTTCCGCCAACATATTAGAGTCCATTTTGCACAACAAAAATAGGTAAGCGCAACTAACATACCCCTCTGAGGGATACATCTGTACTTATTTACCCTATGAGTGCCACGTCTCAAGGAAATGCCTATTTGCATTCTAATAGAAAGTGGTACTTTGTCAGAATGTGAAAATGAAGTGCTCTAATTGGAAAAAGATAATATTCTGATCATAGTTCTTTTTTTATATCTGTAGAGAGCTATTTCCTTCAATAAAACCACCGTTTTAAGTACGTCTGTAATAATTTTTGACAAAATAATTTTTAAGCTCAGTTATTTGAAGGGACGCTAAAATAACATAACAAACAAACTTTATTAAACTAATTGATTAAAATCTGGGAGGACCATCACATTACTACTGCATACATATAATGTACCAGATACTTGAGCAGTCAGAGAGGCACCCTAATTTGCTGATGTGGTGTCTAATTAAACATATACACACACACTGCTGCTCCTGCATATTGTATATTGATGAGGGTACAGGTGGGGGTATTTTCTACCTCACTGGTTACCACCACTCTCACACTTGGTGTACCACAAATATTAACCTCCACCAACGCTATCATCCATAGGTGCCCCAGCATCAGCCAATGTATCCCTCACCACTAAGAATATTAAAACAATATTATCATTGCCTATTCCATACTAATGTCATCTGCTGCGACTAGCTGAATAAACCAGCCAGGGTCCGCAGGGTAAGGGTCAGCAGTTTATTCAGCTATTCGCAACAGATAACATTAGTATGGAATAGGCAATGATAATAATGTTTGGCTCAGTTTTATCAGACGGACACCAAAACGCTGCAGGCAGCGTTTTGGTGTCTGTCTCCAAAGTGGAATGAAGACTGAACTGATGCATTTTAAGCGGCCCCTTTCCCATTCAGAATGCATTAGAATGCAAACTGATCCGTTTTGGACCGCTTGTAAGAGCCCTGAACGGATCTCACAAATGGAAAGCCAAAACGAAAGTGTGAATGTAATGTAATTTAGAAGTGACGCAGTTGAGTATAATAATAAGTAATTGCGGTGATTTGTTGTTTAAAATAATTTTTAACAAAGACAATTTTGGCTGGTACATGGTATAATTTTATACGTATTTTTGATCAGGTCACAAATACAATACTATACAGACAATCTTAAAAACCATCATCATTATAATATCTTAACTATAAATTTTCACAAATAATAAAAAATATTTTACGATTTTATAATTATTTTTACAATCCATTTAAATTGTTTTGGATCATAATAATCTGTACATGATGTGGACACAACTTTCATTCAAGATTTGCATCTATTCTTGGATAATACTGTATAATGACTTTCTGTCCATGGGAAATATAGGAACCTGGCACAGCCCCTAAACAGTGGACAGAGTTTTCCGCTTCAGCTAATTGGAGGGGATGCCGGGTATTGGACCCCCACCAATCTTATATTGATTACCTATCCTAAGGATAGGCCATCAATTTCTAGAACCTAGGCAATCCCTTTAATAAAAATTGATTTAAAACTCCCACAGCCCACCAATAAAAAATGTATGTACATGTAATTATTGTACTATACCTGGGTTCTGTGGTCCTCCAAATCCATATGGTGGTGGGGCTGGATAAGCTCCTTCAGCTCCTAAAAATACAAATATGAAGACTTTACGAAGGCTAGACTAGAAGACAAAGTTACACTTTGTTAAATATTTTATTCATATATTATTATATGATATATTTATGATTATATATATATATATATATATATATATATATATATATAGTGGGGAGTCGCTCTGGTAGATAGCGGTGCGGGTGCAGTACAGAGGCAAAACAGGGAGTCCAGAAGGTGCAATGAACAGTGTTTTATTCACACTTGCACAAAAACAAACGATATAAACAGTCTCTTGGTGTTTGTTCACACATACCAGAAATCATGAGGCAAAACAAAACAGTCCAAATCAGGTTCTAGTCACCTGGGAGGTTTTAGGTGCAGGTTCGCACCTGGCTGTCAGTCCAGCCGCAAGACAGTCGCCGTCAGGCTTCCAGGTCGTCTGCACTCCTCCTTGCTGGGCTCTTGCGTCCAGCCCAGAGAACTTCCAAAAACAAGTGACTCCACAGCCTAACAGCAGCTCCAGGACAATCACACCCACCTGCTGGTGCTGGCTGTGTTTTAAAGCCCAGCAAAGTCCGGCCTGGACCGTGGGGAGTAGGCACCCACCCAACTCTTTGCCTACTCCCAGTAAGAGCCGGCCCGGATTGGCTTTGCAGCCAAACTAACTATAAATGTCAAGCAGCACTAGTTGCTGCTGACACATAAAACCCGGCTCTCACCTCACCGAGGCCAGGAACCTCGGTGACACGTACCTCCCATCGATAACGGTACCTTGCACCTTACCACAATATATATATATATATATATATATATATATATATATATATATATATGTAAAAGGACGTATGTATGTGTCTATGTATGTTCCGCGATCACTCAAAAACACAACCATCGATTTCAATGAAACTTGGTATACACATCCCTTGCTACCTGGAAAGAAATCTTGTGGGGGTCTCAGCTCTCTAGGACGTACCGTTCCTGAGATATTCCCTAAAAAATGACCTGCATTAGTCAATACAAGCCTGCAAGTCCTTCTCTTCATATCCCAACTGTCATACACACGGTCATATGTCCCTTATCAGCCAATAGTCTCACATACACACAGCTTTACTCCAGGTTTCCATAACAACCCAGCCAACCAAAGTTGCACTACACATAGGGCACAACTACACTGCTACATGCATCCATCTTGGATGGATTTTTTTTGCGACTGTTATGTGGAGGTTACTGTTAAAGGGGCGGGCCCTGTGGAGGTCATTGTTAAAGGGGCGGACACCACGTAGGTCACTGTTAAAGGGGCGGGGACTTTGGAGATCACTGTTAAGGGGGCGGGCACTGTGGAGGTCACTGTTAAAGGGGCAGGCACTGTGGAGGTCACTGTTAAAGGGGCGGACACTGAGGTCACTGTCAAAAGGATGGGCACTGTGCAGGTCACTGATAAAGGGGCGGACACTGGAGGTCACTGTTAAAAGGTTCGGACACTGTGGAGGTCACTGTTAAAGGGGCGAGCACTGCGGACGTCACTGTTAAGGAGGCGGGCACTGTGGAGGTCACTGTTAACGGGGCGTGCACTATGGAGATGACTGTTAAAGGGGCAGACATTGTGGAGGTCTCTAGGATGTACCGTTTCTGAGATATTCCCAAAAAACTACCTGCATTAGCCAATACAATCCTGCAAGTCTTTCTCTTCATATCCCAACTGTCATACACAAAGTCACATGTCCCTTATCAGCCAATAGAAGCTCACAGGCCCTTAGTCTCCACATACACACAGCTTTACTCCAGGTCTCCATAACAACCCAGCCAACCAAAGTCGCACTACACATAGGGCACAACTACACTGCTACATGCATCCATCTTGTATGGATTTTATTTACAACTGTCATGTGGAGGTCACTGTTAAAGGGGCGGGCACTGTGAAGGTCACTGATAAAGGGGCAGGCACTGTGGGGGTCACTGTTAAAAGGTTCGAACACTGTGGAGGTCACTGTTAAAGGGGCGGACACTGTGGAAGTCACTGCTAAAGGGGCAGGCACTGTTGAGGTCACTGTTAAAGGGATGGGCACTGTGAAGGTCACTGATAAAGGGGCAGGCACTGTGGAGGTCACTGTTAAAAGTTTCGAACACTGTGGAGGTCACTGCTAAAGGGGTGGGCACTGTGGAGGTCACTTAAATGGGCAGACACTGTGGAGGTCACTTAAAGGCGCAGACACTGTAGAGGTCAATTAAAGGGGTGGGCACTGTGGAGGTCACTGTTCAGGGGCAGGCACTGTGGAGGTCACTGTTAAAGGGGCAGGTATGTTGGAGGTCACTTTTAAAAGGACAGCACTGTGGAGGTCACTGTTAAGGGACGGACACTGTGGAGGTCACTGTTAAAGGTATGGACATTGTGGAGGTCACTGTAAAAGGGACAAGCACTGGGGAGGTCACTGTTAAAGGGGCGGAGTTCTGCATAGGTCACTGTTAAGGGGGCGTGCCCCTGAGAAGGTCAATTTCAAGGGAGTGAGGTGCTGTGAAACTCACTGTTAAAGGGGTGGGCTGCTGTAAAGCTCAAAGTTAAGGGGATGGGCTGCTGTAGACGTCCCATTGTAAGGAGGCAGGGCACTGTGGGGGGGGGGGTCAGTGTTAAGGAGTAAGGGGCAGTGGAGTTCACTGTTAAGGGGGTGGGGTGCTGTGGAGGTCACAGTTATGGGGGAAACTGTCAATATCTATAAACGACACATTAAATGAAATAGATGAAATATACCCGTGCGAAGCCGGGTCCTTCTGCTAGTTATTAATAATATTAAATACATTTAACAAAGTCAAATAAGTTAGGCATTATTAGCAAATAAAACTATATTACTATAAAAAAAATTATGTTCCTTCTGTTCCTCCCTTGACTGAGAAAGTGTTCTACTTCAATAAACTTGATCAGTAATAGTTCCAGTGTCTAAAAGTCTAAAAATGCTCATTAGTGCCACCTACCAAGTATAATTGCTCCTTAGTGCCCTTCAAATGGTAATAGAGTCACCAGATAGGAGCAGTGCCCGTAAATAAGCTCACAGTTAAAATGCCCCTTTAGTGCCCACCCACAAAGTAATAGTGCACCTTGCACAACGGTCCTGGCACCTCATACTGTAGCCAGCAAACATGAAGAAACCATTAGCATAAAAGAGCAGACATTCAGCGACATTCTTCCTACACTACCATGCCCTCTGAAGAACTCAGTGAGAGTGCTTTAAAGGTATGAGTATAAATAGAGATGAGCGAATCGAAGCTGACAAACTGGAATTCGATACGAATTTCAGGAAAAATTCGATAAGCACCGAATGCGGATTTCCTTGTGCTTTGTGTTGACGAATCACATTTTTTCCTAAAATGGCTGCTACACGTGTGAGGACATGAGGCAAGGAACTCTGGTAAGGCGGGATCACCCATAATGCCATGCATGCAGCCAATCAGCAGCCAGCCCTGTGATGTCCCAGCCCTATAAATAACGTCAGCCATCTTAGATTCTGCCATTCACCAGCGTGCTTAGTGCAGAGAGAGACGTGTCTGCAGGCGCTAGGGACAGTGATAGGAAAGACTTGATTGTGGTGAAAAAATACGATTTACAAGTGCAGGGAAAGATTACTCAAGCTGTAAGGAAAGGATAGGGAAGAATCATTCCACCAGCATTTGTGTTGAACAGGGTTCAGTCGCGGAGGTTACAGCCTGGGTAATAGGAACAATCCGATTACACCTTGCTGCACTGACTGGGGATCCAAATTGCCATTATACAGCTCTGTAATTCCAGCAAACCTGTCTTATTAGGGTGCAAGTGCTGTTTAAAACAGGCATGTTTCTATGTTTTATTTGCCCTTTTGTGGTGCAGTTATGTTCAAAAGCATTTTTTGGCTTGTATTAGTGGGAAAAAGGGCTTATTAGCTGTTGTGTGGTGAAGGGTGAAAATTAAAGCCTTTTTGTTGTGTATTAGTAGCAAAAGTAAAATATATTTGACGCTCAGGAGTGCAGTTATCTGTTTTAAGGCCCTTCTTTCCATGTATTAGTGGAAATAGAGAAAAAATATTTACTGCTCAGCGGTGCAGTTATCTGTTTTAAAGCCCTTTTTTATGTGTATTAGTGGAAAAACAACAAATATATTTTCCGCTCAGCGGTGCAGTTATCTGCTTTAAAGCCCTATTTTCCATGTATTAGTGGAAAAAAAGGAAAAAATATATTTGCCGCTCAGCGGTGCAGTGATATATTCGGAAGCCCTGTATGCCGTGTATTAGTGGCAAAATAAAAATATATTCGCCGTCCAGTGTTGTACTTCTCTGTTGAAAAGCCTGTTGTGTAAAATTAGAACAAAATCTGGGCCTAATTGACGTTCTGCGGTGCAGTGATATATTCTGAAGCCCTGTTTGCAGTGTATTAGTGGCGAAATAAAAAATATTTGATCTAACATTTGATTATTTGATCTAACAGTATTTCATACAGAGAAGTGCCAGGTCCTGCACAGGGGAGTTGCAGAGGCATAAATGTTTCTGGCGCAGGCAGAGGTCGCAGCAGAGTAAGGGACTGTGGTAGCAGGGGTCACTTTGAGAGGCTTGAGCTCCCAGTGTCAGCTAGCGGTCGTGTCGTAACCAGCAACCCAGCGGTTCTTGAATGGTTGACTTGATCTTCAACTTTGTCGCAAGTGACATCAGACACCCCCAGCCAAAAGTCAGTGGGTTCGTCAGACACAACCCTTAGTTGGCATGGCCCAGGAGCAGGCCCTGTGCGCTCACCTCTTCTCATCCTGCCTCTGTCCTTTCCTCCACTAGGCGGGCAAGTAGTGATGAGGAGAGCATGGGAGCTGGTGTTGCAGGCGGTCAGGCTCCTGACCCAGAGACGGTTGAGGAGGACATCAGTGACGTGCAGATAGTACTCGATGATGATGTAGCTGATCGCACTTGGGAGCCAGGTGATGAGGGAGCTTAATTTTTCATTTTTTTTTCTTTATTTAATAATGTAATATTATAAAATCCGTTGTCTCCATGATAAATCTGCAGCATGGGCGCCCCGTGTAGCTTCCACACACTTTCAAAATAATCCTTGAGCGGGGGCGAATAGATGCCGGATGACCGGGACGCTCCATGACTTTCCCAGGAGCTGCTGTCGGGAGCAACGCTTCATTTCTGAGACGTCCGTATAGTGCGGAGGAATCCGAAGACCCTCTCCATCTCCGTGCAAGCAATCTTGAAGCTTTGTCTTCTCATTGTCTATAGCTACTAGAGGCCTGTTCATGCCAGGCAGGTTCTCCCAGAAGTATCTGGCTCTATGAGCAGTCGATACCGCATTTGCATCAATCTTAACAGGATTTGTCTCCAGGTGGAGAGAAATAGTTTTTTGGAATGCTTTCTCCATTGCAACCACGTCGTCGAATAACCAGAAGACTGGCCAATTCTCCCCTGCCTTAGGCAATGTAACGGATCAAAGGGCGTGGACCCGCTGTGCCACTTACCGGTTTGGCTTTGGGCCAAACTTGGGAGCGGAGTCTAAGTGTCCCCCTGGTTTTCACCCTTTATCCCGCTCCAGGATGCGGAAGCTGGACTCAGCTGCAGGGGAGACACCAGGTCGCTACTGCAAGAGTGGTCCCGGTTAAGTGGCAGCTGGCCGGGCAAGTCAGAAAGCCCCGATGCTAGCACCGGGGAACAGGCAATATAGCAGACAGCCGCAGGAATAATGCTGAGCTGAACAAGCGGTATAGCAGAGCTAGTGCTGTGAGAACAGCAGAGCTGAGTTAGTCCAGTTGTAGCTGGTGTAACGATCTGCACAGCAGACAAAGGCGTAGTTGACAGTCCGGGTCTTTAACTTGAGAGCAGCGAGGTACAAGAGGATCAAGCAGAGACGAGGTCAGGATACAGGCAGAGGTCATAAGCAGGCCCTTCGAATGCAGGAACAACAGGAGCCTTAGCTGTAGGAAGTACAATATTGCTCAGGCATTGCAGGAAAGCACCCTTATAAAGGTGGTGCCTGGCCAGGATTGGAGAGAGGGCGGAATCAGGGGCGTGCATTAACCCTTAAGGTACCAGGACACCTGCGGCTCCTACACGATACAACAGAAGCTGTCGTAGCCTGCGACAGCGCAGGAAAGCTGGTCCGGAGCCTGCAGCGAAGAGGAGGAGCCTCGCGTGCAGCTCGACTGAGGTACGTAGTCGGACGCACTGCACGCTGGCGGCTGCCAACTGCCATTGTTACAGGCAACACTTCATTTTTTTAATTAAATTGACTCTGTGGCCTCCTCATGCTGCTGCCACCTCCGCAATCTCTCGTCTTTGTGCCACTCTGGGGTCTCCTGATGCTGCTGCCACCTCCACAATCACTTGTTGTCGTGCCACTCTGTGGCCTCCTCATGCTGCTGCCACCTCCACAATCTCTTGTCGTCGTGCTACTCTGTGGCCTCCTCATGCTGCTGACACCTCCGCAATCTCTCGTCGACTTGCCACTCTGTGGCCTCCTCATGCTGCTGTCACCTCCACAACCTGTCATTGTGTCACTCTGTGGCCTGCTCCTGATGCTGCTACCACCCCCAGACTCTGTCATTGGGCCACTCTGTGGTCTCCTCATGCTGCTTCCACTTCACCATTATGTCATAGGGACACTCTGTGGACTTCTCATGCTGTTCCCACACTCCCCACTTCATGACTGGGCCACTATTTTGCCTATTTGGCTTGGCTGGCATCATCTTTTATTCAACCGTTTTTATGATCTGTCAGAAGGAAGGAAAAATGAGACGCACAACGAATCCTCTCTGTGTAGCAGCTGTAAGGCCTGTATGGCCCCATCAGAATTGGCTTGTGATTTAGTAGCCAAAAGCAAGAGTTCATACAAAACACAGAAGACATGCAAATATTCGGTTCACGTGTCATCTCTGTTTTGGATCCACTCCTGTTTTTTTTGGCATTAGCAATACTGATGGATTACTGACCAAATGCTGACCGAGTGAAGGAAAATGCTCAACAGACAGGATCTGTGTTTTGGGGGGGTTATTGTTCTGATGGATCAGAGGAAGGTCAAAATAATCAGCGACATCAACACAAACTTACTGCTGACACCCTCTCCACTCTGTCGGGGGGCTCTACATTTATAAGCGTTTAATAGAACAGGTTCTGTTTGCATCTATGTGGAATCAGCTGACGACGGTGTAAAAGGAGTGCGCTTCTTCTTGACACTAACATTGACCTGTAAGGCTGAGTTCATACTTGAGTTATTTGGTCAGTTTTGGCCCCGTGAATACCCAAATAAGTGAAGTGAGCAGTGATTCTAAGAGCGACGC
Organism: Bufotes viridis; assembly: GCA_033119425.1. Lineage (NCBI taxonomy): Eukaryota > Metazoa > Chordata > Amphibia > Anura > Bufonidae > Bufotes > Bufotes viridis. The sequence continues at coordinate 41,864,472 of CM065595.1, read as the reverse complement.
CTGTCATCTGCATGTCATACGGGCTCATAGTATTATTTCACTACCAAAGCAGACTCCCTATACATGTTACTGTAAGGCACCACTATAAAGGCTCTTAGCAGCCAGGAAATAGCTGTTTTTTTAACGTAATTCACCGCGAATATATTTGGATCAAACCAAATTTTTCCCCAAAAATTTGGCGAACCGGCGAATCAAATTTTTTAAAAATTTGCTCATCTCCAAGTATAATATTGAAGGTTTTATAGGGGTGAAGTTTATAAAGGGGTTTACCTACCAAAGACGCTTATACACAGAATAGAGGATAAGTGTGTGATCAGTGGATGTCTGACCACTGAAGGCTTTGCCGATTTCAAGAACAGGGGTCCTGTATGTCCACCTGCACTCCAGTCAACGCTATGGGACTGTTGAAAATAGATGAGTACAGCACTCTATAGTATCTATAGCAGTCCCATAGAGTTGAATAAAGTGGCAGCAGACATGGAACAAATGGGGGAACACTGAACCATAGTTTTCGTGACTGGCAGGGGCCTCAAGAGTTGGACCTCCACCAATCAGAATGTTACCCCCTGTCCTATGTATGTATTTTTCATAGGGAAATCCTCATTAATGACTGCAGAGCCAATATGTTAACACTCCGCTACAATTCACAACTTTCCAAATAATGATTTAGTCCATAAAATGTGTGCAATATACAGGGTGATTCAAAAAGAATGGAGCGAAATTATAGCTTCTGTATTCATAAATGAGAAAACACAAATTTATTAATATGAAAATACACACTATCTATCCAAGATTTATCTGTTCTACAAATGTTTGATGAGGCTGGGGTGGGTCAGCATGTGCTCAATAAGGGCAGGTGGGTTTTCTGAGCCCTAGATTCTAATGTTGTGGCGATTGACCTTCCCACTGAGGTGAATGCTTTCTTTCCTGAACAACAGCCAGTCAGCAAATTCATTCATTCAACAGTGACTTGGGAGGTGGTTCTGCAGAAGTATGGGCTTTTGTTCCTAGTGTCCAAACACTTGCCTCTCTAGGGTCACCCTGAGCTTAGAGAGGGATCACATAATAATCAATTTGAGATATGGCGGAGTAGAGGAATTATGAAAGTACAGGACCTGTGGCACGGGACAGAGGGGAGGTATCTCTCTTTTCAGGAAGTGCGCAACAAATTTGGATTGACGCCAGCTCACTTCTCGGCTTGTGCCAGAGGCTCCACACCAACAGCGTGTTTGTAGCCAGTCCCATTATCATCACCTTTGTATTCTACTATTTGGCTCCTGATGACGCTAATATAAGCAGAAAAGCGTAGAGCTATGGAACAGGCAGGGGAATCGTGCTGTGGACGGGCATGGGTAAAGCCTATAGGAGAAACTATTTGATAAGTGAGAGGGCTATCGTTCCTGTCTTACAGTGTAGTATTAGTTAGCATCTAGGAGAGAGAGCACTGGGTCGCACATCCACAATGCTATGCTTTGATCTATTGCTTCTCAGCATTCTATTAATGTGTACAGCCCCCTATACTGCATGCTGTACCAGAGGCATTAGTATACATTTTGATCAAAAGGCATAAGCCCACTAACCACGCCAAGGTTGCCTCTTTGAGTGGGACCTACTCTGACTATGGGGCGCAGCACAATGTGGTGACAAAGCGGCACTGCCCTGGTAGGCGGCGGGACCCAGGAGTCAAACAGCAACCCTGCTGTCCGACAATACCACCCATGGCGCTGGGTCGCACCAACCCACCAGCGCAGCACCATAAAACAAAGGCCACCATGCAGTACTGCACCATGTGAACAGTTGTCCAACACATGTCCATTGCTATCAGGAACTACAGGGTCAATCACCCTTTTTATGCAGACCTCTGTGGAATTAAAACCACCTTTGCCGAATGGGAGGAGTGCTGACACCAGTAATGTAAAGGAAAGACTAAACATGCAAATATCTAGGAGAGAGAGCACTGGGTCACACATCCACAATGCTATGCTTTGATCTATAGCTTCTCAGCATTCTATTAATGTGTACAGCCCCCTATACTGCATGCTGTACCAGAGGCATTAGTGTACATTTTGATCAAAAGTCAATAGTATTAGTTAGCTCCAGCAAACAATGGCTGATCCCAGCCTATCCTCACACAGCTGTAGTTTTTAGGAATTAAGGGAACCACCCACTAAATGACCAATACTGGGGTCGAGGGAGTTAGACTGAGCTATATTTGGCCAGATGGGCTCCACATGTGATTGACCCACATGGTGGACTAGTGGGGGCTATTTTTGGTTCCCCATACCTCCTGTACCTCCTCACCAGGGTCACACTTAAGTGTGTGGGCGGTCCTTACGCCTACTTCCCCGTTTGAGTGATGTAGTTCAGCAGTCCCCAACCGCAGAGCAGCAGCCAAGGATCGGGCCCTGGAAGATTGTTTGCCGGACCGCGGCAATCAGGGCCGTCTTTAACACGGTACTAATGAAGCGCTTCCATTATGGAAGAGCTTCATTACTACCGGAGGACCAGGAAGCGGTGAAGGATCTGTACTCACCGATTCCTGGGCTCGGCTGTCGGCTGTGCAGTGCTGCGCACAGCGTGAGGGCGCACTGTGACCTCACACTATGTGCCGCGCCCGCGATACACAGCCGACTGCAGGATGAAGAGGATCGCGAGCGGTGGCGTCCAGGAGCAGGAGAGGTAAGTGTTTTTTTTTATTTTATTTGCGCTGACGGCTGACATGGGGGGCTGATGGCTGGCTGACATGGGGGGCTGATGACTGGCTGACATAAGGGACTGGTGCCTGGCTGACATAAGGGGCTGGTGGCTGGCTGACATGGGGGCTGACATGGGGGGCTGATGCCTGGCTGACATGGGGGGCTGATGCCTGGCTGACATGGGGGGCTGATGCCTGGCTGACATGGGGGGCTGATGCCTGGCTGACATGGGGGGCTGATGCCTGGCTGACATGGGGGGCTGATGCCTGGCTGACATGGGGGGCTGATGGCCGACATAGGGGCTGATAGATGGCTGAAGGTTGGGGGGTTGGTCTGAGGCATTGGGGGTCTGATCTGAGGTCTGATTGACATTGGGGTCTGATAAGGGCTGTCAGCAGAGGTCTGATTAACATTGGGGGTCTGATTGCTGGTCTGACCCGAGGTGTAATGGAAAATATTTTTTTCTTATTGTTCTCCTCTAAAACCTAGGTGCGTCTTATAGGGCGAAAAATACAGTACAGTGCAGCAGAGATCAGTGCAGCAGAGACCCTAGTCAGTTTATATAGTCGTTATATATTTTAATATGCACCTTGTGTTTTGTTATGCGCGTGAATCAGTCAGCGCCGACCAGCACTCCCTTGGCTGAACATGCCATGGAGTCCTTGGTGAAAGGACTTATGCAAAAATGGAAGGGATTTAGTAGTGTGGTGCTAGATAATAAAGAGATAAAGGCAGTAGTCGGACCATTTAGCTTGACATACTGGTTCCTATGGGAATGTGTGAAAGTATCCCTGGAGAGATTAGACTCAGAGGAAAGGGTAGATAGCCAGCAGGCCTAAATGAAGGAGATTTAAATCTGGGGAAACGGGGGTTAAGGGATAGGGGAAGGGAATTTATTTTTGTTCTTTTACTACATCTCTACAAATGTTATTACTGTATTGTGATTTATGTTGTAATCCTTTATTATACTAAAATAAAAAATAAAAAGTTCATTGAAGAAGCTCTAGTATTAGTTTCCTTTTTAGTCACTGTCTCTCTGAAACTCCCCCTCCTGGCAGCATGCAGGACCTGCCCACTGCTACCAAGATGGGAGTAACAGGATGATTAACCCTGTTCCTGCCAACCATACCTCATTTGCTAGAGTACATAGCAGAAACGAGGCATAACAAATGAAATGAAAAAATGAAAAAAAAAAAAAAAAAAAAACAATGCAACAGCACTCTGCAAACACAAATATTAAATTAAATACAATTGTGCCATACTCACTATAGAAAATGTATGTGACAAAAATAACCTCGCCACTGGGTTTTGGAGGGTCCTGTTCTACCCTTCATGAAGTCTGGGCTCATGTTTGAGGGATTGGAGAACTACACTCTGGGGATTGCTATAATCCTTATACTCCTCAGAGTATAATCACTAGCTCTTTTAAGAGCTTGTTCCTGCTACACTCTCTGAAGGAAGAGAGGTTCACCCTCTGTCTCAGGTCCAGGGTGGGAAGGAGACGGCGAGACCCCAACCAAGCTGCGGCAATTCGTGGGGTCTGCAGTGCTTACGGTGTCAAGCGGAGTGCTTGGAGCCCTCAGGAAGCACTAGGAACATGCATCAACGGAGGTACCCAGTTGGGGTGCCAGGAGATCCATTACAATGTACTTATGCTAATGTATCATATATGTGACATTTTTGGCAAATACATTTTGTATAAAATTATTCGTGCCTGTCCACCAGTGACAAGGTGATCTCTTTAAGACAGGAACCTACACTAAACACTAACTCCTCTGGTGCCCTACTGGCTTCCATTAAATTCAGGGAATACAGACTCCATGTGCACGCTGAGCCCACTCTCCTAATGACAAATGGCCTCTAATAAATACAGGGAGAGCAGGCCACAGCTTTATACTTGCACTAATTAAAATCAGCCTATGGGACAGACAGGTTAGTTAGGAGTGCCCGACTAATGGAGGCAGCCACATCTCCAATGACAACTGCGAAGAAAGATTTTGGGGTAAGGGCTCTTTCACACTAGCGTTGTTTCTTTCCGTCCTAGAGTTCCGTCGTCGGGGCTCTAGGACGGAAAGAAACTGATCAGGATAATCCTAATGCATCCTGAATGGAGAGAAATCCGTTCAGGATGCATCAGGATGTCATCCGTTCAATATGTCAACGTTTTTTGGACGTTGACAAAACCGTAGCATGCTGCGGATTTGTCTCCGTCCAAAAAGCCGGAAGACATGCCGCAATGCCGGATCCGGAATGAATGCCCATTGAAGAGCATTATTCCAGATCCTGCATTAAGCTAAACTTCGATTCGGCGCATTGCCGGATCCGACGTTTAGCGCTGCGCATGCGCAACAGCCGTTCCGATCGGGGCCCCAGTGTAAGCTGGGGCTCCGATCGGTTACCATGGCAGCCAGGACGCTACTGGAGTCCTGGCTGCCATGGTAAGTACAACCCAGCAGTGTACTTACCTGCGCTGCGGCCGCCGGGCGCTCCATTATGACATCACAGGTCCGGGCGGCGCATTGATCTATGCGCCGCCCGGACCTGTGAAGTCATTAAGGAGCGCCCGGCCGCCGCAGCGCAGGTGTGTACACTGCTGCTGAGTACCATGGCAGCCAGGACTCCAGTAGCGTCCTGGCTGCCATGGTAACAGTGAAAGCATATTGAAGACTGATCAGGATACTGATCAGTCTTCAAATGCTGTCAGTCCACTTGCGTTCTGCCGGATCCGGCGGGACGGAAGTGTCCGCCGGATCCTCAGAACGCAAGTGTGAAAGAGGCCTAAGTAAGCATATACGAATGTGCTGGTGCACATTGCCATGGCTGAAAGTGTAAAAGCAAAAACAGGAACCTACACCAAATCTGGATGGATCTGCACCCAGTGTGCCTTATTCACACATCAAGATGCCAAATAGCCGTGTATCCCCAGTTATGGGTCTTCAACATAGTGAAAGCCAGATATCCCTCAAAGGAAGGAAAACCAAGCAAAGGAGAGTCCCCATTATAGATATCACCAGATCCACCATATTAAGTGGCCCGTATGTTAAGATCCAGCTCTTTTAGAAGCTGTGTTGAGACTCTGAAATGAGGCTCCACAGTGGTTTTTTGTAGCTGGTCTCCCTAAGATCATCTATCGTTTTATTTGTTTATTCACACATCAGTCATTCACGGACGTATGCTGTACATGTTCTCCACAGAGAGCACACGTATCCATTAATTTTAATGTGTGGATTCACACATCTGTGTTTTAGCATGGAACGTGGTTTTAGCGTGGAAGCATGCTCTATTTCATCACACACATTATAGTTTATGGGTCTGTGAAAAAACAGATGCAACTTCACGGACTATTAGGAGATGCTATGAAAATTAATTTTCAGCTGTACAGTGTTATTGAAACACAGATGACACACAGAGCAATAAATGGAAACACGGATGAATTCCTTGACCATCTTATCATGGATTTCATCACAGATGTGTGAATGAGGTATTACTCTTCTCCCTATTCCTGGCTCACTTTAAACTATTTCTTCTCTGTCATTCTGCAGCATTTCAAAGTACTTGTTCACACATGACAGACTTGCTGTGGGTATTCCGAAATTTACCAAATCTCATCCATACATACATTTTTCATGCAGAAACTGATCTGCAGTGCATATTTTTCAGTCCACGCCATTTCCATTCTTGTTGGGGACTGGTCATGGACTTGTTGCAGATTTTGACTCAATTGTGGTGGTGGATTTTGCTCAAAATTACATGTAAATCCACAAGAAAATCCACAAGTTATGAAAAAATATCCCACTTTCCTGAAATGTTTTAAATAAACACAATTGAGTAAAACTTTAAAATGGCTTTAGGGTCCTTTCACACTTGCGTTCTGAGGATCCGGCAGGCACTTCCGTCCTGCCGGATCCGTCAGAACGCAAGTCACCTGAAGCATTAGAAGACTGATCAGGATCCTGATCAGTCTTCGAATTGCTTTCAGGTTACTATGGCAGCCAGGACGCTACTAGCGTCCTGGTTGCCATAGTAGGAGGGGAGCGGGGAGCGGCATACTACATTCCGTGCGGCTCCCGGGCGCTCTGAATGACGTCAGAGCGCCCATGCGCATGGATCACGTGATCCATGCGATCACGTGATCCATGCACTGGGGCGCCCTGACGTCATCCTGGAGCGTCCCGGAGCCGCACGGAATGTAAGTATGCCGCTCCCCGCTCCCTGCTACATTTTACCATGGTAACCAGGACTTTAGCGTCCTGGCTGCCATGGTAACCAGTCAGAAAAAGCTAAATGTCGGATCCGGCAATGCGCCGAAACGACGTTTAGCTTAAGGTCGGATCCGGATTAATGCCTTTCAATGGGCATTAATTCCGGATCCGGCCTTGCGGCAAGTGTTCCGGATTTTTGGACGGAACAAAAAGCGCAGCATGCTGCGGTATTTGCTGCGTCCAAAAAACGTTCCGGTCCTGAACTGAAGTCATCCTGATGCATCCTGAACGGATTTCTCTCCATTCAGAATGCATGGGGATGATCCTGATCAGGATTTTTCCGGCATAGAGACCCGACGACGGATCTCTATGCCGGAAAAGAAGAACGCAGGTGTGAAAGGGGCCTTAGATAGGCAGCTGCAAACAGATCCTACTAAAACTATTGTTCAAGTAGCATCCACAGTAACTGCACTAGAAGACATCATTCATTTCCACAGCATCTCCCAGCAATGGTCAGTGAACACAAATGCCATCTTCATTGTGTCAGTGGTTTTCATGGATCCATAGACTACAATGGCCGTGAGTTTGTTCGGCATCATGGACCAAAGTAGTGCGTTTTTGTCACGCTTATTACAGCGCGTTTTTGGAAATAGGAAACGCGCGTCGTACGTGCGTTTGTGTGATTGACCACTGTGGCGTCAATCACAATACGCGCAACATTACGCCCCAAAGAAGCTCCTGTACTTCTTTGGGCGTAGGGCGTTTTGCAGCGCGTTCGTACGCGCTGTAAAACGCTCAGGTGAGAACCATGCCCATAGGGAAACATGGGTTTTTGCCTGTTGAGCGTTTGACAGCGCGTAGGAACGCGCTGTAAAACGCTCACGTCTAAAGCCAGCCTTAGGCTGGGTTCAGACTTGCACGTATTTGATACGCGCGTTTTACTCACGTTTCTGTTTCGCGTATTACAGCGCGTTTTTGGAAATAGTGGTATGATTGTCCACTATTGTCAACAGTGGTATGATTGACCACTGTGGCATCAATCACAATACGCGCGACAAAATGCCCCAAAGAAGCTCAAGAACTTTTTTGAGCGCAGGGCGTTTTTCAGCGCGTTCAAACGCGCTGTAAAACGCTCAAGTGAGAACCAGGGCCATAGGGAAGCATTGGTTTTCATGTGTTTAGCGTTTTACAGCGCGTTTGAACGCGCTGTAAAATGCGCAAGTCTGAACCCAGCCTTACCCTGGGTTCACACTTGAGCATATTTGATACTCGCGTTTTAGTCGCGCGTATTACAGCGCGTTTTTGGAAATAGGAAATGCGCGTTGTACGCGTGTTCGTGTGATTGACCACTCTGGCGTCAATCACAATACGCGCGACAAACCGCCCCAAAGAAGCTCCTGTACTTCTTTGGGCGTAGGGCATTTGTACGCGCTGTAAAACGCTCAGGTGAGAACCATGCCCATAGGGAAACATGGGTTTTCGCCTGTTGAGCGTTTTACAGCACGTAGGAACGCGCTGTAAACGCTCAGGTGTGAACCCAGCGTTAGAGCAATGCATACAAGCGCAGTCTGTGGAAAAGACAGACAGCACACATCCATGATTCATTGACATGTGAATGAGGCCTAAGTGGTCACCTTTTTAACATTATCATGGCTACTTTAATCAATCAACTCACTGATGCAGCACTTCATCACCCAAAGACAAAATGCAGCCGGCATCGGAGAATTGTGAGTTGTGAGTATTATTTTTTTAATTCATTTTTATACTTATATCCTATTTTATTGTATATTTTCCAACCTGATTATAGTCCCATATACCTCAATAAATATATATATATAATATAATTTATTTATAAACAGTATACATACGAGTTATGCATGTGTATATTATGGATATATATTTGTCCATACATCACATGTGGCTGTATCGTATAAATGCCACTGGAAGACCTAGGGACTTTTGTCAGGCCATGAAAACCCACCAGCATCCCACAGTCATGTCTTGGTGATGATGAGAAGACAGAGGGGGGTCCTAACCATGACATATAAGGTGTTGACCAAGCCAAAGGGTCCTGTCGATAGAGGAACAAGGAGATGCCTATTTGCGTCCTAATAGAAAGTGGCACTTTCTGTCAGAATGTGAAAATGAAGTGCTGTGATTCACTAATATCTAGAACCAAGACAACTCTTTAATAAAAATTGATTTAAACCTCCTACAACTCACTAAAAATGTATTTATGTACATATAATTATTGCACTGTACCTGGGGGCTGTGGTTCTCCAAATCCATATGGTGGTGGGGCCGGATAAACTCCTTCAGCGCCTAAAAAAAACAAATATGAAAGCGTATCTATAGAAGCAGGGGACGTGGCTGCTGTGGGGACAGAACTCAGAAGGGGCCCACCCAGGAGGAGGACTGAAAGATCTTATTGTCAGGGCCCCCTCAACAATATTATACAATGACATTATATACAGTGAATGTATATACAGTACGTGTAGGAAACCGACCAAGCGGCTGCCGGGCCTAGCCTGAGAGAGGAATCTTGACCAGCCACAGGAGTGAGGGTTGTATGGGTGGAGAGGGCTGCGAAAAAGTTGCTGGGGAGGGGGCAGCCTGTTCAAAAATTTGCTGTGGGGCCCAGTTATTTCTAGTTACACTACTGAAGGCAAACTTACACTAGGAATTATTCGAAAATAAAACTATTTTACTATAAAAAATATTTTGTGTTCCTTCTCTTCATCCCTTGACTGAAAAATGCTCTATTTCAATACTTTTGATCAGTAATAGTTAGCAAATATGTGTTCCAGTAGCTTTTCTAAAAATGCCCACTTAGTGCAACCTACCAAGTGTAAGAGCCTCTTAGTGCCCTCCAAAGAGTAATAGTGCCCCCAGATAGGAATAGTGCCCCTAAGTAAGTGTCCATTTAGTGCCCATCTACAAAGTAATAGTGCGCCTTGCACAATGGCCCCAGCGCCTCATGCCCCATGCCGGTAAACATGAAGAGTCCATTGGTTTAGCAGATTTGTGGGATTGCGTATTTTTTTGGCTGCACTGTGCTCTTGATTCAGCTCTTTTTACAGATATGTGTGGCATTCTGTCGACACTACCATGCCTTTTTAAGAACTCGTGGATAGGAGTGTAATATTGGAGTTAACTGCCCATGCCTACATTTTTAGTCTTTGATTTGAGGTAGGCTTTGAAGGGGTTTACCCACCAAAGACACTTATATACAGAATAGAGGACCACTGAGGGCTCCGCTGTTCTCCATTGGAGTGGAGCAGTGGTGGATTATGTCCACCTGCACTGCAGTCAATGCTATGGGACTGTTGGAGACGAATAGATGATCCAGAACATCCGTTCAGAGATAAGTCCCGACTGCTCTGATGTTTACAGTCTATGGGCGGTCGGGAATTGGTTAAACCTGCCACTTTGTCCACAGCTATAAACAAGCTTAAACACAAAGGGGCAGATACATGAAAGTTATCTAAAAGAACATTGACTTTGTTGCCCATAGCAACCAATCACAGCACAGCTTTCACTTTTCAAGAGCAGAATGTGTTAACTACAGGCCTTTACTTTTGCACCATCCATAGACTTTTTTAAACTCACCTGGTTGTGGGTAAGCTGGAGCGGACGGCAGGTACCCCTTATCTGGCCGATACATGGTACTTTATTTCTGACCTGCATAAGAAGAGAAAAATCATTCTTCCATGGTTACTCTTTCCAAGGGGTATTCCCACCTCATAAAGTGAGCACATGTAGATAGGATAAGTCATCAGTGCAGGAAGTACTCCCCTCATAGAACACAATGAAATCACTAGAACATTGTAATCTGTTTCTGACAGAAATTGGACTAAACGTGTAAACATTGGTTAAAATGTGATTCTGAACCTGTCACGTTTTATATGCAGTCAGCCTGATCTATGGGCTACAGAGAAGGAAGAACGGAGCAGATGGACATTTAGGGGGAGATTTATCAAAACTGGTGTAAAGGAAAACTGACTTTGTTGCCCATAGCAATCAATCAGATTCCACCTTTCATTTTCCATAGCTCCTGTGGAATATGATTGGTTGCTATGGACAGTTAAAGGGGTTGTCTCACTTCCGAAAATGGCATTCATTATGTAGAGAAAGATAATACCAGATATACTGAAAACACCTCATTACCAGAATTTAATGTGAGCTGCAAAATGATGATAATTATCACCAAAATAATCTAGTCAAGTACCACCAGACTCAAAAAAATCGTAGATACATCTATTTTTTTTAGACGGACACAGGAAAAAAGTCGCCTATTTTTATGGACTGTCCAGAAATTTCTGAAGGGTTAGCAACACTGGGTAGATCAGACAGCGACAAGTTCATTTCAAAGGATTGGTTAGACAAAGCCTTGATAACTAGGTCCTAATATAATATACAGGGGTCTTCATAATATGCTGAGAACCTATATCACTAGGAAACTTCATTGGCTGAGTTGTAAATGAGCATTTATACTGTGCTGCCTTGTTAATGACTGGCTTCCCTTCTGATTCCATAACATACATAAAAGCATACCAATCAGACGTTCACTCACATGACTTTGTTAGAAAGCCAAGAACACCAAACTCATCATGGTAAAAATAATAAAATGCAATTCGCTGTTTGCAAATATTGAAGACTAGAAAGTAATCGGCATTAAAAGCCCAATGTAAAGCATTAGACTCCCTGTAAATACCTGAACGATGAGATCTCGTGCCTTGAGTTCCTTGCAGTGACAAAAGCAGACTTGAGTTTCAACTTAAAATAATGCAACTTGAAAAACAAGTAAGCCGGGGGAGGGGGTGCTAGCAAGTGCTGTATATTTGCATAAAGTGTCACCTATCATTTTCACTTAAAACCAGATAATGACACATGATCCTTTTTTCTATTCTTTTTTATTTTCTGATTGTAGATTTTTTCAATTCTATTTCCTGCACATGATTACAGTGGCAGCCATCTTGCCTGCGCTGTTTTTAACAGTATTTATAGAGATATGCATTACAGCAGCTGCCACAGACCATAGACACAATCGTAGTACCCCAGACTTGGTGGTATTATAAATTGTTTATATGGTTGTGTATTGTATTTTACCGCTCCTGGCCATCACTTCCAACAAGGAAGGAATGGCAATCATAGGCGTGCGCAGCCTATTGCATTAGAGTGTGCAACCCAAAGCACAAACACACGCCACGAGCGAGTGTATATATGTATATATTATATACACACACACGTATATATACACAAATACACTCTGCATACATACATTCAGACCCACGCTATCACTATAATAAAGGGAGAAGAAATCATTTTTAAACTTACCGCATTTTTTGCCCTATAAGACGCACCTAGGTTTTAGAGGGAGGCAATAAGAAAAAAATATTTTTCATTACACCTGAGGTCAGACCACCAATCAGACCCCCAATGTTAATCAGACCTCAGCTGACATCCCCAATAAAACCCCCAATGTTAATAAGACCCCAATAAGACCTCAGATCAGACCCCCAATCAGACTTCAGCTCAGACCCCAATGTGAATGACCCCCAATCAGACCTCAGATAGGAGCCCCAGTGCCTCATATCAGCCCCCAATGCCCCTCTTCAGCACCACAGTGCCCCTCTTCAGTTCCCCAGCAGCCTCTCTTCAGCCCCCCAGCGCCTTATATCAGCCCCCAGTGCCTTATATCAGCCCCCCCAGCAGCCTCTCTTCAGACCCCCAGCAGCCTCATATCAGCCCCTAGTGCCTCATATCAGCCCCCAGTGGACCTCTTCAGCCCTCAGTGCCTCCATCAGCCCCCCCCCCCCCCAAAAAAAAAAACAACAACAAAAAAAAAACACTTACCTTTCCTGCTCCGGACGCCGCCGCTCCTCACTGTCCGCACTTGGTAATCCTCTTGTACAGTCTGCTGTGTGGGCGCGCACAGTGTGAGGTCACAGCGCAGCCTCACACTGTGCGCAGCCTTCACAGTGGAGCGCCAAGGAACAGGAAGAGGTGAGTATAGCGCTTTCAGCGCTTCCCGGCCCTCCGGTACTAAACAGCGCTTCCATAATGGAAGCATTTAATTAGTATTTGCCCCATAAGACGCAGGGGCATTTTTCTGCCACTTTTGGGGGAAAAATGCATCTTATGGGGTGAAAAATATGTACTTGCAAACGACACGGCAGACGGCATTGCAGCATGGAGGTGACAGAACCTTGAGTCGGCTTGATTAGGGTGTGGCACACCAGGCACACCCCCATGCGTACGCCTATGATGGCAATGGTTGGCAGGGAGAAGAGAAGAAGGGCACAAAAGTCTCAAAAAAAGAGTGCTAGTCACACACATTGGGTTTTTAATATTTTATCCCTTATTGATTCATTTATATATTTATTTATTTATTCACATGTGTTTATACCTATATGTCTGGTAGGGATTCTTTGAGATTCCCCTATGGGATTATGAATAGGTGTATGCTGGTGGACACAAGTTATGCCCACACCCCAAGAATCTCATATGGGGTGTTGGCGTGACTTGTGTCTATATATGTATTGATTGGGTGTATAAAATTATATGATAACTTGATAACTGATATTGGGAATATTGGTACCCACTATGAAGCAGTACTTATATCATATATTGTCTATTGATCATCACCATTTATCCTATATGGATTTTTTTTTTATATGACAGTGTTTTATCACTCCTTCCGTGGGTTACACGTATGCCCACTCTATCATCCACTTTTTGTACACTTTTTTTATATACATTTTTAGATCCTTTTTCATACATATATTTCTTTTTTATATGTGGTTTTTAATAGGTGGTTTTATACACTCACTCCCATCCAAAATTTAAGGAATATATGGGTATATTATCTCCTATGAGAGTTTCTACATAACTTTTAAAATAATCTCTTTTCTATATTAACTTACAGGGGTCTTCTGGTGTATCCTTTACACCAAAAACTTTGTGTATACACGGAGCCTACAAAATGTCCATACTACAAGAAATCAGTTTTCTCCATTCTATAAGGCTAAGAACACCTACTTTTTTGCCAACCCCGGCCCCTGAAACACTCCAGGTTTAGCCTTCTGTCTTTTGCCTGCGGGACTCATGCAGGTGCGATCACAATGGGGGCGGGTGCTTGTTTCTAAAGACCGGAAGCCATATGTCAATGCGGTCTATGGATGCGTTCCAAGGATCGGAAGTAGGCGCACTTCCTGGTCTAGAACAAGCAGCGATTCTCCCTGTTATTCAGGTTCCATCTACGGCATACTTTATGTATATAAGAAGGGACATGTATTGCCCCACCACCCTGCTATTATAAAACCCTATCCAATACATTTTAAACATATGATCGGCCCATAGGCATTCCAAAACCGGAAGTGACGTCAGCTTCCGGTTCCTCTCCACCATGTGCTCCCTCCAAATGGGCAGTGTACACAGACAGGTATTTAAAACCATAGGCACCTTGTATGTTTATGTCTTTTATGTACACTATATACTCCTGAGGAAGGGGCTGTTTTCTGTAAACCCTCGAGCCTTGATTTCAATAAAGGCAATATTTCAGAAATACCGTCCATGGTGGCTGCGGTTATTCCTGTGACTCTACAAGCGATCCTTGCAGGGGAGTTTAGCCTATGGGTTTCTTGAGCTTTATCCCATAGAATATCTCCCCTTGTGAAGTGAGTTACCTATGCACATTTGTTTACTTACCATATTGATGTTTTTAGCCGTCTGTCAATGCTTTTACGCACACTGACTTACAATGTCTCTCCAGGTCATTACTACTGACCCAGTCCTCTATCTATGAATTTATCTTGCTAAAAATTGCTGAATAATTCTTCCATTTCTACGGATCTCCCTTATCATCTGATCCTATTCTAATCTGTGGACTGGCGCCTATATAGTGGTGGGCTTTCTTTTATCTTCTCCAATGGTTGGCAGGAACAGGGTTAACCACCCTGTTCCTCCTCATCTTGGTAGGAATGGGCTGATCCTACTCTCTGCCAAGAGGTGGAGTTTCCATCTAGAGGAGGCAAGTTGCAGAGCTCCTGCTCCTGTTACAGTTTCTTCAGTGAGAAATATCCAAATTGTCCTCGAGTAAAGACTTGAGATTCTAAACAGCAGAGTGACCTGCTACGTCGGCATCTACAGACACTGATGTAAGGTGAGGGACTACAGCCAAGCCACCCATCACTAAACAACCACTAGGTCAGTAGCACCTAAATACTGAATTACTACCAACCAACCTGCTTCTATATCCTTGTTGGTGCAGAGAAGAACTGCACTAAAAGCAGCCACTGTTTGTATTTCAAGTTCTATGTTGTTCTATGTTGCAAAAAAGACTTTGTTACATTTAACTCATTTTTCAGTACTATATTTCCACTGCATCGATCCCTAGGGTGCAACGGCCTGAGTGAGGACACTGTGACACAACACTTCATCAAGGCCACTATGACTCCTCTACTCAGTTCCTTTGCTGCAAATGGACAGGAGAGGACCCCACTGACTTCTATGGGAGAGTTTTCTAGGCATGCTCTGTGATCTGTACTGAGGTCAGGAGGGAGTAGATAAGTTGTGATATCACCTATTGTGAATGGTGGATCCTATGTTTATCTGTATATCGGTGATTAGGCATTCTAATCCTATCTCTGATAATAATGAGATGACCAAGAAGTGGCACTACTATTAGGCTACTATTAGGCCAATTCAAAAACTGAAGGATTTTAGGCTTTAAAAAATATAGAAAGTGACACTAGAAATTAAATAAAACATCACCAGAAATTCTTTAAAAAATGTTTAACATAAAAACATAATTTATATGATAGGTCATTTTCTAATTACACATTCCCTTTAACTCCTTCTACCCTGGGCCAGTTTTTGCCCTCTTGCCCAGCCCATTTTTTGCAAATCTGACATGTGTCACTTTATGTGATAATAACTTTGGAACACTTACTTATCCAAGCCATTCTGAGAAAGTTCATGATAGTCAATATATTTCACCTTTATTTATGAGAAAATCCCAAAGTTACCAAAAATTTCTATTTCTCTACTTTTAAAACAGAAAGGTACTCAGGAGAAGTAGGGCAATGTGTTTTGGGGTGTATTTTTACATATACCCATGTTGGGTGAGAGAAATATCTCTGTAAATTGACAACTTTGTATAAAAATTTTTTTTTTAAAGATGTCGTTTAGGCCTCTTGCACACGACAGTATTTTGCGGATCGTATACTGGCCGTTTTTTCAGTTCAGTATACTGAACCATTCACTTCAATGGGACCGCAAAAAATACTGAAGTGTCTCCGTATGCCTTCCGTTTTTCCGTTCCGTTTAAATATAGAACATGTCCTATTCTTGTCCGCAAATCACGTTCAGTGGCTCCATTCAAGTCAATGGGTCCGCAAAAAAAACGGAAAGCATACGGAAGTGCATCCGTATGTCTTCCGTATCCGTTCCGTTTTTGCGGAACCATCTATTGAAAATTTTAAGGCCAGCCCAATTTTTTCTATGTTATTACTGTATACTGTATATGCCATACGGAAAAACGGAACGGAAAAACGGAACCGAAACGGAAACAAAAAATGGAAAAATGGATCCAAAAAAACGGACCTCAAAACAGTGAAAAAGCCATACGGTCGTGTGCAAAAGGCCTTACAGAGATATTTCTCACACAAAGTATGGGTATATATAAAAATACACCCCAAAACACATTGCCCTACTTCTCCTGAGTACGGCGATACCACATGTGACACTTTTTTGCAGCCAAGATGCGCAAAAGGGCCCTAATTCCAATGAGTATCTTTAGGATTTCACAGGGTATTTTTACGCATTTGGATTCTCACGCTTTAGGGCCCTAAAATGCCAGGGCAGTATAAATACCCCACATGTGACCCCATTTTGGAAAGAAGACACCCCAAGGTATTCCGTGAGGGGCATGGCAAGTTCACAGAAATGTATTTTTTTTTGGCACAAGTTAGCGGAAATGTATATATATACATTTGTGGTCATGGCTACGGCCAACGATGCTTGATGAACCCTAGGGAGATAAACATCAAGAACAACCTAACCCGGCTAGCCGTGTGCTAGCTAAACCTAACTTAATGGCTTGAATTGTGCCCTTAGCCATAGCCGTGGGTAGGCCTAAAAGGGGGCATACCCTGTGGAAATGAAAAGAGAAGGGAGGGAGGGTGGGACACCTGAAGAACACACGCCCAGGAGTGAGGCAGTGGCTTGTTTAAGAAGAGCCTCCACCCCTCCCACAAATGCAGGCTGACTAGTCAGCCTTACTACTTGTGGTCATGGCTACGGCCAACGATGCTTGATGAACCCTAGGGAGATAAACATCAAGAACAACCTAACCCGGCTAGCCGTGTGCTAGCTAAACCTAACTTAATGGCTTGAATTGTGCCCTTAGCCATAGCCGTGGGTAGGCCTAAAAGGGGGCAAAAGCCAAGCCAAGTAGGTTATAAAGAAACACAATGAAAGTGCAAACAAATCCGTGACCAACTGCAAGGCATCGGCAATCTTGACCGCACATTCAGGAAGTATGCGGCAAAACCATAAGGAGACCGCACATTCAGGAAGTATGCGGCAAAACCATAAGGAGACCGCACATTCAGGAAGTATGCGGCAAAACCATAAGGAGACGTACATCACAGCTTGCAAATGACGAAACCGGAGACATGATGCTCGATGTTGCAGATAGTGCCCCGAAGCGGAATGAAGGACTGGGAATACGCTGTGGAATGGAGCATGAAATATTAACTGAACCTGGTGACCTGTGGTTCTAGTACTGACAATTGCCCTGGCCTCCGGAGTTTGTGGAACCGAAAGAGAAACCTGCCTGCCTAGACTATGCAAGAAGTGAGGGGCAAAAGAAACCATGAAAGTAGGAAGGGAATCTTTGAATAGTTCCCCAGACATCATCTATCTGCTTGCCATGGCCCCTGCATTCTTCTGTGAACCCCTGAGAATGGTTTAATCCTGAACCGGGAAAACCGACCTGGTATCTGAGTCTACCAATAACCTACGTGGCCTGAATACCGTGGGAAGCGAATATCATTGAAAAATGTGACCTGACCAACATGGCAGGTGACCCTAAAGATTTGAGCTCCAGTAATTGAAGTGCGATCCTGGAGCATGGCAGACACTGGACATTAATAAGGTGTAATACTTAAAGAACGTAAGGAGCAGGAAACTTAGTTGAGTAACAAGTGAACCTGACTGAACCCCGCAGGTGACAGACTTTAGTTTAAAACATGGGCCGTATGCAGGTGAACAGGGAAGCAGATATGAATGTGAGACATTTTGGCCCAATCAGCCTGGAACCATGGATGGACAACCAACCAGGCAGGACTGAAAACAGGTAATCGGACCCCCGCAGCCATGGGGCCGAAGCAGTCGTCGGACCCCCGAAGCCATGGGGCCGAAGCAGTCGTCGGACCCCCGAAGCCATGGGGCCGAAGCAGTCGTCGGACCCCCGAAGCCCTGGGGCCGAAGCAGTCGACGGACCCCGAAGCCCTGGGGCCGAAGCAGTCGACGGACCCCCGAAGCCCTGGGGCCGAAGCAGTCGACGGACCCCCGAAGCCCTGGGGCCGAAGCAGTCGACGGACCCCCGAAGCCCTGGGGCCGAAGCAGTCGACGGACCCCCGAAGCCATGGTGCCGAAGTAGTCGTCGGACCCCCGAAGCCAAGGGGCCGAAGCAGTCGTCGGACCCCCGAAGCCATGGGGCCGAAGCAGTCGTCGGACCCCCGAAGCCATGGGGCCAAAGCAGTCATCGGACCCCCGAAGCCATGGGGCCGTAGCAGTTGTCGGACCCCCGAAGCCATAGGGCCGAAGCAATCGTCGGACCCCCAAAGCCATAGGGCGAAGCAGTCGTCGGACCCCCGAAGCCATAGGGCCGAAGCAGTCGTCGGACCCCCGAAGCCATAGGGCCGAAGCAGTCGTCGGACCCCCGAAGCCATAGGGCCATAGCAGCCGTCGGACCCCCGAAGCCATAGGGCCATAGCAGTCGTCGGACCCCCGAAGCCATAGGGCCGAAGCAGCCGTCGGACCCCCGAAGCCATGGGGCCGAAGCAGTCGGTGGACCCCCGAAGCCATAGGGAAGGTACAGTACCTTCCCAACAAACAAAATAACAACTTGTAAAACATGGCAGGCCCACTGGCCTCCGCTGAGAAGCTGTTTTGTTGAACTAGGCAGGAGACCAATCTGAGTGAACACGAATCAGGATTTAAAAGGATTATTTTTTTTTTTTTCACCACCGAGGAAAAACATACGCCTGAAAAGAAAGCAGCCATGTTTACCGGGAGAGTACTAAGCAGTGGGTGCGGAGTGCCCTGTTGAGACTACTGAGTGTAGCAAGTAACAGGAGAATGCAGCTTTGAGTGGGAGCCAAATGTAACACATGGTGTAACAGCAGATGGGTGAATGCTGCTCAGGATGTGAGTAACAATGTATGAGCGCTGCTCTGAGTATGGCTAGAGCATGAAAAACATGGTATAAAGCAGACGTAAGAATGCAAACTGAACGTGAGCGGACTATTAACGTGATGCATCTGCAGACACATGAACACAGCTTTAGTAGTGAATGGAGTAGAGGACAGGATGTAAAAGTAGACATGAGGACGCAGCTTTGGATGTGAATGAATATTAACTCGAAGTGACAGCCGACATGGAAAGCAGCTCTGGCGAGTGGGGTATAAAACCTGTTGTAGCAGTAGAAGTGTTAACACAACTCTGGGTATAGGCAGAGCAAACAATTGGTATAACGGCAGCTCTGGTTGTGAATGGAGCGTGACATGTGCTGTGAAAATGACATGAACGCAGCTCTTGAAATGGGCCAGGAAAGAACCTGTAGTAACAATGGACGTGTGAACGCAGCTCTGGGTGTGAGTAGAGCAAACATGATCTGCCAATAGACGTATGGACGCAGCTCTGGTCGTGAATTTGACTGCGTAAGTGTGAAGGCTCCTTTGTGAGTGAGCCGAGAACGAAAATAGGTATAACAGCAGCTCTAAATGTGAGTGGAGCATGAACATGATGTGACAGCGAACGTGAATGCACCTCTGAAAACAAGCCTCGTATGACCTGTTGTAACAGCAGACATGTGAACGCAGCTCTAACTGTGAGCAGAGCAAACATGGTATACTAGCCGACGCATAAACGCAGCTCTAACCACACACAACAACATGATGCAACAGCCAAGTGTGAACAGCCAACGGGTGAATGCAACTCAAATGTGATTGAAGTATGAAGCATGATGAAAATAGCAGACATGTGGACACAGCTCCAGTGAGCAAAGAGTAAAACATGTGTAAAGCAAAATGTAAAGGCCGTCTGGAACGAGCAGCGTGAAAGTGATGGACAATAAAAGACGTGCGGATACATCTGAGGGTGTGAGGCGTATAAAGCGAGGTGCAAGCAGGCAGGGCCGGGCCGACACAGAGGCTGAGGAGGCTCCAGCCTCCGGGCGCTCAAGCCTCAGGGCGCAGGCACACAGGCCACTCTCACCAAGTCCCTGCTGCTGCCGTGTAGTTGTATTAGCAGCAGAGCATCCATTTCTGCGCTCTGCTGCTGTAACAGCCGGTCCTGCGCCCCCTAGTGGTGTTCTTCCTCCCTCCCTCAGTCTAGTGCAGTGTGCTGCAGCTCCGTAACTTCCCCAGCCCCTGACTTCCTGCCTGTGTGTGCACCAGAGATTCACAACCCCCTCCCCCAGCACAGAGAGAAGAGCAGCGTCGGGACAGAGAAGGAGGAGGAGGAGGAATACTCTGCATCCTGCCTCTCCCTCCAAGTCACCAGAGACTGTATGTGCAGAAAATGGAAGGGGTTAAAGGGAATGGAATGGCAGTAATGTAATGTGCATATTGGGTGTTTTTATGTATGTGTGTCATATGTATGTCTGTATATATGTATGTGTGTCATATGTATGTCAGTATATATATGTGTGTGTCATATGTATGTCAGTATATATGTGTGTGTCATATGTATGTCAGTATGTATGTGTGTGTGTCATATGTATGTCAGTATATATATGTGTGTGTCATATGTATGTCTGTATATATGTGTGTGTCATATGTATGTCTGTATATATGTATGTGTGTCATATGTATGTCAGTATGTATGTGTGTGTCATATGTATGTCAGTATGTATGTGTGTGTCATATGTATGTCAGTATATATATGTGTGTGTCATATGTATGTCTGTATATATGTGTGTGTCATATGTATGTCTGTATATATGTATGTGTGTCATATGTATGTCAGTATATATGTGTGTGTCATATGTATGTCTGTATATATGTGTGTGTCATATGTATGTCTGTATATATGTATGTGTCATATGTATGTCAGTATGTATGTGTGTGTCATATGTATGTCAGTATGTATGTGTGTGTCATATGTATGTCTGTATATATGTGTGTGTCATATGTATGTCTGTATATATGTGTGTGTCATATGTATGTCAGTATGTATGTGTGTGTCATATGTATGTCAGTATGTATGTGTGTGTGTCATATGTATGTCAGTATATATGTGTGTGTCATATGTATGTCTGTATATATGTGTGTGTCATATGTATGTCAGTATGTATGTGTGTGTCATATGTATGTCAGTATGTATGTGTGTGTCATATGTATGTCAGTATGTATGTGTGTGTGTCATATGTATGTCAGTATATATGTGTGTGTCATATGTATGTCTGTATATATGTGTGTGTCATATGTATGTCAGTATGTATGTGTGTGTCATATGTATGTCAGTATGTATGTGTGTGTCATATGTATGTCAGTATGTATGTGTGTGTCATATGTATGTCTGTATATATGTGTGTGTCATATGTATGTCAGTATGTGTGTGTGTGTCATATGTATGTCAGTATGTATGTGTGTGTCATATGTATGTCAGTATGTATGTGTGTGTCATATGTATGTCAGTATGTATGTGTGTGTCATATGTATGTCAGTATATATGTGTGTGTCATATGTATGTCAGTATATATGTGTGTGTCATATGTATGTCAGTATGTATGTGTGTGTCATATGTATGTCAGTATATATATGTGTGTGTCATATGTATGTCAGTATATATGTGTGTGTCATATGTATGTCAGTATGTATGTGTGTCATGTGTATGTCTGTATATATGTATGTATGTATGTATGTGTGTCATATGTATGTCAGTATGTGTGTGTGTCATATGTATGTCAGTATGTATGTGTGTGTCATATGTATGTCAGTATGTATGTGTGTGTCATATGTATGTCAGTATGTATGTGTGTGTCATATGTATGTCAGTAT
Source organism: Bufotes viridis (assembly GCA_033119425.1). NCBI lineage: Eukaryota > Metazoa > Chordata > Amphibia > Anura > Bufonidae > Bufotes > Bufotes viridis. The sequence goes on along the minus strand of CM065595.1, from coordinate 41,842,281 downwards.
ATATGTGTGTGTCATATGTATGTCAGTATATATGTGTGTCATATATATGCCAGTATATATGTGTGTGTCATATGTATGTCAGTATAGATTATCTAACCCAGTCCCCCTTCCCCCATCAGCCCTTGTCCTACCCCCATCTACCCCACCAGACATTTAGATGTTATTTATTCCTGCTATTCTAATGCTCTGATCAGTAGATGCTCAAGTCAAGCCCTCACCCCCCAGCCATTTAGATATGTATGTTATCAATCATCCCCCACCCCCGCCTTCCTTGTAATTTGCTGGCCCCCAATATCCATTGTGAGTCACAATCCATAACAGTGCCATCCACAGATCCCCCATAACAATGTGTCATCCACAGATCCCCCATAACAGTGTGTCATCCACAGATCCCCCATAACAGTGGGTCATCCACAGATCCCCCATAACACTGTCATCCACAGATCCCCCATAACATTGTGCAATCCACAGATCCCCCATAACAGTGCAATCCACAGACCCCCATAACATTGTGCTATCCACAGATCCTCCATAACAGTGTCATCCATAGATCCCCCATAACAGTGTCGTCCACAGATCCCCATAGCATTGTCATCCACAGATCCTTCATAACAGTGTCATCCACAGATCCCCATAACAGTGTCATCCACAGATTACCCCATAACAGTGTCATCCATAGATCCCCCATAACAGTTTCATCCATAGATCCGCCCCATAACAGTGTCAACCATAGATCCCCCCCATAACAGTGTCATCCATAGATCCCCCCCATAACAGTTTCATCCATAGATCCACCCCATAACAGTGTCAACCATAGATCCCCCCCATAAGTGTCATCCACAGATCCTCCATAACAGTGCGTCATTAATTGATACATTAAACTGTGCATATTTATGTGTGATTACAACAGTATTTAGTAAAGACTCCACAAGTTGGGGGGGGGGGGCGCACTTGGGCAGCTCAGCCTCTGTTGGTGGTGGACCTTGTCCCAGCCCTGCAAGCAGGTATAAGACAGAAGTAGAGCCGAACGTGGAAATGCCGCTTAGAATAAGAGCAGAGCATAAAGTGCATCAGGGTTTTAGTACATAAAGCAGGGAAAATACATGAAGTCTAAAGATGGTGGTGGCTGGGAGAGGGGGAATCACATGGCAAGGAACAGCCACAGCGATAGGTCAAACAACAGCTGAGTCTGATGTTCAATCATGACGTCACATGCAGCCCGGGTGACTGTTCCCTAACTGCGTATTAGGGTCCATTCACACGTCCGTGTGTGTTTTGCGGATCCACGGATCCGCGGATCCGCAAAACACGGACATCGGCGATGTGCGTTCCGCAATTTGCGGACCGCACATCGCCGGCACTCTCATAGAAAATGCCTTTTCTTGTCCGCAATTGCGGACAAGAATAGGACATGTTCTATTTTTTTCGGGAACGCAATTGCGGACCCGGAAGTGCGGATCCGCAATTGCGGACCCGGCCGGGACATCGTCTGTCCCCATTGAAACTAATGGGTCCGCAATTCCGTTCCGCAAAATGCGGAATGGAATTGCGGACGTGTGAATGGACCCTAAGATGAAGTTATTTTCCATGCGACAAACAAGCGACGTAAATTTGAAAGATATATTGGAACTAATTCTTATTATCAAACAAACGAGGTTGAAAAAGAAATAGAAATTTTTTAGCCCCAACAAAACAAACCTGAGGCAGAAGATTCTGAGGCGAAGCCTCCCGTTCGCTAGAAAAGTCGGGTTCCGACCGGCCAGGAGGGATGGCCACGGCCCAACTTACTTACGTATTACCCCGCGTGCATTGCTACGATAGCAGAGAGCGAAGAGAAAAAAAAAAGACAAAACAAAACCTCCGTTCTGGCTCCATGCTGCAAAGAGAGAGATCCCGCCACCAGAGAAGCTAGTTCACTAATGACACCCAGCAGCACCTGTGCACCTGAAGAACACACGCCCAGGAGTGAGGCAGTGGCTTGTTTAAGAAGAGCCTCCGCCCCTCCCACAAATGCAGGCTGACTAGTCAGCCTTACTACATATATTTTTTTTTACAAAGTCTCATATTCCACTAACTTGTGACAAAAAATAAAATTTTACATGAACTCACCATACCCCTCACGGAATACCTTGGGGTGTCTTCTTTCTTAAATGGGGTCACTTGTGGGGTGTTTGTACTGCCCTGGCATTTGAGGGTCTCCGCAATCATTACCTGTATGGCCAGCATTAGGAGTTTCTGCTATTCTCCTTATATTGAGCATACGGGTAATGAGATTTTTTCATTCGCATCGATCAATGTGGATGAAAAGATCTCTGCCAAAATCAGTGACTGCGGTGCGGTGGGCTGGGCGCTAACTACCTAACAAGTAGCTAACTAACTGGCGGTGATAAGGGACCCTTATGCCCCATTCACACGTCCGCAATTCTGTTTGCGGAATGGAATTGCGGACCCATTCATTTCTATGAGGACAGACTTTGTCCCGCTCGGATCCGCACTTCCGGGTCTGCACTTCCGTTCCGCAAAAATATAGAACATGTCATATTCTTGTCCGCAATTGCAGCCAAGAAAAGGCATTTTCTATATAGTTCTGGCAATGTGCGGATCTGCAAAATGCAGAAAGCACATTGCCGGTGTCCGTGTTTTGCGGATGTACGGACTCCGTGGATCCGCAAAACACATATGGACGTCTGAATGGAGCCTTACAGGGGGGTGATCAATGACAGGGGGGTGATCAGGGAGTCTAGATGGGGTGTTTAGGGGTTAACAAGGGGTTAATAAGTGACAGGGGGGGGTGTAGTGTAATGTGGTGCTTGGTGCAACTTTACAGAGCCACCTGGTCCTCTGGTGGTCGATCCCAGTAAATGGGACCACCAGAGGACCAGGTAGCAGGTATATCAGACGCTGTTAACAAAACAGCGTCTGATATACATGTTTAATGCGATTTATTTTACTTTTACAGCCTGCCAGCGATTGATTATCGCTGGCAGGCTGCAGTATAACTGCCGAGCCGCGCGCAACTGTGAACACGCGCGCTTGCGTTCACAGCAATTCTAGCTTCTCGCGAGTTGACGCACCGGTGCGTCCAGCCAGAGCAACAGGACCGCCGGCCAGACGCATCCGTGAGGTGCAAATGAAGAAAGATCGGCACTCCGCATTAAGATATAAGTGAATTGCCTTTATTCGTCACCTATAAGCATAGTGTGACGCGCGTTTCGGCGCAAGAATGCGCCTTTGTCAAACACAAGGTGTGTTTGACAAAGGCGCATTCTTGCGCCGAAACGCGCGTCACACTATGCTTATAGGTGACGAATAAAGGCAATTCACTTATATCTTAATGCGGAGTGCCGATCTTTCTTCATTTGTACTGATTTGGGATTCCACCCACTGATCGTGCACCTGCAACTACAAGCACAGTGCCGCCCATTCCTCTACTTTGGCATCCGTGAGGTGGTCCTGTAGCGGTTAAGGACCAGTTCAGGTCTGAAGTCACTTTGTGGGGCTTGCATAGTAGAAACCCCCCATAAATGACCCCATTGTAGAAACTACACCCCTCAAGTTGCTCAATTTATAAACTTTGTTAACCCTTTAGGTGCTCCACAAGAATTAAAGGAAAATAGAGATGAAAACAAGCCAAACAAAACTCAATATTTATTACCCTGATTCTGGGGTTTACAGAAACACCCCACATGTGGTCGTAAACTGATGTAAGGACACATGGCAGGGCGCAGAAGAGAAGAAGCGCCGTATGGTTTTTGGAAGGCAAATTTTGCTGGACAGGTTTTTAGATGCCATGTCCCATTTGAAGCCCCCCCCGCCCGAGGCCTTTTTGATCGCTTGGTGTTGCACTTTATATGATGTTAGGTGACAAAAAATTGCTTTTTTGACACAGTATTTATTTTTATTTTTTTACGCTGTTCACCTGAGGAGTTAGGTCATGTAATATTTTTATAGAGCAGGTTGTTATGGATGCGGCAATACCTACTATGTCTACTTTTTTTTTTATTTATTTCACTTTAACACAATACACAATAATAGCAGTTTCAAAGCAAAAAAAAAAATCATATTTTAGTGTCTCCATTGTCTGAGAGTCATAGTTTTTTTTATTTTCTGACCAATTGTCTTAGGGCTCTTTCACACTAGCGTTTTTGTTTTCCGGCATAGAGAACCGTCGTCGGGTCTCTATGCCGGAAAAATCCTGATCAGGATTATCCCAATGCATTCTGAATGGAGAGAAATCCGTTCAGGATGCATCAGGATGTCTTCAGTTCAGGACCGGAACGTTGTTTGGCCGGAGAAAATACCACAGCATGCTGCGCTTTTTGCTCCGGCCAAAAATCCTGAACACTTGCCACAAGACCGGATCCGGAATTAATGCCCGTTGAAAGGCATTAATCCGGATCCGGCCTTAAGCTAAACGTCGTTTCGGCGCATCGGCGGATCCGACGTTTAGCTTTTTCTCAATGGTTACCATGGCAGCCAGGACGCTAAAGTCTAAAGTGTAGTGGGGAGCGGGGGAGCAGTATACTTACCATCCGTGCAGCTCGGTGATAGTCTGAGAGCCATAGCTTTTTTATTTTTTGACCAATTGTGTTAGGTAGGGTCTCATTTTTAGCAGGATGAGGTGACAGTTTGATTGGTACCATTTTGGGGGGCATAAGCCTTTTTGATCGCTTGGTGTTGCACTTTATGTGATGTTAGGTGACAAAAAATTGCTTTTTTGACACAGTTTATACTTACCATCCGTGCGGCTCCCGGGGCACTCCAGAGTGAAGTCAGGGCGCCCTACACGCATGGATTACGTGATCGCATGGATCACGTGATCCATGCGCACGGGGCACTCTGACGTCATTCTGGAGCTCCCCGAGAGCCGCACGGACTGTAAGTATACCGCTCCTCCGCTCCCCACTACTACTATGGCAACCAGGACTTTAATAGCGTCCTGGCTGCCATAGTAACCTGAAAGCATTTCGAAGACTGATCAGGATCCTGATCAGTCTTCTAATGCTTTCAGGCGACTTGCGTTCTGACGGATCCGGCGGGACGGAAGTGCCTGCCGGATCCTCAGAACGCAAGTGTGAAAGAGGCCTTAGGTAGGGTCTTATTTTTTGTGGGATGAGATGACAGTTTGATTGGTACTATTTTGGGGGGTATACGCCTTTTTGATCGCTTGGTGTTGCAATTTTTGTGATATAAGGTGACAAAAAAATGGCTTTTAGTTTTTTTACGGTTTTCAGCTGAGGGGTTAGGTCATGTGATATTTTCATAGAGCTTGGTTTTACAGACACGGCGATACCTAATATGTATACTTTTTTTTTCACTTTTACACAGTAATAGCATTTTTGAAACAAAAAAATGATGTTTTAATATCTCCATGTTCTGACAACTATAATTGTTTTATTTTTTGAGCGATTTTCTTATGTAGGGGGTCATTTTTTGTTGGATGAGGTGACGGTTTTATTGGTACCATTTTGTGGGAAATATGCCATTGATCACTTGGTGTTGCACTTTTTGTGATGTAAGGTGACTAAAACTGCTTTTTTTGACACAGTGTTTATTTTTATTTTTTATGGTGTGTATCGGACGGGGTGGATCATATAATGTATTTATAGAGCCGGTCGTTACGGACTCGGTGATACATAATATGTGTATTTTTTCCATTTTTTTCTATTTTTTATTATAAAATAAGGGGAAAGGGGCGGTTTTTTTTTTTCTTTTTTACTTGAAACTTTTTTTTTTATATTTTTTGTGTATTACACTGAGTAATTTAAAAAAAAGCAGCTCTCATCTGTGTTGTTCTTATGGAGACACGGACTTGGCTGTAGAACGACTCAATCCAAAGAAACATTAAGATCCAACTTCCAATAAAAACTATGACTTTATTTGTTATGCAGTAAAATCCAGACACGGATCACCTACACAGTCCACACAATCTATACGTTTCGGACCATTCAATTTCAGTCCTTACTCATGACATATAGAATTGTAAATGTTCACCTCTTTTTAGTCATGTGTTGCACCAATCAATCAAGACTCTGGCATCACTTGATCTGTGGAGGAGGGGAACTAACCAAACACTAACCCTGGGTTCACACCTGAGCGTTTTACAGCGCGTTCAAACGCGCTGTAAAACGCTCAACAGATTAAAACCAATGCATCCCTATGGGAGTGGTTCACACTTGAGCGTTTTACAGCGCGTTTGAACGCGCTGTAAAACGCCCAACGCATAAACAAGTACTTGAGCTTCTTTTGGGGCGTTTGACGCGCGTTTTGTGATTGACACCACAGTAGCAATCACAAGAACGCGCGTACGAACGCGCGTTTCCTATTTGCAAAAACGCGCAAAAAAACGCGCGTTTTTGGAACGCTCAGGTCTGAACCCAGGGTAAAGAAAATCACTAAAAACACACAAAAAATGATATAATACAGCAAAAGGCCTCATGCACACGACTGTATGTGTTTTGCGGTCCGCAAATTGCGGATCCGCCAAAAAACAGATGACGTTCCGTATGGCATCCCTTATTTTTGCGGATCCATTGTATAATGCCTATCCTTGTCCGCAAACTAGAAAAAAATAGGACATGCTCTATTTTTTGCGGAACGGAAAAACGGACATACGGAAACGGAATGTACATGGAATACCTTTGTTTTTTTTTGCGGACCCATATGGTCCGCAAAAAAAAACGGAACGGACACGGAAAGAAAATACGTTCGTGTGCATGAGGCCTAAAAATGAATCCCTTACCGATATTGTAAAATCAAATCATGTTTACTGTTCAGGCCTGTGGGAGAGAAGCTTCCCAATTCAAACATCCAATATGCCTCGCGGGTCAGGAGTTTTCGTTTATGATCACCTCCTCTGATTGGAAAAGAAACTTTTTCCACCCCCTGAACTGCAAACACTGTTGTCTCACTGTTATGCACAGTGGCAAAATGTAGACTGGCCGTAGATACATTTCGAGTTCTATAATAAGGTATGTCTGATATTTATGTATCCTACTTTTTATCTGCTTAGTAGTACAGTCTGCATATTGTACCAGCCATTCCTTGCAAGTAATTAGATACACCGTAGCTTCCGTATTACAATTTAAATACTGTTGTATAGCATAACTTCTGCCATTTGCAGTGGATACTATATTCTGAAAACCAAAAAAGAACCACCAAATAACAAAAAATCATGTGTGGAAACATATCTACAAAATCAAATTATAAACGTCACACATGTAATACAAAAACATCTTTATTGAGTCACATTTGAAAAACATATGCATAAATGACAAAAGTATAAAATCACTGCATAGATGCTGAGAAGGTGAAACCCCCCAGTTACTAGGTCCCGAAGTGTGTCTCATTTATGAAAATAACACAATTGGAATGAGATAAAGAATCCCTAATGCAAACATACAATGGAACTGACCCTGAGGCTCCATTCACACATCCATGTGTGTTTTGCGGATCCGCAAAACACGGACATCGGCAATGTGCGTTCCGCATTTTGCGGACCGCACATCGCTGCCACTCTCAAGAAAATGCCTTTTCTTGTCCGCAATTGTGGACAAGAAAAGGACATGTTCTATTTTTTTGCGCAACGGAAGTGTGGACCCGAAAGTGCGCAAATTATTGTGTAAAACTTAAATAAATAAAAAAGTATACATATTAGGTATCGCCGCGTTCGTAAAAACCTGCTGTATAAAAATATTACACGAACTAACCCCTCAGGTAAACACCGTAAAAAAATGTAAAAAATAACAAAACTGTGTAGAAAAGGCCATTTTTTATCACCTTACATCACAAAAAGTATAATACCAAGCGAACAAACAGTAATATACACCGTAAAATACTACCAATCAAACCATGATCTCATACTGAAAAAAAAATTAGCCCCTACATAAAACAGTCGCCAAAAAATAAAAAATAAACTATGGCTTTCAGAATATGGAGACACAAAAATCAATATTTTTTTCAAAAATTCTTTATTATGTAAAACTGAAACAAACAACCAAAAAAAGTAGTATATTTGGTATTGTCACATTGGTAACAACCTGCTCTATAAAGATACCACATGATCTAACCTGTCAGATGAACACTGTAAATAACAAAAAATAAAATAGTAACAACAAAACTGCCTCCTTATCCCGTAGTTTCCAAAATGGGGTCAATTTTTTGGAGTTTCTACTCTAGGGTTGCATCAGGGGGGCTACAAATGTGACATGGCAACTTAAAATTATCCCAGTGAAATCTGCCCTCCAAAAACCATATGGCGTTCCTTTCCTCCTGCTCTCTGCCATGTGCCTGTACAGCAGTTTACGACCACATATGAGGTGTTTTGCAAACTACAGAATCAGGGTAATAAATACTGTGTTTTGTTCGGCTGTTAACCCTTGCTTTGTTACTGGAAAAATTGATTTAAATAAAAATCTGCCAAAAAAGTGAGTCTGATTTTCCTTTAATTCTTGTGGAACACCTAAAGGGTTACCAAAGTTTGAAAATCAGTTTTGAATACCTTGAGGGGTGTATTTTCCAAAATGGGGTCACTTTTTGGAAATTCTACTCTAGGGGTGCATCAGGGTGTCTTCAAATGTGACATGGCAACTTAAAATTATCCCAGTGAAATCTGCCCTCCAAAAACCATATGGCGTTCCTTTCCTTCTGCGCCCTGCCGTGTGCCCGTACAGCAGTTTACGACCACCACATATGGGGTGTTTCTGTAAACTACAGAATCCAGGTAATAAATATTGAGTTTTGTTTGGCTGTTAACCCTTGCTTTGTTACTGGAAAAAATTTATTAAAATAGAAAATCTGCCAAAAAAGTGAAAGTCTAAAATTTCATCTACATTTTCCTTTAATTCTTGTAGAACAACTAAAGGGTTAACAAAGTTTGTCCTTAAGGTGAAACATGGCAGGGTCCTGAAGGTGTTAATGTTTTGGAGAACAAACTTAAAGATGAATTGTATCAACCAACTGATACATTGTTTTGGACATGTATGTAAATGGAAACACTGTACCGAGAGGGTTGCATCTGGTATTCCTTTCAGCTTTTAAGGAGAATAGCATTTACAGTGATTGATTTGCTGTATAATAAATGGATGCCTCTGATAGCCTCATTATGCTAAGGGTCATCAGAGATTCTGACATCAGCCCATGCACCCAGAGACTGACCCACCAGGTCCAGTATTCACTCCCCAAACACAAGCTGATTCTCGGACCAATATAAAAAGGTCTAAAACTTGCAAACATTCAAATACACCAATGCTGAAACCAAGAAGACGGATAAACCCCCCTTTTAGGTGTAAGATGCTAGTAAGAATTTTTTCAACACTAAATTTTATTTTTGAAAAAAATGGACTGCTAGACACAATACCCCAGATTCCATCAATACAGACTGTGGGGGGTGGGCGTGCAGCTGAGACACGCTGTGGCAACAGTATTAATAATCAGTGGCTGATTATATTTGGGACGTTTGGGTCAGCAGCCCCGGGCCCAGGGTGAGTGAAGGGCCTATGCCAATTTGCCAACCCAAACGCCCCATTTTGCGCTACCATAACTAATATAGCAAATTAATAATCTGCAGCAGCAGCGCTTCACTTATGCGCTGCTGCAGACAGTAACAGCCGGACGGGTCCTGCCCCCATCAGCGCCACAGTGGAAGGCTGGAATGAGGCAGAAGAATGGAGAGGACTCAGAGCACCAAGTGCGGGCACATGACTCACTGCAGCTCTGCCTCCTCCTCCAGCACAAAAGGCGAAGCTGCACTGCTTGTTCCTGCCAGCCGCCGATGTGCTGGCCTTGGTCTCTCTGCCACTGCTGCTCTGCCTTTTTTTTCACAGGTGCCACTGCCCAGCACACCAAGTGTATTTGACCATCAAAATTGTGAATTATTAATCGCACACCAAGTGTTAGAATATCAAAGTGGTGGGTTATTATTAATCATTCTCTTCAGAGGTGCCTAGCCCAGCACACCAAGTTTTTGAACATCAAAATGGTGGATTATTAGTCCCTGCATGATACAGGGATTCATAATCCACCATTTTGATGGTCAAACGCTTGGTGTGCTGGGCTGGGCACGTGTGAGGAGAAGGATTAATAATAATACACCATTTTGATATTCTAACACTTGGTGTGCAATTAATATTCCACCATTTTGATGTTCAAAGTAACACTTAGTGTGCTGGGCACTAGGGATGAGCGAACTTCTGTTTTCAAGGTCGGCGTACAAGGTTGGGGTTATCTTAGAATTCCGTTATGGATTCCGTTACCAGCGGAATCCATAACTGAATTCTTCAAACCAAATAATAGTTGATCTCAGGGAGACCAGCTACAGAAAACACAGCGGAGCCTCATTTAAGAGTCTTAACACAGCAATCCAAAGTGCAAAGCTCCCTGGGAAACAGTAATATGCTAAATAAATGTGGAGCCCCGGTATTGGGTCTACAACACAATGAAAGCCATATATCCCTTAAAGGAAGGAAAACCAAGCAAAGGGGTGTGTCTCCATTACAGAAATCACCAAATCCACCATATTAAGTGACCCCTATGTCAAGATCCTGCTTTTTTTACAAGCTTTAAGGATGTGACGGGGAAGACCTAAGCCAGCTGTCTATCCACAGACAGCTGTTTCGGGGTGTTGCCCCTCATCAGTGTGAAGTAGGATTCTGGCTAAGGGTCCTTTCACACTGGCGTTTTTGTTTTCCGGCATAGAGATCCGTCGTCGGGTCTCTATGCCGGAAAAATCCTGATCAGGATCATCCCCATGCATTCTGAATGGAGAGAAATCCGTTCAGGATGCATCAGGATGTCTTCAGTTCAGGACCGGAACGTGTTTTTTGGACGCAGCAAAAACCGCAGCATGTTGCGCTTTTTGTTCCGTCCAAAAATCCAGAACACTTGCCGCAAGGCCAGATCCGGAATTAATGCCCATTAAAAGGCATTAATCCGGATCCGGCCTTAAGCTAAACGTCGTTTCGGCGCATCGCCGGATCCGACGTTTAGCTTTTTCTCAATTGTTACCATGGCAGCCAGGACGCTAAAGTCCTGGTTGCCATGATAAAATGTAGTGGGGAGCAGGGGAGCAGTATACTTACCATCTGTGCAGCTCCCGGGGCGCTCCAGAGTGACGTCAGGGTGCCCTACACGCATGGATCATGTGATCGCATGGATCACGTGATCCATGGGCATGGGGCGCTCTGACGTCATTCTGGAGTGCCCTGGGAGCCGCACGGACTGTAAGTATACCGCTCCCCCGCTCCCCGCTCCTACTATGGCAACCAGGACTTTAATAGCATCCTCGCTGCCATAGTAACCTGAAAGCATTTCGAAGACTGATCAGGATCCTGATCAGTCTTCTAATGTTTCAGGCGACTTGCGTTCTGACGGATCCGGCGGGACAGAAGTGCCTGCCGTATTCTCAGAACGCAAGTGTGAAAGGACCCTAACCGGGAGCAATGCCTTGGAGACTACTCAAACCAAATAATAGTTTATCTCAGGGAGACCAGCTACAGAACTGAACTGAATTCTTAGATAACCCAAACTTTGTATGCTGAACTTGTAAACAGAAGTTTGCTCAACACTAGTGGCAATGCAAAATGGCCACAAAATTCACTGTTTATGCAATTGCCTCCAAATGATAATGATTATGCTGCACTCATTTGTGATGCTGCAGAATAAAAAAAAAAAACTATTATGTGAAGTATTATATACCCGTTTAATCATCCTCCCAATAGTTACACTTAATTAGCATGATTATCCACTATCCTACCACCGTATGACTCCTTGGCGATATTGGCTTTAAAAAGAGCAGACACCCGGCCAATTTGCAATTTTTTCATCTCTTCATCTGCCTAAGGCCAAACAATGGATCTGCAATATGCGGGCACCAGCCGTGTGCTCCTGGCATCACAGATGCGGACACATTCACTTGCTGTGTGCATGAGGCCTAAAAAACATGAATCAAAATGTGATGCACACCAAATTGACACGAAATTGGTATCAATAAACGTTACAGTTGACCCCTCAAAAATGAGCCCTCACACGTAACTATAAAAAAAGTTATGGGAGCCAGAATATAGTGATGAAAAGAAGAAAATCATTTTTTTTCAAAGCTTTTATTTTTTTCCATTATTAAAACAAAAAAAAAAAAACATACAAGCTTGGTGTCGCTATAATCGGACTGACCTGGAGTATGATGGTAACAGGTCAGTTTTACTGCATAGGGAACGCTGTACAAATAAAGCCCATACAACTAAGGCACTATGGCATTTCTTTTTTCCATTTTCATCCCATTTGTAATTTTTTTCCAGTTTTCCCCTACATCTTATGCCATATTAAATGGCTCTGTTAGAAAGGGCAACCTGTCCCACAACAAACAAGCCCTTATACAGCTATGTGAACGGGGCAATCAGCTGTACTGGGGGCAATAAGCACTATAGGGGAACATATAACTATTGGAGGCGCTATAGTGGATAGTGTAGCTACTGGGGTTGCTATAGGGAGTAATATAACTGCTGATAGTACTGGTACTTTAGGGGGTGGATGATGGAGAACCGAGGAAAGTAAGGGGTCATTTTGGTAAACTCTGCAGAGATGAGACATGGCTAAGATAATATGGTAGTCTGCTTCCAGTGAGGAAAATTAGGAAACAGAACATCTACATCATAGGAGACGTCAATGGATGTAAATAGGTATGTGGAGCTGTGTTCTCCTGTATGTTTGACCACGTGGAATTTATTGTCCATCTAAAAATATCTTTATCATTATGGCTGGGGAGAAAAGGGTATACTGTTCAGTATACTGTTTTTTCTTGTGGGGCCTAAGCTTGAGGAACAGCCCCGGGCCTTTGGGCCACTTAATCCGCCCCTGTTAATAATCACAATAAGCTTGCAGACACAATCCCTGTGAAGGATAGAGGGAATATGTCCGCACTCTTAGCAAATGTCATGGTTCTCCAGGGAGTAGATGCCCTGAATGCTGCTAACATCTATGAAAAGACAAATTGTGACAAAAGGTTGGACAAAGGGGCACATTTATTAAGACCTCATTTTAGACAGTCTGTTGGACATACGACCCAGAAGCTACACGATTGTTTGACTCAAAAAAGGCTTTATGAAGCTGCAGTCTATCTAGACACTATAAATCAGTCAACATTTTTTTTTTCTGACCGTTAAAACCAGATATCAACACACATCCTTCTTTAGGCTGCATTCACACGAGCGTGATTTCCGCGCGGGTGCAATGCGTGATGTGAACGCATTGCACCCGCACTGAATCCTGACCCATTCATTTCTATGGGGCTGTGTACATGAGCGTTTTTTTTCACGCATCACTTCTGCAACGCGTGTAAATCGCAGCATGCTCTATATTCTGCGTTTTTCACGCAGCCCTAGCCCCATAGAAGTGAATGGGGCTGCGTTAAAAACGCATTGCATCCGCAAGCAAGAGTGGGTGCGTTGCGTTTTTCACTGATGGTTGCTAGGAGATGTTGTTTGTAAACCTTCAGTTTTTTATCACGCGCGTGAAAAACGCATCAAAACGCATTGCACCCGCGCGGAAAAAACTGAACAACTGAACGCAATCGCAGGCAAAACTGAATGGCTTTGCCTGTGAAAACGCTCAGTTTTCACTGAACGCATCCGCAACGCATCCGGACCTAATCCGGACACGCTTGTGTGAACCCAGCCTTACTAATCTGTTTTAATTTTCTGTTTCAATAGTTTTTATTGAGTTTTTCATTTCAAACGGTTAAAGAACGTACATTACAGTTTGATTTGTTACAGTGTCAAGCAGAATACCATTATAATCAGGTAATCAAAGAAGAATATAAGTTCCAATATAATACAATTATTCAGTGTTTTAATTTTCTGATTGTAGATGTTTTTATTCTATTTCCTGAACATGAATATGGGGGCGGCCATCTTGCCTGAGCTGTTCTTAACAGCATTTAGAGAGCATAAAAAAATAGCTGTACAGCAGCTCTTTTTAATACAATATATAGTATACAGCACAAATGTTTAAGTTTTATCTGTTCAATTTTTATAGGAAGGCCCTGACCTCCTGTGGGCAAAATTATTATGACAAACAGTAAGTAAATGAGTTAGTTGCAGTTATAATTTTAGCATTTTCATCCACTAACTTTTTTAATATACTAACATATTAAGTGAATGGTCAGTGGAAAATGGATTCAGTTATGTATATTATAGCACATACTACTCAGTATTTTATTTATTATATAATTTCTTTTTTTTTTTACATATGTTTCGTTGCTGCTCATGCTGCTACAAACACCCCCCACCCCCATCTTCCTTCCCCACCACTACCATTACTGCCTGTTCACGTCTCAGCAACCTACCACCAGAGGACTCCATCGTTCACCCCCCTCTCCACACGCCCACCTTGTCCTTCACCACACTCCAGGTGAGGAAGGAACTACAGAAAATCAAGGTGTGTAAAGCTGCAGGACCAGACGGCATCAGCTCCAGGCTCCTGATGTGCTGCTCAGACCAAATGTGTGGCATTATGAGTCACATGTTCAACATAAGCCTGAGGCTGGGGAAGGTACCACAGCTGTGGAAGACCTCCTATATCAGTGCCAAAGACCTCACACCCGAAAGCAGGGGCGGACTGAGAACCCTCAGGGCCCCCGGGCAAAAAAAATTAAGGGCCCCCTTTCAGGCCCCACCCATGCCCTGCCTCCAGCCATGCCCATGTTCCGCCTCCAGCCACGCCCACATCCTGCCTCCAGAGAGTGTGTTAGAAAGAATCCCCTCCAGGCCCCATAAGAGTCTACAATGGAGTCAGTCTAATAGGCTTGGAGGGGGGTCTTTCTAACAGAGGCCATCTAAGTGTCCATTAGAGAGTGTCTTAGAAAGAATCCCCTCCAGGCCTCATTAGAGACTACAATGGAGGGGACTCTTTCTAATGGGCCATTGAGGGCGGTCTTTCTGGCGGAGGACATCTCAGTGTCCTTTAGAGAGTGTGTTAGAAAGAGTCCCCTCCAGGTCACATAAGAGACTGCAATGGAGTCTAATGGGTCCTAGAGGGGGGGGGTCTCTCCAACACTATGGTTCACAATATAACAACACAACATAGCTCTCTGATACCTAGGCCCTACCTTAATTACGGTTGGTAGCTGGCAGGCTGTAGCTTGCTGGCTACCACTGGCAGGCTGTGGCTTGCTGATTGGCAGGCTGTGCGCTTGCTGGCTGTAGGCCTGTGGCTGTATGCTGTTGGACTGGGGGTGGCTGGCTCTGGGTCCTCTGCTGTTTCTTTCAAAGATTCTACAAGCGACCAAGACGAGGGGGGAAGTTTTGTGGGTGTCTTGAGCATTATCCCATAAAAATCCTCCCTGGTGAAGTGAGTGGTGTTCCTTTTTAAGTTTCTTTTAATTACCTTGTCTACTGTGGGCCAACTGTTGGTCACCGGCACCCCAAAAACATAAGGGGGGCCACACTGACCTCAACACACCTCTATGGTCATGGTGTCTACAGGTATATCGGTCCTTGTGTTTAACTACTGAAGGACGTTTATATACTATATTGCATGTCTATATACTGATATACGGATAAAAACATTGAGTAGTCCATGCGGGCAGACCTAATAGCCTGAATACGGATAATATTTCTTATAGATAGACTGGCGCCACCAGTGTTGTTACCTATTTCGGCCTTTTTATTTTATCCGGCTCTGGGCCTGGGGCTGGCTGGCTCTGGGCCTGGGGTGGGCTCAAATGTGTGGCCAAGCGGCTCGATCCAAGCCCAATTTCTTGCCTTTCACTTAGTTGTCAGGCAGTGTGCGGAGAGAATCCATCCACATTCCGCACACTGTTTGCAGTGCAGCCGCCTCAGCGGCCTGTGGAGGCGTCGCACGTCGACGTCAGTACGTGACGTCACAACGTCAGTACGTGACATCAGTACGCGACGATGGCTCGCCTTCGCGCCACACAGGACGCTATGGCCGGGCCCCTCCTCCCACGTGTAGCTCTGGCCGCCGGGCCCCATAGGCTATGTTGCGTACAGAAAATTATTTCACCCGGACCCGCCTAATGTCTCTGAGCCTCAGAGACATCGGACTGGTGAAATAATTTTCTGTACCCTCCCGGCCAGGCCCTCGGACCACGCCCAAAGTGCCCGACCACCCAGTCCGCCCCTGCCCGAAAGACTTCAGCAGCTACAGGCCAGTAACACTGACCTCACACTTGAAGAAGACCCTCAAGAAGCTGGTTCTCAACGATCTTCGCCCCCTGGTGAGGTCTTCATTGGATCCACTGCAGTTTGCCTACCAGCCTGGCATCGGGGTAGATGATGCTATCATCTACCTCCTACACCGAGCTCTAACTCATCTGGAGAGGCCTGGAAGCACTGTGAGGATCATGTTTTTTGATTTCTCCAGTGCTTTTAACACCATCCAACCTAGACTTCTGAGGGATAAGCTGAAGATGGCAGGAGTGGACCACCACATGTCACACTGACTACCTCACAAAACGCCACAGTTTGTGAAATCTCAGGGTTGTGTCTCTGACCAGCTGATCTGCAGTACTGGGGCACCACAAGGAACTGTGGACTCTTATAAGTACCTGGGTGTTCACCTGAACAACAAACTGGACTGGAGTTATAACACTGATGCCCTTTTCAAAAAGGGTCAGAGCAGACTCTATCTGTTGAGGAGACTGAGGTCCTTTGGAGTGCAGGGGAAGCTCCTAAAGACCTTCTTTGACTCAGTGGTGGCATCAGCCATATTCTATGGTGTGGTTTGTTGGGGGAGCAGCATATCTGTGGCTGAGACAGAGATTCCACAGGCTCATAAAGAAGGACAGCTCTGTCGTAGGTTGTCCACCTTGATCCAGTGCAAGAGGTGGGTGACAGAAGAACTCTAGCAAAATTAACATCACTGTTAGACAATGTCTCCCACCCCATGCATGAAGCTGTTGTGGAGCTGGAGAGCTCCTTCAGTGACAGACTGCTACATCCTAGGTGCACAAAGGAACGTTATCGTAGGTCCTTCCTCCCAGCAGCGGTTAGGATTTATAACCACCACTGTTCCCAAAAACCCAGTAGTTAATTTTTTAAGTAAATTCTGTGTTATGTTTTTCTTGTATTTTTACTTTTTAATATTTTTTCTCCTGCTGAATGTGATTGCTGCTGTTATGCCAAAATTTCCCCACTGAGGGACAATACAGGGATTTTCTTCTTCTTTTAGCCACTACTTGTGGGTCAGATTTCAGTTATCACATTAATATGCACCGTGTTTTATATATGATAAGTTTTCTTATTGTGTTGTTTTAACTTTACTTTGTGTTGCCATCATCAGTAGCACCCCTTATTTTTTATGTACCGTCTTTTTTAGTATTTACATCTGTACATTTGTGGTACATTTTATTATTAATGCCTGAAGAAGGGGCCAATTCCGCCCCAAAATGCATTGCTGTACTACTGTCAACCATTTTACCTAAATAAAGCAAGTTATTTAATTAATACGTTTTCCTACCTGTTTCACGCTGTCCTGGTGTTCCCTCTGTTCCTCTTCCTGCATTTTTAAAGTCAAGCGTTGCCATGCTGTGTTTGAGCTGATGAGCCTAGGCGAGAGTAGCCACACAACCGATCAGTTGCTAAAGTGTATCAGGCAGCAAACACCTTTCTGGCTGTCTCCCACTAAGCAAGGTTGTCAGCGTCAATGGCAGAAACATTGTGGCTGCACTGAATTTAGAAGAAATAACACATGCTCCCTGCATGGCGTACGTGATAAATTTAGTCGTTCAACTCTTTTTGAAAAATTACTTTGGCTCACAGACTGTTCATGCATTTTAGCCATTTATATGTGGCAAGAAACTCCCTCCTGGACTAGCAGGGAGAGAACGGTCTACCATTGCAGCACTTGATACCCGAGGTTTCAACTTGATGGAATTCCACCTTGTGTATGCAAGCAGAGTAAAACGGTGAATAATGTCATCATGCACTAGACCACCTCAGCAAGAAGCATGAGTTGTTTTAAGGTCAGGCAGTGGCAGCACATCAGAGACATTTTTTTTATATTCAAGCCCTTCGAAGAGGCCACCAGATTTGTCAGTAGGGACAACTGTGGCATCAACAATGTCATGTCCCCTGATATTTATCTTAGAGCAAATGCTCAAGCTGATGCAACTGGAGATGGGGGAAGAAGAACAGCTTCTGCATCTTGGTGGCCATCCTACAGCTGTTAGGGACCAACATGAAGAAAGTCTTATGAAGGAAGAAGTGGAGGATGAGGATCTACCACCAGAGAAGGAGCAGGAGGAGTCACTTCTGCAGGCGGATGAGGCGGATGAAAATGATGATCATGACACTTGCCATGATAACCAATTATGTCAGTAGGGGCAGAGCTAATGGGTCCTCAGGCACGCTGGGTAGCATGTTTGCTTGCTTAAGTACTAACAGGCATATCGTTCGCATTAAGCAATCTGATGACTACTAGATGGCAATGCTTTTAGACCCTCGCTATCGAAGCAAAATGAGGGAATGTATTCCTGTTAGCAAAAGGGTGGCCACATTCCCAGGAATCACTGTGTATGCAACTTTTAGCAAGCAGACGCCAGTCACCCGTGTGCCTGCCTTGGAGGCCCCTCTACATCCCCCCCGCCAAGTCACCCACCTCCCACCATGTCTGCTACTACAAGCAGCAGAAGCCTCAGCAAATGGAGTTGTACCACCTGAAGAAAGAAGAAGTGCAATCCTATCTGGACTGTGGCCTGTCTCCAGCACATACCGTGTTCCCTGACACCATGAACTTCTGGGCAGACAGATTGCAACAGTGACTGGAACTGGCAGAGTTTGCTCCCTTTGTACTGTCTTGTCCAGCCTCCAGTGTCATCTCTGAGAGGGTTTTCAGTGCGGCAGGTGGCACCGTCAGACCCAAATGGACAAAGTTGTCCTCTACTGGTGTACAAAATATCACTTTTGTCGAAAATGAATCAGGCATGGATCCATGACGATTTTCACAATCCTTTGGCTGAGGCTGCCAAGGAATAGATCTGCCATTTCTGGCTGTGCCCCAACATGCCACTGCCTGCCTGCCTACCATCATGTTCCATACCGTATGGCTGCAGCTGCTATTCCTTGCTGCTAATCCCCTACTGCCTCTTCCATTAACCCTACACAGCCGCCACTATCACCTCAACAAAGCTCACATCCTTACTGTCTTGTTTGTTTCCATACTGTGCTGCTACTGCTGGCACTACTATTGTTCTACTATTGCTGCCACTATTGCCCCTACACAGCATACACTTTCCACATCTATACTGTACTGCTGATGCTACCAAATAAAAGGGACAATGGACAATTAACACTTGTGCGTGTATAAATATGGGCAGGCATTCGACCCCCATATACTGTATCCATAATTTTTGAACGCCTGTGCAGAACAAGCTACAGTTTCTAATGACATTAATGTATGTGTATAAACAGGGGCAGGGAGGCTGTTTCTTAACACTGTCGAACATGCGTTTACCCATAGTTATACATGTCAGCATCACTCTGACATTATTTGATGTCAATTAAAATGAGTTTGTTTTACAAGCAATGCATAGACATGTTAGGTCCTCCAAAATGGGAGATGCTTTATGTGGTGACTCTCCCTACTATCTCCCTGTCTCATCTACCTATTAACTCAAAATGTTTTTATCCTAAACCAGGCAACCTATTTAATGCTACGGTGTCTATCATATTTGGGGCATGAGATTCTGCCTGGCCATTAGTAAAAAACAAGATTGGTTATACACCTGGTTGCATCATGGAGGCCAATGTTCGGTTGACAAATGGAGCCTCCTCCCATTAGTGACCCCGTTATGTTGCTATTGACTGCTGCAAGTGGCTAAATGGCCAGTACTGGAGTTGCCTCCAATCTCTGCTGTTTCTGTGGGATGTTGTGCCATTACTGCACCATACATATCCCAGTGCCGGTGGATGCCCCAGACAGATGATTGGTGTGGGAATGCCAGGTGCCTTGAGTATAGGTCATCAATATCTGTAGCCTGGACAACACCTTTAATGTATATGATGCTGATCCTGGGGCTTTTTGAACATGCAACTTGAGGCTCTGAATAACACTGAGGAGAAAATAAAAAAAAGAGTTTATTTTAATAAAAAGTTAAATGTAGAAATACATATACAGTATACTCATTGAAAAAAATGATGAATCAAGAAGGAGTTGTTGGAATCAAATTACATTTATATGTGTGTGTATATATTAAAGAGTAATAACAATATTAGAACAAAAGAATAAGTTTATTTTGGAAAAATGTACATTAGAAAGGAGGCTCTTATACCCTGTTGGGCCACCTCCAGCATGGATACAAGATGAGATAAGATTAGGCATAGAGGCATAGAGGTTCTGTATGGTATCCTGTGACACACAGCAACAGGGCCTAAAAATCCTGCACATTTAAAGGCTGCCGAAACTGGTATCCCAGTTGGTCCCATAAATCCATAAATACTTTTTTTGGTGATAAATCTGGTAACTGGGCAGGCCAGGGAAGTATTGTAGTGTGGTGGAGACATTCCCGAGAAACCCTTGTTGTGTGTAGGCATGCATTATCCTGCTTAAAGGGGCTCTCTATGAATAATTTTTTGCAAGTCCCCCAACCTGGCTCCATAAACAGAATATTCATAATTACCTGCTCCCCTCTGCTCCAGTTCTCCACGCTGCCTCCTGCATGTCCATGTCCCAGTCCCCATGTAGTGTTTATATCTGCCGCAGCATGGGCATGGTCACATGCTCTGAAGCAGCGAATAACTGGTTTTAGCAGGGACATGCTGCTTGAGGACATGTCACTGCTGAAGCCAGTCATTGGCTGCACAGGAGCATGTGACCAAGCCCATCCTGCGGCAGATATAAACACTGCAGGGGACTGGAACGTGGACATGGAGAAGGCAAAGTGCAAGTCGAGGAAGTCGGGAGCAAGCAAGTATGTATCTTCTGTTTACGGGGGCTGGCTGGGGGCACTTGCAAAAAAATCATTGCTCCCGGAGAACCCCTTTAAAAATGTCAGTTGGAAGCCCTGCCATCAGAGGCAACACATGTTGCCACATGATGTCATGCACATATCACTAAACTGTTAGTGTCCTTCGTATCACAATTGGGGGGGGGGGGCGACTGTCCAATACAATGGCTCCCCAGCAGTTGGGACAATGTGTCGCTCTGCAGCAAAGGCAGGATTAGAGCACACTTGATCTCCATACTGGAACCTGACAGTTGTCAGATCTCAAACTGAACCTGGATTCATCTGTAAAGACGATACTGTTAGTCCTATTTCATTGTAATTACAATGAAGGGACACAGGTCGCATAGAATATTTTAAAATTAAAGGATTATTTAATGTTATAATGGTTGGACATATATATGAGAGATGTTAAGGGTGATGATGTGGTTAACGGATCATACTTACTTATCAAATATGGAGTCTCTTTGCCCTAATTAATGAAACCTCTGTACGACATGTGGCAGGAGCAGATCTCGGGATCATTGACGGTTAAACAGCCACCAGGAGGAATCTATATAAGAAGAAGAAAATCATCCACGGGGAAGGGGACGCCTGTTTAAGAAGTAGAAAAAGCTCTAAATGTAAGACAGCTAGAAAACTGTCTAAGTTCTAACATTTAGAACTGGCGGAGGATCCGCCAAAGTTATGAAGAGGCCGATGACTCTTCATAACTTTGGTGGAACCACCGCCAGCTTAGGGGTTTATTAAGACAGTCGTCTAAAACAAAGGTCTTAAAAAATTTGGCCCTTTGTCCAAACTTTTGTCACAATTTGTCTTTTCATAGATGTCAGCAGCATTCAGGGCATCTACTCCCTGGACAACCAAGTCATTTGCTAAGAGTGCGGACATATTCCCTCTATCCGTCACAGGGATTGTGTCTGCAAGCTTATTGTGATTATTAATAATGTTGCCACAGTGTGCCTGAGCTGCACGCTACCCACTCTGTATTGATGGAATCTGGGGTATTGTGTCTAATAGTCCATTTTTCTTTTGTATGGAATTTAGTGTTGAAAAAATTCTTACTACCATCGTACCCCTAAAAGGGGGGTTTATCTGTCTTCTTGGTTTCAGCATTGGTGTATTTGAATGTTTGAAAGTTTTAGACCTTTTTATATTGGTCCGAGAATCAGCTTGTATTTGGGGAGTGAATACTGGACCTGGTGGGTCAGTCTCTGGGTGCACGGGCTGATGTCAGGATCTCTGTTGGCCCTTAGCATAATAAGGCTATCAGAGGCATCCATTCATTATACAGCAAATCAATCAGAATGAAGGAACATCAATCAAGGTGTTCCTCCCACAGTTCACTGCAAATGCTATTCTCCTTAAAAGCTGAAGGGAACACCAGTCACAACCCTCTCGGTACAATGTTCCCATTTACATAGATGTCCAAAACAATGTATTGAATTTTATGCAGATGACGGAAATAGCCGAGCTAGCGCTCGTTTATTTTCAGCACTCCCATTGCAGTGAATGGAGGGCTGACGCTCATGCACGATGTGCTCTTCTTCACTTTGTGGGCTTCGTTCTTAAGATAGGTGTTGGTACCAGAGGTGGGACCTGCATCTATGAGACACTAGTGGCATATCCCAGCAATATCCCACCAATGCCTGAGATGACATAACCCCTTTAAGATAAAAACTGAGCTGGCTGGCGTACTCCACTGCTTCTGTAACTCCCACTGTAGTAAATGGGAGCTACGCATACAGCATAGCGGAACAAGCTACGCTGCTTCCGAAGCTCTCAGAGTTACAGGAAAGCAGAGAGATGGGACAACCCCTTTAAGGAATCCAGGGTAGACAATGATTTCTATCAAAGTTCTTCACTTATCTGTTCTTTAGAAGCTATTATTTGTTTATATCATTGTGGAATTGTCCATCTTTGGTCTATCCTCAGAATAGACCATCACTAGCTGATCTACAGGGATCTGACTCAGCACCCCTTTCGATCAGTTGAGTCCACTGTAGCCATAGCTCCGGCCACGGAAGCAGACAGCTCCATCTACGTTACAGTGGACTCAACTCATCACTACAGTACTGCTCCTATTGAAGTCGATGGGGCAGCACTGCAATAACAATCTCAGTCCACTACAAACTAGATAGAACGGTCTCCTTCCAGCACCACATTTATTTCTGCGGTGCTGATCGATTTAGGTGAGGGATGTTTGAATCCTGCAGATCAGTTATTGATGGCCTATCACTTAATAAAAGATGGACAACCCTTTAAATGGTAAACTCTAATAGGAGAATATATCATTATAGGTCAGTTTTTAGACTGGAGTTGCTATGTGCAGTCACACAAAATTCATGAAAATGGTGCACAAACAGCAATATTAAATCCGAGGCAACATGCCACCCTGCAGGGCCAATCGTGTCCAAGGTTTATAGGAATGCCGAGTGGTGATGCGGCCAGCAGTTTTATGTGTGCCACGGTGCTCCGACCTGGATACCGTCGCTCTTCAGGGTTAGGCTCCGTAGCAATAAAGGGGAGTGAGTTGTAGTTGGTGGAGAATAATCCGAGTCCATACTTTATAAAGTTCAACAGCTTTACGTGAACAAACTTGCATCCAGAATATTTGTTCTTTCTCTTTGTTCCAGTTTGTTTGGGGGTAAACCGGCAGGCAAACTTGGATACCATGCTTTCTTCTTCTCTGTTGTGCTAAACTCTGACTTTGATCTGGTTGCTGGACTTTCTGACAGTCCTGGTACCTTTGAATGGGGTGCCTTTGGCTGTTGTACATGAACAGTACATGAACATAACAGTTTCATAGCAATAGTATTAAGGCACAGTGTAAGAGAACCTGGAATAAATACACAGACAACATTATTGGCTAGCCATTAGAGACAGTAACAGGGTTTAGGTATAGTAGTGACCGCTCTGGGGTACTACACTGGCACAAGTACAATGCGCTCCCTCCTATTTCAGTAAAAGCTTTTTGCAACTTTTTAAAAATTTCACAAATGTGTGCCAAAAGTGGTCTGTTCTGCAATCTTGATCGAATGTGCGTTCCAAATCTATAAGTGCGGCTGAAGTGGAGCTGAATTGCTCAAAAACCTGACATTTTTTGTAACCCCCAAAAAGACGCCTTTTTTTGACACCAGAACTCTGGCATGCAGGGCTTGATAAAATTCCTAAGTCTAAATACACATAAAAATTTCTATATAATGCAATGAGAGGTACGAAATTATCTGAGTAGTTGGAAAACCCTTTGCTGTAACTGCATTAGTCAAATATTTCTTTAACTTCCTAAAAATTATTTTCAACTATATGCAAAAAATATATAATGACATACACAGTTGCATAAGTCTTTTAGTGACTTTTAATGTAGAAATATGTATACCTTAAAATAGTTTATTCACTATATTGAACCCAGGTAGATTCAATATTGCAAGGAACAGTAACCAGAGGTTAAAGGGCATCAGTCAGTAGATTTGTACCTATAAAACTGGCTGACCTGTTACATGTGCTCTTGGCAGCTGAAGGCATCTGTGTTGGTCACATGTTCATATGTGCCTGCATTGCTGAGAAAAATGATATATGTAAATGAGCCTCTAGGAGCAACGTGGCGTTGCCATTACATCTAGAAGCTCTGTTCTCTCTGCAACTGCCGCTCCCTCTTCACTTTGATTGCCAAGGCAAGACAGTGAAAACATCATCATGCCTGGCCCTGTCAATCAAAGTGCAGAGCGTGTGGCAGTTTCAGAGAAAGTTGAGCTTCTAGGTGTAATGGCAACGCCCCTGTTGCTCCTAGAGGCTCATTTGCATATATAAAAACATAATTTTTACCAGAAATACAGACACATATGAACATGGGACCAACATAGATGCCTTCAGCTGCCAAGCGCACAAGTAAGCCAGTTTCATAGGTATACATTTGCTGACAGTTGCCCTTTATGCAGCAGGGGCATAACATGTAAACATGGGACACCATAGCAGAAATTTAAATGCACCCCCTCCATCAGGACATGAAAGGTAGAACTTGTTGTTTCCTCATTCTTTGGCCTCACAGTGATCTTCATCAACATTGGCATTAGAAATTCAACCCCATTGCAAATTAGATTTAGCCAAATTAAGGGTAGGTTCACACTTCCAGCTGAGAACAGCCTGCCAGAGTTCACCATATTTGGCCTAGCTGTTCACCACTGGACCCCATTAACTATAATGGGATCCAGCAGGATCTGGCCTCTTTCTGGCATACGTGCCGGTTTCCGGTCACACAAAAAAACAATTGCATGTGAGATTCCTGTGGCGACAAGTGAGCAAAAATCCTAAAGCGACTGCAAAAGACCTGCAGCAAGGTTTGGTAGCAGCACACACTAAGGTTTCTATTTCCTCAGTAAGGCATATACTAAATGCTGAAGGTCTTCATGCCAGAGACATACACCTCTACTGAGCCAAAAAGCACAAGTCAGCTCCAATATGCTCAAAACCATCTAAATAACCCTTTGAAATTTTATTCTGAGGAACGATGAAAGAAAAGTGGGACTTTATCGACATATGGATTAGTGTTATGTCTGTTGGAGGAAGTATGAAGCACATGCTGAAAAGAACACCCTGCCTTTAGTAAAGCATGGTGGTCACTCATTCATGCTCTGGGGCTGCTTTGCTTCCTCTGGCACAGGAAACCTGCAGCATATTGAAGACAAGATGGATTCAATCAGGGGCGTAGCTAGAAATGACTGGGCCCCACAGCAAATTTTTGTATTGGGCCCCCCCTACCCGCGCGTTTCGCTCCCCCTCTATAATGTGCCAGCCATATAGCCCCCCTATAATGTGTCAGTAGTCAGCCATATAGCCCCCCCAGCCCCCCTATAATGTGCCAGTAGCCAGCCAAATAGCCCCCCTATAATGTGTCAGTAGTCAGCCATATAGCCCCCCCCAGCCCCCCTATAATGTGCCAGTAGCCAGCCATATAACCCCCCTATAATGTGCCAGTAGTCAGCCATATAACCCCCTATAATGTGCCAGTAGTCAGCCATATAAACCCACCCTATAATGTGCCAGTAGCCAGCCATATAGCACCAGATGCCCCCATAGTGTTCCTCTCCCCATAGTGCCCCCTATAATGTGCCAATATCAAGTGCCTCTGTCTTCCCCCATCCCAATATCATAGTGCCATCCTCTCCCCTGCCCCCTAATGTGTGTGCCAATATGAAGTGCCTATCTCTCCCCCCATTTGCCAATATCATAGTGCCAATAGCCCCCTCCTCCCCTGTGGCAGTAAAGTAAAAGTCCAGTATTTAAAAAACAAACAAAAAAAACAACAACACATATACTTACCTCCATGTTAGGCAAGCCTCATTTATCCTGTCTTTCAGAAAAGTTTGTGAGGGGAATCGAACCTGTGACCATTAGGATGAAAGACAAGACACTTAACCACAAGGCTATATCAACTGCATAGCCAAGTAGCTAAAAGAAAAAAATAAGACCTCTAGATGTGAAGAACTTTGATAGTGTATCTATACACATTACAGCTGCCCCAACACACCAAGCTCTGCTACATCCATATACAATGTGCTGGTGCAGCTGTAATGTGTATGGATACACTATCAAAGTTCTCCACATCTAGAGGTCATATTTTTTTATTTTTATTTTTATTTTTTTTTAGCTATTCGCCTATGCAGCTGATATAGTCTTGTGGTTATGTATATTGCCTTTGAACCTAATGGTCGCAGGTACGATCCCCAGGGCAAGCTTTTCTGAAAGAAAGAATAAATAAGTTTTAAATAAATAGACAAGGGCGAGAGGACACTGCGGTTCACTGTGTATAGCGATCGGGAGAGGAGTGAGGACACGTACTGATTACCCAGGGGAGGAGAGGAGTGAGGACAACACGTGCTTGCCGGGCCCCCTGTAAGCCCGGGCCCCGAAGCAGCTGCTTCCCCTGCTTCCCCGGTACTTATGCCCCTGGATTAAATAAAATATCAGAAATTCCTAGTATATATAGTCATGCATTCTTTGAGGAAGCTGAAGCTTGAGTATCATAGGACCTTCCAACATGACAATGATCGCAAGCATACCTCAGAGTCTATCAAAAGAAGTCCTGGTAGATTCTGGAGGGGCTGTCACAGTCACCTGACTTGAACTCCATAGAAAATATTTGATGGGATTTGAAGGTGGTTGCAGCATGCAGAACCAATAATATTAGTAAACTATAGGCCATTTTCCATGAACAATGAGATTCCTCAGGAATGCTCCCTGACGCTGGTGTCTGGCTATGTATCACAACTGCAGCAGGACAAAAGAGCAAAATGGTGATCTACTACTAAGTACTAAAGACGCTTGTCATGAAGGGCTTGAATAATTCTGAAACTGCAGTGGACATTGAAATTGGTATTTTGTGTTAAATTTGAAGTAATCACTTGTTATATTAGATGTGTTGAGCTACTCTTACTCTTAAACCCATGACGGCACCCATGTGACTAGGACCTCCCCTCCGGACAGGAAACCTGAAGAGATAAAATGGTTCACACCTCCACCACACCTCTGTGATTATAATAAACCAGACTCCTGAGGCGTGCCAACCACCAAGCAAGAAAAGTTTAAAAGACAGACAGCAATATAAATAGTGGAACGAGGAGAATCCATCTGGTAATTCCTCTAAATTCCCAAGGAAAAGAAGCTCTATCAACTATAATTCTAAATATATTCACTCTTTTTTTTTTATATTAGGGAGGGAAATCTTTGGACGGCTGTCATGGGTTTCAAGAAAAACAATTACCGATAGGAGCAATTATTGTTTTCCCTTCACCCATGACGGCACCTATAAGAGACTAAACTATAAAACAAAAACAAAAATTAGGGGACTACAGCTTGTAGCACTTTCCTCCCAAAGGTCGCATCTTAGTCAAGATGCAGCCTATAATGTGTAAAAAATGTATGGGGAGAGCTCCAAGTAGCGGCTCTACATATATAGGTCAGAGAAGCATCTGTCCTCTCTGCCCAAGAGGTCGCATTGGCCCTGGTAGAATGAGCCCTAAACCCCATTGGAGGGGGCAAACTAAGTGAAAAATAGGCAAGAGAAATAGCATAATTTACCCATCGGGCAATAACACTAGTGGAAACTTTGCCGCCCCTACACTTTCCCTGAACTGGATTAGGAGATTTTCATCTATTCTCCAAGGAGAAGTGGAATCTAAGTTAAAAAGTAGACCCCTCCTAACATCTTGGCAACAAAATTTTTCTTCTGACGGATTAGCTGGATTTGGGCAAAAAGAGGGAAGAACCACATCCTGACTTCTGTGAAAATCTGAGACCACTTCGGCTGGAAAGATGGAATTGGTCTGATGATAACTATCCTCCAAAATTGTGGTATAGGGATGGAAAGCAGAAAAAGCTTGAATCTCAGAAACCCGTCTAGCAGAGGTTATTGCTAGAAGGAAGGCCATTTTAAAAGAGAGCCTTTTAATAGAGATCTCACTTAATGGTTCAAACGGCTTCTGAGATAGGGCCGGAAGAACCGTATTCAAATCCCAGGGAGGAGACAATGGTCTTAAGGAAGGGTGTAACCTAGAGGCTGCTGACAAGAATCTTTACATCCATGGATGATTAGCTAAACTATAATCAAAGAAATAACTTAGGGCAGCTACCTGAACTTTTAGTGTGGAAGCTTAAAGATTCCTATCTAGTGTCGGGTTTATAATAATTCAATTAAGAATTATTAATTATGGTCATAGAGATATTATGACCTGGTGAATTGTAGATAACCCAATCGATACAATTCACATCTGAGGCTGACTATTTCGTTCTATTTTCATGTGAGATGACATTAATGCTAAAGATGTAGTTTTGCATTATACAATAATACACAAGTATTATAAAAATATGCAAATTTATTGGTTACAAGGTTCTAAACATAAATAAGTAAATAAACACAATTATATATGCCAATGAATATATACAGCTTTGATATAAAGCATTACAAGCTTAAAATAAGTAAATAAACACAATGATATCATCTATATAAAGCAATATAAGCTTAGCAATACATGTGGGTAGAAGCAACTTGTCACATTATAACAAAGCTATTGTTTGGTTAGGATATCAAAACAAGAAGGTAAATTATATACATTACTTCTGTTTGGAGGAAACCTCATGATATCAGGATGGGCATGTCTAATCCTAGACATCAATATGGAATGCTGAATACATTCTGCCCCCCTCTAACCAACTACACCTCACATGACTTCAGGAATGGGCAAATCCATCCAAGGATTTAACTTAGAAGAGATAACTGTATCCTTCCGTCCTATCCTGTAATATTTTAAAATGTATGACTTGGTAAGACTAATAAGACAAACAACAGAAATGGGAAGAACTTGAAACAAGTCTTTCCAGTGGGAATTTATCACCTAGCTTGGCGAAGAATGCTACTATCAATATATATATATATATATATATATATATATATATATATATATAATAATTTAATACTTTGATAGATTATGAGTCTTGATTCTTCTGCAGGTAGAATGAAGCCTCACAATATCCTAAGACTACATCTCAATATGGAGATGGTCAATTAATTAATGTGTTTATGTATTCGCCAATCTGGGTGATATGATTTCATCCACATTATCCAATTAGTTTTAATAAATCGAAATATCATTCTTTATGTCTCTTACCAAGTCCTAGCAGGAATCACACTTCTGCTCCTAGGAAAGCTGGGTGGTCCATCGCATGTCTCACCATGACTTTCATATTGATAGACCCCTCTCTCTTGGGTGTTCTGGCTATGATCATGATGATGATGACGATGCTGAATCCTGGAATCTTGGAATGCTCTTCTTCTTTGCTTGTGAGTCTTCTTCTTGTTACCCCCTTATCTCATGTCACCTCCTCCTGGATTAAGATCTTCCAATCATACGCTCATATGGTAATGATCCTATGAGATCATATTTACCCATAATGCAACTATGGAGGATGGTGTAATGATATCCATCTGTCTCCAGATGGCACTGTTGTGCAAGCTATTAGTACCATACTATAAAGAGTTAATTTTGGTACTCTTGCATTATATACCTTTGACCTTCGTTGTGGTAAATTAGAGATAAGGATTAGTTTAGACAACTTTGAAACACCTAAAGACAGACCTCTAGGTGTCTCTCTAAATGTTTCTCACACTGATGATCTATGGACCATAATGATATGAATGGGCCTTGTTCTCTTCAGACGGACATGTCTGGAGAATCCAGTGTACTCCCAACAGATAAGCCCACATCTGTGGCAATAACTTTTTAAAATACAATGTTCTCTGTATTCAGTATAAACTTTTACACAGACTGAACTCGGCATGACCTCATGTTGGCCTGTTTCAGCCATACAGCAAAACTTTGTAATTTTGGTTCAGCCTGTCTCTTAAAAGACAATGAGCATCAATTTTGAATATAATATGATCAGGTATCATATACACTCATGAAAACGCCCGACACTAGCCCTGCTTGTAAAAAATGTAGGATGCTTGGAATTTGTGGAGATTTAAAGGGATCTCGGCTCTGACCTAGGAAGGTAGAAAAAATATTCCAAATTTTTATATATTTTTATAGAGGTAACCGCCTTTCTACTTTTTAGCAAGGTGGAAACCACCTTGTCCGACAATCCCCTTCCTGACCAGACCTCCCTTTCAAAATCCATTCTGAAAGATGAAGAACTTCCGGGCAGGGATAAACTAGCCAACCATGATAAAGAAAATCCTCTCTCAAAGGTAGGGTAAACGGAGGCTGTACTGCCAACCTCAGAAGATTCGAATACCAGGACCTCTTGGGCCACTTTGGAGCAATCAGGATAACTAAGGCTCTCTCTCTATTTTTTTCAATACTTGGGGAATAAGGCATATTGGAGGGAAGGCATACCCTAATTATTGGTTCCAGTCCTGAGCTAACCCATCCACTGCTGATGGGCTGTCCAAATGATTGAGGGAGAAAACTTTCTCTACCTTCCTGTTGGCTCTTGAGACGATAAGGTCCAGTGTAGGAAGACCGTACCTCTGGACTATCTTTTAAAACATTTCTTTGTTTAGACACCATTCGCCCTGTTTTATGGAAACTCGACTGAGGAAGTCCGCTATAACATTCTCTTTCCCCTTCAGATGTACTGCTGAAAGGCAAAGCATTCTTCTCTCCACTATACAAAAGATCTCCTGGCATAGATGTAAGAGGGAAGAGACTCTCGTTCCTCCTTGACGGTTTATGTCCTGTTGGATTGTCCGAATAGAACACAATCTTCCTGTTTTTTATTTCCGAAAGCGCCACCATCAGTGCCCTCTCTACTGCTTTTAATTCCTTGAAATTGGAGGAGGCTTTCCTCATATTCAGATCCCACCTCCCTTGCCAGTATCTGTTTTGGGAGTGGGCTCCCCAACCCCAAGGGCTGGCGTCTGTCTGGTCTGGTCTGCAAATGTCCATGGAACTCCTGCAGATAGATGTTCTGGTATCGTCCACCACAACAGGGAGTGTCTTGCCTTTGAGGAGGGGTGGAATTTTTGATCCAAAGAATAAGGGGAGCCGTACCAGGATCTTAGAATGTCTGCTTGAAGATCTCTAGAGTGGATCTGTGCATAAGGTACTGCTGGGATTGCTGATGTCATCTGCCCTAGGACCGCCATCACCTCCCTGAAAGTACAGTGGTAGGAGAGGAAGATAGACCATATTTGCTCCATAATCGCCTCTCTACTTTGAGGTGGAAGAAAATTTTTTGTAAACAAGAGTCCAACTGAATTCCCCAAAAAAACGCAAATTTGAGAAGGAATCAGATTTGATTTTTTTTTATTGATT
Organism: Bufotes viridis; assembly: GCA_033119425.1. NCBI lineage: Eukaryota > Metazoa > Chordata > Amphibia > Anura > Bufonidae > Bufotes > Bufotes viridis. The sequence continues at coordinate 41,810,514 of CM065595.1, read as the reverse complement.
ATCCATCCTATGTTTTCTAAAGTGGAGCAGAGAAATTTCATATCTTTTTCTAATCCTTCGTTTGACTGAGAGACTATCAAAAAATTGTCCAGATAGGGCACCAGAGTAATTCCTGACTGTCTTACAAAGGCCGTTAATTCTGCTACCACTTTGGTGAAGACTCTTGGAGCTTGTGCTACACCAAAGGGAAGGGCCCTGTACTGGAGTTGCAGCAATCTCCCCCAAACCTAAACTGCTGTTCTCTAAAACTTTTTGGAACAGAAATGGATTGGGACGTGGTAATACGTGTCCTCCAGATCCAGGCTTGCCATCCAGCAATCTTGGAACAGGAGGCTCACAGTTGTTTTTGTAGAAACTTTTTGTAGACCAGGGATTTGTTCAGTTTCTTCAGATTTAAAATAACCCTGAATGTTCCATTTGGTTTCTTCACCAAAAATAAAGGGGAATAAAACCCCCTGCCCTGCTCTGTCTTGGGAACAGGACAAACTACTCTATTGTCTAAAAGGGAAAAAACTTCCGATTCCAAAGCTTTCCTTTTTTTCCCCGATTTTTGGGACAAACTGAGTGGAAAAAAATTTGGGACGAGAAAGGAACTCCAGCCGGAATCCATGTCTATTACACTTAGGATCTACTTGTTCTGAGAAATGGACCCCCAGGCTGGAAAGAACTGAGACAGTCTTCCTCCCACCTGACTTCTGGCATCATTGGGATTTGTCTTTTGATCTGTTTTCCCGGGTTTTAAACAAAAAAAAAAAAAAAACAGATCTCTCTCTCACTTCTATTATTTTGCCTACCCTTTGTCTTTTAAAACTAACCTGGGGTTTACAAAAAAATGACGTTTTCTGGGGAACCGGAAACCCCTTCTTTTAGTCAGAGGCTCTCTGTAAGATCTCATCCAGAGAGGAACCAAACAATCTAGAGCCTGCACATGGGAGAAAGCAAAGTCTAGACTTGGACCCTGCATCCCCTTTCCATGATCTAAGCCAAATAGCACGCCTTGCTGCATTTGACATAGCAGCTGCTCTGGCAGAAGGAAAGTGTCTGCAAGGAAGTCTGCTGCCTTGAGAAAAGTTGGGAGGGAGGATAGTAAGTCCTCTCTAGGGGTTTTGTCTCTGATATGGAATTTTAGTTGATCTAACCATAGCCTTAATGACCTAGAGACCCAAAAAGTGGCAATGTCCAGCCTGAGACTTGTAGAAGCACATTCCCAAGTACGCTTGAGATAAATGTCTGTTTTTTTTATCTAAAGGGTCTCCTAAACAACCAAAATCATAAAACAGAAGAGCCTATTTTTTGGCTATTTTGGCTACAGGTGCATCAACAGCAGGAGCTCTGTCCCATAGGCCCCCCACAAACTCTTCAAATGGATATTTTCTTTTAACAGAATTCGGTACAAAAAAAAATTCTGTAAGGGTTTTACATTCTTTTCTAATCAGTGCTTCTGTGTTTTTATGAATGGAAAGAACTCTATGGCGTTTAGAGACAAGGCCCTCAAAAACCTGGTCATCAATAGTCTTAGGCTGTTTTACGTCCTTCAACTGCATCATGGTTTTTATGGCTTTTAACAAAGGCTCAGTATATTCAGGTGGAAATAACTCTTTCCCCGCTGAATCCTCTTCTGACCTGATTCTATGTCATTGTCTTCACCAGAAAGATCAGAATCAGAGTCCATGCTATAGGTATGCCTTTCTGGTGATTTTGGACGGCCCCGACTAAAGGACCTAATGGAGGACTTACCTTCAAATCATACTAAGGCCTTAATGGTTTTAGATAAGCTATGGGATTCCTCCATGACTAACTTATCTATACAAGCTTGTAGTAATAGTTTAGCATATTGAGCTGACAACGCTACTCTACATCCTCCACATCCCTTATTAGTTTTGCCAGAAGATTTCTTAGGTCTTTTTGCTCCCTAAAAAAAAAAAAAGCACCCGCAATTATTAGTAGAGGATCAATCTCACCAAAAGCGAAGAGTCAAGCTTCCCCACTCCTCAGATCCAATACCGGGCTTGTGGGCCTCGAGGGTTCCAAAGGATCGGCACGTCCGGCATCACCTGTTCTGACATGTTTAGTAGAGACTCCAGATCCTGCACAGCACTGTGTGCGCACCACGGCTGGCTGTCGCCTCCTGCTTTTGACTTTTTACGCACCTCGGCTCCTTTTAACATTATTTCCAACAGAAACGCCTAATCTACGAGGCTGGCAAGCCCCTCCCCTTCCGGTCAGCGCCGCCAGAAGAAGCCGCCCCGCATGTGCAGAGTGCATCTGGAGCACTCTCCGCCATCTTGGAAGTGGGCCGTCGGCCACCGCACTACCATGGACCGGGAGCCGGCTTTGGGAGGAGGCAGGAGCAGGGCAGGCTTAGGTGACTGCTCCGACCGGAGACTTACGCCACTAGGGATAGGTCTCGTTATGGTGTTGTAGACCTGGACCTTCCCCAGCCCTCCGAGTTGAGAACCTAAAAAGAAAGAGGGAACTCCTCAGGTACCTTCTATCCGGAGGACAGGAAAACTGAACTAAGGTGTGGTGGGGGTGTGACCCATTTTATCTCTTCAGGTTTCCTGTCCCGGATGGGAGGTCCTAGTCGCATGGGAGAAATAAAGCACACGAATAACTACCTCCCTGAGTCCAGCGCACCTTCCGGGTCCCGTGGGATGCCACGTAGAGGCCCGCAGCACCACGTGGTACGCCGCAGCTCCAAACAAGGAGGCAGAAGATTGGTAAGATAGTGTGCTCTTTTTATCTCTCAATTGAGGATAAGAAATGAACTTTTAGTAACTTCTTTACCAGTGTGGTATATCGGGCTGGAATTATTGGACAATTAGTCCGGCATTTCTTGAGATCTGCATTTCCACCTGCATATGCCCAAGGTAACCAATAATCATTACAGTGGAGCGCATGAGTTCTACACAATAAGGTGTATGCAAATGAAGGACACAACTGGTTTGGCGTCCATGTGTCATTAAGAGGTCCGCGCAAGATTTTGTATAAAGACTCTTTTATAGGATATATAAAGACTCTTTTTATATGATACACACGGTTGAGTATGCCTACGTCTGAGGCTTGCATGGTTTCTGCAATTGACTTTTGAGGGAATCTTACTGCCATCACAGTGGATTCTTAATGTTTATACATATGTGCTCTAGTGGACCACATCATTGTGTTATATGAGTGTCTTATTACGAATAAATGTTTTAGTTGCATTTTACTACTTGTTCCCTTCTGTTGAAAGTGCCCCTTTTATTTCTTCTTGCATTTATTAATTCTCCTAGGCCATAGGGTGGGCCATTGGAGGTGTGCACCTCTTTTGAAATAACCGATAGGAGGGTGTAGCCGCCGTAATCTCTGCTACTTTTATACCTAGTCGCATGGGTGCCGTCATGGGTGAGGGCAAATACTATGTACTGCTTTTTAAATGTCATATCTATTTATTTATTTTATTAAAAAAATATCCTGAAGGCAGCCATATTGGAGATCCACATTTCCACAATATGCTGTCTGTATAGACAGTTCAACATGGTGCAGGTGCTTTATGGCAGCTTAAAAGAGAAAAAGTCAATTGATAGAGTAATGTAATAAATTATTACAGTCTTCAGGGAGAGATGCAGTGTAGCCCATCCCCAGAAAGTCACAGGGGAGTTCCATGTGGCATTTGTGTATGTAGTTTCATTATCCTGTCTTATCTAAGCTTCAGACTGTATCTGTGCTGCTCAGTGTCTGTGTAGATAGAACCTTTATGGCTCTAAACGTCCGCCCAATGTACATATAATCAGTAATGATAGGGCACAAAGCATCAGTTTAACCACTTCGAGGGACACATGCCCCATTCTTCACATACTGTGTCGTGCTGAAATAAGGAGGAGGAATTTCTAGCCTTTTACTTAAAGAGCTGTCATCACTTTTAGGAATGAAAATGGCTTACCTTCCATGATTCTCACTTACATCACTGTGCTTTTTTTTTCAACTCTGAACCCACATTCTTTACTTCTATACCTTTCCACACTCCTATACCTTTTCACACTTTATATGGTAATACAGAGTCAGGGTCCATTGGGGCAGATAATAACTCCATGAGTAGAGCCCACAACATAACTCTGATGCTGTCCAACTCTGGTATTGTGTTTGTCTCCTTTTGTTTGTTTTCCGTCTCCACACTTAAATGGCGTAGGGACTGACGACCCGGTCTAGCTATTTCGAGATTGTACTGCAAATAGGTAGGGAAAACAAGCTGGGTTCAAGCCTTAGGGCTCACTGTCCCTACCTACAGTCATTATAGAAACACACAGTACAGAGATCTCTCCCATCATCTATTTATCCCCAGGACTGTGACTCTGATGAGGGGACATCCTCTGCGTCTGGAGGAAAGAAGGTGTGCACACAAACATAGAAGAGGATTCTGGTAAGAGCAGTGAGACTATGGCACTTTCTGCCTGAGGAGGTGGTGATGGTGAGTACAATAAAGGAATTCAAGAGGGGCCTCGATGTATTTCTGGAGTATAATAATATTACAGGTTATAGCTACTAGAGAGGGGTCGTTGATCCAGGGAGTTATTCTGATTGCCTGATTGGAGTCGGGAAGGAATTTTTTATTCCCGTTAAGTGGGGAAAATTGGCTTCTACCTCACAGTTTTTTTTTGTCTTCCTCTGGATTAACTAGCAGGATGACAGGCCGAAATAATGGACAGATGTCTTTTTTGGCCTTATGTACCATGTTACAGGCCCCAAAAAGGATAGGGCTAGGATATTAGAACTTCTCTGTATAGGCAAGATCAAAGTAATTAAGCTGGGTTTGCGGAGCATGTTGGGTCATGAAACACCTCTACAAACTACAAGTATTTATGTAGTAGTCTTTCCAAGGTCATGCAGTCTGGAAAAAATGTACTTACAACTAGGTCTATGGAAAACTGTATATGTGGTACCACATATAAAAGCTGTGGACTATGCAAAAGGTTTTCAATCCTATGTTTTTTTTCTCACTGACAGAAAGGTCAACACATGAAACAAAATATGTAGGTAGCCCTGAAACGCATGCAAGTTTGTTTAAAAAATTGCCATTCACTACACTAGCACATATGAGCACTACTGTAAACTAGAACAGCTGCTAAAGCATAATCCATGTGAACATAGAGTAATAAATTGTGCAATCGCCAGTGACTCTTTCCATTGTTCATTAAGTCATTTGATTAGCTGGTTGAACTTTGACTCGCCTCTCCTTTGCTTTATGGTATGGTATGATATATTTGACTCTTCAGATCATTCAGAAGCCAGCTTGGATAGAGGATCGGGAATAAGTCAGGTGTGAATCTTTTTTTTTTTTCATGATTTATTCACTTATGTCACCAAATGTTTCAGTGTGCATGTATATATATGTAATAGAACAAACAAGTGAGTTACTTAACAATTACTATAAATCATTGACTGATGTAATAAGAGGAAGACAGTGGGAGCTTAGGGAGCTAAATGCTTGGCTTAAGTCTGGGTGTAGGGCAAAGGGATTTTTGTGCTTAGAGCACCGGGTCGACTTCTCATTGGGGTACAAACTGTAATCCAGGGATGTATTGTACATGTATTGAAGTGGGCCTGCTGTCCTGGGAGAGAGAATTCTAGCGGGGGGTTGAGGTGGTGGAGGCGGAATATTTAAATTAGGTATGGGGGGGGGGAAGTAGACTGGTCAGAGAGGGGTCAGAATATATTGGTGGCTGGAGAAATGGAAGATGGGGTTTATTAGGGTTAATAGGGAAATCCACATCCAATAATTTTGCCCACAAAATCTCAAGAATTTAATTTAAGAGTAACTTAAAATGCATGTTCACAATTGCCTAGCAAGAAAAATGGGAGATTTGGACTATTCACATGTCTGTGCTGTTGAATTTCAAGGATTTATACTTTTTATGAAAGAAAGGGCCAATAGAAAAGATAGTGGAGTATGTCTGTATGTTTGGAGTTTTATGAATGCCAGCATGAAAGAAGAAATTGTGGGTGAGGATGGTGAGGCTGTTGAAACCTTATGGGTAGAATTACAAAGGTAAAAGGTAAATAAACTCTAAAGAAATAATAATTGGTATAATCTCACTGAGGAGATAGAAGTTCAGCTGTATAACCAAATAGAGTGGGCAACACAGAGAGGTACAGTGATTATAATGGGAGCTTTTAACTATTGACAGGGGTTTGTTTGTGCCTAAAATGCAAAGAGGAGGAAATTCATCAACTTGCTACAGGACCACTTTATGGGTCAGGTTTACAGATGAACGAATTTCCTATTATGAAATTCGTTCACACTTCATTTGGCGGTAAAAGGTGAATTACGTTATGGATTCCGTTACCACAGACCATAACGCAATTCTATGACCGAATGCATAACGGAATGCCTTTAGAGGCATTCTGTTATTCATTCCATCTTAATAGAAGTCTATCGGCTGCATAATGGAACCGTCTGGTTTCCGTTATGCAGGAGAGGACTCCGCTGCATAATGGAAACGGGACGGATCTGTTTTGCAGCCCACAGACTTCTATTATGATGAAATGAATAACAGAATTCCTCTAAAGGCATTCCGTTATGCATTCGGTCATAGAATTGCTTTATGGTCTGTGGTAATGGAATCCATAACGCAATTTACCTTTTACCACCAAATGAAGTGTGAACGTATTTCAAAACATGAAATTCGCTCATCTCTAGTCAGGTTGTAGGAGATCCCAGTAGGGGCGATGCTATGTTGGATCTGGTAATTTTTATGCAGAGCTTGTTGGAAATGTCCCCTAAATAATGTGGAGTTGGACACTGAGGATCAGGAAATGGCAGATCTACTAAATTGTTTTTTATATACAAAAGAATTGAAATCAGCTGATGTTGCTGGTGCCAGAGGTGTTAGCACATCCAATAATATACTAAATTGGCTAAATTAGCTTACCCCCAAAGATTCTTAAAGTACTCAGTTCAGTTATTGCTGTTCTTGAATTTTGGAGATTCTCCAGTGACTGGTACAGCGCCAAGCCACTGGCGCAAGGCAAATGTAGTGCCCATATTCAAAAAGAGCTCTATGTCTTCCCCAAGTAATTAGAGACCAAGCAGGATATACTTATGTATTAAACAAGGCATGGACTTGCGGCACAGGGACATAATATTACCACTTCACAAAGCTTTGGTGCGGCCTCATCTGGAATATGCAGTTCAGTTCTGGGCACCAGTCCATACAAAAGTATACCCTGGAGCTGGAAAAAGTACAAAGGGGAGCATCTAAACTGAAGGGGCTTGGGGAATCTTAGTTATGAGGACAGACAGAGAATTTAGTTTTTTTAGTTTTGGAAGAGGTGCCTAAGGGAGGACATGATTAACCAATATAACTATATAAATGGCCTGTATAAAATATATGGTTAAAAGATGTTCCATGTAAAATCCCCTCAAAAGACAAGGGGCACTGCCTTCATCTGGAGTGGAAAAAGTTCAGTCTCCAGAGGTGTCAAAGCTTCTTCACCATAAGAACTGTGACTCTGTGGAATAGACTTCCTCAGGACGTGGTCACAGCAGGAACAGTGGACACTTTTAATAAGGGCTTAGATGATTTCCTAGAACTAGATAACATTAATGGTTATATAAATGTGTAGAAGTCTGGTTCTTACTCCCCTTTCTTAAAATTTACATCCCCACACATCCCTTGGTTGAACTTGATAGACTTATGTCTTTTTTAACCATGCTATGTAACGGTGTAAGACTGTAGGCTTGCAGTCTACAATACTGAATACTGTATTTAGTGTAACTATTCAAACCTACAGTGAAGCAAAAGCTACAATATACAGGGCATCTTATTTTAAGTTGATTATTAATATATACAGGTATTTTATGTCTAAAATTGTGACCAGCAATGGTGCACTTGTCATGAACACTAACATGTTTGGCAGAATTGGCATGGCAATAATAATAATAATGTAGTTTTGCATGTTTTTTTGCATCTTTGATACATGTCATTTACACGAGGATCTTATCTTACATGATTATTTTCAGTATTTTATGCTAGATAGCACAATACAAAGTGAGTTTATATTACTGTCTCACTGTTTGATAAAAATATTTGAATATAAAAAACCTCCTTATCAGCTAGCTGCAGAGTTGATTCCAATATACAATGCTGTTTCATACTGTTGAACTAATACTCACTAGAAATACTTCCGTATATATCAAATAATCAGTTAATGCAGTAGAAGTTAAACAGTACTTAACTAGTTAGGCCTCTTTTAATCGAGCATGTCCAGTGCGTAAGTCGCAGAATTATGTCAGTATAAGGGTGGGTTCACATCATGTTGTGGGCGTTCCGTCAGAGGTGTACGCCAGGAAGATTCCTGACGTATACATATAATGAAAGGCTGTAACGTATCCCACAGTATATGCATAAAGTGGGATATGTTCAGTGCAGGGAACACAGAGCAGAGAGAAGTCACATGATGATTCTTGTCATGGCCCCTCCCCCCGCACTGTGTGTCGACCTGCTTTCTTAAAGGGGTTGTCCCACGAAAAATATTCTACAGTTTTCAAACCACCACCTGGACCTGAATACATTTGAAATTGCATGTAATTAAAAATTTTGTATGGCTTGAGTTATTTCATAAAATGTATCTGTATGGCGCCACCTGCTGTTTGTTTATTTTCCTCATTTCTTTGTCCGGTTCACTGAGATGGCTGTACATGCCCAGTGTCATCCTTCAACAGCCTACTGAGTTGTCATAGAGACAGCATGGACACGCCCCCTGAGCTGCAGCAAAAAAAGACACGCCCCCTGATCTGCAGCAGAAAATACACTTCCCTTGAGCTGTCAGCTTGATATAAATATAGCAGAGCAATGAATGTGGAGAATCTCTGGATCCATATGAGGTACAGGGCTGGTTCTGGCTTTGTTAGAAAGAGATTGTCATGTTCTATACAATATCTGATTTTAATTTTTTACATTAGTCATGGGATAACCCCTTTAAAGTTAACTCTTTCCCCAGACAGCTCTGAAGCTCTCACAAGCTGATGAACTGCCTTCAGGCTCTCGCCCCTTGTGGCAGCTCTCTCTTGTTCCCCCTCCCCTTGAAAACACAGCCAGACATGATCTGAGGGTCTTAGGTTCAGATCAGCAGAAGTATAGATCAGCCTCCTGCACAGCCCTGCCAGCAGGAAATAGCAGACGACTCCTCTCCTTGTTGGCAGGGCTGTACCGCACTCCTTCTGTTCTCTGCCTTGGGAGATCCTTTTAGAACTGTCCATAAAGGGGCAATGACATCCTAGTATCTCTCTGAGGCATCCGTTTAATGCCTTCCCGGCAATCGCTGTACATGTACGGTAGATGTTGGATCTTTGAAGATGGCACCCACTCCGTACCAGCGTGAACGTCATGGCTGTCGGATGCCTGCTGTTTTATACAGCAGGTACCCACCCATGGCTAGTATCATTTGACCCCTCAGATGCAGTGGTCAAATTCCACCCCATTTGAAATTTTTTCCCGCTTCCCACTACATCAATGCAATATTAAATGGTGGTATTAGAAAGTACAACTTGTCCTGCAACAAACAAGCCCTCATACGGCTATGTGAATTGAAAAATAAAAAAGTTATGGCTCTGGGAAGGCAGGGAGCCAAAAAAAAAACCACGAAAACGTAAAAAGAATTAAGGAAAGAATTAACGGAGGCCATACAGACACTGCAGGATGGAATAGTCTACTACGCTATTCCATGCTTGTTTTTTTGCAGTATACAAAGGGCAAAAGGATACTCTTTTGTCCTCTGTCCGACTAATAAAACAATATGGACACATATTGCGTATACCCCTGAAGGGTTCCTGATGTACACGCTAAACGTAGATGAAAAACGGGATGTGAACCCACCTTAATTCTGTAGAAGTAAGGTTATGCAGAGACACAAAGCATTATAAATCATTATAATGCTGTGCGCTCCTGTTAAGCAAGTAGTGTCCAGAACAGAAATTATGCTCACACACGGATCATGATTTCCGCACAGGACACACTCATCTGAAATAGGCCAGTGTCTTCTCTAGTACACTTCAATTTGGTACAGCAGGGAAATTACCATACATTGATGGTCTATACTTTGTATGTGACTTATGGGGTCCATCTGGCTTATTCATTGTTTATCCAGGCACAGCAGTACATTTGTACATGCAAGTCTGATTCCTACTGGTTCAGCCCCATTTACCAGACAGCACTGAGCCCCTTTGCTGAACTGTACAATGAGAGAATAGGGCAAGGACGGGCCATCAATGCCTTTTAGAGCCTGGGGTGAATATGGAAGTAGAGTTGAGCGAACTTGTGTTTTAAGTTCGGCATCCAAAGTTCGGGTTCGGGTTATCCAAGCATCCCGTTATGGATTCCGCTACCACGTACCATAACGGCATTTGGAACACGGGGTGAAGGATCTGGGGTGACGTCACCGTCATGTGATCAGTGCAGGGAGCGTGGCTCAGTACTGGATTGGATAAGAGGTCGTAGGCTACCACCTTTTATCTAATCCAGTACTGAGCCACGCCCCCTGCACTGATAACATGATGGTGACGTCACCCCAGGTCCTTCGTGTTGTCCAAGGTTCGGGTTCATTGAAGAATCCCCTTATGGATTCCATATGCCGTTATGGTCCGTGGTAGCGGAATCCATAACGGGATGCTTGGATAACCCGAACCCGAACTTTGGATACCGAACTTAAAACACAAGTTTGCTCAACTATATATGGAAGTGCTGCAGGCCAAAACTTAGTCTCACAGACATACTGGTCTTTGAAAAAATCAAGATTTAATTAGAAAATGATTCTCATTATTCTCTGTACTGCCATGTGCTTAAAAAGAACAATGATCTGTTGTCAGAGAATAAAACATACTTGCTTACATCAAGATCTACTGATCTGATGTTTTTCACAACTGAGATTAGTTACAATGTATCCAGTCTAGACAATCCTTAATAAACTAAACTTTCTGGACTAACCGGAAAGCATAGAGATTTGATATGGTAAAAACCTGAAGCACAAAATATATTTGAAAGATTCAGAACATTTCAATTTATAATAATTTAACATTATTAACATCCAGTACAAGAAAAAAAACATATGTTCTTATGTTTTTCTGATTTATTTGGTATATAAGTCTAAGATTATAATCAGTTTAGAACAGGGGTCATCAACCAGCTGTTCTGGAACTACAACTCCCAGCAAGCTCCATTAATCTCTGTAGAAGATTCAAGAACAATCAAGCAAGTATACATGCTGTAGGTTGTTGAGTCTTGGTTAAGAAGAGGTATTTCATTTACAGAAAATGGAATACCCTACTTTATTTTTGGAAGCCATAAAAATATATAGAGAGCAGTTAGTGGGTACATTTAAAGATAGTTTATGGTGTCTCCATGTTCCACCAGACTCAATGTATTTAGCTATGCCAAACCTGCTCCATGTTCTGTCATCCATCATTATTATTGGTCATAAAATTATAAGGCGTTTGTGCCACTGAGTTTACCACCTTATCACATCATTGATTATCTTGGTGCTCTGCTATCCTCTGACTAAATAGATTGGACTAAAGATGAGTGAATCAATTCAGATTTCATCCTAAATTCTTAAAATACAATTAGATTGTGACAAACTCAAATTTCTTGAGATTCATGTTGGGGCAAATCAAAGAAAATCAGTTTTTCCTCTAAATGGAAATAAAAACTGAGTGTCTTACACAACCAGGTGTAATGTAGCTATCCAAAGTCAACGTTCAGCCTTTCAACTACACATAGGTGGTTACCATTCAGCAGAGAAAATTGGCCTAGATAGCTAAGAGGCCTTTGTCGGGGGTCTGGGGAGTCCTCTCTATCATACAGAGTCACTAAGTAGGCATGAGAAGTATTGTAGGCCAGGCAATACTGCTCAGGGTTTCTGGCAAAACGTATATGCAAATTAGCACATCTTACTTCTGCTGGCATTAGAAAGGCTTATCTTTCTTTTCCTTTTGGAAGGAAAGCTAATTTGAATATATTTCCCAGGAACGCCAAAGATACGCAAATTAGCTTTCCTACCAAAAGGAAAAGAAAGCTAAGCCTCTCTGATGCCAGCAGAAGTAAGAAATGTTATATTACAGATATTTTTCCCAGGAACTTAGAGCAGCATTGATTGGTCGACCATACTCCTCACACATATTAGGAACTCGCCATAATGAAAGTACACCCTAGACTCTGACAAAGGCCTCTCAGCCAGCTAAGCCCCTTTTCTCTACTCTGATAAAGACTAATGACCCGGAAAGAGCTGCAAGCAGATAAGATGCTGTCTTATCTATTATGTAAGTTATGCTTTAAGGTTTGTTTAAAGGCTGTGTTGACTGTGGATAGCTGCTCTATATCTGTTTGTGTGAGATACTCATTTTCTTTCGATTTTGGAAGGAAAACTGATTTTTTTACATCTCTTTTCCTTAGAAGTGTAAGTCATTTTTATTGATACCATTTTGGGGTGTGTATGACTTTTGATCAATATTTATTTAATTGTAATGTCAAATTAAATATATATACATGTATGAGTATTGGGACATTGGATCGACCATACAGCCGCTGGCACTCCGTTGCCGTTTTCTGTGGTGCTGCAAAATTGTTTTATATATATATATATATATATATATATATTATTATTATTATTTTTTCCTGGACACTTATTTAAGTCCCCCTAGGGAATTTTAAACCCTTCAGGACATCTAACTTACATGTATGGCAGATGTCCGCACTTTACAAATGGTGTACACTCTTCACAGCAGACACCTGTGCGATAACGTCAATCACATTGCATCCAGAAAATTGAGACGGAACCTCGTATTTGACAAAAAATATTGTAGGGCTTAATCAAATCAGACTCAGATTCCCACTCTTGTACTTACATACAGTAAGAAATTTCTGCAGATTTGTCCAGAGAATTTATGTTACATTAATCTCTAGTCTTCATCCGTCTTCTGGATCTTTAGTCTTCATCCTTCGCTGCTCAGTCTCAGACTTTAGTAACTTATCCTTCCCACTCTCTGACCACAATCTACTTTCATTTACCATTAAGACCTCTCACTTTTCTCAGGACAATCCTACTTTTCACACTTACAGAAACCTACACACCATTAACTGCCAGCAACTTATTAACACCCTACAACTAGCTCTTACCCCAATCTCTTCCCTCTCCTGTTTAGACTTGGCTACCAATCATTACAACCAGACCCTCAAGACCATCCTAGATGAAGTTGCTCCAATTTAATCCGACCTTCCTGACACAGAACACGGCAACCCTTGCACACAACTGAAACACGTTTTCTCCAGCACTGCTCCAGATGTGCAGAACGCTTATGGAGAAAATCGCGAATATCAGCAGACTTCCTACATTATAAATTTATGCTCAAAACATACAATTCGGCTCTCAACATTGCCAAACAAAAGTACTTCACCTCTCTCATCTCCTCACTCTCAAATAACCCAAAACGACTCTTCGACACTTTTCACTCTCTTCTAAGCCCTAAAGTTCCAGAACCTGTCACTGACCTCTGCGCTGATGGCTTAGCCACTTACTTCAGAGACAAGATTGGCAGCATCCGGCAGGAAATAATCTCTCAGGCCAAATAATTGTAATCCTCCTCCCTCCAATTCCTCCACATGCTTTCTCTCCTCTTTCGACCCTGTAACGGAGGAAGAAGTCTCCAGGCTTCTCTCTTCCTCTCGACCCATGACCTGTAGCAGTGATCCTATTCCATCACACCTCCTCCAGTCCCTCTCCCCGGCTGTCATCACTCACCTAACTACAATCTTTAACCTCTCTCTCTCTTCTGGTATCTTTCCCTCCTCCTTCAAACACTCTATTATAACCCCACTACTAAAGAAACCATCTCTTGACCCGACCTGTGCTGCTAACTACTGACCTGTTTCTAACCTCCCCTTCATCTCTAAACTTCTTGAACGTCTTGTCTATTCTCGCTCAACAAGCTATCTCTCTGCAAACTCTCTTCTTGACACCTTACAATCTGCCTTTCACCCTCTTCACTCTACATAAACTGCCCTCACTAAAGTGTCCAACGATCTCCTAACAGCAAAAAGAAATGGTGACTATTCTCTACTTTTGCTGGATCTCTCTGCAGCGTTTGATACCGTAGACCAGGCATCCTCAAACTGTGGCCCTCCAGCTGTTGTAAAACTACAACTCCCACAATGCCCTGCTGTAGGCTGATACCTGTAGGCTGTTCAGGCATGCTGGGAGTTGTAGTTTTGCAACAGCTGGAGGGCCGCAGTTTGAGGATGCCTGCCGTAGACCATAAACTCCTCCTCACCATGCTCCACTCAATTGGCCTTAAGGACACTGCTCTCTCTTGGTTCTCTTCCTATCTCACTGGCCGCTCTATTAGTGTATCATTCTCAGGCTCTTCTTCTCCTCTTCCTCTTGATGTTGGCGTTCCTCAGGGCTCAGTACTAGGTCCTCTACTCTTCTCCCTCTATACAGCCCCCATCGGACAGACTATCAGTACATTTGGCTTTCGATACCACCTCTATGCTGACGACACCCAACTATACACTTCATTCCCTGACATTACCCCTGCGTTACTCCAAAACACCAGTAACTGTCTGGCAGCTGTCTCTAACATCATGTCCTCTCTGTATCTAAAACGGAACCGCTCAAAAACTGAACTTCTTTTCTTTCCCCCATCTACTAACCCACCTAAACTTGATATTTCAAGCATTATCATAACTCCTGTGCAACATGCCCGCTGTCTTGTGGTCACATTTGACTCTGATCTTTCCTCTGTTCCCCATATTCAATCACTTACACGCTCTTGTCATCTGCACCTCAAGAATATCGCCAGAATCCGCCCTTTTCTAACGGTGGAAACGGCAAAACCTCTTGTTGTTGCCATGATTCATTCTCATCTTGACTACTGCAACGCATTACAATCTGTCTTCCTCTCACTAAACTGTCCCCCCTTCAGTCTGTTCTAAATGCTGCAGCCAGGCTTATCTATCCATTCAAACGCTACACTGATACTACTAGTTTGTACCAGTCACTTTACTGGATGCCCATCCACCACAGAATACAGGTCAAACTTCTCACCCTCACCCACAAAGCTCTCCACAGTGCTGCCTCTCCATATATCTCCTCCCTCATCTCCATCTACCATCCTACTCGTGCTCTCCATTCTGTAAGATTAATAACCTCCATAAATCGGACCGGTCACTCCCGTCTTCAAGACTTTTCTCGAGCTGCACCTACGCTCTGGAATACTCTGCCCCGGAATATTAGGTCAATTCACAACTTCTCCACCTTCAAACGTGCCTTAAAAACACATCTTTTCAGGCAGGCTTATCAAGCCTCCTAAAATG
Source organism: Bufotes viridis (assembly GCA_033119425.1). Classification (NCBI taxonomy): domain Eukaryota; kingdom Metazoa; phylum Chordata; class Amphibia; order Anura; family Bufonidae; genus Bufotes; species Bufotes viridis. The sequence continues at coordinate 41,795,170 of CM065595.1, read as the reverse complement.
ACTTATCCAGGACTAAACCTCTCCCCCACCAACTCCTCTGGCCTAAACACGATCCTCTGGTAGTCCTAAACCCGAAGCAGATCAGCCGGCCCCACTACTGTCAGTTCAATAATGGCTCGAATCCTACTTATCAACTACCTTATGTGTCACCCCCCATTCCTCATAGATTGTAAGCTCTTGCAAGCAGGGCCCTGACTCCCATTGTTTCAGTTGTATATTAGCCAGTTACTTTTGTTTTGTAGATGAACCCTCTGAATTTGTAAAGCGCTGCAGAATATAGTGCCGCTATATAAATAAATATTATTATTATTTATTATAGCAATGTATGTGTGTTAATATTATGGATCTGGTTTTTATTATACAAAGAGTTAATGCATCTACTTGTGGTGGATTGCTACTTCCTCCCTCTCAGTAGTAATTGGAATCTGGTGTTAAATGGGGTTACATATCTGTAGCTAAAATTATTGTGTATCGCTATGCATGTAGCGTTTGAAACGGTGGTGAAATGGTGTAATTTGTGTCACTATGTTTTTTAATATTATTGGATGGAAATATAAAGGTTTGTTTGTTTCAAAATTTGCTGTATCTCCTTTCAAACGCAACTCTCAAAGGCTGCAAGGGTTAAAGTCCCATAAGGGGACTTAAAATATGTGTAAAGAAAAAGTAAAAATCCCTCTTACCCCATAATAAAAATAAGCAAATCCAAAATTAAGATTAGTTGCACTGATCAAAAAGTCATGCATACTCCAAAATGGTATCATTAAAAACTACAGATTGCCCTACACAGCTCCATAGACATAAAATTTTTGGGGGGTCACAATACTTCTTTTAAAAAAAAATTTGAAATATTTGTATAATTCTTTTGTACAAATGTGATATTTCTTTAATTTTACTTACCTGGAAAATGAAGGGAACAGGTCAGTTTTACCGCATAGTGACAGTTGTAAAGACGATTTTTTTTTATTTTTTTTTAAGTCCACCACATTAAATGGTGCCATTAGAAAGTACAACTTGTCCCACAAAAAACAAGCCCTCAAATGCTATGTGAACAGAAAAATTATGGCTCCTGGAAGGCGGAAAGTAAAGCACGAACACATAAAAATGGAAAACTGCCCTGTCCTCAGGGGGTTGGCATCCGATTATAGACCGCAGTAATTTAACATTGAGGCCTAAGGCAGGGCTCCATAGGAATATAGCTATAGCAGGCCTCGTATCAAAGAACAAAGGTAACATGCTAGTTGCCTGTACCTCCATACAGTGAATCCCCATAAAACAAAAATAAAAAAAACTATTGTGAAATTGTGTTTTGTTTTGTTTTTTCATTTTAGCACTTTTCATGTTGTTTAATATTATAGAAGGCAGAAGCTGATAAACCTTTTACTGATAAAAACAACTGCCATAAAAGTCATACGACATGCCAATAAGTCACATGAAGTCCTCTATCTCTTTGCTTATCTGGAATGTTTTGCCCTACCTAATGTGGTATGAGAAGATTATTAACATGCTCCTGAGTAGTGTTACCTGTCACTAAGAATAGAGGTTCTCCAGCACCAGCCTCTGACATAGTGCCACCTACAGATCAGATAGGAAGTTACAGATGATTAGTCTACCATTAAAGGAGAACAAAAAGCAGATCTATTCTAGACCTTTAATTTGGGGTATTCAGTCTATTTGTGGTAATGTATCGTGGAAATGGCTTGCCTAATGTGCTGTAGTTCTAAAGAAAGGGAACAGGGAGATCCATTGCTGGAAAGTACATGCAGTAAGGTAGAAGCAGAGAAGGGTATGTCAATAACGTGAAATGTATTTTGTTTGCCTATTTGGAGTTTAGTCTCTTAGGAATTGCAGTGGATTTGGAGTACATATTCCATATAAAAAAAATCCTTGACAACATCCACATACAGTGGAAAAAGTCAGGAAAACAGAACATACTGTAGATTGCAAAAGGTAAAATCTGCAGTGGATTTGCAACGAAATTTGTAGCGGGAAAAGTCTTCTACAAGTGGACATAGCCTTAAAGGGTTACGCCGCAGCCTTCTTGCAGCTTTCCCAGGACATCCATCATTCACATGGCCTAGACATAGCTCAGCCTCATTGAAGTAAAAGAGGCTGAGCTGCGATGCCAAGAACAGCCGCTATACTACGTACGGCGCTGTCCTTGGTGAGCCAAGAGAAGGCTGTGGCCCTACTGCAAGCACAGATGCCTTCTCTGGACCCCTGTTGATCAGGTCATCAGGTCAATAGGTCATCACTTTAAAAAAAATCCTGAAAAACCCCTTTAAGGTACATTAAAACTGCAAAAAACATCCCAAAAGTGTCACTTTTTATAGTGTCCCATGTAAATATAGTTGGTGTGCAATTTGGGTCCTTTACGACACTATAAACGTCCTATGGGTGGTTGTCTATCTCTGAATGGACGTTCTAAAATGTCAATGCAGAGATGTCAGCTGCACGCTAATCGTGCAGCTGCCAAGAGGGTTGCCTGCTGTCAGTGACAGCAGGGCAACCGAGAGAGAAGGCAGGGCAGTTTCCAGATGTCCCTGCCTTCTAGATCGCTGCATACACAGCGATCACCGATCGCTGTGTGTGCAGAACAGGAAGCGCGATGCGCTTCCTGTCTTGGCCCGATGGTCACGTGACCACCGGGGCTGGGAGAGTGCAGGAGCTTTCGGGTCTTTCACGGCAGATTACAACGCTATGCAGCCTCTCTGGGGGCTTTATTTCCCCTGTAACTGGGGCTACTATGTCAGCCCCAGTTACAGGAGAAATCAATAGTTAAAAAAAAAATATAAAGTTAAATGTCCCCCAGAGGTCTTGTATGACCTTATAGGGGACTCAAGGTGTAAAATAAAAAAATAAAAAATTGAGTGTTAAAAAAAAAAAGGTTTTACATTTAAAAAAAAATAATCCCAAATTAAGTAAATAAAAAATAATTGTTAAAAATAGAAAAAATAAAAATAAAATAGACATATTTGGTATTGCCCTGTCCGTGACGGCCGACTCTCTAAATATATCACATGATTGACCCCATCCGATAAACACCATTAAAAAAAAAAACTGTAAAGAAAAAAACATTTTTGTCATCTTATATGACAAAAAGTGCAACAAGTAGTGAATAAAAATGCGTATGTCCCACAAAATGAAACCAATAAAACAGTCACCTCATCCCGTAAAAAATGAGCCCCTACATAAGAATATCACCCAAAAAATAAAAAAACTATAGCTCTCAGAACATGGTGACATTAAAAAATCATTTTTTGTTTAAAAAATGCTATTATTGTGTTAAAGTGAAATAAATATTAAAAAGTAGACATATTAAGTATCGCCGCATTTGTAACAACCAGCTCTATAAAAATATCACATGACCTAACCCCTCAGGTGAACACCGTAAAAAAATAAAAATAAAAACAGTGCCAAAAAAGCCATTTTTTGTCATCTAACATCACATAAAGTGCAACACCAAGCAATCAAAATGGCACCCAAAATAGTACCAATCAAACCGTCACCTCATCCCACAAAAAATTAGACCCTAACTAAGACACTTGGTCTAAAAATAAAAAAGCTATGGCTCTCTGACTATGGAGAAACTAAAACATCATTTTTTTTGTTTCAAAAATGATATTATTGTGTAAAACTTAAATAAATAAGAAAAAGTATACATATTAGGTATTGCCGCATCAGTAACAACCTGCTCTATAAAAATATCACATGACCCTACCCCTCAGGTGAATGCTGTAAAAATAAATAAATAAAAACTGTGCTAAAACAACAAATTTTTTGGTCACCTTGCCCCACAAAATGTAATAATCAATGATCAAAAAATCATATGCACCCAAAAATTGTACCAATAAAAACATCAACTCTTCCTGCAAAAAATGAGCCCCTGCACAAGACGATTCGCCAAAAAATAAGAAAAATATGGCGATCAGAAAATGCCGACACAAAAACATAATTTTTTTTTCAAAAATGCTTTATTATATAAAACTGAAACAAGAAAAAAAAGAAAGTAGAGATATTTGATATCATTGCGTCAGTAACAACCTGATCTATAAAAAATAGTGCATGATCTACCATGTTAGATGAATGTTTTAAAAAAATAAAAATAAAAACATTGCCAATTGCCATTTTTTTATTACCTTGCCTCACAAAAAACATAATATAGAGCAATCAAAAATAATATGTACCCCAAAATAGTACCAATAAAACTGGCACCTTATCCCCTAGTTTCCAAAATGGGGTAAGTTTTTGGGAGTTTCTACTGTAAGTAGGGTGCAAGGATTTTTGCCGCCCTAGGCAAAAGAAAAGTTTTCCACCCCCCCACCCCCCTATGTGACATCACAATGCCCCACCCATATGATCTGCCATATTAAAGGGGTTCTGCAGTTTATTTAAACTGACGATCTATGCTCTGGATAGATCATCAGCATCTGATCGGCGGGGCTCCAACACCCGGGACCCCCGCCGATCAGCTGTTTGAGAAGGCAGAGGCGCCGGCAGTAGCGCCTCGGCCTTCTCGCTGTTTACCGCATTCGCAGTGACGTCACGACTAGTATCACTGGCCTGGGCGGGGCTAAGCTTCATTCAAGTGAACAGAGCTTAACCCCGCCATGGCCAGTGATACTAGTCATGACGTCACTGCGCCGCTGCCTTCTCAAACAGCTGATCGGCGGGGGTCCTGGGTGTCGGACTCCTGCCGATCAGATGCTGATGATCTATCCAGAGGATAGATCATCAGTTTAAATAAACTGCAGAACCCCTTTAACTAACGCCAGTTCTCCCTCTCCCCCCCTCTTGTCATTCTGTTCCTTCCCATGTCACTTTCTTCCCCCCTCTTGTCATTCTCTTCCCCCCCTCTTGTCATTCTCTGTGACTGGACAAGTTTAATAGTGTCCGGCAAAGGATTTATTATTTTCTGGGGTGAAATTCAGTTGCCAAAATAGCAATACCGTAAATCTGGTGTCCCAGCAGTGGCTGGCCAAGTTTAATAGTGTCCGGCGAAGGATTTATTATTTTCTGGGGTGAAATTCAGTTGCCAAAATAGAAATACCGTAAATCTGGAGTTCCAGCTGTAACTGGACAAGTTTCATAGTGTCTGTCATAGGATGTGATATTTTCTGGGATGAAATTCAATTGCCAAAATAGCAATACCGTAAATCAGTGGTTTCAGCTGTGGCTGGCCAAGTTTAATAGTGTCCAGCAAAGGATAGATTTTGTTCTGGAATGAAATTCAATTGCCAAAATAGCAATACCGTAAATCAGTGGTTCCAGCTGTGGCTGGCCAAGTTTAATACTGTCCGGCAAAGGATAGATTTTAAATTGTTGGGTGAAATATTACCATTTTTGCCAGGTACAAACCCCTGCACTGCATAACTGACAGGGAACTTACAATTGGCGGTTACATTCTTGCATGAAATAAAGCCTTTTTGGGCTGTGAAGCCAAAGGTAGTCGCCAATAACTGTTTTTTTATTTTTAATTTTTTAAAATAAATTAGTGGAAACCCCGAAACATTGAGAAAATATAAAAAATAAAACAAAGTGTAAGTGCACGGTATAACAGTGGTTGGGTGAGGCCGGTATACATGTCTATTCTGCATAAGGTACAAACAAGTCCTGTGGGATTCATGCCTGGTTCTTTTTAATAAACGAAAGCTTGCCCACATTGTCTGCGGACAGGCAGCTGCACTTGTCTATGATAATGCCACCAGCCATGCTAAACACACGCCCAGACAATACAGTAGCTGCAGGGTAGGCCAGCACCTCCAAGGCGTAAAGGGCAACCTCAGGACATGTGCCCAATTTGATGACCCAGAAGTTGAATGGGGCAGACCCAGTGGCGTAGCTAGAAATGATTGGGCATCACAGCAATTATTTGAATGGGGTCCCCCTCCCCCAGTAACTTTTGCGCAAACCCCTTCCTTTCATGCCGCCATGCCTGTGGCTACTAAAGATTGCTCTCTCAGACTAGGCCCAGCAGCTGTTCCATTCGCTTTCTACACTGTCTATACTGCCACGGTATATAATTTCATTGTATAATACTGTTAGTCCTCCTCCTCCTCCTGGACGGGCCCTTTCTAGGTCACGGCCCCAAAGCAGTTGCTTCTCCTACTTCCCCTGTAGCTATTCCCCTAGGCAGACCCATCAGTCAGTATGTGTACTGTTCCGCCATGTTGCTGAAATGCTGCCTCCTGCTAAGATGTTCCAGATCTGCTGGTGGTGCAGGTTGTTGTGGCGTGATGACAAAGCTTTTCCACATTTTGCCCATGCTAACCCTGCCTTCTGAGGTGTTGCTGGTGACCCAGCTGCATTGGCAAATTCTTCCTCCTCCTCCTCTGCCTTCACCTTGTGCTTCCGCTGAGTCCCGGGTGTCAGGTGTGAATGCCATCAGCAGCGTGTCTACTAGTGGGCTCATCTTCCTATTACACTCCAGTGAGGGACTTAAGGATGGCACGTTGTCCTTGTAACGTGAATGCAGCAGGGTGGCCACCCAGTAAGCAGCAAAAGTTAGAATGTGGCAGTAACTGGGCGGTCGTTGCGCAGGGACTGCAGCATGTAGCTCATGTCTGCCAGGCTGCCCAGAGGCAAGGACAAGCTATCCTCTTTGAGGGAGGTATATCGTCTGTGTCCTCTGTATCCACCAGGGTTCCTCCTACTCCTCTTCCTCATCCTCCAGAACTGTGCACTGGCTGGACAATTGTGTTCCAGGCCAGGGCCTATGTTGGTGCAGATACCCACCCTCCGAGCCACTTGTATTTGGTTGGCCTTAAGTTAAGGATAAGGCGTGTATATAGTTTTGTTTCTTTATATGGTTAGTGTGGCGAAACCAACCTCGCCACTGGGCATTGGAGAAGACTGATTGCCCGCCTCCTCCCCTGCGACTATGGCCCCTGGGAGATTGTACCCTTTTAAACCAGCATTTGGGCATATTGTATTTTATTATGCTGCTGCTGGCCCTTTAAGAACCATCTGGGGACATACTGTGGAGTTACTGGGTGGCCACCATTTCATGTATCAGAGACACATGGTGAGAACAATAGATGAAGCACATGGTGAAAACAATGGATGGCAGCCATTTAACTCACCTGTTTAACTCTGCCTGTGATAATTATATTAACCATTGTGTTCAGTAATCATATCACAGGCAGAGGTGAGGATTTTGTCTGGGAGTGTCTGCGTGTATTGTACGGATTGTAGTGCTTGGAATCCTCAAGAAGCGCTAGGAGCATCCTTCAACGGAGGTGCCCAGTCGGGGTGCCCGTCGATCCGTTACAGTTAGTTTAGCTGCCTTATAGTTATTTTAATATGTTTCTAAGTAAATTTGTAAAAAGTTTGTTAATGGTTTGAGTGAAAGGGGGGGGGGGGTGTTGAGTGTGTAGGGTGTGAGGCTGTTTGGGTTTATTTTCCATCCGCTTTCTACACTGTCTATACTGCCACTGTATCTAATTTCATTGTATAATACTGTTGAGGGGGCCCTGACAAAGTCTTTTAGTTCTCCTTCTCCTCCTGGATGGGCCCCTTCTAGGTCAGGGACCCAAAACAGTGTGCTTCCCACGCTTCCCTGTAGCTACGCCCCTGGGCAAACCCATCAGTCAGTACGTGTACTCTTCCACCATGTTGCTGAAATGCTGCCTCCTGCTAAGACGTTCCAGATCTGCTGGTGGTGCAGGTTGTTGTGGCGTGATGACAAAGCTTTCCCACATTTCGCCAATGCTAACCCAGCCTTTTGAGGTGCTGATGGTGACCCAGCTGCCCGTGAGCTGGCTTGGGTGCCACCCTGCTGAGAACACAGTTCCTCCTCATCCTACTTATCCTCCTCCTCCTCCAGAACTGTGCCCTGGCTGGACAATTGTGTTCCAGGCCAGGGACTATGTTGGTGCAGGAACCTACCCTTCGAGCCACTTGGATGTCACTGGCCTTAAGTTAAGGATAAGGCGTGTATATAGTTTTGTTTGTTTATATAGTAAGTTTAGCAACATTATAGTTATTTTAATATGTTTTTAAGAAAATTTTTAAATAGTTTGTTAATGGTTTGAGTGAAAGGGGGGGTGGGGGTGTTGTGTGTGTGTTCGATTAACTGAATTGATTTTCACTGTCTGGTGTTTAGGAATTTCTGCACCCCAAATTCAGCACATGTGGCAGGCAGGGGATGTGTGTCAAACCGGCTAGGCCCAGACCTGCTAGTATATTTCGCCCATTAGCGCACAACACCAGGCCGGGCTGAAGGCTCAGTGGCACCAACCAATGGTCGGTCTGTTGTGAAGAAAGAGTAAGGCAGCTCTCAGCAGCATAGAACACCCTCTGTGCACGGATGCCGCACCTGGATGCGGGAGCACACAATCAAGCAAGATGAAAAATCCAGCTCAGCTCGGGTGAATCTTTTTCTGTAACTTTATTCCAGCGGTAAAAACTTCATACAAGATGTGAAAAACAGTTACGCGTTTCAGACCTCTCTAATATCTGGGTCCTTCCTCATGACAAACATACAAATGAAATGGAAGCTGCCTCTGATATACACCCTCCAAAATCAGGCTGACATATAACACCTGAAGGAAGGAGGTGCCAGAGGGAGGTTCCATGCAAACCTCAAAGGAAAAATACATGAACAAGCAAAAGCATAAAAAATCCTTAAAGGGCTTCTGTCACCCCCCTTAACCCATTTTTCACTAGCTGACATTAGCTATTTGCTAATGTCAGCTGAGTCGAAATATATATTTATTACCTTGTCCGAAGTTGTAAATAACGTTAAAAAGCCACTTTTATATTATGCAAATGATCTTCGCTACCAGCAAGTTGGGCGTTTACTTGCTGGTAGCCGCCGCATCTAGATGAGTTATGCACGCCCCCTTCCTCGTTTGATAGACAGGGCCAGCGCTTTCTCCTCCTCGCACTGGCCCTGTCTGAAGATGAAATCCCGCGCCTGCGCCGTACCGCTCAGTAGTCGGCGCAGGCTCTCTGAGTGAAGGGCCTGAGCTTTGCCGCTCCGTCCTCAGTGCGCCTGCGCCGATTACGTCACCGCTACACCCGGAAGGGAAGCGGGTGTAGCGGTGACGTAATCGGCGCAGGCGCACTGAGGACGGAGCGGCAAAGCTCGCGTCCTTCACTCAGAGAGCCTGCGCCGACTACTGAGCGGTACGGCGCAGGCGCGGGATTTCATCTTCAGACAGGGCCAGTGCGAGGAGGAGAAAGCGCTGGCCCTGTCTATCAAACGAGGAAGGGGGCGTGCATAACTCATCTAGATGCGGCGGCTACCAGCAAGTAAACGCCCAACTTGCTGGTAGCGAAGATCATTTGCATAATATAAAAGTGGCTTTTTAACGTTATTTACAACTTCGGACAAGGTAATAAATATATATTTCGACTCAGCTGACATTAGCAAATAGCTAATGTCAGCTAGTGAAAAATGGGTTAAGGGGGGTGACAGAAGCCCTTTAATATAAAAAGGTAATCAATACACTGATGTATTCAAAACAAACTTAACATAATATAATCAGTATTGTAAAATCAGATCATGTCGCTTATTGAGACCCTCTGGCTGCCGGGACCCCAATTGGAAGATCCAAAAAGCCTCTCTATTCAGAAGTTTTCTCCTGTGATCTCCACCTCTGGGTGGTAGAGAGACCCTTTCAATGCCCTGTACCTTTAATCCAGAGATATCACCCGCATGAACAACCGCAAAGTGCGAACTCGCAGCAGAAATATTGCGGTTCCCATGGTGTGGTATGTCAGATATATGCTTGCGGATCCTATTTTTCAGAGGATTAATGGTACAACCCACATATTGCAAAGAACATATGTCACAAGTAATGAGGTATATAACATATTTAGTGTTACAGTTTATGTATGATCGTGTGTCATATTGTTTGCAATGTGCAGTCGATCTAAATGTTTTATCTGTAACCATATGTTTGCAACAAGTACATTTTTTATGACCACATTTACGGCTACCTGTATAATGGAGCCATGTGGGTAATGTGGTAGTTTTTTCAGAAAAAAAGCTAGGGCTAACCAGATTACTGAGGGTGGGGGCTCTTTTAGCAACGCACTTAACACCATCGGAAACAATATCGGACCATTGTCCATCAATATTGAGGATGTGGAAATATTTTTTTATTATTTTGCAAATTGCAGGAAACTCTTTACTATATTGTGTGACAAAGTAAGTGGCCCTTTTTCCAGACATGGAAGTATCTGATTTAGGCCCCTTGCACACGAACGTTTTTTGCGGACCGTATACTGGCAGTTTTTTCAGTTCAGTATACTGACAGTATACTGAACCATTCACTTCAATGGGTCTGCAAAAAATACTGAAGTGTCTCCGTATGCATTCCGTTTCCGTTTTTCCGTTTTTTCTGTTCCGTTTAAATATAGAACATGTCCTATTCTTGTCCGCAAATCACGGTCAGTGGCTCCATTCAAGTCAATGGGTATGCAAAAAAAACGGAAAGCATACTGAAGTGCATCCGTATGTCTTCCGTATCCGTTCCGTTTTTTGCGGAACAACCTATTGAAAATGTTAAGACCAGCCCAATTTTTTCTATGTTATTACTGTATACTGTATATGCCAAACGGAAAAACGGAACGGAACAACGGAACCAAAACGGAACCAAAACGGAAGCAAAAAACGGAAAAACGGATCCGTTAAAAACGGGCAGCAAAACACTGATAAAAAAAAACGTTCGTGTGCAAGAGGCCTTAGGCTGTGATTCAGGAAAAATCAGAGAATGTCTATCCATGCTGGAGACCGCTCTTTTGGCCCAATCTATATTATATTGAGGATAAGCCCTAAACAAAAGTCTGTTCTTCACATTAGATGCTTCTTTCTCATAAATATCATTATCAGAACAGTTGCGACGGGCACGGACCAATTCACCTTTAGGAATATTCCTGATAATATGCGGTGGATGGCATGAACGGGCAAACAGAGTAGTGTTCCCCGCCAATTCTTTGCGATAGGTAGATGTACTAACCCCCCGAGTGGGGACATTCCCCCTCAGACACAAATCCAAAAAATGAATCTCAGTGGAATCAAACTGAAAAACAAACTGTATTGAATCAATACAGGAATTAAAATAGGTGACCAGCTCTGGTATGGACGCCACATCACCAGACCACACCATAAGTGTATCATCGATGTAACGTTCCATGCCTGTCCACAGCTCCTGCGCGGTGCGGGGTTTGTCCCACAAACACACAAGTTTTAAAACAACCTGCTGTCGTTTCCCCCTGGGCTGTGCTGCTGTGGGTGGTGAAGGTGTTATGCTGAGTGGATGAGGAGGAGGTAGAGGAGGAGGAAGCCAAGTAGGAGGAGGAGGTAACAGGATACAAAGAGAAATGCCCAGCAATCCTCGGGGGCGGAAGGACATTCGCTAAAATGCTATCCGCCTTTAGCCGCTACATTTACCCACTGTGTTGTTGGTTATGTGGACGTTGCCACAGATATCGTTGCGCAGTGCACACTTGATTTTGTCCGCCACTTGGTTGTGCAGGGAAGGGATGGCTCGCCTGCAAAAGTAGCGGCGGCTGGGATGCACATACTGTGGGACATCCACCGCCATAAGGTTTTTAAAACTGTCCACCAGACAGAATGACAGCATTTCAAAGGACCAGGAAGTTTGAAATAAGGCATTCAGAGCCATGGGTAGGGGGGTACTTCCTCTTTCAATTTCTTTTTCTCTCCAGTGTTTGGGAGATGGACAGCTGATACTGTAGATGAACACTTCCATGGGATTTGGTGGAGATGCTTGGTGACGATGCCAGATGTGGCGGCGTTGCTGCCACATCCTCTGTTTGCTGGGGACAGGTGCCACTGTCACTCACTTGGGCTCAAGTTTAGAATGTTCATTTATTATTTTTCTGTTTTTTTTTTAAGTCATTTCCTCTAGCCCTTTCCTGGGCTATTTTACAGCCTTTTTAGTGCCCAAAAGTTCGGGTCCCCATCGACTTCAATGGGGTTCGGGTTCGGAGTGAAGTTCGGGTCGAGTTCGGATCCCGAACCCGAACATTTTCGGGAAGTTCGGCCGAACTTCTCGAACCCGAACATCCATGTGTTCGCTCAACTCTAGTCCATATTGCCTCCTTTGCTGGCTTGATTCATTTTTCAATATAGATTGCTCCTTTCCACGTTTACGACTACCCTACCGTGTAATCCAGCAGCGATGGCCATGCTTGTACACTATAGGAAAAAGCCTCTCTGGTGGCCAGCACAGCAGGAGTGCACATAGGCCAGGTTTTTTTCCTGTAGTGTGCAAGCAGCCACCACTGCTGGATTGGATTGCCGCAACCCCTGAAAACGAGCAGTGTAAAATGTGATGGAAAAATGAATCAAGCCAGCAAATGTCTACATGATAAATGCCACTTGCTGAAGTGAGACAACCCCTTTAAGTGTATTCTAATTCCTTTAATCCTTTAAAGGTCGGGCCTATTTTCATTTTTGTATTTTTCTTTCCCCCGTTTCAATAGCCATAACTTTTTTATTTTTCTGTTCACTTAGCCATGTAATGGCTTATTTTTTGCAGGACAAAATGCATTTTTTTATGGTTCCATTTAATTTGCCATGTCTTGTATTGGAAAAACATTAAAAAATTCTTTGTGGGGAATTGAAAAAACCCAACACAATTCCACCAAGGTTTTTGGGGTTTTTACATCACGGCTTTTAATTTGTGCTAAAAATGACATGGCATACTTATTCTGCAGCTCAATACGGTTACGGTGATGCCAAACTTGTATAGTTTTTATTTAGTTTTATTACTTTAAAAAAAAAAATACCTTTGAAAAAAAATCAACATTTTCTTTGCATCACTATTTTCTGACAGCAATAACTTTTTTATATTTCTATTTACAGAGTTTTATGAGGGTTTGTTTTTTGCGGAAAGAAATGTAGTTTTCATTGGTACCATTTTTGTGGTATGTACGACTTTTTGATCACTGTTATTCAATTTTTTGGAGGAGACAAGGTGACAAAAAAATGGAGAATTATGTGTTTTTCCTTTTTTTTCCGTTACAGCATTCACCGCACAGGAACTTAAAAAATATTTTAATAGTTCAGACATTTGTGGACACGGCGATACCTATTATGTTTAATTTTTTTAATTGCTTATATATTTTTATATGTAATATTGGGAAAGGAAGGGGTGATTTAAACTTTTAATATTTGGCTTGTTTTTTTAAACTTTTTTCACTTTTTATTTAATATCTATCAGCCCATCTTTTGATCCCTTGTCCTATTCACCCTAATAGAGAAATATTAGGGTGAATGGAACTTTGACGCGCTCCCTGCTGAACTGTGCTTCGTGTACAGCTTAGCAGGGTCATTACTATTACAGCCCTGGGAAACCTCAGCAGGCCCAAGGATGTCATGGTGACCGATCAGAGCCTGGCGATTTCACTGTGAGCGCTCCAATCTGAAGGCAGAGGGAGCCGCATCCCTCTGCCTTACCTCACAGATGCCGCGATCGTCGTTGATCACAGGATCTGAGGGGTTAAATGACAGGGTTTGGCACGATCACCGTTCCCCGTCATTGCAGTCAGATGCCTGCTGTATTATACAGCCGACACCTGCCGCGTAGGAGGGCTCACTGCAGCAGCCCGCTCCATACAATTGTGGGTGCATAATACCGTGCATGTACGGCATTATGCATTAAGGGGTCAAATAGTAACTAACCTTTTATTTTACGTTATTTTAAACTATTCTAAATGGGCTATAATTCATTTTGTAATATGGGGCTGCTCTGCAGGGTAAAAACAGAGGAGGTGACACAGCACTGTGCCCTCTTTAGGCTACATGCACACGACAGTTGTTTTTCTTGGCTTCTGTTTTATTTTTTTGCGGATAGGATAGGAACCCATTAATTTCAATGGGTCAACAAAAAAATGCTGACAGTTCATCTGTTTGTGTTCCGCGTCCGTTGTCCGTGTTTCCCTTCAGCAAAAAAAGTAGTGCATGTCCTACTTTTTTTTCATTTGCGGATGAGGACAAGCATTTATTACAAGGGATCTGTGAAAACACAGGAATCCTCCCAAAAAAACTGATGTACTATCAGTTTTTTCTGCGGTTCTTGATTTGCGGACAGCAAAAAACAACTGTCGTGTGCATGTAGCCTTTTTCTCAAGAAAGGTGAGGCTGTACTACCACAGATAATAAAGAGATGCCATATACTAGCGATATGCTATCACTTTATGAGATGGAAATAGCCTTTAAATGGCATGGCTTCCATCATTTTAACTTTGCATAGTTTATTTTGCAGGTTATTTAACTATCTAAGCTAAAAATATGGTTTCTTTCATGTAGACAATGTGGCATTTTGTTTTTCATAAACATAAAGCACTCAAAATGCTACCTTGAAATATTCATCTTGCCAAGCAAAGAGATCTGAAACCAGTATTAGCGCCTGAGGTGCATGTACTGTTATTCTGGCGGATAAAATACAGGAGGACCTTGTTTTTTGAAGGACATGACATTCTGCTGTTATTTTTAAAGCTGAACATCTAATCTTTATTAGTTCACTATCCAGTAGTCAGGAGTACGACACCAAGATATCTCTGGTAGTTTATCTGCCCAGAGAACTAACGGGTCAGGAATTGAAATTCAACTTCAACTCGCCTGATCCTTCTCTTCCACAACATCATCACTCAGGGAAAATTCAGGAGCTCTTTATACACGTTAGATTGTCAGCTGACAATACTCTTATGTGTATGGGGTCCTTAAAGTTGATAAAAAAGGGATAGGTACTTTCAGCGAAAATAATTGTTCTTCAGAAATTTAACAAGGAACAATTGTTTTGGCCGACCGATACCAGACTATAATCGTCTAAATATAATTTGTTTGTTGTTGTCATTATGGTATTACCTGACTCAGTAAGACTATATAAAGAAAAATACCAAAAGCATTTAATGTCACTTACTGAAGTGGAGATAAACTGCGTGAGTTATTCCTTGTTGTTATCTGAAGGAATAGCTTCATAAACCATGTGTCATAGGGCACATGCTTCAGTTATAGATAAGAATATCAGCCCCTTCCCCCCTTTTTCCTTCTTGGGTGCTAAGTATAGTGTCAATGTCCTACTGTCCTTTTCCCCCACTGAACATAAACCGGTGCCTTCATGCTGAGGTAACCTCAGTCCTCAGTGAACCCTCCAGCATTGGCTATATATGAGCTTGTCTACACGATTAGTAGTACAAATAGTCAAAAGTTTTCCTAGACAAATGCTTACAATACGTGAGTAGAAGTATTACAAAATCCCTACATGTAGATTGAGCAGGTAACCCATCCTTAGTATGGGCCGATTTAGTTTCTCAATAAGGTACGACGTTGATCCATGTCCCAAATTTACTTGAATTAGATAGCATAAATGTCACTTTCATTCTTATTACAGGATTAAGATGACTGCTATATTTCTCCTCCATTACAGACATCTGAATTGTCCTATTTTTCATTTGATCATGGCTTGGTTAAACTTTTGAAAAATGTCCTCTGTTTTAATAATTACTTTTTTCCCCCCAGTAACCTCCTAACCATGTCTGTTGAAGGAAAGTCAGGTACAGCTCCAGAAAGTCTAGCAACCAACATTAATATTGAGTACTCACCCCAAGCCCGAGGAACAGGTATTTGTATGACGTGTTGTTTACTTACATTTGTCTTCTATGTGAAAGGCCATGATGTAATAGGATTGTATAAGGAAATCCTCAGAAGGATAATCAGTCAACTGGAGGCAGGATAATGGCCACTCAGGGCTCAATAATGCACATGGACAGCGAGGACTATCTCATCTGGTCCAAACCACAGAAGAGCTACAATACTGTAATACCAACAGCTGACAAAATGGTTTCAGAAAAGGAGGCTCATTTACTAAAGACTTAGTACAAAGTCTGCTGGAATAAACGTGAATTTATTAAGTGGTGTATGCACCTCTAAGGCCTCATTCACATTTCAGTGTTTGGTCAGTGATTTCCATCAGTGATTTGTGAGCCAAAACCAGAAGTGAAACCTACTCAGAGATAAAATATAATGGAAAGATCTGCACCTGTCCTGTGTTTATCCTGCACCGGGTTTTGGCTCATAAATCACTGATGGAAATCACCGACCAAACACTAAAGTGTGAACGAGGCCTAAGGGCTCATGCACACAAACAAATTTTCTTTCCGTGTCCGTTTAGTTTTTTTTTTAGGACCGTATGCGGAACCATTCATTTCAATGGGTCCGCAAAAAAAAACGGAAGGTACTCCATGTGCATTCTGTTTCCGTATGTCTGCATTTCTGTTCCGCAAAAAAATATAACATGTCCTATGATTGTCAGCATAACAGACAAGGATAGTACTGTTCTATTAGGGGGCAGCTGTTCCGTTCCGCAAAATACGGAATGCATGCAGACGCCATCTGAATTTTTTGCAGACCACAAAATACGTACGGTCATGTGCATGAGGCCTAACCCTCAGTTCACACTTGCGAGTTTTACAGCGCGTTCGACCGCGCTGTAAAACGCATAACCGATGCAAACCAATGCTTCCCTATGGGACTGGTTCACATTTTCACGTTTTACAGCGCATACGAACGCGCTGAAAAACGCCCGACGCATAAACAAGTACTTGAGCTTTTTTTGGGGCGTTTGTCGCGCGTTTTGGCCCATAGACTTCAATAGGAACGCGCAACGCTTGTTGTTTGCGCGTTTTTGACACTGAAAACGCGCGTTTATGAATTTGCAACATGCTGAAAAGGTCAAACCCCAGGTGCTAGGCACAGTTTGGAGAGAAGCCAACACTGCAGTCAATCACACAAACGCGCGTAAAACGCGCGTTTACTATTGCCAAAAACGCACGGAAATCGCGCGTCTCAGAAATGCTCAGGTCTGAACCCAGGGGAAGGCTTACCCTTTGATTACTACCATGAATACGTCAGTGAACCCACATGAATTTGTCCCCTAGTCACTCCATGGGGCTAATCCACACCTTTTCTGAAATCTGCGTAATTTATGTGCTCCTCATTCCGCAATTTTTTCCTCTGCTGCATATGAATGGGATAAGCAATACCCCTTTCACTTGCTGTGGACTGGGAATCTCAGCGGAATTGTTGATGAATCTGAATGTGTGAACATAGCCTGTGAACACTGGTGTGAATATTATTAACTCTCAAGAGAAATCAGTGTCAAAAAATCCACCTATTTAGCAGCATATTTGGTATGTATGTTATATTTTTGCTTGTCTACTTTGAGGTGTATTTTGACAAGCATTTGTTGTATATTCTCCCCCGACTATTGTCAATGGTAGAATTAGGCACATAATATGCGCTAAACATGATTCAAGAAGTGTTGCCCCTTGACTACACTGTTTATTTCCCGCTGAAATCAATGACATGCGGTTCTTGCTAATATTTTGTGGAATACATGCATATTTTGTGCATATTTTGTACTAAAATGCATGTTAAAAAAAAACATTGTATTAACATACCCTGAAAACCCCTCTGTCCCAGTTCTGATGGGTCTGTGGTTCATCATCCAGTCTCTGTTGACATGATCGCTGCAGCCATGCAAATACCGACCAAGTTAGGGATCACTTGCATCACTAAAGGTCCTTTTACATAGGACGATTATCGAGCTGATTATCAAGAACAAATGTTCATGTGAAAGCTCGTTCTTGATTAATTGAACAAACAAACACTCGTTCATCTGGTGAAAGAATCATTGAAGCCGACACCTAAATTATGATTTTTGGGCAACTATCATTTTGGGCGTCTGCCTGCTCCGTCGGCCCATGTAAATGAGCCATTAGGACTAGTTCACACGTCAGTGTTTTAATCAGTGATTTCCACCACTAAGTGTAAGCCAAAACCTGGAATGGAGCCTACAGGGAGTTATATTGGAAGGATTTGCTCCTGTTCTGTGTCTTTGCCCTGCTCCTGATTATGGCTTACAATGATGGAAAGCACTGTCCAAACAGTGACATGTGAACAGGGGCATAGCTATAATTCATAGTGACCCACAGCAAACTAAGATGGGGCCCTCACCACCTAGTGTAAAGAAATTTAAAACAGCAGCATACATAGCAAAAATTATAGGTATCTATGAATAATAGCACAATATATCCAAAAACCCACATTATAGCAAAAAAAGTGCCATATTGTTATTCCCCACAAAAAGGTTTATATTTTTTTGCCCTTGATTGGGTCCCCTGGACCTTTGACCCCAAAGTCAGCGCTATGGCTGCTATGGCTATAGTTACAGCCTCGTGTGAATAAGACTTTACTGCACTGCCGGCTGCAGCAATCATGTGCTTAAGTGAATCTGGCAGTCAGAATAAAAGGCCTTATTTTATATTCGCTTACCTTTAGAACCCTGTTGCTGCAGCTCTTTATCAAAAAAAGCCGTGTTTGAAACAACCCTTAGGCCTCTTTCACACGAGCGTGTCCGGATTAGGTCCGGATGCGTTGCGGATGCGTTCAGTGAAAACTGTGCGATTTCACAGGCAAAGCCATTCAGTTTTGCCTGCGATTGCGTTCAGTTGTTGAGTTTTTTCTGCGCGGGTGCAATGCGTTTTGATGCGTTTTTCACGCGCGTGATAAAAAAGTGAAGGTTTACAAACAACATCTCCTAGCAACCATCAGTGAAAAACGCAACGCACCCGCACTTGCTTGCGGATGCAATGCGTTTTTCACGCAGCCCCATTCACTTCTATGGGGCTAGGGCTGCGTGAAAAACACAGAATATAGAACAGGCTGCGATTTTCACGCAACGCACAAGTGATGCGTGAAAAAAAGCGCTCATGTACACAGACCCATTGAAATGAATGGGTCAGGATTCAGTGCGGGTACAATGCGTTCACATCACGCATTGCACCCGCGCGGAAAACTCGCCCGTGTGAAAGGGGCCTTAATGTTTTAGCTGATCAGTGATGGAAGAGTGCATGCTTGTCCATGTAGATTACACAAGGAACAGTCATGTCTGAAACTAACATAACTTTAGCATGACTGCCATCTTAAAGCTTCTTCCCAGAAAGATAAATTTGATTACTGATAAGGGCTACATAGAAAATGTTGGCAACTACATTATGGTGTCCTTTAAGATAAAAGTCAATAACATATGGTCTTGTATAATACTACGTTACCCAAGTATTAGCTGCTGCAGGGAGAGTGAGCAGCTGACTGCAACTTCCACTGACAAAAGGGAGTGTTTTATGGGCATCTTTGAAGCTGGATATGATCAACAGCAGACTAGCTGGTGACATACAAAAGACAATCAGAAGCATTTAATAGAGATAAATTATAATGGTACACAATTCATACATATTAAAGATACACTAAGAGAACTGGAACAACTTTTGATCCTAGAGATGAAAGATCTCTGGGAGATCACCTCATTGGAGAAATATCTTGAATAGGATATTATACCCAAAGGATTAAAAGTCGAAAAGACACTATCAGGAGACATTGGTTATAGTAGTATAATTAATGAATGGGAGCGTATGTTCCACGAATTCTCAAGGAATGCAATCAAATTTATTGTTAATAAGAGAAGAGAGAGGTTAATGAGAACAAATAGATCAATTATGGCAATGTTTGAAGAATTGAGACCCTGGAAAGATCATGCTAGTATACAACAACTAGTAGAGAATATAAAAAGAAGGAAACATCAAAAAGAGGACGAGATAAGAGAAAAGAAAAGTAGGAAATTTAATAGAGACGCCCTCCCCAAAAACCAGACGGAATATACCATCTCTAATTCATTCTATACAATAGATGAATGTAGACAGAGTCAAGACGGGGAATTGGAAGAAATAACGTCCATTATTACACTACATGAGGAAAGCGAGGAGGGGGTGAATCAAATATACCATCAAATAACCCTGACCCCAGAAGTCTTAGTGAGAAAACCAGATAAAGGTACAAAGAATACAGTAACATATAATCGGTTTGAAATACTAGCTGGGTATGAAACAAAAGATGATAACGAGATATCCCCCAAACCGCAACAACCAAGTAATGAGGAACAAAAAGAAAAAAGCCCACTTAAAGATGGGGAAGAAGAGGAAAAAGAAGAAAAAATTAGAGAGAGAGAGAGAAGAGGATGGGTATAGGAATAATGATAAAGGTATATCGAATATAGTAAGCCAAACCAAAAGAAGAGACAGCATAGCGAGAGACAAGCGCCAAGAGCGGGAGGGAGGAAATAATGAACAGAAAGATTGTAAAAAGACAGTGATAAAGAAAACTGTGAAACAGGATTTTTTTCAAAGAAGAGGAAATGTAGGACGGAGAGTAGGGGAGGAAAACTCGCCCAAAAGAAAAAATTGAAACAAAAGGAAGCGAAAAGAGAAACAGGACAGAAGATTTTTAATTTAAGCAAATACATATTGACAAATGGTGAACAACAGATTCTGGAAAAGGGTTTGAAATTCGCACCAAGTATAATTTGAAGCATTCATAGGGATTCGAAAATTTATGAGGATTTATGAGGAAACTAGCCCTAAAAAAATACAATAGAAAAACACAAAAAACGTTGAGCATAAAAATGGTGAATACAAACATACAGATCTAAGGATAAAATCGAGATACTACCCAGTCCAGGAATATTCCCAGACCCTTAATAGTTTTATGAATGCAGTAACAAAGACATATGGAAAATAAGGAGCCAAAAAAACTAGAACATAATATATGGGCAATATATCACAAGTAGAAAGAGAGGCGGTAATTAAAATGCAAGATAACAATAGCGTCATTATAAGACCAGCCGATAAAGGTGGGGGAATCGTAGTAATGGACAAAGAGAAGTATGTGAAAGAGGCAAACAGCTTACTGGGTAACCAAAAAACATATAAAATACTGAAAAATGATCCTACAGAAAGATATAAAAAAGAACTTAGTGAATTAGTAAAGAAGGGTAAAGAAAAAGGAATCCTTAATAAAAAAAAAGAGGTAGAATTCTAGTTAGTTCCAGTGCAAGTATATTGCTGGCTTTGTCACCTGCAGCAGCTTCTTAGCTCATTGTCCAACTTGTCTTCCTGTTACTCCTGCCTGATACTTTGAAGAGTACTGTTATTTATCGTCACTCTGCCATGTGCTCTTGCTACATCTTAAGGACCTAAATAAATTAAGATGTTTAAAAGGTCCTGTGCGCTTTCCAGTATATTACCCAAAAGCAATAATGCAGTGGTGTCAGCATAACCTCTGTTTCTAACAAACACATATACAGTACAATATATCATACAGTGCAATACAAGAGCAACAGTGCATTTCTTACTGTTTCCAATGCAGCTTATTTTCAATGTCCATGACATACTACCCAAGGTATATGACTGCACCAGAGTGGTGATACGTCACTGCATGAATTCTGCAACATTTTCTTTTAGTCTGCTATGTCCTGGGCCAATGCACATAGGGCATTTTATACTTGTTAGTGCAACACCTCCTTTCATATAATAACATGATGTATCAACATCATTCCATGTATATACCACACTTAACGGGGTTGTCTGCATCTTTTATATTGATGACCTATACTGAAGATAGGTCATAAATGTCAGATCTGCAGGGGTCCGACTGTCGGCACCCCCACCGATCAGATGTTTGAAGAGAAGCTAGCACTCGTACAAGCACTGCCTTATCTTCACTGTTTACCTGCTCTTTGATGCAACTTTTGTAGCGGTGAGCAGGTATAATTACAACTACGCAGTCCCATTCACTTCAATGGATAGGTCATCAATATAAAAAAAAGTGAAAATTGATACACTCATCCACTTTAAAACTGCAAGACCAAGAAGGGCAAGTAGTAAGGTTATACAAATTCAGAAAGTAGCAGGGGTCGCTAAGATCTACAAATGATCAAATTTCCAAGTACCTAGCTCCAATCTATGGTATGTGGGAAGAGTATAGGAGCCAGATTTAAAACAAAGTTTTTTAGACACATGAAGCCTCAAAAATCAGATCAAGTCCTGTGGGATGCTTTGCAATGCCTCCTGTTCTCCGACGTAGCAGATATAGCCACTTGTCAACACTTGTTGCAAACTGAGAGGGACAGAATCTTTGAAGTGAGTGACCTTGGTATATCACTCTGGCAGATCGCTACCTTCCTAGGCTGAGATGTCAGCACTGTTCAGTGTTGCATGTCTCGGTGGTTGGGAGAGCGACAACCAACTGGACTGACAACAAGAGGTGCACAGAGGTGAACCTCTCCACGGGTGGATCATGTCATTAGAAGAATGGTGTGTAGTGATCCGTTCTGTACTGCAAGCCTAGGGTTGCAAATAGTGTCTACAGAAACCACCAGAAAGTGTTTGCATGAAATTGGACTACAAGCCAGAAGTCCAGCTACAGCTGTTCCATTGACCTTACGCCATCACTCTCAAAGGCTATTATGGTGCACAGCAAGACATCAATGAAGACTAGAATGGAGGTCTATCCTCTTCAGTGATGATTCCCGCTTTTGTCTCGGTCGTAATGATAACTGGAGACTGGTCTAGGGACTAAGAAGTTAATACCATGAAGAAGCCTTCACAAGAAAATGTCACACTAGTCCTACTCCCAGGATAATGATGTGGAGTGGCATGATATATGGTAGCCAGACCCGTCTAGTTTTCATTTCAGCTCCGCATTACATTACTTTGGTCATGGAACCAGTGGTATAGTCATTTCTTGAAAGTGTCCCAGGAGCCATTATGCAACAGGACAGCTCCAGGTCGCATGTTGCTCATGTTACCATGCCCTACAGTGTCTCTGGACTTGTCTACCATTGATCCCATCTGGGACAGCGGTATAAATTTGATAATTTGCATGCACAAGTGCATTCAGCATGGCATTTCAGACAACCATTAATGACCTCAATGACAACATGCCGAGGCATGTACCGGTAAGTGCATGTATTTTACAGATGGTGCTCATACTCAATACTAAATAAATGGAGACGTTTTGAATATTTTGTTTCCTTTTATTATTTGCAAATTATTAACACGTCTATTCATCCTGTAATTTCCATAATGCCACAACTTTTCCTTCTTGGTGTTGAAATTTCAATGTTGAGGAGCGTATAATGAAATGCAACAACATAAAATATACATTACTTGCATAACTCTTCAGTAATTTGGCTTGTTTCAATCACATAAAAGATCATTAACTTTTAGGTTGATTGGCCCCTGGAAAAAGCTTAACAGCAACCCAACAGTTTTAAATCTAATGGATATGACATTTATGAGGGGTTGCACACTATTTCAGCCCTCTTAAGCTTATATTAGACACGCAGATCATGCAGGCGATTTGTCAGGCAGGAAGCATTCCTTCTCGGCAATCGCCTGCTCGTAAGCGTAGGAGACCACTGCTCTTACATGTAGGGATCTAATCCACAGTATGGGAAGAAGTGATAGCTATGCCATCAATCGTACCCATAATGAAATATTGTCTGCCGGCAGCAGATTGTGATCAGACAGCACGATCTGTCGCTGGCAAACAATGAATTTTAAACCTGCTGAAAGATTCTAATTGCCCAATAATTGGCGGCAATATTACATGGCCAGTTCATCGCTAAGGAGCGTTCGTATGTTAGCAATGATCTGTGTGTCCAATATAAGCTTTACACAATCGTCAAAGCTGTCCTGGGCAGTCACATGCTACAAAGCCAGGATGTCCTAAAAGAGCCAGGCTGTGGAGTTATCAAGATGTTCTAAAAGCTTCTATTAAAAGGGTTCTCCCAGTTTAGAGCTGAACTCGGACATATCCCCTTTTTTCCCACTCAGCCTCTCTGACATGAGCATCAGCTAGGGCAGTGCTAGATCCAGGGTCAGCTCCAGGTTCATGTGGGCCCTTGGGCGATAAATCTCAGTGGGCAGCCTTGTGCAATTTTTTTTCATTTACATGTACCCCTGTGGCTCCCATACCGTATAATGACCACTAGTGGCCCTCCACACAGTTTAATGCCCCCACACACAGTATAATAACCCAAGTCCCACACCATATAAGGACCCCCCAGTGGCCCCCCACACAGTATAATGACCCCACAGTGGCCCTCCATTCAGAATATTGACCCCACACTGGGCGTTATACTGTATGGAGGGGGCACTGGGGTCATTATACAGTGTAAGAGGCCCTCACTAGCTAAAACTGACTGGGCCCCACAGCAAATTTTTTGTACAGACCCCCTCCCCCCAGGGGGTTCACATCACAGTATAATATACTAGAATTTGTAAAGATATTAGCCCTACCCTGGAATAATAATACAATTAGGGGGTCATTTATTAAACAGAAATACACCTATATTAGGCGTATTTTTGACAAAGATTGTGGCGCAAAGGTCTTTTGCGCCACAATCTGCAACTTTTCCCCACTCATGCCAGGTCTAAAAAAGGTGGAGTGGGCAGAGAAGGGGATACAGTTATTGCCATAAAGTTATTGGATAACACCACCATATAGTGACTGAATACTTCCATACAGTGATCGGATAAAACCGCCATACGGTAACTGGATAACACTGCTATGCAGTGACTGGATAAAAGGATATAAGAGGGCACAGTACATAGAATGACAAGGGGCACTGTACACGGTATGGTAAAAGGGCACAATGCAGGGTATAAGGGGGCACAGTACAGGGTAGGAAGCACAGTGACGTGACCCTGTGACGTTAGAAGGTCCTTATGGTGCATGCGGTTTACCCTAAGTTCCCACCTGAGCGTTTTACAGCGCGTTCAAACGCGCTGTAAAACGCTCAACACATGAAAACCAATGCTTTCCTATGGCCCTGGTTTTCACTTGAGCGTTTTACAGCGCGTTTGAACGCGCTTTAAAACGCCCGACGCATAAACAAGTACTTGAGCTTTTTTTGGGGTGTTTGTCGTGCGTTTTGTGATTGACACCACAGTAGTCAATCACAAGAACGCGCGTACGAATGCGCGTTTCCTATTTGCAAAAATGCACTGAAATACGCGTGACAAAAACGCGCGTTTTAAAGAACGCTCAGGTCTGAACCCAGGGTTAGACACCTGCATAATTAGAGGCAGAGGACTGAGACAGGTGACCGGGGCCCTGGATGGACAGGAGGGGTGGACACAGCAAGTAGGTGGAAGGGGCTCTGAGGGGGATTCATACAAGAAGTAGGGGCAGGAGGCAGGGCAGCAATAGGAGATAGGAGGGTGGAACAGAAGCTCTGGATACATGAGGGAGGAAAGGAGACAACAGGGGCTCCATGAGGATGAGATAGGACAGGATATGGGGGGGGGCAGGGGTAGGTGTCATGGAGGCAAACTGCCTATTGAGGCAGTAAAACAGCTAAATAACATGAAGCTGCTGGTCTACTACAGCATCCAGCAGCAGCTTGAAGAGTTCCCTGACATCCTTCGACTCCCGTCCCACAGAGAAGAGACAGTCACAGTGCAGACTCACTCACAAACTGTCTGCATCTCTTTACACTACTGCTCCAGCCCTGCTGTCTCTCTCCTCATCAGGCAGCACATCCTGTGTAGAGGGGGAGTGTCTGAAGCTTGTCAGGGAAGATGTCCTGCTCTGCTGAACAGAGTGAAGAGGGGACATGTCTGAAACTCTGCAGCACAGGAGCTTGTAAGGGGGACAGCAGCAGGAGACTCTGCATGCTGTTGATGCTCCCTTGCTCCATTCTGACGCTGCTGCCCTGCTACTGCTTCCAGGCCCTTCTGCCCTCAGGGTCCGAAGCAGTGGCTTCCACAATAACTACACCCCTGGAGCTGCAGTTAGTGAATGAAATGACCGCAGCTCCTTGATTTCCAGCAATATTATGTATTGATGGAAGCGCTCATAGTAGGGCCCCGGCACTTGCCCGGGTATGCCGGGTGCTGATGCAGGCCCTGGCTAAAGCCCACCCATTAGTGGCAATGACATCACTGGCAACACTGCTAGGCAGAAGCCTCCGCCTAGCAGTGTTAGAATGTAAACAAACAGCCCCTGCCAAAGGGAGAGCATTGGAGCATGAAATGCTCTGATGCTCATGTCCGAGGGGCTGACAACCCCGTTAATAGCTCATTCAGTACAGTACATAAAGTAATTGTAATATAGACAACCCAAAAATAATATCCATCAGCAGAAATCAGCCTGAAAAGCTAAAATGATAATTGAAAGCAGCAAAAATGTAAAACAGATGTGTTTTGAAAAAGAATGAACCTATCTATTGACATGTTTTGTATGTGAATATATTTTAACATCCACCGTTTTTTTTCACTGTGAATAGCCCCTGCTGCAGGATACCCTTCACAGTTCACGGCTCCACCAAATGCAGAAGGACCTTACATGCATCCTCCAGAAGGTGTGATATAAAAAGGAATAGAATAAAGTAATGCGAATGTTACATTTCTTCTTGACAAGTAGTGTTAAGCGTTTCGAAGCATCTGAAGCGGAATTCAAAATACCCCCTGAGTATCTGAATGGGAGTCTCAGATGCCGCAATCAGCAGTGATCGTGGTGTCTGAGGGATTAAATGACGATGGGCGTGCCGATCGCCATTACCTGTTGTTGCGCCCGCTCCATACAATGAAAAGCGATTTGTGACAAAGTCATTTGTAACTAATCAAATTTCTTGACGAAGTTCAGCAAGGCTGCCTAATTGAATTTTTCAAAGCTTCGCTCATCCATATTGACAAGCTTTCCTTTAAAGGAGTTATTATGTGAAGTTAGAAAAAAAAAAAGGCAGATTTTTTGTTATATACTGTAGATACTATATAGTGACATGTAAAATCATAAAAAAAAAATGTCCAACATAAAACTAATGTGAACAGAGCCTTACTCTATACGGTTCCTCTGTGAGCAATAATCAGCGACAATATTACACGGCCAGATCATCGCTAACGAGTGCTTGTACATTAGCAATAATGTTCTAAAAGCTTCTCTTAATAGCTCATTCAGTACAGTACATAAAGTAAGGGTACTTTCACAATTGCGTTAATCTTTTCCGGTATTGAGTTCCGTCCTAGGGGCTCAATACCAAAAAAAAAACTGATCAGTTTTATCCTAATGCATTCTGAATGGTGAGCAATCCTTTCAGTATGCATCAGGATGTCTTCAGTTCAGTCACTGTACATCTTTTGGACGGAGAAAATACTGCAGCATGCTGCAATATTTTTCTCTGTCCAAAATTCATGAACACTTGCCGGAATGCCGGATCCAGCATTATTTTCTATTGAAATGCATTAATGCCGGATCGGGCCCCAAATGTTTTGGAAAAACGGATCCGGTTTTGTGGTCTGCGCATGCGCAGACCTAGACATTTAAAAATGTGAAAACGATAAATACCGGATCCGTTTTTCCGGATAACAACCAGAAAGATGGATCTGGCATTGCAATGCATTTGTGAGACGGATCCACATCCGGATCCGTCTACAAATTGTATCCGTTTGCATACAGATTGCCGGAACTAACAACGCAAGTGTGAAAGTACCCTTAGTATAATATAGAGAACCCAAAAATAATATCCAACAGCAGCAATCAGCCTGAAGAGCTAAAATGATAATTAAAAGCAGCAAAAATGTCATACAGACGTGTTTTAAAAATGGTAGATTTTTAATTTTCTGACTATATAGGCAATTTTACCAACTTCAGCTTAAATATTCAGAAAATTATTCTGTGCTAAAAAAGAATGAACCTATCCATTGCCATGTTTTGTATGGGAATGTATTTTAACATCCACCGTTATTTTTTACTGTACATAGCCCCTGCTGCAGGATACCCTTCACAGTTCACCACTCCACCATACTCAGCAAATGCAGAAGGACCCTACATGCATCCTCCAGAAGGTGCGATATAAAAAAGATCATAATGTGATGTCAATGTTACATTTCTTCTTGACAAGTAGTGTTGAGCGATTAGAAGCATCTGAAGCGGAATTCGATCCGGTTTAGGAAAAATTCAATTAGCTGTGAAGCTGAATTTCCTTGTGCTTCATATATTAACAAATCATTTTTTCCTAAAATGGTGGCTGAAAATAAAGTTATACTCACCTCATCCACTTGATCGCAGAGACGCCATCTGCTCTGTCTTGATTGAAGAAAACCCGCCAAAGGCCGTGGCGAGCATGAAGATGTCAACCACACTGGCCGAGCACATTTACGGCATCACAATCAAAGCAAATCCTTTGGCGGGTTTTATTTAATCAGGACAGAAGCGGATGGATTCTTCGCGATCAAGTGGGTGAGGTGAGTATAATTTTTTTATTTTCTTAACCCCGGATTAACTACCTCATCAGCATTTAACACGGCATCTGAGGGGTTAAATGATGGGGGGGAGGCGCAATCGCCATTTCCCATCATTGCGTCCACTCCATACAATGAAAAGCAATTTGTGACAAAGTAATTCGTAATGAATCTAATTTCTCGATGAAGTTCGGCAAAGATGCATCTTCGAAGTTAGGGGGAAAAAGGCAGATTTTTTGTTATATACTGTAGATACTGTATATAGTGACATGTAAAATAATTTTTTTTTTAATGTACAACATAAAACTAGTGAGCAGAGCCTTACTCCATACTATACGGTGCCTCTGTGAGCAATGTACCTCTGTACATCAGTGTTCAGTGTGATAATTACTACAATATAGTTAAAGGGGTCATCCCACAAAAACATTTCTACATTTTTCATTTGTAATTGCATCTAATAAAAAATGTAGTATAGCCACTGAGTTAGTCACTGAAATCTATCTGTATAGCGCCACCTGCTGTTTGCTCTTTTTTAATTTCCTTGTCCTGCTCACTGAGATGGAAGCACATGCTCAGTTCCCTCCTTCAACTGCTACCAGCTGCTGTAGAAAGGACACACCCCTGAGATAGTATACACCCCCTAAGCTGAAAGCTTGATATAAATCTGGCAGAGCAATTGGAGCAATGAATGGGGAGGTCTTTGCATTCATGCTAGGTACGGGGCTGGTTCTGGCTTTGTTAGAAAGAGATTGTCATATACTATACATCTTTACATTAATCATGGGATAACCCCTATAACACCTTGTATTTCTGTCAAAGGCTGGAATCCCGCAGTATTTCCCCCACCACCGCCATACAATGACACAGGATACCAACCACAACCATGTAAGTCTGCGCTTCACCAATCTAAACACAAACCTGAAATCTTGTTAATGAAAATAATCCGATTTCGGTTAATATCACTAATTTTACATTTTACAAATAGTTCTTGTGCCTCAAGTCATTTTCAAGACGGACTTGGCAGATAACCCGGGACTGGCTGTGTGTCCTGCCTGCAACCAGCCATGTACAACAACCATCAAATACAAGTCCGGCTGCCTAACCACCCTCTTATGCTGCCTTTTGTTCTTCTTTGGGTAAGTCAGATATTTAGTGTGCCTGTAATAAATAATGATGTCATACAATGTGATGACATATGTTGCAGTATGGTTGACAGGCTTGGTGGCTAGTATGTTTTTATTAAAGAGGACTTGTCACTAGGGTTGAGCGAACTTGTATTTTAAGTTCGGAGTCCAAAGTTCGGGTTGGGGTTATTGAAGCATCCCGTTATGGATTCCGCTACCACGGACCATAATTGAATTTTGAATCCATAAGGGGATTCTTCGATGAACCCGAACCTTGGACAACACTAAGGACCTGGGGTGACATCACGGTCATGTGATCAGTGCAGGGGGCGTGGCTCAGTACTGGAATGGATAAGAGGTGGTAAAGGGCCTGGTATAATGATCATGTGACATGAGGGGCGGAGCTCCTGTGCTCTGTGTGAAGGAGAAGAAGGAAGTAGAGCAGTGAAGGACATTTGCGCAAACTTGTTTTTTTTAAGTTCAGCGTTCGGGTTCATTAAAGAATCCCCTTATGGATTCCAAATTCCGTTATGGTCCGTGGTAGCGAAATCCATAACGGGATTCTTCGATAACCCCAACCCGAACTTTGGACGCCGAACTTAACCTCTTAAGGACACAGGGCGTACAGGTACGCTCTAATGTCCGAGTCCTTAAGGACACAGGGCGTACCTGTACGCCCTGTGTTTAAACTGCTACTGCGCCCGATGTGGGCGCCGTAGCAACATGGTTCCTGCTGATGTAGATCAGCAGGAACCATGTTCTAATGCCGAGGGGGGTCATGTGACCCCCCCGTATCGGCGATCGCTGCAAACCGCAGGTCAATTCAGACCTGCGGTTTGCAGCGGTTTAAGGATCTCTGATCCCCGCGGTCTGTGACCGCGGGGATCAGAGAGTTAATGCCCCGAAGTTAATCATATTAACCCCCTGCATCCCCGATCTTGTTATGGCGGCGGGGGTGCAGGGGGGTGGTGCGGCGGCGGTAGGCGGTGCGGGAGGCGAGCGGTGCGGCAGGCGGGATCGCAATAGCGATCCCCACCCGCCTCCCTTGTAATAATTCCCTGGTGTCTAGTGGTTCTATCAGAGTGCCAGCACATTGCTGGCACTCTGATAGAAACGGCTGGCATCTGTGCTGCAGATGCCAGCCGTTTAACCTCCTTTACCGCGGTCCGGACGGACCGCGGTATGGAAGGTGTTAACAGGGAGGGAGCTCCTCCCTCTCCCATCGGGGGCTGCTGTGCCTATGCAGCCCCCCAGGATGGGAACGCAGAGGGAGGGAGCTCCCTCCTCCCTATCCATCACCCACTGCTCTCTAATGGCAGTGGGTGATGGTTACCATGGCAGCAGGACGCTTTCAGAAGCGTCCTGCTTGCCATGGTATAGTAACTCTGGTCAGACTTCTGCTAAAGGCAGAAGTCTGACCAGACTGTGAAAAGTAAAAATACAGTGCAGTACACTATATAGTGTACTGTACTGTATTATATAGACACCAGATCCACTGGATCTACAAGAACCAAGTGGGTCTGGGTCCAAAAAATGTAAAAAGTGAATAAAAAGTAAAAATAAAAAAACACAAATCACTGAATAAAAAGTAAAAAAAAAATACACTACACATATTAGGTATCGCCGCGTCCGTAAAAAACAGCTCTATAAAAATATCACATGACTGAACCCCTCAGGTGAACGCCATAAAAAAAACCAAAAATGGTGTAAATAAGTCATTTTTGGG
Source organism: Bufotes viridis (assembly GCA_033119425.1). Taxonomy (NCBI): domain Eukaryota; kingdom Metazoa; phylum Chordata; class Amphibia; order Anura; family Bufonidae; genus Bufotes; species Bufotes viridis. The sequence goes on along the minus strand of CM065595.1, from coordinate 41,764,204 downwards.
CACCTTACATCACTAAAAGTGTAATACAAAGGGATCAAAAAGGCGTATGCCTCCCAAAATAGTACCAATCTAACCGCCATCTCATCCCGCAAAAAATGAGCCCTTCATAAAACAATTGCCCAAAAAATAAAAAAACTATGCCTCTCAGACTAAAACATGATTTTTTTGTTTCAAAAATGCTTTTATTGTTAAATGTAAAAAATTTAAAAAAGTAGACATATTGGGTATCTCCACGTCCGTAAGAATCTGCTCTATAAAAATATCACATGACCTAACCCCTCAAGTAAACACTGTAAAAAAAAAAAAAAACTTTGTCAAAAAGCCATTTTTTTGTCACCTTACATCACAAAAAGTGTAATAGCAAGCGATCAAAAAGTCATATGACCACCCAAATAGTGCCAATCTAACCGCCACCTCATCCCGCAAAAATTATACCCAACCTGAGACGATCGCCTAAAAACTGAAAAAAATATGGCTCTCAGACTATGGAGACACTAAAACATGTTTTTTTGTTTCAAAAGGATATTATTGTGTAACACCAAAATAAATAAAAAAAAGTATACATATTGGGTATCGTCGCGTTCGTAACGACCTGCTCTATAAAAATATCACATGACCTAACCCCTCAGGTGAACGCCGTAAACATAAAAAATAAAAACGTTGTAAAAAAAGTCATTTTTTTGTCACCTTACATCACAAAAAGTGTAATAGCAAGTGATCAAAAATTCATATGCACCCCAAGATAGTACCATTCAAACCGCCATCTCATCCCGCAAAAAATGAGCCCCTACATAGGACAATCGCAAAAAAAAAAAAAAATATATACTATGGCTTTCAGAATGTGGAGACACAAAAAAAATCATTTTTTTCAACCCCAAAAAGTAGTCATATTTGGTATTGTCGCGTCAGTAACAATATGCTCTATAGAAATAACACACAATCTAACCTGTCAGTTCAACGATGTAAATAACAAAAAATACAAAACTGTCCCAAAACAGCTATTTTTTTGCAAATTATCCATTTTAATCCATTTTTCCAGTAACAAAGCAAGGGTTAACAGCCAAACAAAACTCAATATTTATTGCCCTGATTCTGTAGTTTGCAGAAACACCCCATATGTGGTTGTAAACTGCTGTATGGCCAAACGGCAGGGCACAGAAGGAAGGGAACGCCATATGGTTTTTGGAAGGCGGATTTTGCTGGACTGTTTTTTTGAGACTATGTCCCATTTGAAGCCCCCAATGCACCCCTAGAGTAGAAACTCCAAAAAAGTGACCCCATTTTTGAAACTACGGGATAAGGTGTCAGTTTTGTTGGTACTATTTTAGGGTAAATATGATTTTTGGTTGCTCTATATTACACTTTTTTTGAGGCAAGGTAACAAAAATTGAAATTCTGAAACTTCATCTCCATTTGCCAATAACTCTTGTGGAACACCTAAAGGGTTAACAAAGTTTGTAAAACTAGTTTTGAATACATTGAGGGTGTAGTTTCTTAGATGGAGTCACTTTTATGGAGTTTCTATTCTAGGGGTGCATCGGGGGCTTCAAATGGGACATGGTGTCAAAAATCCAGTCCAGCAAAATCCGCCTTCCAAAACCATATGGCGTTCCCTTACTTCTGTGCCCTGCCGTTTGGCCATACAGCAGTTTAGGACCACATATGGGGTGTTTCTGCAAACTACAGAATCGGGGCAATAAATATTGACTTTTTTGGCTGTTAACCCTTGCCTTGTTACTGGAAAAATGTATTAAAATCAAATATTTTCCCAAAAATCGAAATTCAGAAATTTTATCTTTATTTGCCATTAACTCTTGTGGAAAACCTAAAGGGTTAATGACGTTTGTAAAATCAGTTTTGAGTACCTTCAGGGGTGTAGTTTCTAGAATGGGGTCATTTTTGGGTGGTTTCTATTATGTAAGCCTCGCAAAGTGACTTCAGACCTGAACTGGTCCCTAAAAGTGGGTTTTTGAAAATTTCTGAAAAATGTCAAGATTTGCTTCTAAACTTCTAAGCCTTGTAATGTCCCCAAAAATGAAATGGCATTCCCAAATTAATCGATACATGGAGTAGACATATGGGGAATGTAAATCAATAACTTTTTTTGGCAGTATTACTATGTATTCTAGAAGTAGAGAAATTGAAACTTGGAAAATTGTAAATTTTTCAAAATTTTTGGTAAATTTGGTATTTTTTTATAAATAAAAATGAAATTTTTCGACTTTATTTTACCACTGTCATGAAATACAATATGTGACGAAAAAACAATCTCAGAATGGCCTGGATAAGTAAAAGCGTTTTAAAGTTATCACCACATAAAATGACACTGGTCAGATTTCCAAAAAATGGCCTGGTCCTTAAGGTGAAATAGGGCCGTGTCCTTAAGGGGTTAAAATACAAGTTCGCTCAAACCTACTTGTCACCATTCCTGCCATGTCATGATACATTTTTTTATTCCCCATGAAATTATTCTTGATCAGCCTTCATAGGAACTCTGCATTGTGCCATTGCTCTGCTACTCCTCCTGGAAATGTATGGATAAATTGACAACTGGGTGTCACCATTCCCCTTCTCAAAAGGAGTGTGTCCCTATAGTCTGGTATTGTCATCAATTTATTCATAAATTTCTCTGAGCTACGTATAACAGAGCAGCGAGGCGCTGGAGATTTCCCCTTGTCTGACTGGGTAGGACATCTTGCCTGACCCGGTCAATCTCACGCCTACACCATTGCTCCAAGTAGTGGCCCAAGCCCAAGAGTTTGAAGCAGCAAACTGTGCATGCACCGCTACATGTCTAGGGTACCCCCCAGGTAGTTTCCTGGTAGAGTCTATGGCTAGCCAGCCCCTGTCTGACGTACACACTACTTCTTGAGTTTAAGGTACCAATTGGAACTGAAGCCGAGTTCGGATCCAAGTTTTAAAATGGTTTTTCAGTTTAAAAATCAAATACCAAAGTAATTTACTGAAGTCTTGCAAGACTTCGGGAATAACTGACTTCACCTAGTCGGAGGCTGTACATTTTAATGCTGTACAGAGACGGATTTCTATATAGCATTAAACCGAGGTTTTGAGTGAAGCGACTTCGGATCTAGGATCCGAAGATCTCTTCGCTCATCACTACATGTGACCACTGAAGCCAGGGATCACCCACAGTGGTCACAGGCCCAGTCCACTTTTGGTCCAGCTGGAGCCAGAAGCTTCTGGAAACAGAAGGCAGTGTGGGACTGTGGACAGGTCAGTTTTTTTTGTTTTAATTGGGCACAGGTTACCACCGTTGTTGGATCCTAGGCCAGACAACCCCTTTAATTTAACACAAATTCCAGAAAGGAACACTGTTCAGTACTGGGAGACCCCATTGCATCTGCTGCTTCCACCTGACCCCACAGTACTGGGGCTCATACTTATGGTCTTACCGTCTTATATCTTGGCTTAGGCTAGTTTCACACTAGCAGCAGGGGAGTCCGTCAGGCTGTTCCGGCGGGTAAACAGCCTGTCGGATCCGTCCTGCGCTAGTTTACATGTGCCCCCGGACTGCCGCTTTGTCCTCATTGACTATAATGGGGAAGGGGGTGGAGTTCCGGCAGCAGCACGGCAAAAAGCCACCGGACTAAAGGTATGACATGCAGTACTTTTAGTCCGGCTGTCTCTCGCCATGCGCTGGGGTGCTGCCGCCGTAACTATGGCCCCGCCCCCATTATGGACAATGGGGACTGAGCTGCAGTCTGGGGGCACACGTGAACTTGCGGCAGGACAGGTCTGACAGGCTGTTCACCCGCCGGAACAGCCTGATGGACTCCCCTGCCGCTGATGTGAAAGTACCCTTACTTGTGCAGATCCACCATTTGTGGTCATGTACAGTGTTAGGTGTTAGGGTGCTTTCAGATCTGCGTTTTACTTTCCGGCGTAGAGATCCGTCGTCGGTTCTCTACGCCGAAAATAAACTGATCAGGATTATCCCCATGCATTCTGAATAGAGAGAAATCCGTTCAGGATGCATCAGGATGCCTTCTGTTCAGTATGTGAACGTTTTTTAGACGTTGACAAAACCGCAGCATGCTGCGGATTTGTCTCCGTCCAAAAATCCGGAAGACTTGCTGTAACGCCGGATCTGGAATTAATGCCCATTGAAGTGCATTAATCTGGATCTGGAATTAAGCTAAACGTCGTTTCGGCGCATCGCTGGATCCGACGTTTAGCTCTGCGCATGCGCAGCAGCAGTTCCAATCCGGGCGCCAGTGTAAGCTGGGGCTCCGATCGGTTACCATGGCAGCCAGGACGTTACTGAAGTCCTGGCTGCCATGGTAAGTACTCCGCAGCAGTGTACTTACCTGCGCTGCGGCCGCCGGGCGCTCCTTTATGACGTCACAGGTCCGGGCGGCTCATTGATCTATAAGCCGCGGGGACCTGTGACGTCATAAAGGAGCGCCCGGCGGCTGCAGTGCAGGTAAGTACACTGTTGCGGAGTACCATGGCAGCCAGGACTTCAGTAGTGTCCTGGCTGCATTGGTAATCTGAAGCATTTTGAAGACTGATCAGGATCCTGATCAGTCTTCAAATGCTTTCAGGCGACTTGCGTTCTGACGGATCTGGCCGGCCGGAAGTGCCTGCCGGATCCTCAGAACGCAAGTGTGAAAGAGGCCTTACTGCTAATAAACATTTTAAATATGGATTTAAATGAAAATACATTGTTTTTTAAGATCACCTTATCTTCTTTTTTCTAGATGTGTGTTAGGTTGCTTCTTAATACCTTGCTGTGTCAAGAGTTGCAAAGACGTGGACCATTATTGCCCCAACTGTCAACATCTCATCTACAAGTACAAGCGTCTATAGGCAATGCAAACAATTGCGCTTGCTCATTAAGTGAACCAAAATTCCTTTCAATAAACTCACACTGCTTGAAATTATTGCCTTAAACTGTGAGATTAAAATATGTCATATTAAATGGAAGACTGCTTTAGGGCTCATGCACACAAACATATTTTTGTCCATGCTCGTTTCATTTTTTTAATGGCCCATATGCGGAATTCACTTCAATGGGGCTGCAAAAAAAAAAAAAAAAACGGAAATTCCGTCTCCGTATGTTCATTTCGCAAAAAAATAGAACATGTCCTATTATTGTCCGCATTACGGACAAGGATAGGATTCTTCTACTAGGGGCCTACCGCTCCGTTCCGCATAATGTGGAATGAACACGGACAGTATCCGTGTTTTGCGGATCCTCAATTTGCAGACCACAAAACAACAACGGTCATGTGCATGTTCCCTAAAGAGGGAGTTATAACTGCTGGGGTGAGTAAAGGCCAAGATTCATTTCCTATGATTCTGGAGAAGCGAGCCGCAGTAATCTTGCAGAACAGGAGCCGTGTCCGACCTGGGATACAACCATTTTCATGCCCTACATGCAAGAGAACATGGGAACAATGGGAACTTGTCAGCAGAATAATGCTGTCCTAACCACCAGCTTCATCAAATATCGTCAGGCTCCTTCAGTACAAAGAACTATGGGGGAAAATGTATCAAAATTGGTGGAAAGGTAAACTTGTATAGTTTCTCATAGCAACCAATCAGAGTAATCCTTTCATTTTCCAAAGGAGCACTTAAAAATTAAAGGTGGAATCTGATTGGTTGCTATGGGCAACTAAGCCAGTTTCCCTTTACACCAGTTTTGATAAATCTCCTCATGTTATGTGTTACACTGCAACTCTACAGCATTTCAGAGAAAACGGTTTTAAAAAGAGCTGGGCATGGGGAAGTGTCCGCTGGGTTTCTAAACTTCAGTTTTCCCCCACCTGGCTTAGCTTGATCGACAGGTCTCTTTATATGTAAAAGAAGCATTCTCATGCCAGGCTTTCTTTAAAAGCCATGTTTTATAGAGCTCTCAATTGATGTAAATCAGAGTGCCAGCAAGAGGAACATAACTTATTTATCAAGACTGTCTAAGGCCTCATGTCATTGCTCTGCAGTGCCTGTATTGCGGACCACAAACAGCAGGTCCGCAATATACCTTGAATGGGTGCAGAACGGATACACGGAACCCATGGAAGCACTACGGAGTGCTTCCACTCCATGCCTCGGCACCGCAAATAAATAGAACATGTTCTATTTTTTTGTGGTGCAGATGGGTCACGGACTCATTCAAGTTGAATGGGACTAAACCTGTCTGCAGCACAGAACGTCCGGCACACATTCATGTGCATGAGGCCTAATAGTAAGACTGTCCTTGTTGCCCATAGCAACCAACCAGTGCTCAGCTTTTATTACTTGAACTGCTCTGTGTACCTGAAAACTGCATTCTTATTGGTCGCTATGGGCAACAAAGACAGTTTTACTATCAGTTTTAGGTAATGAGGCCCAAGAGATGAATGCAGTGTTACTGACAGTAACTTAAAATAATTTGTGCTAAAAAAAAAAATCTCCATGTAACCCAAGCCGTCCCGAGTTGTGGAGGTGCCCACTGCACAACCATTGCAGCATGAACCTTTGTCACGCATTCTCTTAAATATTTGAGGGACCACATAATACCATAGCGGGCAAAACCAGTCCTAGGTAGGGATGAGCGAACTTCTGTTTTCAAGTTCGACGTACATGGTTCGAGTTATCTAAGAATTCCGTTATGGATTCTGCTACCACGGACTATAAGTTATGGTCCGTGGTAGCCAGGGGTGGATTGGCCATAGACCTTATAGGGAAATTTCCCAGTGGGCCGACAAGGACAGTCAGCCAGTGGAAGTTTTGGGGGATGTATTTTGTGATGGACTGTGATATTTGGCTCTTTAGAGGTGGTATAATGTGCCACAATATGGTATTGCTGGCCCTGCCTTCCATCAATTTGGACCAAACTACAAAACGGGGCAACTTTTAGTATTTTTTCCAGGGCCACTTTAAGTTCCTAGTCCGCCCCTGGTGGTAGCGGACTCCATAATGGAATTCTTAGATAACCTGAACCCGAACCTTGTACACCTAACTTGAAAACAGAAGTTCGTCCTACACTAGTCCTAGTTTATGTGTAGTACAATGCCAGGGGCATGTCACAGGAATTTTCTCTTGTGAATCACCTTAGCACATTAAGTTTTAGGGCTCATGCACATGACCATGATCGGCCTAGGAGACACTGTCCATGCGTCGGTCGCATCTCCTGGGCCAACAGCAGCTTCCCAGAACTGAACTGACTGTATCACAGTTTTCTATAACTCTCTACGCTAGAACTGATGAATCAATCTGTATTAATTCATTTACTGAAGTGTTGACTCTTAAAGGGGTTGTCCTACAGAAAATATTTCAGTTTTCAAACCAGCACCTGGGTCTGAATACTTTTGTAATTGCATGTAATTAAAGATTTTGTAAACCGAGTTATTCAATAAAATGTATCTGTATAGCGCCACCTGCTGTTTGTTTTTTTCTTATTTCTTTGTTCTTAGGGTGCTGACACACATTCAGGTTTTTTGTTGCAGTTTTTGAAGACAACACCAGGAGTGGATCGAAAAAAGAGACGTTGTATTTGCCCTTAATACTTTCACTACTTCCATGATCCACACCTGATTTTGGCTTCAAAAACTGCATCAAAAAACCTGAACGTGAGGCAGCACCCTTACTGAGATGGCACATGCTCAGTTTCATCCTTCAATTACCTCCTGAGCTGTAATAGGGAGAGAGCTACAGAAGAAAGACACGCCCCCTGAGAAAGGACACTCCCCAACTTGATATAAATCTAGCAGAGCAATGAATGTGGAGATCTCTGGATCCACGTGAGGTGCAGGGCTGGTTCTAGCTTTGTTAGAAAGAGATTTACATTTTTCACATTAATTATGGGATAACCCATTTAACTACAATTTAGAATACTATTTTATATTAAAGGTTATTTCCAGGAGCACAATAGATTCTGACTCCTGGTATGCTCACTGATCAGCCATTCGATGGAGCTGCAGCGCCATACATTGTATAGTGGCTGTGTCTGGTACTGCACTTAAATGGAACTGAGCTCCTCATAGGCCAAATGACCAATGAAAATGACATCACTGACCTAAAAAGAGTCCACAGCACTCAGTGGAATGCCGTGGCTTTCTCAAAGAGGTGATCGTGGAGTTTTGTGAGTTACACCCCCACCCATCTTGATTACTTATCCTGAGAATAGATGATCAATATTTCACTCCCAGAAAACTCCTTTAACAGTTACTTGGTAGATATTTGTATATTCAGCTAAGATTTTATGTATAAGTCACCCCAATAAAGAGCATGGATATACATGGAAAAGTGGATCTTTTCCTCTCTGATCATCTCACACGATGGGTGGTACGTGGCATTCAGGAGGAAGATCTGGATACAACGCAGAACATCGGCTATTGGATACTTCAATTTAGGGTTATTGACTAATCTAAATGTCATTGTAACTCCTGAAATTGTGGACATGGTCTTTTTGGAGATAAAGGATAGCCAACAATATTATGTGCTGTCTTTTTTTTCCCTTTTACAAGCTTTCAGGGGACCTGATATGTAATGGTAACTTATATTCCCCATGCAAAAACAATTCTGGAGCATCTTTTCTTGGAAATCTGTGTCCCTCTGGTATTCCACCTGGAAATGTATGAATAGATTTACAATTGGGTATTGATATTCTCCTGGTCAGTACAGCACATTCATACATGGTCTGACTCAGTCAGCACCGTTTTGGCAATGTACAGGAATACAATGAATGGTAATTCCCAGTAATCAATTTATTCAAACATTTCCAAGAGAAATAACCGAAGAATGGTACAATGTGAGTGACCAGGCATCATAAATACTTACTGAACCAGACCTGCCAAGAGAGACGACGGGTTCTCTTTAAAGGGGATGTTATACCCGCATATTGTATTTTTATTTTTTTTTACTACATAAAACCAGCTACTAATACATTTCCTTTTTACTAATATACTTTATTTTGTCTTCTGTGCATAAATACATGGGCAGCCATGTTGACTGAGCAGTTGTCCTGCGTATTGAGCACATTGTGACCTGTGCAGTGGTCACTGGGCAGGGAGGGGACGAGGCGAGTTGTGTCCACTACAATTGTGCCAGGTGGATCCTGTGTTATACATAGGCATTACCTGACATTGTAATCCTGCTTGTGTTAGTAATGAAATGGCTGCTGAGAAGGGATCTCTACAGAACATTAAGGCCCCTTTCACACGGGCGAGTTTTCCGCGCGGGTGCAATGCGTGAGGAGGACGCATTGCACCCGCACTGAATCCGGACCCATTCATTTCTATGGGGCTGTGCACATGAGCGGTGATTTTCACGCATCACTTCTGCTTTGCGTGAAAATCGCAGCATGTTCTATATTGTGTGAGTTTTTCACACAACGCAGGCCCCATAGAAGTGAATGGGGCTGCGGGAAAATCGCAAGCATCCGCAAGCAAGTGCGGATGCGTTGCGATTTTCCCGCATGGTTGCTTAGCAACGGGACCCGATCTCTATTATTTTCCCTTATAACATGGTTATAAGGGGAAATAATAGCATTCTTAATAAAGAATGCATAGTAAAATGAAGAGGAAGGGGTTAAAAATAATAAAAGTTAACTTACCTTAGCCACTTGATCGCGTAGTCGCGATCTGTCCTCTCTTTCCCTGCATCAGCTAAGATCTACAGGACCTGTGATGATGTCACATCACATGGTCCAATCACATGGTCCATCTTACCATGGTGATGTACCATGTGATTGGACCATGTGATGTGACGTCATCACAGGTCCTGTAGATCTTAGATGCTGCAGGGAAAGAGAGGAGAGATTGCGACTACGCGATCAAGTGGCAAAGGTAAGTAAAACTTTTATTATTTTTAACCCCCTCCACTTCATTTAACAATGCATTCTTTATTAAGAATGCTATTATTTCCCCTTATAACCATGTTATAAGGGAAAATATCATTCTCCAGAAGACCCGAAACCGGACTTCAGTGATGAAGTCCGGCTTCGGGTCTGGGTACCAAACATGGCGATTTTTCTCACGCGCGTGCAAAACGCGTTACAAACGTTTGCACCCGCGCGGGAAAAACGCGCATATTCCCGCAACGCCCCCGCCTCTTATCCGGGCGTCAAACATGACGACCGTGTGAAAGAGGCCTAAGCCTCAATCTGATATAAAATCACTGTGTAAACTGCAATATTTTAGTATTTTTTTTTTTCAGTAAGATAGTGACACTATAACATGACATCCCTAAATATTTTTAGAAAACAAAAAATCAAGGCTCATGTACACCACCGTATTTTGAATCCTCATCCAATTGACGTTTTTTTGTTAATCACACGTGGACCTATTCATTTCTATGGATCTGCAAAAATACAGACAGAACACAGATGTCATCTATGTGCTGTTCACATCTATGCGCCTGAGCCACAAACTATAGATCATGTCCTAATCTTGTCCATTTTGCAGACAAGAATAGACAGTTCTTTCATGAAAACATGGCACCCACACAGCCGGTATACGTATTTTGCAGATGCACGAGCCCTAAAACAGGTAATTTTCTGATGATACGCTACCTTTAGGAATTACAGACTTCTACTAAGACATCTTAGCCATCCATTCTAAGCAGATAAAATTGAACACAGACTCAGTAGACTGTAAGATATAATGAAAATGTACTCACCCAAATTTTTGTTTCCTGGAGTCCGTAGGCAGCACATGACTAAAGGGTTAAGTCCCCTAGGTAGAACCAAGATAGAGACACATTAGAAAGCAATAAACATTTATTAACACCAATCACAGGCTATATAGGGTAACACATGACACCAGAGCCTTGTATTTGTATGCAGCAATAATATTTATTCATAAGGGAGGGTAAGTTGTGCTGCCTACTGACTCCAGGAAACAAAAATTTAGGTGAGTCAATTTTCATTTTCCTGATCGTCCTTGGCAGCACATGACTAAAGTGACTTTAGGCAGTTTTCATTGGGTGGGAGCACCGGCCGCAACTGAAGCACTCTTTTGCCTGTAGTGCCTCATAAATGTAGAAACAGACGACCAGGTAGCTGCCTTACAGATTTCACAAAGAGAAACTTGTGCCAATTCTGCCCAGGAAGATGCTGTAGACCTTGTAGAGAGTGTTTTTAGATGAATGGGACAATCGAGTCCCATAACAGAATAAGATTCTTCAATTGTTTTCTTTATCTGTCTTGCTAGCGTTGCTTTACTAGCTCTTTACTCTTGTTGGGGCCTTGGATTTGTAAAAACAAACCTTCTGATTTCCTAAATGAGGAAGTATCATGGAGATAAGCTAACAATGCTCTTTTAACATCCAAGAGATTCCAGTCAATCTGTTCCTGTGGATCTGAATGAAGTACTGGCAGAGAAATTTTCTGATTGATATTTGCCGCTGATGCCACCTTTGGAAGAAAACCCAGCATAGTGTGTAGAATAATACAGTCTCCCATAGCTCTGAAATATGGTTCTTTGCATGTCAGAGCCTGTAACTTGCTCACAAGCCTGGCTGAGGTGATGGCCACTAAAACTAAGACTTTAATGAAGATATACTTCAGAGAGGATGACTCAATAGGCTCAAATGGTTATTTTGACATAGCTGACAAAACTAAAGACAAATCCCAGGAAGGAAATTGAGTACGGATAGGTGGTCTCAGGTTTTTCAGAGCCTTAAAAAAGGTACGTATTTGATTGTTTAAATTTTTTCCCTGCAACTTCGCATTTATTGCACTAAGTTGTACTTTCAAAGTGTTCATTTTTAACCCTTTACTGAAGCAGTCATGAAGAAATTGCAGAACTGATATAAAATCTTCAGGCATTGAAGAATGTTCTTGACACCAATTTTTTAATTTGTCCCACACTCTGTTATATATTTTAATAGTAGTTGGTTTTCTGGCAGCTAACATGGTGTTCATGAGATCTGTAGAGAGACCCAAAGATGCTAGGGATTGGCGCTTAGCCTCCAGGCCACTAGTTGTAGGCTGTTGGGGTTGTGATGAGTAAACCCCTTCTGGAGAAGCACATCTTGACGAGGAGGAATTCTCCAAATTCTCCCCTTGGAAAAGGAAAGGACTAGTGAAAACCATGTTCTCCGAATCCAGAAGGGAAGGATCGCTATTACTTCTGCTTGACCCTTTTGAACTTTCTTTAGGACTCTCAGAATGAGTGGAATCGGAGGAAACACATATATCAGACCCCTTCTCCAGCTGACTGATAAACCATCTTTTGCTAAAGCCTGGCTGGACTGCTGAATTGAACAAAATTGAGCTTTGTGTTCTGTCGCCATGGCATCTAAAGAAGGTCTCCCCATGTTGGTCACAATGTCGGTGAACACTGCCATATTTAAACTCCATTCTCCCGGGTGTAGTGGAGTTTGGCTGAGCTGCTAATTTATTCTGAGCTCCCCTTATGTGAACTGCTGAGATGCCCTTTGTATAAATCTCTGCCCACTCCATCAGGAGAGTACACTCTTCGGACAGGCTGCGGCTCCTCGTACCGCCTTGTTTGTTGACATAGTAAACCGAGGGTAGGTTGTCTGACTGTATCATTATTTTGAATCCTGAAAGATAGGATTGAAAATGAAGAGCTAGTCTTACTGCTCTCAATTCTCTCCAGTTGGAGGACATGCCTCTTCTCTTGTCCATCTTTTTTGTACCCATAGACCATCTACATGGGCACCTCAGCCCCAAGAAGAGGCATCCGACGTGAGAATCTTCTGACAATAGGGTTTCAGATCTCTGCCTTGCCACACGTGAAGTGATGTCATCCACCATTTCAGGTCCTGGCAAGTTAATGATATTACTATCCTTTTCTCCAACGATTTGTAACCCCTGTCCCAGCTGGACAGAATATTGGACTGTAGACATCTGATGTGGGCTTTGGCCCAGGGAACAGCTTCTATGGATGAAGTTAGAAGACCCAACACTCATTGCCTGACGGACAGACACCCTGGGATTGGACAGGAGTTGATGGACCCCTCTTTGAATAGAACATATTCTTTGAGGGGATAATTTCAGTGTCATGCACTGAGTGTCCAGCATTTAACCCAGGAATTGTATTTGTTGTGACGGCACCAAGGAAGACTTTTCCATGTTTATTAGAAAACCATGAGATTCGAGTACTTAAATTGTGGTCTGTAGTTGTAGTTTCAGTTGTTGGGCGGAGGCTGCTATTAACAACCAGTCGTCGAGATAGGGAATACAGGTGATGCCCCTCAGTCTTAGAGTAGCTGCAAGGACTACTGAGACTTGTAAAAACTCTCGGGGCTGACGTTTTCCAAACAGAAGGCAGGTAAATTGGAGGTGTACAATGCCTTTCATCATCTGGACCACTATTCTCAGAAATCTCCTATGACGGGGGCGAATCAGAATCTGTAGGTATGCATCCACTAGCTCTATCGATGCCATGTGATCTCCCTTCTTCCGGGCCATAACGACAGACTTTATTGATCCCATTTTGAACTTTTTCTGTACAAAAAATGTTTTCAGAAAAGTTAAATCAATTATCAGTCTCAATTTGTTTCCTGGTTTGGGTACAGGAAATATTCTGGAAAATACACCTTTAAACTCCCCTCCCGTGGGCACCAGCTCAAGTTCACCTTTGCTTATGAAATCTTCCCAACGACTTGATTTTTTGCATGATTTAGAAGAAAACGATCTGGAGGAAAGTGTGTGAATTCTAGGCCATTTTTTACCGTGGAGGTAATCTGTGGATGTGAGAGAATAGTTTTAGTCTAGCGCCAAATCTTTTCTTAAGCTCATCTTTTTTTTTGTCTGATTGCCACGAAATCTCCTTTTGCCTAGAAAATTGTCGCCTAATTCTAAATCTAGAAGATCTTCTCCTCTGTGGATGGAAGGACCTTAAAAATGACTTCTTCTTTGATTCTGGAAAAAACTGCTCCTTTTTCCTCATTCAGTCTTAAGGATCTTTTCTAGCTGAGGGCCAAACAGTGAGGTGGGTTAAAAAGGAAGATTATAGAATCCAGAGCGCCCTCCTTGTAGCATTAGAGAGCGCCAAGTAGTTTGCTGAAAATGTCATCATATCAAGTTTGGCAACACACAAAAAAATCTGAAGCAGCTTTCATCAGAGGAAGGCTCTGGCAGAGGAATATCATCTCTGGCAACTCCTTCTAGATCATGAGACAACTGAGATAACCAGATTCTTAAAGACCTGGCTATAGGTACAGAAGACTTAACGGCTGAGGTAGAGGCAGTGTCTTTTTTTAACAAAGTTTCAATTTTCTTATCCATAGGATCTTTAATAAGGGATGCTTCATCAGAAGTCAAGATCGATTTTTTAGATAAACGAGTAACCGCTAAATCAACTTTGGGCACTGAGACCCACTCAGCCGAAAAATTTTCATCCAACTTATATAGAGATTTCAAGAGATTTCTATCAGGCATATCCCAGTCTTGTTTAATCCACTCATTTAGTACAGGATGCCCAAGAAGGAAAAAAAAATTCCTTCAGTTTTTGGAAAATAAAACAGCTTGTCTGATTTAGATTTTCCAGAGGTATTTTTATCAGTCTCTAATGTACGTTTTACTGCTTTAAGCAGATCAGGCAATTTATCTTTATGAAAAATGAAATATTTATTTAGATCACACTGATAGGAGGAGTCAGAACACACTTTAGCCTCAGACAGGCATTCAGTCTCAGAAGTGGAGGTGGTCCGCTGTGGTGGAGGAATTTTGTCTGCAAGCCTTGGCCTCTGGCACCAGACGGGGTTACAAGCAGAGTGTATCTGGCATGCATGCTGCACCTGCACTCCCTGGGTTTTGTGTGGCTGATATGGCCCATAAAAGGTAAGAATTAATGTTAGGGACCACTCGAGAGGCAACCGTGAAGTGGTGGGTGGCTTACATAATTTGGCCAAAATATACACTAATGCCTCATCTAACATCCAGCATAGTGGCAGGACGGAGCTCTAGCTGCCGATTTGATTTACTCAAACACAGAAGTGAGTTGTTCTTTAAACCATAATAAAGATCATATTTCCAGATTGAATAGACGTAGTAGGAGACAAGCAATCAGTGCAGACATTGGTGGATAAATCATCAGGCAGGGGTAGCTGACATTTCTGACAAACAGTGCCTAGATTTTCTTTTCCTCCTATTGGATTCCTCTTGAGAGGCAGCCATCTGTTAGTTAAACACAAACTGAGATGTTAGAGCTGAAGACCTTAAGGTGTTGTATAAATATGTATTGACTTTCCTAGTACACCGCTATGTGTATGACAGTCCCAGCATCCCCTAGGATGTGAAATATAACAGGGAAAGAGAGACCACTTCCTCTCAGAAGTACAAACTGATAACACCAGCCACAGTGCACTGAGACACAAAAACAGCTGACCCCCAATGACTGCACTAGCATAAAAATGACATGCACTGCCAAATAAAATACAAATTAGATATAGATATATATATATATATCATACATATCAGTTTGAATAGACTGACCAGAGAAGTCCAAGCAGTTTAACCCCGGATCCCCCAGGAACCACCATACTGCCCTCAGTAAGCAGCGGGTGAAGCGGTCTGGCTGAGCGCGTCGGCACTAAAGTTAAGTAGTCAAACTTCCGGTCTGTGCTCCCTCAGGCGGCGCGTACGCACTTCAAACTCCCCACAGCCCTCTGCGCACACGTCTCCCCGATATTGCCGAGGCCAAGTAAACGGCTCTGTGGAATGAGGCACTGTATGCACTACACAGGGGAAAGGTGCGCTGATTCCACCTACAGGCTGAGAGACAGCGGGACCCTGTCTGCCACCTGGATAGGGATCTGGTCTCTGCTGACCATTAGTATGTATCCATCTGATACCTAGAGAAACAAAAAATACAAGTCTCTGGTGTCATGTGTTACCCTGTATAGCCTGCTGCTTGGTGTTAATCAATGTTTATTGCCTTCTAATGTGTCTATCTTGGTTGTACCTAGAGGACTTAACCCTTTAGTCATGTGCTGCCAAGGACGATCAAGAAATACAAAATTTGTTTTTAACAGGTTTTAGATGTACCAATATATTTTTATGGTCAGATCTGGCGGGGAATGACTTCGATTTTATTTACTTCTGGTTGTATTTGCTATAATTACCCAGGGGGCATTAGAGAATGTAGACTGGGTCAGACAATGCAAAAAGAAGTATTTTGCCTATATTGTCTACACAAAAGCTAAGCCTAAGGGCTCATGCGTGCAAACTTAGTTTTTTTCTATGTCTGTTCAGTTATTTTTGCGGCCCATATGCAGAACCATTCACTGCAACAACTGGGCTGCAAAAAAAGGAAACGACTTTACGGTCTAGAATACAAGAATGGAATTCTATTATGGACCAACTGTTCCATTTCGCAAAATATGGAATGCACACGGCTGGTATCCATGCGAAACGCTAGTGTGAAAGTAGCCTAACAGATAAACATGTTACAGAGTCCATTGTGTTATCAGCAGTCTGAATTGTAATCCAATGGGGAAAGTCTTTATTTTTATTTTACAGCTACAGTACAGTTATCAGAGCGGCATCTTATAATCAGTCATAAAACTGCGTAATGATCACATGACAAGGAAAGATTTTCATACCCTGGGAGAAAGGACCATTCTACAGTACCAGGCACAGCCACCACCATATGCATGTCACTGAGCCAAGGTACAATAAGAGGGATGTAATGCACCAGCTGGAGTGGCCCCTTCTTCATTCACCTATTTTGCAGAGGTGTAGAAAGTCTTGATAGCTCAGCACATATATATTTTGATAGCCTAAAAGGTATGACCGCTGACCTTCTAGAATAAGCGCTGCACAGGTGTCCCGTGTAGCAGAGAGCAGGAGCTTGGCACTTGTATGACAGCTGAGCTCCCGCTCTAATGGCGCAGATTGGTAGAGGCGGCCATCTGAGCCGTTTAACCCCTTAGATGCCGCAGTCGCTATTCACCACACCATCTAAGTTGTTTAGAGGGAGGGAGCTCCCTCTGTCAGGCATCGCAAATGAGATTATGCGGGTGCAATGTCGGTACTTGGAAGCTGGGGCCTAATGAAGGTCCCCAGGCCTGCTCTAAGTGTACATCTATCAGACTGTGCCAAAGGCAGTATAATGCACTGCACTGCCTAAAATAGTACAGTCAGGGGCGTAGCTAGAAATGACTGGGCCCCACAGCAAATTTTTGTATTGGGCCCCCCCCTACCCGTGCGTTTCGCTCCCCCTCTATAATGTGCCAGCCATATAGCCCCCCCATAATGTGCCAGTAGCCACCCAGCCATATAACACCCCCCCATAATGTGCCAGACTGCCAGTAGCCAATGCATCCTCCCCCCCCCATAATGTGCCAGTAGCCACCCAGCCATATAACCCCCCCCCCATAATGTGCCAGTAGCCACCCAGCCATATAACCCCCCCCCATAATGTGCCAGTAGCCACCCAGCCATATAACACCCCCCCATAATGTGCCAGACTGCCAGTAGCCAATGCATCCTCCCCCATAATGTGCCAGTAGCCACCCAGCCATATAACCCCCCATAATGTGCCAGTAGCCACCCAGCCATATAACCCCCCATAATGTGCCAGTAGCCACCCAGCCATATAACCCCCCATAATGTGCCAGACTGCCAGTAGCCAATGCATCCTCCCCCCATAATGTGCCAGTAGCCACCCAGCCATATAACCCCCCATAATGTGCCAGTAGCCACCCAGCCATATAACACCCCCCATAATGTGCCAGACTGCCAGTAGCCAATGCATCCTCCCCCATAATGTGCCAGTAGCCACCCAGCCATATAACCCCCATAATGTGCCAGTAGCCACCCAGCCATATAACCCCCCCATAATGTGCCAGACTGCCAGTAGCCAATGCATCCCCCATAATGTGCCAGTAGCCACCCAGCCATATAACCCCCATAATGTGCCAGTAGCCACCCAGCCATATAACCCCCACCCCATAATGTGCCAGACTGCCAGTAGCCAATGCATCCTCCCCCATAATGTGCCAGTAGCCACCGTGACCCAGCCATATAACCCCCTATAATGTGCCAGTAGCCAGCCATATAGCCCCACCCTATAATGTGCCAGTAGCCAGCCATATAACCCCCTATAATGTGCCAGTAGCCACCCAGCCATATAACCCCCTATAATGTGCCAGTAGCCACCCAGCCATATAACACCCCCATAATGTGCCAGACTGCCAGTAGCCAATGCATCCTCCCCATAATGTGCCAGTAGCCACCCAGCCATATAACCCCCATAATGTGCCAGTAGCCAACCAGCCATATAACCCCCATAATGTGCCAGTAGCCACCCAGCCATATAACCCCCATAATGTGCCAGTAGCCACCCAGCCATATAACCCCCATAATGTGCCAGTAGCCACCCAGCCATATAACCCCCCATAATGTGCCAGTAGCCACCCAGCCATATAACACCCCCATAATGTGCCAGAGACTGCCAGTAGCCAATGCATCCTCTTCCCCCAATAGTCCATTAGTCTGAAGAATTATTGATTTCCTCCCAATCCAATTCCCCGGTGCCAGTAGCTAATGCTTATTCAATCAAATTATGAATCCAATTTCCTCCCCCAGGCCAACCCAAAAATTATGTGGGGTAACAGATTCACAGACAAATACTCACTTCACTGTGACTGTGCAGCTTACACCGAACGGTCCACCCACGTCCACCACGTCCGCTGTTCTGACGGCTTGTGCAGCTCAGCGGCGCGATGACGTCATCACGCCGCCTGCGCAATGACGTCATCGCGCCGCCAGCCTCTGCAGCAGGCCGTTCAACAGCACCGCCTCCTGTGACAGCCCGGGGCGGGCCAAACTGTGAGAGGGGAGGGGAGGGGAGGGGAGGGGGAACTGTGAACGGGGGGGGCCCGGCCAAACTGTACTGAAAGGGGGCGGGGGCGGGGGGCCCCCTCTGGCACAGTGACGAGTCGGGACAGTCCGACAGTCTATTACGGAGCGCAGGCGCAGCGCACAGTCTCAGCGCCCAAACAGCTGATTACCGGGGGCAGGGAAGCAGAGGAGAGTGGACACGTGCTGCCGGGCGCCGGGCCCCTTGTCAGCCCGGGCCCCGAAGCAGCCGCTTCCCCTGCTTCCCCGGTAGTTACGCCCCTGAGTACAGTGTGTTATAGAAGCGATTAGTGGATTGCATGTCAAAATACCAAACCTGACTCCGGACTCCTATTTTAAAATGTTTTTAAAGCCGCAGATAGGAATTTCGAATTAATTTGCAAAAGTCTCGTAAGACTTTGGCTGAAAGGAATTTTGCCTAGTCAAAGCCCATTCAGTTTAATGCTGTACCGAGACAGCATTCAAATCGAAGTTCTTGAACAAATCGACTTCAGATCTATCATCTGAAGCTCAAATCGCACAAGAGTAATCACTGCATCTGTAATGACACAGACTATACATGACTATATCATGTCATTTATCCCACACAGCTCGTCTCACAAGAACCAAGGCCTCACGCTGGTCTGTAGAACGAAAAATAAAAAAGTTATGGGTCTTGGGATGTGGCGATGTAAAAGTATCCCCTAAATGTTGATAAAATCTAGTTCAGGATCAATACAAACATTAAAGGGGTATTCCGGTTAAAGAAAGCTGTCAGATTCCAGCGGTAGGCCCCCACCGATCTCGAGAATGGGGGTCCAGTGCCCCATACCCTGTGGAGCCCCACTGAAATGGACAGAGCGACTGGACGGAAAAGTACACTGCCACTCCATGCATTTCTATGGGAGCACTGGAGATAGAGAATTTCTTTCTATACCCAGAATACCCCTTTAGGGATGTGGCTGCTCAACGACCTTGGCAATTACACTCGTCAAGTGACAGACTGCTGTGTATCACTGAAGCCACTAAACAGAATGAGGCCACAACACGAACCGCAAATTAAAACCACAAATTTGCAAAAAATCCCAGAACTGCTGGATTTTTTTGTGATTCTAAGGCTCAAGGGTGCATCAACCTCATTCAGTTTAATGGCTGCAGTGTCACACAAAGATTGCTGTTTGCGTGACTGGTGTCGTGGCCAATATTGATGTGTAGCCCCAGCCTAATAGAAAGGAACAAGCTTTCTAGCATGATAAAAATGCTCAAAAAGTCTCATCTCACAAAGTGATGCTACTACAATATGCCATAGATTCATGATTATTGAGGCAGGTTCGACCTCTGGGACCCCATTGATCCGGAGAATGAAGGGGCTGCAGCAGAGGGCAGTCCTTAGTGGATAAATCTCCACTGAGCTGTGAATTCTTGTTAATAGTTGGAATAGCACTCTAATCACCACAGTTCATGCCAAGAATTCATAGTTTCAGAATCTACAGTCACAACCATAACAGAATCTAGAAGTGGAAAACCGCAATTAAACATGGACTTGAACGTTAATAAACCTTATAACATGAAACTTGTGTGTCATAGTACATTTACTGGGATTTTTATACTGTTTTCTAGGATTTTTATACTGTTGACCTATCCTTAGGATAGCAAATAAAAAAAGGTAACGGCAGCATCTCCAGTGAATTCTTCATTGGACGAGCTTCACAAAAAGTGTACCACAATAACCAGACGGCAACGTTTCGGCTACATAGTAGCCTTTTTCAAGCCTAGTGTAGAATGACAATATCACCCTAATAAAGTGCATGAAACTCCACCCCTCTGATAGGGGAGCCAATACAATAAATGTCACCACCTCCCAATGAGTAATACAGCCAATCATGAATACAATATAATAATAGAAAGCACGATCACAATTTGGTAACAATAAAAGACGTGTTCACCTTAACCAAACGGAAGCAAACAGTAGCTGTCATCCGCAGTCATCAGGACTCACCCCACGCATCTCCAGAAACAAATTGCGCTTGTGGTCGGGCACTCACGACAAGAAGGACTCCTACCTGCTGGGTTAGCTAAAGCAGTTAGAGTTATGCCGAAACCGCGTAGTTGAAGGGATAGCTGAAGGAGGCCATCCCCTTGAAGTGAAAAGTGAGGTTGAGGGTGGGTAGGGTGGGAGAGTTGACACGTCGTTCGTTGAAGGAGGGGCAAAACCGCCATGATATAGGCAACCGTGCCCCTCCCACAAATACAGGCCAATAAATCGGCCTTACCACTTGTAGTCGGGCACTCACAACAAGAAGGACTCCTACCTGCTGGGTTAGCTAAAGCGGTTAGAGTTATGCCGAAACCGCGTCGTTGAAGGGATAGCTGAAGGAGGCCATCCCCTTGAAGTGAAAACTGAGGTTGAGGGTGGGTAGGGTGGGAGAGTTGACACGTCGTTCGTTGAAGGAGGGCAAAACCGCCATGATATAGGCAACCGTGCCCCTCCCACAAATACAGGCCAATAAATCGGCCTTACCACTTGTGGTCGGGCACTCACAACAAGAAGGACTCCTACCTGCTGGGTTAGCTAAAGCGGTTAGAGTTATGCCGAAACCGCGTCGTTGAAGGGATAGCTGAAGGAGGCCATCCCCTTGAAGTGAAAACTGAGGTTGAGGGTGGGTAGGGTGGGAGAGTTGACACGTCGTTCGTTGAAGGAGGGCAAAACCGCCATGATATAGGCAACCGTGCCCCTCCCACAAATACAGGCCAATAAATCGGCCTTACCACTTGTGGTCGGGCACTCACAACAAGAAGGACTCCTACCTGCTGGGTTAGCTAAAGCGGTTAGAGTTATGTCGAAACCGCGTTGTTGAAGGGATAGCTGAAGGCGGCCAAAAAACAACAACAATTTCCTTTTCCTTAAAGAAACTTTATACACTTATTCATAATACCAAATTTTGACAAGCACGATTCATCTCAGCATATGGACAAGGAATGTATCGGCTGAAACAGGACGAACGCCAACGACCTAGTCTCTTGATTACATGCGCTGGAACCTGATTTTTCAAAGCGGCGGATGCCGCCCCTATGCGAAAGGAATGCCCGGAAATTGAGGACGGGTCTACTGCAAGGTTGGTTAGTAAAACCCAAATATGTGTTATGAACTTGGGACAGGTAAGGTGAGTATCGTTGAACGGAAATAACGGACTGTCGGGCGGTTTGTTCTGCAGAGTGGACAAAAGCTGTTGCAGCACACGCACGGGGCATTAATGATGAGAGGTCGGGAAATAAAACACCTGTGTTGGGGGGCCCACCTGAGAGGTCTTAGTGGTGACTAGCGAGAGTATGAAACCATCTCGGGAAGCAAAGAGCTGACTGAGAGTGACGCACCTGCTACTGTTAGCCGGGGACGTGAACTCTGCCGGTCTTAAAAACCCATAAAAGGCCAGGTACATGGCGGCTTTAATTACTAAACTACGCTGAGCACCGAATGGTTTTTTGTCCAACAAGTCGGAAAGGTTGCAAAAAATCCGGCCAGTGATAGGTAGCTGGCGAGCGCATTCCTCGCTGTCACTTTTTTCTAGACCCTTCAGAGTGGATTTCACGGCATGGATTGAAAACAACGAACCCTGCTGGGTGAAACTCATGGCTCTAAAATGCTGAACCCCAGCGAGGTAGGACTTTACCGTTGTGTGTGACAATTTCAAATTGGTGTGACGGTAACCTATGAACGCCAGAATGTACTGAACAAACTCGGTGTCACCTTGAGGACATGAGTCCTGAAACTTCTGGTAGGCTCTCCAACCTGTCTGGTAGACCCTGGCTGTATTGGGCGAGAGGGACTTGACTAATAGTGACCGAGCGGCAGCGAGATGAGCTTCTATGGAAGGGTCAGAGCCGCGTATGGAGGGACTGTGCTCCCGATGGCGTCTGCTTCTGGACAGATCTGTGAAAAGAGGGTAAAATTAAAACGAGATAACGCGTCGGTGGCGCCCAGCTATATGTGAAGTTATGTAACGGAACTGGTGTTGTAACGACAGAAGGACCAAGCGTCTAACAAATGACATGACGTACGGGGACTTAGACGATCCACTATTGAGGATCTCGATGACGGCTGCATTATCGGAAACAAATGACACAGTTTGACCCGACCAACATTGACCCCAGGTATAGGATGCTGCAACTAAGGGGTAGAGTTCAAACAAAGCCGACGTACGAAAAAACCCAGGGATGGAACTAACTTCGATTGGCCATCTGTCTGCTAACCAATGGTTGCCAAAAATAGCTGCAAAACCTGTATTGACAGCGGCGTCGGACAAAACTACGGGGAGCTGTCGGATATCGTGGGAACAAAGAGTGAGATGCCATTCCATTGCCTGAGAAATTGATCCCACATGTTCAAGTCAGCCATGACCATATCGTCCATGCCTATGCTGCTATCCTGGGAAGGGGCTGTAGGGAGGAGTGAAAGTAAACGAGAAACAAATGCCCTACCTTGCGGAATTAACCACTCTGGTTGACATGCAATTATGAATGACTTCCCTGATTCTCTGTAATTTGTCACTCGGCAACCTGGCAACCATGTTCTGGGTGTCCAACACTATACCCAGAAATGTGATGACTGCAGAGGGACCCTCCACTTTCTTGGGAGAGACAGGAACCCCCAGTTGTCTGAAACACTCCAGCAGCAAATTAAGGTCCTTGGGGGGAGCGTCAGGACGTTCGATAATTAAAAAATCATCTAAGTAGTGAATAATATTGCTACAGTGGAATTCATGGACTAAAATCCAGTGGAGAGCCTTGGTTAACTGGTCAAATAACCATGGGCTACTCTTAGATCCGAATGTAAGATTGGATGCAAAGTAATAAAGGCCCCTCCATTTGACACCATACCACTGCTAGAGGGATGGATCGATAGGCAGTAATTTGAAGGCGTCTGCAATATCAGCTTTAGAAAGGATAGTGCTGGGACCTAACTGTAAGATGAGAGCGATGGCTTGGTCTATGGTAGAATATCTTCTACTAACTTCTTCTGACAGAATCAGAGCATTAATGCTAGGTATGGACGACCATGCGGGGCGGATAGGTCGATAATCAACCTCTCTTTGTTTCTGAATTTACCGAACACAACTCCTATTGGCTGATTCTCCACCGTTCAAAGGGTCATGACGAAAAAGGCCCTATCAGGAAACCTTTCACTAATTCCGCTGTGACCAATCTATCGGAGACATCAGGGTGATGGTCAGCGCACTGTAAGTTCCTGCACTCGTGTGTAGACTCTGGAAGGACAACCATCCCAGTGTGGAAACCGAACATGAAACCTGTACTAAGGAACTCCACGAAGCCTGGGTCAGGATACCTGCGTAAGAACTGCTGCAAACTAACTATGTTAACAACACACATGTAATTATTATCTGATTTTAATGAACAGACTACTTTAGGGTGGGCTCTGAAATAGTTAGTACATATGTGTAGCAAGCGACACTGACTGAAATTACAGGATGCGTAGTTAAAATTATTGCAAAACTGTGACCTGCCGAGTAGTTTGATGGGTCTACCCAACTTGTCAACTAAACCAGAGGATCTCTGTGAATCGGACGGTCCTACAGCTGAGAGTTATTGGTTTGGTATTGAATTAGATCTGCATCGTTTTTTCAGAAGGTTGAGATAGAAGGGCTTTTTTTTTTTACACAGTCGTGGGTACTGATGTTATTTGTAATAAAGATACAGCTCAATTATCATTGAATAATCTTGAGTTGAGGAAAAAAAGGAAGTACCGCCGCAAAATAATCATGTCATTGAATCCTATATTGAGATAGTGACGAGACAGATACACAAATTGAGAGAACAGGATTGTAGGGTAGTGAGGTAGTGTAATATCGAGAAAGAAATGCGGTGGGACAATTGGAACATAATAAGGAAATTATAATCTATTCTGCAGATGGAGGGGGGGGGGTAGTTATGGACACGTGCAAATACATAGGGGAGGTGCAGAGACAGTTGGGGGATGGTGATGTATACATAAAATTAGGAGGTGACCTCCAAATGGGACATTGTGATTATACTGAATAAAGGTCTCATTGATGATGATTAAAGTGACTAACTCAGAGTACAACATCCCATCACCCCGCTGTTTTATGTTCTTCCCAAGATCCATAAAAGGCTTTAAGACCCCCCTGGCAGACCTATTGTGTCTAGTAGGGGATCGATTTTTAGTACGATTGCCATTTTTTTTTAGATAAGTTGTTACGTGTTCATGCAACCAACGCCCCTTCCTATATAAGGAACACAGGTCATTTTTTAACAAAGTTACGTAAAATCTGGTTGCCTGTACATTTTTATTTGGTAAGTTTTTATTTAGTGTGTCTACACATCAATTGAGCACGAGTATGGTCTAAATGTCGTTGATGTGGCGCTGGCTGGCACGGGGCTGTCCCTGGGCGGACGCCAGTTTGTCTTTCACCTTCTGGAGGTGGTCCTGAGGAGGCATTATTTCCTCTTTGGGGACACTTTTTACCAACAACAAGGGTGTGGCTATGGGGTCTAATGTGGCCCCAACTTATGCCAACATCTTTATGGCAGAGGTGGAGGACAGGCTGGTTTATCGTTCAGCTTACCTTGGCGGAGTTCTGTGCTGGTGGCGTTACATCGATGACATTTTTATGATATGGAGCGGTACCAAAGAGGCACTAGATGATTTCCATCAGCATCTGAATAATGGGGTCCCAGGCCAACAGTTTACCCTGACAGCCTCTCAGAAGGAATTGCAATTTTTGGATGTCAGGGTATGTGTAGAGGAAGGGAGGTTGAAGACAGATCTTTATCAAAAGCCAACTGATAGGAACAATTTGCTAAAATATGATAGCAATCATCCACGGCGTACTCTTGATTAACTCCCTGTGGAGTCAAATGCTACGGTTGAGGAGGGTGGTATCTGAGGATGATATATTTACAGTTAGAGTTAATGAGACGAGTGACAAATTTTTGGAGAAGAGGATATCCACGAAAACTGTTACAGAGAACCAGAGAAAGGGTTGCTTTGGTTGACAGAGAGACCACCCTTCATACTACACCGGTTGCCAGGATTAGCGATTGCATTCCCTTTGTCTCAACATTTGGTAAACACAGTGGTGCTGTATTTTACATTTTAAGGAAGGAATGGCACATTTTACAGATAGGTTTGCCATTGGTACGTGAGTTCAACAATCCTCCACTAATGGCATACAAAAGAAATGCCAGTTTAGGTTATAAACTAGTGAAATCTGCTATAGGGGATACACGTGGGGATGGACAATGTTATTTGGCACCAATTAAAATGGGCAACTTCCCTCGTCTAGGTTGCTGTAATTGTGGCAATTTGATTAAGGGGGATACCGTCCTTTGTCCATCCTTACAGTAGAAAAAGTTATAAGAGCAAACAGTTCTACACCTGTAGATCTAGAGATGTGGTTTATATGCTACAGTGTCAGAGTTTGATCCATGTGGAAGAGACCACGATGGAGATCAGGGGAAGAATTAATAAGCATAAGAGTACGATTAGAAAAAAAGCAGTGGTCAAACCAGTTGCTAATGCTAAACACTTTGTGGAATGTGGTCACTGTCAACCAACTCAGATTCCGGGAGATAGATTCGGTGGGCACCCTGAGAAGGGGTAGGGATAGTGAACGTAGCCTCAGAAAAAAGGAATTGCAGTGGATTTTTACGTTTAAATCTATGCAACCACATGGACTCTATAATATAGAGTTCAATGTGAATAATGTTGATTAAATTTTATGCCAGTGGTGGATATATTATAGATTGATGTGGTATATCCTATTCAGTATATGTGTATGCTTTAAATTCTGTTTTTACATTGTCACAATTTATTTTGTACAGTATATATGCGGAGCACATGGACTGATCCGGGACACTGGGACTCTACCAGCGGTCTCCATATGTGGTAGGATATTCTTTGTGGTCCCCTGGGAATAGCTGCTTTGTCCGCCATTGCATCACAATTTTATATGACAGCTCTGCAGCCCTTTATAGTTTTTGATTACACTTTTTCTGCCATGGGTTTGTGCGGAGCGTACCCATCAGCATGGCTTTTTATGTTACACAGGGGCCGGTATGCAGCTGTGCAATATGCGTAGTGTAGCGAGTGCACAGCTCTATACATACAAGTCAAACATCTTTTGATGTTTTATGAATGAATGAGGAAGCGGGTATCGAATAGTCATGTGACGATCACACGATCGTCTTGTGATCGGGGTTGATGACGCTCGAGTGCACGCCCCAGATCCGGAACGATTGCTGATATGACCAGTGACATGCGTCTGGAGACGCATGAGGTGAGTCCTGATGACCGCGGATGACAGCTACTGTTTGGTTAAGGTGAACACGTCTTTTATTGTTACCCAATTGTGATCGTGCCGACTATTATTATATTGTATTCATGATTGGCTGTATTACTCATTGAGAGGTGATGACATTTATTATATCGGCTCCCCTATCAGAGGGGTGGAGTTGCATGCACTATATTAGGGTGGATATTGTCACTCTACACTAGGCTTGACAAAGGAATACATGAATGTATGCCATCCGGTTTTTGTGGTACACTTTCTGTGAAGCTCATCCAATAAAGAATTCACTGGAGATGCTGCCGTTACCTTTTTTCATTTGCCGTTTGTTGAAGACTGCTTAGGATCTGCGGTCGTGGCTCGGCTGTTACATTCCAATGTGGTCACAAGGTCTGTGGGTGCTGCTCTACAACTGCTATTTACACTATCCTTAGGATAGGTCATCAGTATCTTATCAGTGGGGCACTGACACTCAGGACAACTGTTTTGAGAAGGCAAGGCGCACAGCGCTGTACATTGTATAGCTGCTGTGCTTGGTATTGAACTCAGCCCCATAGAAGCGAATACAATGTTTGGCGCTGAGTTTGGTTAGCACGGAGAAGGCTGCGGTGCTCAAAGGAGCGCTGGTGATTTCTTAAAGCAGCTGAATGGCAACGGGGCCAGATGTAGGACCACCACCCATCAGATATCGATAACCTAGCCAGAAAATAGGTGATCGGTTTTAAAATCCAAGAAAACTCCTTTGAAAATACGGTAACTTGTCTGGTGGAGAGCTTCAGTCTGACAAGGCTTCGTTCACATCTGCACCAGTATTTCCACTGTTCTGAAGTGCAGCTCAGTGGCATGACAAACCCACATTGACTATGAATAGGTTGGTCAGAAATCCCGGTATTGTACTGGACAAAACTGCGAAACACGATGCAGTATTTTGCTCAGCATTTCAGACCGAATTTGTGACTCAGATCTCTGATGGATCCTCCAAAACACCTCTGACTCCTCATGACACACAGATCACCTTGGGATGTGTGAATAGGGACGGGGGGTTATGTGCTGAGCGTTATTAGAAAACCAATCACACATCAAAAGAACAATCCATGGTCAGGAAGGAGTGGAAAAACACATTTTACTGCTAACATGTAATGCTACACTGCAGCATTTACAAAATCTCTTAAAATGGGTTATCTGAGCATATGAGAACACTGAGAAGCACCTACATTTGTCTGTATGCTCACCAGGTCATACCATAGCTTATTTTTCTATCATCTTATGCAGCACAGTTACAATTCTGCCAGGGCTTCCAGTGGGTAGGATTACGATGTAAAGAACTACAGTTCCCATGATTCCTTTCCCTTTTCACATCAGGGAGAAGTCAGTACAGGAGAAAAAAAAAAAAAGGAGACTCAAAGGGCATCTGTCAGCAGATTTATACCAATGACACCGGCTGACCTGTTACATGTGCACTTGGCAGCTGAAGGCGTCTGTGTTGGTCCCATGTTCATGTTTCTGCATTGCTGAGAAAAGTGATGTTTTATTATATGCAAATGAGCCTCTAGGAGCAACGGGGGCGTTTCTGTTACACCTAGAGCAGGCATGTCCAAACTCTGGCCCTCCAAGTGTTGCAGAACTACAACTCCCATCATGCTCTTCTGTAGGTTGATAGCTGTAGGTTGTCCAGGAATGATGGGAGTTGTAGTTTTGCAACATCTGGAGGGCCAGAGTTTGGACATGCCTGACCTAGAGGCTCTGTTCTCTCTTAAACTGTCACATCCTCTGCATTCTGATTGACAAAACCCGGCCCTGTCAAAGTGCTGAGGGAGTGACAGTTGCAGAGAGAGCAGAGCCTCTAGGTCAGGCATGTCCAAACTCTGGCCCTCCAGGTGTTGCAGAACTACAACTCCCATCATGCTCTTCTGTAGGTTGATAGCTGTAGGTTGTCCAGGAATGATGGGAGTTGTAGTTTTGCAACATCTGGAGGGCCAGAGTTTGGACATGCCTGCTCTAGGTGTAATGACAACGCCCCCGTTGCTCCTAGAGGCTCATTTGCATATATTAAACCTTCATTTTTTTTCAGCAATGCGGACACATATGAACATGGGACCAACACAGACGCCTTCAGCTGCCAAGCGCACACTTAACAGGTCAGTGTCATAGGTACAAAGAGGCATCTCAGCTACAGACACTACACTTGTCAGTAATCTTCCATTTTCACACAGTTTAAATGTTTCTAACTAATTATATTGTGTGGACTTTTCCTTGGACGTTCCCTCATTTGTACATGGATTATATAACACCCCCCATGGGCAAAGATTTACAATTACAGAACGGCAGAAAACAAACTATATTGGAAACTGTTCCTAATAACGCTGTAAGTAACTGAAAGTGCTGTTCACGTGTATATCAGTCACAGAAATAGCATTTTTATAGAAAAGTTTTATTCAACAGACAACATTTTCCAGCAAAAAAGGCAATATACAGGTAGAGTTGTACACTGCTGCTAACAGGAGAAAAGTAAAAGACCAGGAAACAAAGTCAAATCATTTGAATGGCTGTAACCTATTTACTGCACTCAAACTAGACACGCTTCTGTCCTCATGTGTGATGGGAGGGGGGAAAACAAAAAGAAACAGATGGGAAAGGGGGAGAAAAAAAGCAAAAAATTAAAAAAAAACTGAGAAAAAACTGGAATAGGAAATAAAACTACACACAAGAATATCAACATCAGTGAAAGACAGACTCAACCGACAATATGAACCTCCATGTGTTAATTTGTACAGTTCATTAAATATACATTTTAGGTCTGTAGTTTTTGTACAAAGTTATCCTACTAAACACTAGTGAGCATGCCCTCTGTGCTCAAGGCGGTTAATGAAAATGGTGTTTTTCAATCAGCATCATCAGCTATATATACACACGTGGGTATACATAGAATTCATTATTTTCTCCAAGCAGACAGACAGCAAGGGACACCTGGCTTATTCCCGGCAACTCTTAGGATATTATCTGGTGGATCGCTAGACAGAACAGAAAGACACCTTCTGAAGGTACTGTGCGGTGGGTATATGACGATTGCCAAAAAAGTGCCAACAATGTACACAATGGAGTAGAGATTGCTATTTATTGAAGTGAGGGTTTCTGAATTTACAAATGCACAAGGATGTCACTGAAAGGGAGGAAACTGGTTGTGAGTGTAAACATAAGAGTTACTTGCTGCAATGACGGTGGAATAGGAACACCAGGGTTGGCGTGCAGCCAGCCATCCTATGCCTCGTACAATATATTGGGCCAAATCCTCTCTTCTACTACATTTACCCACGTTCTGCTTTCTGTCTTGCTTTACAGTTACCATAAAATATTACATTGGCATTCAAGCTTTATAAAAACACCTTCATTTTCCTCAAAAAGGGCAGTCAATAGATACAGAGAAGCCAAACGGAACAGCCTCAACAAAATAAAATTAACATCAGCAGCAAATCTTCTTGCTGTAGACTTCAAATATAGTGCACGTGTACCAAAGTTCTAGCTTTGTTAGAAAGGTGCACACACACACACACACATTTATATGTCCCTTGGTTGGATAAACTTGGTTATGGTGAGTCAGTTATGGATCTTAATTGCTTTCTCAAGGTATGTGTAGCGGCTTCTCTTTGGGGCTTTATTGAAGTGGTCGAGCCCTAGCCAAGGCCTTGGATGGGACATGTTGCCTAAAGAAAAAATAAGACATAATGAGATTTACAATTGTGCAGTACAGTAGTAACATCAACTAGTGCAATGATAGGATGAGCATATTGATTTGCTCATCAAATACAGTTCTACCCCTGCTACTGAAGAAGCTCCCAACTGCCGCTTGACTCACAGGGCGGGACATTTCAACCAGCCCTGACAATTTGACGCCTACTCCGCCGCTGCAAATTGCAGCGCAAGCGTAGAAGGCCATGCATGCTCTGCAGGAAATGAACAGTTGCTGCTCTGGTACTGAAAACAGACCCTCTGAGCTTGCGCCGATACTTGCAGCAACGGGGCAAGCACCAGACTTTCAGGGGCAGGTGAGATGTCCGGCCCTGTCACTGAAGAAGTGGAGAGAGCGTCTTCTGCAGCAGGGATGGCCCCTAACAGCAGAAACTCTATTTGATGAACAAATTAATTCATATGAATCGATTCTCTGAACCTCAAACATGATTAAAAAAATAAGTAAAAACTGAAGAAACACTAGCTCCTATCTCAAACAGTTACCTGCAGTACTTTATAGAAAATTAGTCAACTTATTTAAGTCAGCAGAAACACATGCTCTCAATGCTTCTCTATCAGGAAGGTCCTGCTTTCATGGTACAGGTCATAAAAATTGAAGGGGTGATACAGTAAGAGACGTTTAAATTCAATTCCTGTTACAAAGTAAGGTTAAAAAGTTCACTTATCCAGTCTCTGGTCTAAAATGGAAGGAAGTATGTGTGCCTAAATAATAATGTGTATGCAGAAGAATGTACTGCTCCCTTTAGGCTGGGTTCACACGAGCGTGTCCGGATTTGGTCCGGATGCGTTGCGGATGCGTTCAGTGAAAACTGTGCGATTTCACAGGCAAAGCCATTCAGTTTTGCCTGCGACTGCGTTCAGTTTTTTCCGCGCGGGTGCAATGCGTTTTGACGCGTTTTTCACGCGCGTGATAAAAAACTGAAGGTTTACAAACAACATCTCCTAGCAACCATCAGTGAAAAACGCAACGCACCCGCACTTGCTTGCGGATGCAATGCGTTTTTCACGCAGCCCCATTCACTTCTATGGGGCTAGGGATGCGTGAAAAACGCAGAATATAGAACATGCTGCGATTTTCACGCAACGCACAAGTGATGCGTGAAAAAAAAAAACGCTCATGTACATAGCCCCATTGAAATGAATGGGTCAGGATTCAGTGCGGGTGCAATGCGTTCACATCACGCATTGCACCCGCACGGGAAACAGGTGAACACATCACAGTTAAACCTAATCACAGAGGTGGTGACCACCTTGCTTTCACCTGGACTACAGGTTGAAGCCATAGTAAGTGGGTCTAATGGAGCCTTTACACTGTGTGTCCAAGCTGCAGGATCCGCATTCGGAGAACCTCTAACTGCCGGGTTACATCGCAACTTTTGCTACTGGTTCACTTAACAGTAATCTGCCTGCAGATTCCACAACCGGGCCGAGTATCTATAGGCGCCCTTACATTATTTTCATCACTACAAATGGTAATACTTCTAGGCTCATTTGATGAGCATTACTTGCAGACACTGATTAAGTGTAGTTTACCTACATTAAGTTTCTCAAAAAGCTATATATTAACTCTTCACTGCAGACAGTCAAGTGGCGGCCAAAGTTAACTTACATCTGCATTAGTAACTTACTTAACCCTTTCACTACCAGAGGTTTTTTTTGTTTTTGCGTTTTTATTTTTCTTCCCTATTTTCCGTGAGCCATAACTTTTTTATATTTCAGTTCACATAGCCGTACAAAGGCTTATTTTTTGCGGGACAAGTTGTACTTTCTAATGCCACCATTAATCATGGCATAAATTGTAGTAGGAAGCGGTAAAAAAAATTCCAAATGGGGTGGAATTGGAAAAAAAACTCAATTCCTCCACCCTTTTACAGGTTTTGTTCCCACGGCGTTTCGTTTACGGCAAAACTGACCTTTGTCCTTCATTCTCTGGGTCAATACGATTACAACGATACCCCATATGTATTGTTTTTTTATTTCTAAATAGTGAAAAAATAAATGTAAACTTTGATAAAAAAGATTATTTTATTTTTTTACATCACCATATTCTAACCCCCACTAACTTTTTTAGACTTATGTCTACTGAGCCGTTTAGGGGCTCATTTTTTGCGGAAAAATCTGTAGTTTTTATTGATACCATTTTGGAGTGTGTGTGACTTTTTGATCACATTTTTATAACTTTTTTTGGGTAAGAGAAGCAATGAAAAAATGGCAAATTGTCCATTTTTACCCTTTTTTCCCGTTACGCCATTCACCGTATTGGATTTTTTTCTTCTATTTTAATAGTATAGGCGTTTTCGGTCACTGCGATACCCATGATGTTTATATTTGTTGTTATATTATACGGAAAGGGGTGATTTAAACTTTATATTGTTTTTACATTTTTTGTGACCATATTGTGGCACATATGAGTTTATACATTGTGTTTTTAAATTGTCCATTTTGGTCTATAAGGGATTTTTTGAAATGCCATTAAAAGTTGATTTTGCTCATTTCTTATCCTTGCCTGCCATCTGGTGGCCAAAATAAGAATTGCAGCATGAACACTCAACTTAGTCAGCAAAGCTAAAAGTGTTCAGCGCATCTACCGATGCCCGAATTGGCCACACGGGGCATCAGTAGGAAGCCCGGAAGTGCAAGCCTCTGGATTTTTGTGCATTTCGATTCCGTGATCTCACTTGATTACGGCATCTAAAGCATTTAATTACCATGATCGGCATTATTGCCGGTCACGGTAACTAGCCGCAGGTCTCTGCTATATGAAACAGCAGAGATCTGCCGGCCATGACGCCTGCTGCATGTGCGAGTGGTCGTCATAGTTGCACATCGCTCCAGCGCTGTATGGCGCTGGTAGTGAAAGGGTTAATGGTTTGCAAAATGTACAAAGAAAGCAAACTGCAGCGCTGTCGGGTGAATGATTTATATCTGTCATAACATTGGCGGGGGCCAATATCTACAGAAAAGTGGCCATGTTCAGAACGTCCGTCAATATGCAGGGTAATGGAGCCCCTACCAATGTAGCTGCTATAACTAGCTGAATTCAAGGAAGGGTTTCTAACGGAATGACAATCTACCCAGAATGCTTCTCACTTGTCCAGTATACAACTTAAAGAGGACCTTTCATCAGGGTAAAAATGTGTACTTCGTATGCTGACATGTAGAGCGGCGCCCAGGGATCTCCCTGCACTTACTATTATCCCTGGGCGCCGCTCCGTTCGCCCGGTATAGGCTCCGGTATCTTCTGGGACTTGGTTCTACTAGGCAGAGCCTAGTATCACTTGGTTATACTAGGCGTATCCCAGGCTGTAGTGCTGGCCAATCGCAGCGCACCGCTCATATCCTGGGAGTTTTTTTTTCTCCCAGGCTGTGACCTGAGCACAGCGATTGGCCAGCGCTACAGCCTGGGATACGCCTACTATAACCAAGTGTACTAGGCTCCGCCTAGTAGAACCAAGTCCCAGAAGATACCGAAGCCTATACCGGGCGAACGGAGCGGCGCCCAGGGATAATAGTAAGTGCAGGGAGATCCCTGGGCGCCGCTCTACATGTCAGCATACTTAGTACACATTTTTTACCCTGATGAAAGGTCCTCTAACTTGTCAAATAAATATTTTTATTCTATTATTAAGATACAGTGGTCTCAAGTTAAAATATTAAATCGGTTCTAGGACAACAGCTGAAACAGTTCTAACTTGAGTCCCTAACTCTTTGGAAAACTAGTAAGTGGTACCAAAACCCCAAAATGTCATCCCAAGATAACAGAAATAAAAAAGATTTAAGAAAAATAAGGAGAAAGACAGATGAAGCTATTCCTTACATATAACAGTCAGGAATAGATGCTGGAAGCCCTTTCTATGATAAGTCACTTTATATATTTTTTCTGTAAGTCTCTTTCTATGATGATAAAAAGGAGGGTCTTCAGAGTCCTGTATAGCGCACAATGTAGTACCACACTGCTATAGAGAGGAGCTACCAGACACCAAATACAGGTGTTTTACCAGAGAAATGGCCGTCAATTAGTTGCTTTTGGTGCTGAATGAAGCATTGTATTTTGGAGTTTGGTTTAATTTATGATAGCCCCAGAAAGACCAGTGTTATGTTGAAAATATTGTATCCTCAGGGACCACTGTATATACAGTTCAGAAACTCATTTACTTTTCATTATGTCAAATATACTTACCAGGCTGGGGCTCAAAGTCTTTTAAGTTCACTTCATAGTCCTCCTCATTTATGTACTGATGCCGGCCCATCATTACAATTGCAAACTTGAACTGTACGAACAAAGGTAACAAATGTTAAAAAAACAAAACAAAAAAAACTTGAAGTCGACCATAAGATGCGCATGTATCTACAATCTTCATATGCCTTTATCTTAAAGTATACATGTCTAAATTAGAATACTAAATATCCAATATTCGCTAGTAACGCTAAAGACAGACTAGAACATGCACTCAACACATGGGCTTAGAGTAGGCTAGGGCTACATGCTGACTTGTGGCTATGGGTTATTCCCATATCAGACCTTCATTTCAGAGATTGGAAAAAATCCTCATAAGGAAGGCAAAGGGTGACTGGAGTTATGGAAACAGCCACGAATGTCATGCTACGACGGCTGGAGCGCTCAATTCTATGGGAGTTATAGAAAAACAGTACCACAGCTAGCTCAGCTGTTACCATATGGCCTCATGCACACAAATGTATTTTGGGTCCGTGTCCGAGCCGCATATTTTGCGGCTCGGCGCGGACCCATTCACTTCAATGGGGCCGCAAAAAAGCATGTCCTATTCTTGTCCGTTTTGCGAACAAGAATAGGCATTTCTACAATGGGCCACGTTCCGTTCTGCAAATTGCGGAATGGAACTCGGAGCAGCTTCCACGGTTTGCGGACCGCAAATCACATACGGTCATGTGCATAAGGCCCATCAACGATCATTCTTGGTTGTCACTTACAAAGGTTATTCTGATCTCAGCCAAAAAAGGTTGCAAAAGTTATGTTGGCAGTTCCATCTAATGAAACGTGCAGAAATTCAGCAGGTTTGGATATTTGGAGACTGGCATGCAATGGAAACTTGTGGCTTGCAACATACCGTATTTTCTGCCCCTTGCGTCTTATGGGGTGAATACTAATGAGTGCTGATTAGTACCAGAAGACCAGGAAGCGATAAAGACCTTGTACTCACTGCCTCCTGGTCCCCGGCTGTTGGCTGTGCACAGTGTGAGGGCGCTCTGTGACCTAACGTTGTGCTCGTCCGGTCACAGCACAGCCGACATACGGCAAGAGAAAGAAGATCGCTGGAGGTGAGGAGCGGCAGCGTTTGCAGCAGGAGAAGCAAGTGATTTCTTTTATCCGATACGAGGCTGCTGGGGGCTTATCTGAGGTTTAAATGGGGCGTCTTATTTATTTTGGGGTACTTATCTGAGGTCCTATTAATATTGGGGATCTGATTGGGCCAGTCTGCTTAGGTCTGATGAACATTGGGGGACTGACCCGAGGTCTAATGAAAAATATTTCTCTCTTATTGACCTCCTCTAAAACCTAGGTGTGTCTTACAGGGCGAAGAATACGGTAATCACCAGGCAGCGCAACACTGCGATCTTATGTTGCATGGCTACAAGTCACCATGTATACACCTAGCCTTATTTGTTAATGGAAAGACCGCTGCACCCAGCATGCCCACAGATTCAACATCCACACCTACCTTTTCAAACTCTTTTTCTTGGATTTCCAGCATGGCCTGAATCCTCTTCATCACCTCTCTGAATGGCTCACCCTAATTGAAAAAGTAAATGAAAGCTCTAAAAAAGCAAAACATATCTATGCCAAAGAACAGGCCACTAATTGCCCCCAATGCTGTTGAATCCAACATCAAGAATTGATACGCTGCAACATACCTGATGTATCCGAAGCAAAAATGGAATCCCAAACGTGCCAAACACCTCCTTGTGAAAATGTGCCACAGTAATAAGCATTTCATTTTCTTTATCTATTTCCACCTGGTCCAAAGGGATTTCCTGAAATGTAATAGAAAAAATAAATATATAATGAAAGCCTACAATATTCACATGTTCTGCCAAAAAATGTTAGGGATATAATCACATGCAGTAGACAGACATTTCTGCGACCATCCAATTCCGATGTATAAACACAACCAATCGCAGAAATTTCTGCAACAAATCAGTGTGTGAACATACCCTTAAACCAGGCATGTCCAAACTCTGGCCCTCCAGGTGTTGCAGAACTACAAGTCCCATCATGCTCTTCTGTAGGTTAATAGCTGCAGGTTGTCCAGGAATGATGGGAGTTGTAGTTTTGCAACATCTGGAGGGCCGGAGTTTGGACATGCCTGCCTTAAACTCTTCAAGCCCCAAAGGATTTTCTGTTTTTTACTCCCTGCCCTCCGAGACACACTTTTTTTTTATTGTTCCATTCACATATCCATATAAACACTTATTTTTGGCGGGAGCAGTTGTACTTTTATAGCACCATTTACTGTTGTATACAATGTAGTGGGAAGCTGGGGAAAAAAAATTCAAATGGAGTGGAATTAGAAAAAAAAAAAAAAAAAACTTCAACCAGTTTCATGAGTTTTGTTTTTGCAGCGTTTCCTACGAGGTAAAACTGACCCATGCTTTTCGTTTCCTGGGTCAGTACGATTGCAATGATACCATATTTATACAGTTTTTGTTTTAATACTGTAAAAAAAAAATTAAACTTTGGATTATGATCAATTGGTATGCGTTAGCATTAAAGTAAAGCAATTTACTGCCTGAAAGGAAAATGCTAAAAACTCTTAATAAGATTATCATAAGAAAGTGTCTAAACGCCAAAATATTCAAATCAGGCTAGGGTGCAATAGAGCAGTTATGTCGTTTTACAAATATCGCATAACAATCCCTCCTGTCATACAAAAAAATCTCATATTCAGTAATACAATGCTGTGTTGTATTACTGAATACTCTGAATGAACACACAGTGCATCTCCCTCCAAATAGAGGTGAGGATAATGTGTAAAACTGTGGGAGGCCCTATACAGTGCTCCTAAGGTGAACTATTGTTTTCAGCTTCCAACAGGCTACAGCACACTGTACCTTACACACCAATAGCCCTCATCCACAGGTATGATCGCTACACTCATCTAAAACAAATCCTTGTGCGTCTGCTCAAGGCGTTTCTATGCCGCACATACTTATGTCGGCATGTCCTCAGAAAGTATGGTGAGCGCTACACGCTTTATATAGCATGCAGCTCTAGTGTAGAGATGAGAAGACGCTGCACGCCTCTGATGGAGGGCATGCAGTTACAAAGATGTGTAGCCTTCAGCGCTGTATTGGAAAGAGGGATGATTTGAATTGTTAATAAATCCCCCCCCCCCCCCCAATAGTGAATTGGCATTGGAGTCTATCAGCATTTCACCATGTTCCTATGGAGCCCGGCCCACAGACAGATCCCAAAAAGAAGATGGCTGCTGCAGCCTGAGATCCTTCAGGGGACTGAGGCTGCCACAGGGAATGGACCGCTCCCCCAATCACCACTAAGGGGAGCCATTCCCACCAGCTCTCACATGCCATTTGACCACAGCACCTGAAGGGTTAATTTCTGCACCCGGTGCTTACAGCACCCATGAGTGGGCCCCATATTTCAATATCCGACTTCTGCGGTATAATTTACGGTGGGCGGTAGGGAAGGGGTTTAAAAGGGAGTTTGCCAGTAGTTTGGACCATGCTCATCTGCAAACAGCACGGGGTAGGGCTGAGGAAAGCAGTACGAATGTGCCTTTTGCACAGCCTTTATAAATCAGTAGCAATAAGAATATGACCTTTTATTCTGCCAGATTCTGTTCCTGCAAGGGGCAGTGCTTCAGTTGAGTGCTCTCGGCATTGAGCTTCTTCACAGAACCTCCTCTCTGCTCAGAGTGAGCTGTAGCATCCAACCAGGAGTTGCGCTCATAGCAGAGGGGAGGGGGGGGGTTGTGTTAGAGCTCAATGCAGAGGACAAATCACAGTGAAGCTCTGCACCCTCAGCACTTACAGGAGCAGAATAAAGGTTCATGTACACACTAGTTCGGATATAAACGCTCCATAAAAAGTATACTTGGATTGCTCTGCTTAGGCCTACCTAGTGCTTTTAGCATGACTCCCTATTAGGGTAGGAAGGTTAGTTTAACGTAACGGAACTTAC
Organism: Bufotes viridis; assembly: GCA_033119425.1. Lineage (NCBI taxonomy): Eukaryota > Metazoa > Chordata > Amphibia > Anura > Bufonidae > Bufotes > Bufotes viridis. The sequence continues at coordinate 41,725,194 of CM065595.1, read as the reverse complement.
CTCTATTCGAAAAGTTCGACTTGTAGCAGGTGATAAGCACTCTAGTAGTTCCTCCTCCTGGTGTACCCCAATTATCTTGTAGCTTACAATTTCTAGCAGTCTTAACGATAAAAAGGAGAAAAATAAGTATGCATGAAGGAGGTAGAGCATTTATCCTTCCTCCAGTAACTACTTCTATACAACACAGCTTGGAAAACGTAGAAGTCTGACACTTCACTGTAAATACCAGGAGTTATGCGCATTCACACCATGACTCAACTTCAGCCCACACTTTGATTTTCCATAAAACGTCAATGTATATTTTCTGAGCTGTTCCTCTCTTGCAAATGTATCAATAAATGAACAGTTTATTATTCCCCTTGCTAACAAATTATGTCCTTACAAACTGCCAGTATCAGCAGTGATAGGACATGTCACATTGTGTAAAGACACCCACCCCTTTGAAAAGGACAATGGTCACAATCAGTTGTCAGGGTAGTCATACATTTTGTGGGAGGAATAATAGAGGGTTGTCAGACTGCAGATTTCAAAGAAAAGATGCTTCAGCATAGTTATTTTATTGAGAATATATATCCACACGCTGCATATTTTTTAGCAGAAATTTCTGTGACCGATTAACAGTTTCATTTATCTGAATTAAGGCACATGGATTCCTGAAAGCCCCGTACAGATATATGGAACCATTAATGCAACAAATCTGTTGTGTGTGAATTCACCCCGAGACATTACGAAGGCCCAGGATAAACATCATGGTTCGCTTTTTTATGAAGACATTGGAGGAGATTTATTGATACTGGTGCACCGAGCACTGTGTCAGTCTCCTCCAATGTAACAAGCATGATAATAAACTGCGGAAGCACACGGATAAATCTGCCCCACTGCCTTCATGAAGAAAAACAAGTCACTTACCTCAATTTACCAGATCCTTTCTCTGACAGTTCAACAGCTCTTTTACATTCTTCTAGAAGATCTCTTACACAACCGTGCTTGTCCGGGTATAGTGTTATTTCCTGTACACAGGTGAAAATAAGAAGAATAAGGCGACAAGTAATAGTAGAATCGTAATGACGCATAGTGTAGTAGACGTACAAAAGCAGGCCTCAATTACCCGGGGGGTCGTGAATTTCAGTGTCTTATCGGTTGTAGGACATTTCTTCAACATTTGTGCCAAGCACATAAATGATAGGTGGGGATTACTGAATGGCCAGGATTTACACACATTTAAAACATAAAAAAATTGTGTATAATTTGAGTCATTGTGAATGGCAGTGATATATTGTCTAACATATTTGTGTATGTGAAATATATATATATATATATATTTATTTATTTTATTTTTTTTTAAAGGCCGATTTAACTGCAACATTAATAAATTAGCCTTGTGAACCGGGTCAAAATAACGCCATTGATAAATGCAGCCCAACATTTTTAAGACCGGCTAAGCTACCTTAAATTAAGGCCACATGCCGCAGTAATATTACTAGCACCAGTCATTCTTTCACCTATACATTATGTAAGATACTAATTAAAAGGGGTCCCTGGCATAAAAACAGGGCATTGTAAACTCTAATACACACCTATGTCTTGTTACTGTTAGACATATAACCCATTTGTGAGAGCCATTAGAAAGGAAGTGACCCCCTAGACAGACTTAGACCCTCGCCGATCTTGGGAATGAGGGGGGCTGGGATGTGCTAAATGCCCCCTTCTACCTTCTCTCTACACAATGGCGCTCCCAGTCACCTGGCTGTGTAGAGAACACAGCACTGAAGGACCTATAATGGTGGTGTGACCATTCATTCTCAGGATCATGGGAAGTCACAGAGGTCCAACCACAGATGTTAAAGCGACAGCATATCCTAGCACTCTGTTATTTCCGGCTCTTCCACAGACAACTAATGGACTATGCTCGACCAACTTATGGTGCATGCTCGACCTGCCAGTCTGACCTCCACCGACCAGATGCACAGGGTGGGGGGTTAAGATGATTTTGCGGCACAAGCCCTTTATTTTCATAGTACAATGGTTGAACCAACAAAATGCATACCTCTTCTCTAAACTGGCTATTCAGCCATATACATTTGAAGCTCCTTCTGTTTTCAAAGTCTGTAATCTTCATTTTAAGCTGAAAGAGAAATATTCTATGTCAAAAGAGCGTCACGTGGTATGGAACAATACAGCCCGTCTTTTATATGAGAGCATACCTGCTGATAATAGAGTTTCTTGGGTTGCCTAGGCTTGAAGAATTGCAGAAGGTCCCGTAAAGTTCCTTCATAATTATGCCTAAGAGGGTTTCCAGGACCATCCCTGTACCTATAAATTTCATCAAGTGGTAAGTAACAGCCCACAAGGATGTCGAGATGCCATCTACATCAATCACTAGTTGAATTTGAGATCTCAGGCTCTTGGTTGCTTAGGATGTACAGTTTACTATTATCCTATACACCAGTATTTCAGCTAGGCATATCTAGCACTTACCCTTGAGATTTGAAAAACTGTAGAAGCATTGGGTCAGTGTTGAGCCTTTGTGCAACAGTCTTTGCAACCTGAAAAACAGTAATTTAAAATACAGAATATTTCATTTACCAAATCTTGCAAGCCAGGCTATGTCTCTAGAGAGATTTAAAGGGGTTGTCCCATTACAAACACTAATCCCCTATACACAGGACAGGCGATAAGTGTTTGATTGGCAGGAGTCAGACCGGTGGGGCTTCCACAGATCACAAGAACGGGTGTCCTGTGTTCTGCTGGGAGATTAGTTCTCGTCAGAAGGTCTGCCTCCTCCCTACTCGCTAAAAATGGAAATTCACACCAGCCAAGCCTGCATTTTTATGATTTAGACCCTGATGCGAGCGACATCCAACTGCTGAAATTTGATCTGTGGACTCTCAGCAGAACTGCAACAACCATAGAGAAATTCGTGAGCTGAACCCACTGCCCACGTCCATGATGAGATGATCTTGTGACTTGTTTCTACCATAACTAGGAACATTTTTGGATGTATTTTGCTGAAAGGAGGAGATGTCGTATTACCTAGTGGCCAGTCAGACCAATGGCAGTCTGTCAGCTGGAGTTTCAGCTGCTCTTGTCGTCTGTCTCCCAGAGAGGCGTCTGATGCTGGGGACCCATTTCTATGCTACACTAGTGCTTACAGACATGGGTTGCCACAGATATTGTAAGTTCACTGCTGTATAGCTGGCTATGCAAATACCAGAAACCAACAAAGGGATGCCCAGTGCCCATAAAAGATGTAACAAATCGGTTGAGCAGGAGGGTCCACTCTGACTTCTGCAGAAGCATCCACTAGGCTTGTGTGCATCAGATTATTGAAGGTTGCACTGTATTTGCAGTACTACAGATAAAAATTTTCATATTGATGGACTATCCTAAAGATAACTCATCAATATGAGATCTGCAGAGGTCCTACTGCCGACAACTACATCGATCAGCTGCTTGAGGAAGCTACAGTGCTAATCCGAGCTCTCCTCACAGCTTACCAAGCACTGTGCTGACCATTGGGTAGCAGCGGTGGTTGGCACTGCAGCTTAGCCCAATTCACTCGAATGGGACTGACCTGCATCTAGACCATGTGACTGATGAACGTCACCGGGCACCACTGCCTCTTCCTATGGTGGACCCCAGCCGATCTGATATTGATGACAGGCAATCAATATCAGAATCCCGGAGAACCCCCTTAAATGGAGTGTCTAATGGAGAGAGTAATAATTAGGAAATAATCAAATACATACATGAGAGTAATTCATTCTGTTAGACAATGTAACAACGAATCCTGGATCATTAGGAATTGTCTTGTCACAGAAGATTACATCAACACGGTGATAAAGGTCTCTGAAGTATTCCTTAGCCGTTGCTAATTCACTGTTCTCATTTTCCGGGTCATCTCTAGACAAGACACAAAACAAATGCTACAGAAACTGGATTCATGTGCAAGTAACATTGACATTGCCTTTATAATTAACCCCTTCAGGACATTCAGCGTGAACTTTATAGACGGTGCCTGCTCAAGAGCGGAGTGCACACCATAGCCACCAGGTGCCGGACTCCTGCCGATCTGATATTCATGAGCTATCCTGAGGATAGTTTTGAATGTATCGGAGACCACACGCCAGTGGAGTATTTTTGAAAATTTATTATTTTATTAATTCATTTCAAAACCAGTGGTACATAATCAACATCAGTGCAACATTTCGGGCCCTTTAAGGTATTATTGACATGCAGCCTAAAGGACACCCATAAAGGGCCCGAAATGTTACACTGCTGTTGATTATGTACCACTGGTGTTAAAATGAATAAAATAAACAATTTTCAAAAATACTCCACTGGCGTGCTGTCTCCAATACACTCAAAAGTATATAACAAGATCCCCAAGTGGAGGGAGATCACCCTAGAGATGTGCACCCCCAAAAGCCATCTGGACGAGTGCTGTGGCCACTACTTTCTTCACGAGATACTAACTCCGCTATCCTGAGGAAAGGTCATCAAAAATCTCTCGGGAATTTCATATTTTCTTTAGCATCTGCTATTGGGTAATTTTTCACTTGAAAAGTACAGCAACTTTCCAAATTAAAGGAGTTGTACCATAAACTACTTTTCATTCTAAAGTGTATTTTCATCAATTACTCTAGCTACCATTCCTCCTTGATAAAACTTTTTTTTTTTAATGTAGCTAATTTGCAGTTCTCTCTTGTCCCCCATGCTTGAATCCTACTTCCTGGTATGTCATGTGACTACTGTCCCAACCTGCCTTAGGGTAGTGAGATGAGTCCAGACATCAGCAGATCATGTGACAATAACCACGCCCCTTGTCCTTACCACTGACGACTGTGCGCCCTACTTGACTAGGCTCCAATGTAGGACGTAGCGAACAGAATCTGAATATCAAACCTGATCTGCCACAGGGCGCAATAGTCTGCTAACAACTTTAGAATAAGGTAGTTCTGATAACTGGTGGTTTTTGGGGAAAGTGATCTAACAGCAGTATCTGTAGGGCGGGATACATTTTTGTTAGTAGCACAACCCCTTTAATACATACATTACTCTCTTTTTTCCAACTCCAGTCAAGCTTCTGGTATGTCTTGCATGCTAGGGTGTTAGTCCTAATCAATGTACTGTAAACTAATCTAACCTTTCCAGAAGAAATAAAGAGGAGCACAGCTAGGGGTCAACTGGTTCCAGTATCAACCAGCAGTAAGCCAAATACAGCTTTTAAATATATTACGGGCTGTAATGCAGGGTCATCTTATGATCCGTGTTTCCTTGGTTAATCAGTTATGTAGAATAAAATGATTTTTGGTAGTGAAAGGGCACGCCACTGGAAGTCTGACCCTACTACCTACTCCATACAGAGGATGACTGACGTAGAATTACTAAGCATACAAGGTAGAGTCAAAATGCAACTGCATCCGGCTGTGGATGTACTTACTTCTGGAATACTATAATGTCACCATCCATAAGCTCATCAAGTGCTTTATCAAGAGACACATCGTAGTCTTGAATGCGTTCTGTTAAATTCGGTTTGACTTCCTGCAAACAATCCAAAGAAATGAGAAAGCACTGTAAGATTCTGCCTTTGAAATTAAGATCTGCTGCAAGATTCTTGTGTCTGTAGATATTTCCGGATGAACTATTGAGCAGCAGAAATTATTGCCTCCGGTGGACAGTTAAGGGAATTTTCAGAATATGCTCTAAAGCTAACTGCACCCATCAGATGACCATGTACGTACTGGCCCCTGCAGGAGAAATGTGGTATTACATGGTGCACATTCTAAGGCAAAGGGAACCATGGAATACATGGTCATGCTGCAGGAGGCCTGCTCTTTGCATCCTATGTGGTCCTTCTGCCCTAAGAGAGGTTGTTCTAATAGCAATAGCTTTTCACAAACTTATTGTTGAAGAGCTTGTCCTAACTTACAAACAGGACAATCGGCTCGCCCTACAGACAATGTATTAGGCCCCTTTCAGACGAGCGAGTGTCACGCTGCGGATTTGCAGCGCCTGTTCTGAACTCCCAAGCACTGCTAGGGTCTCATAGCATTATATTGATTTATGATGCTATGTAACCCTTAGAGGTCTGGAATGTATAGGATAACACTGACAGCATTATGTTAGTGTTATCCAGTACATTCCAGAACCGTAAGGGTTACATAGCATCATAAATCAATATAAAGCCAGGCGACCCCGGCAGTGCTAAAAGTTCAGGGCGGGTGCTGCGAGTCCGTGGTGTGACACTCGCTTGTCTGAAAGGGGCCTTAGACTGAGTGAGCACATTAGCAACTGTTTTAAAATGATCCATGATGGATGTTACCAATAAGTTGTTTTTACACTAAAAATAACGCATCATGCTTGCCATATTCTGCCAATTACAGACAAAAGAAAGCCGACAGACCTGAACCCAGTGTGAGCGGCAAATATGCCAGTGACTGGGACAGGAGCATACAAGTCCAGTAGGATTAGTCCGCTTTCAGAAAAGGGGATAGTGTAAGAGAAGGTGCTTGCAGCAAGAAATCAGTATATGGCCCGTTACCTCATAGAGGATAAGGTTAGTTCCTTGCGGAAATCCAGCTCTCTCACACATAACTGGCAGTAGGTCACCTATTTTGGAAGGGGAAAAAAAAAATGTGACATAGGACTACAAGAGGACATCCGTCAAAGTATGACCCCCTCATGTAACAAACTTACGTATTTTACAGGAAATTGGGGTGTAGATATGTCCACAGTAATTTAAGCTTCGGCTTTTCGGATCGTACATTTTTAAAAAGAGCATTACATCATCTGTGGAAGAGAAAGCTTTAGTCAGAATATGCTTAGCCCAGGACCAAGTGTCCTGCTTTCTGCTGAAATAGAAAAAAAATATACAAAGGTAAAGTATAAGCCAAGTGTGTGAACAGCAGCCAACTCCAAACCATGGTGGAAAGTACATTGTACAGGACTCTAATACACAATAGGTAGAAGCAGGTTGATTGTTGCAGCTGTCAAATGGTTGATCGTCTGATGAAGGATACTTTGGCTGATGCAGAAATACACATTTTAGTACATAGTGGGCGTTAACAGTCATCCAAACTGGCCATACAAGCTCAGGGATACCAGGCAAAGAACATCTATTTTTGGGAAATGTTCTTTTAAAGAAAGATTATTGGTGGATAAAAGGTATTTCATAGAAAAGGAAAGATCTATAGGGTGAACATTTTAAACTGTCCAGCCAATGACAGTCTCACCAGTCGGCTAAAACAATAGTTCATTGTTAAGTTTGACCCACTGAATGTGTATGGTTGTCCAAACCGTCACAAGTGATGAGCCATCTTCAGGATAGTCCAGATCTATCTGATAGATGGCGGACCAACACCCGGCACCCCAGCCAATCATCTGTCCTGCAGTAGCTTTGGCTCTATAACTACATCGCTCATTGTGCAGTACTGCAGCGCTGCGGTAACCAGCTCAGTTCACCGTTCAGGTACCACAGCTATTGCAGAACAGTTGATGGTTGGGTGGGGGGGTGATGGCCTATCCGGAAGATGGACCATTGCTTCTTAAGTGAACCCCTTTAAGCGAGTCATTAAGTGTTCAGTGGTTCGCTTGCAGTTAGATTTTAATCACGTGTATGAAGACTTGAGGCCACCTAGAAAAACTAAACGCACATTCCCAAACCAGTAGGGTTACATGTGAAAAGAGAAATATTTAGAGAGGATAGCCTACACTTACGATCTTTGTCAAACTTGGGAAGCGTTGCCCCACTAGCAGCCATTTCTGGATCTACCGTTTCCAAAAATATTGTCCAGGGATTTTCATTGTCACTCAGCTCAATCATCTACATGATGAATATAACGAGAAACACAGCAGAATGGAATTTTTAAACAGTTCTGGAAACAATTTTGGAATAAACCAATAATAAAGAAGCAGTACACAAGTCCTACTTATATGATGCAATTATCTATTGCATCTAAACCATAATGAATGTACACATAGTTAAGTGCCCCTGTGAACAAGCAAACATTCGTGATTAAACGGGGTTATCCGTTTTTTGTTTAACTGGTGGCTGAACTTCTAGCCCATCAGCTTTTGAAAGGGGCCATGCCAGGGACAAATCGGTGCCTTTATAAGTGGCTGTGCCCAGTATTACAGCTTAGTCCTATTCACCTGAATCAGGAAAAAGCCGTAGTAAACTTTAGATCTGGCACAGCCACTACTAAAAGCACCGAGACGTCCCTGGTAAACAGTGAAAGGGATGCACTCCAGCACCTTCAAACAGCCGACTGGAGGTACAAGGTCGTCCCTTACTGGATCACTGTGAACTTCTATCAGTATAAGAGGTCCTATAAGAAACCTGCAAATAATTTACATTTAAAAATACTACACTAATTACATTCAGCAAACGAATCCAGAAGAGAAGCGAAGGCACTCAATACATATTGAATATTTACAGTTTTGCTGCAATCCGCTTCATAATCCAACATTGCTGGCCTTTTTGTTCCATTACTCCGAGCTTGCATGGGCCATAACCGAATTTGGTCCTGTGGAAATCCCTGCAAATAAAGAAAACACATTTATTTACTCTGAACTCAGACTATAAAATGGTTAGAAAACAGAGGCGGACTGGCCATAGAGTCTACAGGGAAACATGAGCCCTCCTCACAGCCCCTAGCCAGGTAAGTAATGATCCGATACTCCCAGAGTTAATCAAGTGCCCATGTACCTGGCTGGGGGCTGTAGGTGCCCTCCTGAGGCAACTAGAGTATGTATATGGACAGAACGTGGCAGCTGGGGCCGCCACCTCAGAGGGGACAGCTTCTGGGGAGGTATCTTGTGCTGCACTGTGGTATGTGGTTCTGCGGAGGCAGCATTTTGAGCTGCACTGTGGTATAGCTACTTGTGTTGATCCTGTCTTGTCAGTTTGGACCTGTCTACAACAATGGGTCCACTTTTATTTATTTTTTCCAGGGCCACTTCAAGTTCCCAGTTTGGCCCGTTAGAAAATAAGATAAAACATTCATACACTGGGGAGTCTTTAACCCCTTAAGGACCGGGGGTTTTGGGATTTTTGCGTTTTTGTTTTGCGCTCCCTGCCTTCCAAAAGCCATAACATTTTTATATTTCCGCTCACATAGCCATATGACGGCTTGTTTTTTGCGGGACAAGTTGTACTTTTTAACGCTACCATTTATTTTTGCATGTGATGTAGTGGGAAACGGGAAAAAAATTCCAAAATGGGGTGAAATTGCAAAAAAAAAAGCAATTTCACCACAGTTTTACGGGTTTTTAAATTACAACGTTCAATTTGCGATAAAACTGACTGGTTAATTTTATTCTTCAGGTCAGTACGAATCCGGCAATACCCAATATGTATAGTTTTTCTTGCGTTTTGATAGTGAAAAAAAAATTAAAAGTGGGAATTTTTTTTATTTCATTTTTTTGTCGCCATGTTTTGACCCCTATAACTTTTTTGTAATTATGCGTACGGAGCAGTGTAGGGGCTCATTTTTTGCGGGGCAATCTGAACTTTTAATTGATACCATTATGGGGTGCGTATGATGTTTTGATCACTTTTTATTCATTTTTTTTAGGAAATGAAGTGTCCAAAAATGGCGAATTAGCCATTTGGACACTTTCTTTCCGTTTTTATGTTTACCGTATGGTGAATATTTTTTAATATTATTATAGTATGGGCGTTTTCGCACATTGCGACACCCATTATGTGTAATTTTTTTATTTATTTTATTTTCATTTTGGGGAAAGGGGGTGATTTGAATTTTTATATTTTTTTATTTATTTTTTATTTTTAAACTTTTTTTTTTTTTTACCCCTTTCTTATAGTTTCCACAGGGAACTATAAGATGCAATCATCAGATTGCTATTCTCATATATTCCAATGCAATAGCATTGGAATATATGAGAAAATCACATATTTCCTATGGAGCCTATTACAGTCATAGGCTCCATAGGAATACTAAGTAGTAACCTAGGTTTCATTCACAGAAACCTAGGCTACTAAATGCATGCTCGGCTCCCCTTGTGGCCATCAGGAGCCGAGCAAAACCAAAGTGAAACTTTCGGTTTTTGCTGATCAGATGCCGTGGTCAGGATTGACCACGGCATCTGAGGAGTTAAATGTCCGCGATCGGCATCGCTGCCGGTCGCGGACATGAGCTGCGGGTGTCAGCTTGATAAATCAAGCGTTTACCCGCAGCTCATGCGCCCGCTCCGTGCGGGAGCGGGCGCCATCTTTAAAGTCCGGACGAAGGGCGTACATGTACGCCCTTCGTCCTTAAGGGGTTAAAGACGGCACACTATTACAAAAAACGATCCTCTTTAGGCAGCAGTAGGTGTGTATTTGATGCAGTGCAGTTCGAAATCCTGTCTAAAGCCTCATTCACACGTCAGTGTTTTGGTCAGCGATTTCCATCAGTGATTGTGGCCAAAACCAGGATTGGAGAGTCCACAGACATAAGGGATAAGGCAGGCATGCTCAACCTGCGGCCCTCCAGCTGTTGTAAAACTACAACTCCCACAATGCCCTGCTGTAGGCTGTTCGGGCATGCTGGGGGGTGTAGTTTAGCAACAGCTGGAGGGCCGCAGGTTGAGCATGCCTGGTATAAGGGAAAGATCTGCATCTGTTCTGTATTTATCCTGCACCTGCGTTTGGCTCAGAATCACTGACTGAACACTGACTGTGTGGAAAAGGCCTAACCTGCATCTTTTTACTTTTGTTGATTTCCGTGAATGGATATTTTCTCTCTCCGTGCTGCACGCTCTACCTGGTGTGCTGTAAAGCAGTGCTGCATGTCAGTCACAAGTCCACAGCTGCTGCTCCAGCTGCACCCCCTCCTTTCCTGTTCTACACTAGACACTGACCAGATCGGCTTGTGAACATTTACAGAGAGCCTGTAGGCAAAGAAAGGGGAGCTGCCGGCTGCCAGAAGATGCCACAGTCTCTGGACAAGTTTACAAACTTTTATAAATTCAACTTAGGCCAGTGCTACATGGCGACATGCGTCGCGCGACATTTATTGTAATGATGGTCTGTGGCAGTGATGACTAACCTCCGGAACTCCAGCTGTGGTGAAACTATGACTCCCAGCATGCTCCATTCAATGGGGTTCTAAGAACAGCCAAGCAAGTGTGCATCTTGGGAGTCGTAGTTTTACCACTGTGCCGGAGGTCAGCCATCACATGTCTATGGTGTCACACACACTGCAACATGCTGAGACACGACAGTCACAAAAAATCCATCCAAGTTGGATTTTTGTGCGACTGTTGCGTCGCAACATATATCGCAATATAGTTGTACCCCTTTTGTCGCCGTAACCTTAAAGAGGACCCGTCACCTCTCCTGACATGCCCCAGAATTGTCACTACAAGGAAGGGTGCAAGTAGTTAATAAAACAGGCATTTCAGGAGAGACGACAGGTCCTCTTTAAACAGAAAGAGTCCAGCAATATACGCTCTATATTTCTTGTCTGTCTATGGGCAGGTTACATTAGTCAAAATCACCAAATTCCCGACTTTATAACTTGGTTACTCCTGATCACTGCGGTCCTGAAGATACTAACTACACATTAGTACACAATATACAATGTCAAAATTAAAAAAAGTTTGTCGAAAAGCAGAGTTTCCCTTTAATATTCTTTTTTTATCGCTTTATAAATCCAATGGGCAATAGATACAAATACATCTTTAGCACATTCGGTCCAAGCCTTTATCTCAGAACAACAGAAAGCAGCCATAGCCAGTCTCACATCCCACTTGAATGAGAGCAGAACTGCACAACCCATTATGGCCACTACACACTGGACGGACCCTTATCCTTACAGTACCAAGGGGGCCAGCTGATGAGCTGCTGAGGATAGGTCATCGAAATCTAGAAACTGAAAACCCCCTAAATTTACAGAACTATAAAGGTGGCTGGATTTCACTCAGTTCAGAGATTCTCTTTGTGCGAAGCCTCAGACGGGAGAGCTTCCTTCCCGTCTGTGTCTTGTGTTCATCGGCTAAGCCAGTCCTGTTCCCCGTGAATCCACCAACTGTGATGGAGAAGAGGGATGACTTAACGAACCAAGCCAGACAGCCCCTTCATACACGTCACTGACACTGGGGGGGAAACGCCACAACTTACAGGAGAAACTCTGAACTTACGGGACTATACATCACATTTTCAAAACAATAAAGAATTCAGACGCCTAGAAAAGATATCCATGCTGCAAAGCCGACAGACTAATGCTCCTCAGCGATCTATCAATTTAAAGCTGCGCACCGGTTATTCCATACAAGACAAATGATCTGGCACTTTTGCTTACCATGGTTTGTGAAAGATTTTGAACAAATTCGGCAAGTGTGGAGTTTTTTAATACTTTGAACACAGTGTATTTAACCTTCTCTTCATCGTACATGTCATTGCCCTGGTGACCACAGAATTGGTCCTCTGCAACGATCTGAGGAAAAGTAAAATGAGGTTTTAATCCATGAAGATTTTTTACATATTATGATGATGGCTTCCAAAAGGACTCGGTCGCTCCCCTCAATACCTTCTACGGGCAAATTTGATACCCTGATTAACATAGCTGTTAATACCAACACATTAGCGGTTGCTTGTTTTTCCCACCATAGAAATGTATGGCTTTTCCGCAGGATATGCCAAAATGTCAGAGAGATGAGGGTCCTCACCTATCCGTAGAACGTCCACACTGTTCCGGGGAGCTTACCGTCCACCTGCTGTCCTGTTCTTACCGCCTTTCCTGTACCCGCACATGTTGATGTATTAATAAAGGAAGGGTCTGCTTTATGGTGAGTGCTATGCCATCTTTTTATTTTTACATACTATATGGATTGCCTTCTTGTGTTGAGCACTACTTTGCACACCATTTGACACTAACTACAACCACACGCGTTGGAATCTGACTGTCTCCACTTGGATGGTGCCGACTCACATTTGTTACTCTACTTTGGGCTGATCTGCAGACTATGAAAGTTACCCCCCACTGTACCAGGAAGAATACCATCGCTGAAAGCAGAAATGGAAATTGGCAAGAAAAAAAAAAAAAAAAAACTGAAGTCACTCAAAATGAAAACCTTTTGTCTAGACGTTACAAACTGCGTACCTGAACTTGCATGTAAAGATGAGCTTCCTGACGCTCTTTTCTTTTCTGAGCCTCTATGCGCTTTTCTTCTTGTAGCCTCTCTACCAGCTGCTGAGGGATATCATGATCTGTGACCGCTTGTAGGACTTCATCTAAAAAAGTTACAAAAGAGTGTTTTCACTTTCAATGTGCCAAAAGCAAAAATACAAACTGTTTAGCAATTTCTACTATAGCTCCAAGTGCCAAGACACCCATCCATCACCAATTCTGAGCTTCGTATACTCAATACTTCTGTAATATCATGCAGGCACTTACTCAGCTTTGATTCCCTGATGTAAACTAACATGTAAGCATTCGTGCAGTGCCGTACGGACAAGTCATCATCGTGGCCTCCATAATTATGTTCAATTGCTTCCTCCTTGGTACATCTTGACACTACGTCATCGTCAAACTTACACCACTGCAAATAGACACACAAAAAAAGTCAATATAGAAAGAATTTAAAGTAGGGCTGCACGATATGGGAATTTTGTGCGATTGCGATAAGGGCCCTAAAAATTGCGATAACGATATGCGATGCGATATTTTAAGGGAATTGTGTTAGAGGTCTATCTGCTTGGATTTTCAAGGTAAAAGCACAGACAGATGACTGGTAATGTGAAATGTAGTTATGCTGAACTCAAGAACTGAAATTGTGTTTTTCAAAATAAAATACATATTTGCATTACTGCAAATGTACAAAATACTAAACTTGCCATTTTCTTAATAGCGCTGCACAGAACAGATAAATAAAATAGATATAAGAACGTGTTCATTACAATAACGACTTTCCTCCAGCCCCTCCCCCCCTCCCTCCCCGCACTGTAACTGATGCATCGCTGACCGCGCTGTGCAGCATAGCGGCCGGAGATACAGTGTCAGTGTCTCACGTAGAAATGTCAACCATCGCTTTATAAGACACACTGCCATTCCCCCCCAACTTTTTTGGGGGGGAAAAGTGCGTCTTATAAAGCGAAAAATACGGTAATATAATTGCAGCATTTTTGGGTCAGCAAATTGCAATCTGGCGATTAATTGCGATTGCTTTTGCGATATATTGTGCAGGCCTAATTTAAAGGCAACTAAAAGGGAACCTGACAAATCGATAGGATGGAATCCTGACACGGTCCATCATGATAGAGCCGATAGAGTTAAAGCAAAAGTTTTAAAATCGAACTGGACACGGGTGGAGTCTGTATATGGGCAGAGGAGTTCACTATGGCTTCTTCCCACCCTGCCTGATTGACAGGACTCTTTCTATATGCAAACTAGGAGAGACTTGTCAATCAGAGCGGGAGAGGAAGAAGCCGAACAGTGGACTCATCTCCCTGTGCCCAGTTTGGTAGCATGAGGGGCCCTTTCAGGATTTCAAGCTGTCCAGGGTTTGGGCAGTGTGAACCCAATGACTGGTTCCAAGTGAATAACAATGTAGTTATAGCAAGAAATTCTATGGCCGACCACTCAGCCGTTAGCCAGTCTGAATGTTCTGAGTGTTATAGAAGGACTATGGCTGGTCAATTTTGAGTTATTTGTATTAAATCTTATCGACCCTTTACTTCCAAAATGAAGTATTTTTTTTTATGACCCATGACCAGTTGTGAAGCAATTTTTTTGAGTAAATTAGAGAAATACTGGTTCCCCGGGTACTAGTGAGAAGGACCATGCAAACAATTTAGATTTCAGTCTCTAGAATTTGGGGGTCATGTCAGAACTGGCTACAACTGTAGCGATGTCGGGCACTGGAAACATACAATATTTCATTACAACTGTTAAAATTGTTTACTGTTGTAATATCTGTTGTGAACACCATTTTCCCAAGCAGCATTTAGAAGACAATAAGAATATAATAATGCTCATCTGATCGGGGAGAAACCTTTCATCTACGAATATTTCACAACTTGATGAGCCAAACTAGGGAAATTACATGAAATGCAACGCAGGAATGTAGAACACGTACTTTGCCTTCGCCTTTAGGATTTAAATACACAACGTAGTGTCCTCCATGGTTGTCTCCGCTGTGCACTAACACAGCGTGCAGTATGTAGTTAGCAGGGTCTTTGACATCAGGCTTTTGTAGGAATTCGTCCAGCGGTAGCTGTTCTGGAAACTCAAACCTGGAAACAACAGGAAATGATATATGATGGGAAACCAACAACACGCCAAGTGGGAGGCTTCACTTTTCCTACCTTGGCACTTTTCCTCAAATTAATTCTTCCCCGGTGGTGGACTACAAATTGTCCTTTGTCACCAGGAAATTGCTATTCCCTTTTTACGACTCTCGTGGTGCAGGATAAATAATACCATCACTTCAAAGCAGAGGTCATTTGGGGTTGTGACAGTACTGCATAATATTTTATTTTAGAAAGTTTTTTTTCTGTACACAATCTATTTTAGTCCCACTATGGGACTTGACCATGCGGTCATTTGATTGGTTCTTTAATATACGGCAATACTTCCCTACTGCAGTGAATTTTGCCTGTCAGTTGAAGCCGATAGGCAGCCTACTAGTTCCAGTCTTCGGCCTCACGCACACAACCGTAGTTTTGGCCTGGATCCGATACGCGGACCCATTCATGGATCTATGGGTCTGCATAAAGTCGGACAGCGCTTGGATGTTATCAGTGTGATGTCCATATCAGTCTGGCTGTTGCGCAAATTTTTATTCTTGTCCGTTCTGCAGACAATGGCATTTCTACCAAAGAGAGTGAGAAAATTGCAGAAGGCACACAGCCAGTATCAGTTTCTGGCGAATAAACAGTTTTTGGACTGCAACATGGATATGTCTGTGTGCATGAGGCCTTAGGCAGTTTTTATGGCTTATGTGTATGTTAGGCACCTATCAGGCACAGCAACCCATGACTGCGTCCCTGAGGCATTGATGAGTTTAATGACGAAGCCTCTACCTCTGTAAACCCACTTCAGTGCCAGTGTAAAGGATTAAATGTCCAGGAACACAGTTAAGTACAATGCTGGATGTTACAGCTTACAGTTACTCCTGAGAGTATATGCCGTCCTGCACGGTACACACACACCACTGTGCAGGAAGGGGTTAATATTAATATTACCTGTCATTAATCTTGATGTTCTGGTCTGTCTGAGGATCGTACATGAATCTCATTAGTTGAAGATGTAATACGGGTGGTAATGTTAAAAATTTTACACCTTTCTCTGCTTCCTGCAAATTAAGATAAAAGTATAAAACACAAGTCAGCTGCACATACATGAAAAGGCGTTGAAACACTTAATGGCTGGAGCTGCATTTAAGGCATAATAGGATTTTAAAGCAGTATTCCAGGTGCATCCGCTTCAGTGTAAGGCCTCTTTCACACGAACGATACGGATTGGCTCCGGATGCGTTCAGTGAAACGCGCAAAATTTTGCAAGCACGCTCAGTCAGTTTTGTCTGCAATTGTGTTCAGTGTTTTCCGCGTGGAAAAAGCACTTGCTTCTGGATGCAAAGAGTTTTTCACTGAAGCCCCATTCACTTCTATGGGGCCAGGACTGCGTGAAAAACACAGAATATAGAATGTGCTGCGATTTTCACGCAACGCACAACTGATGTGTGAAAAAAACTGCTCATGTACACAGACCTATTGAAATAAATGGGTTCGGATTGAGTGTGGGTGCTATGCGTTCACGTCACGCATTGCACCCGCGCGGAAAACTCACTCATGTGAAAGGGGCCCAAGAGTGGCATTTTCCCAACAATTTATGTGGTTTAGTAGCTTGCCGTTTACAGGTAAAGCGTCAACTGTGCGGTAAACTAGTGCTGATATATAGCATTTAATCTGACCCAGGAGAACTGCAGTGTAAAGAATGGGGGAGGTATAGAGCGGCATCATGAGTCACATAGGATACAGGTTGTGGATTTCACACTTCTTCATATATTAGGCAGTCACTGACCTGAGGTGCCAGAAGAGGAATACAAATAGTAGCCAAAAGTGTGTGCAGAGTATTAAACAGAAAGACCATAACTGAGACATTCCCTTTTATATTTTGTTTGTTTTTTTAAACAATTCTCGAGACTTCGTGCCAATGAGATGTGCAAAATCTACACCGGCCTATGACCTCGCTAATGTATTTGGACAGCTCTCAATGACTGCAATGCGGAATCATCGCACTACATCCTCTTCATCTGGTGACACTACTCCATAATAGCTGGTAACCAATATTAAAGTTTGATTGTGCCGCATGCAATTTGCCCCTAGACACACAGAAGTAGCTCATCTCCAGGGCAGTCACTGCAGACCAGTAACATACACACAGCGGCCATCACTAAGAGCAGATGAAAATCGCACGCCCGTGTTCGGTCAGTATTCATGATTACAAAGCCTTCTTTACTGTAAGCACGTACTCACCTGCAAGCCATGTTCCCCTGCATCATATTTGTTATCACCATCTAGCTGCTCCACCGCCACATAGTCAATAAAGGATTCGAAAACTGGACGAAAAAAAATAAAATATATATATATATAAAAAAAGTCAAGGCTCGTTAAAACCAATAAAATACCATTTGTTGGACAACACTGGTAATGTCTGCTCTATGCTAAAATGGGCCTCCACCATGTTGGCACAGATCTGTCCTACTCATTACAGAGGAATAGGAACTTTAGACCTAAATCATTTAGGCTACGTTCACATCTCCGTTTAGGAGATCTGGCACAATTAT
Organism: Bufotes viridis; assembly: GCA_033119425.1. NCBI lineage: Eukaryota > Metazoa > Chordata > Amphibia > Anura > Bufonidae > Bufotes > Bufotes viridis. Next base: position 41,707,398 of record CM065595.1, on the reverse strand, counting down.
CGGCTGTGGCCCAGACAAAAAACAAAACAAAAAAAACATTGCATGCAACGTGTGTTTTTTTTTCCAGCCGAAACCCAACATTTATGCCAGAAATCAGCCGCATCACCGCCGGACCTCATTGTAGTCAATGGGCATCTGGCTGCGAAGTAGAGGATCCGGTAATGCCGGGACATGCTAGATACGACAAGCTGTTTTGTGCCAGGATCTAAATGGAGATGTGAATGAGACCTTATACTCTTAGCAAGTGTAATTATGGCTAGTGACCAGTATAACAGCTGTACTGAATTTACTAATGCCGAGCCACCTAATCCTATCCAGCATCCCTAACACCCACATTAACCTCTGAAGGGGCTTGGGGTGCAGATCTCCAGGACTGGATGTCCCAGCAGACGTGTAACTTTTATTTGCTTCTTTGTGTGAAATAAAAGAAGCAGATAAAAGTTACGCGCTTGCTGGGACATCCTTTTTATGCTTGTGGGGACGGCTCCTTCCCGTACAGCGTGGATCGGATCGGCTGCTGACTGGTTCTATTTTACAGGACTGTTCTCATCTGGAGGCTGCCACTGCACTACAATTCTATCAATGGTGTCCACCAGGCACTGCGGCAGTCATGTCACAGATCCTGCACCTTACATAGAAGCCTCAGCACTGCTGTTAGGAGGGCCAAAGGCTGGGGAAAGCTTGGCACTACACCGCAAGACCTTCAAAAGTTAGAAAACCGCAATGTGAGGTCAATAGCAAAAACTAGCCGATGCATCAAACTGGAAGTTTCCCAATTTTCTGACAGAAGTCATTCCCAAGGTCATCAGAGAGGAGGAAGTGGCATTTTTACCATCCAAAAAGACTATTAAAACAACCTTTTAGAAAGTCTGGGCTACTATACGGGCTACGATGACGAGCGCCAATATTATAGAGCTGCCACAGAACCTGCCAGCATGCACATTCACAATTGTACTGGTGTCTGGCTTAACAGAGAATAAACTAGGATTATTGGTTCAGCAGAAACTACATCTGAGCAATTCCACAATTCAGCAGTCAGAGCAATTCAAATCAAGTTAACAGACAAGTAATTAAATGTCTAAACAGACATTAAAAACCTTACAATTTTATAGTAAACTGTAATCAGTACCAGGTTGACGGGAAATTCTCTGATGGGCCAGCATGAGACAAACATATTCTGTCCAGAGCCGTATTTCCCGGGCTGAACACAGCTCCTCTGAAGTGAACTTGCAGCATCGTAATGATTTATGATGCTGTGAATTCCCGTCTCACTGCAGGTCTACGGAGCTGTAGTCACAGCAGTATGTAACATTCAGCAGACCCGAGGTGAGACAGGAATTCATGGAATCATAAATCATTATGCGACTTCACGCCAGAGGAGCAATGTTCAGTCTGGGAATTGCAGATGCCACACAGAGCGTGTTTTCCTCAGTACACTCATGTGAAAGTGGACATATACGGATATTACGGGAAAATTCTGTAATGTGTGAAGGTACAGATGAAATCTAGAGGAATGCTAGGGAGGCTATGACTAAAAAGCAGGTTTCAAACACAAGTGGTTCCCTGAACCTGATGTACTGGAGTATTTAAAGGGGTTCTGTAGTTTTTAATTACTGATGATCTATCCAGAGGACACACAGGACCCCCGCCAATCTACTGGTAGGAGCGCTGCGGGTTTCTTGCAGTTTCCTGCAGGCCCAGTGACATCATAACTATCATCACCGGCCTGTGCGGCGATAAGCCCCATCGGCGTGAATGGAGCTTAGCCATACCCAGGCCAGTTGTGAGGCGATACTAGTTGTGACGTAACTGGGTCTGCGGGAAACGTGAAGGCCGTGTCGCTACGGTCAGTGTCTTCTCAAACAGCTGATTGGTGAAGGTCCTGGGTGTCAGGCACGAATGATCAGATACTGATTATCTATCCACAGGATAGATCATCAGTAAGAAAAAGCTACAGAACCCCTTTAATGAGATGATAAATAAAGCATGAATCCTAATTTTACAGACATGCTGGATCATCTTCTAAACTTCTTTATAAAGCACTCATACACTTTGTTCCTCCTCGGCTTTGATCTAAACCCATACTGTATGGTGAAGGTTTCTTCATTCTCAAATGGACATTTATTGCTTCACAGGATCAGTTTTGTATTTATTAAAGGGGATGCTGCTTCTAATATAATCTTGTCAAGTGTTAAATATCTGAAAATTTATCAAATTACTAATATAATTTTTTTAGAAATTCTAAGTGCTTTTGACACTTCCTGAAGCCAAGTGCCTTACTGAGCCAAGTCTTCTGTCCCAACCACATACCACTCCCATCCTGAATTTCGACACTGATAAAGGGGCACGCGACTCAACCTATCCATCAGCACCTGAACACACACTGCGCCTGTAGTAGTTTCCTGCATGTTCAAGAGTAGATGAAAGTAGAGATGAGCGAACTTCTATTTTTAGTTCGGCGTCCAAAGTTCGGGTTATCGTAGCATCCCGCTATCGCGGACCATAACGGCATTTGGAATCCATAAGGGGCTGCTTCATCAAACCCGAACCTTGGACAACACTAAGGACCTGGGGTAACGTCACCGTCATGTGATCAGTGCAGGGGGCGTGGCTCAGCACTGGATTGGATAAGAGGTGATCCAGTGCTGAGCCACGCCCCCTGCACTGATCCCATGATAGGGACGTCACCCCAGGTCCTTAGGGTTGTCCAAGGTTCGGGTTCGATGAAGCAGCCCCTTATGGATTCCAAATGCAGTTATGGTCCGCGGTAGCGGAATCCATAACGGGATGCTACGATAATCCGAACCCGAACTTTGGATGCCGAACTAAAAATAGAAGTTCGCTCATCTCTAGATGAAAGCATTATACCTAGCTTTCTTCCCTGCCATTTTGCACAGGAGACTAGCATCTAAGCACTTCAAAGGGAGGTGCTGACGGCCACATTGCATCACATGTCCCTCCATCAGTGGCCATTTTTGCAGATAGGAACTGTTACCTCGGGACAGAAGCTGTGGCTTCAATGAACCGTCAAAACAATGCAGAACTAATAATGGCATACCAGTAAGTTGAGGATATTAATGTTTCTAACACATTTGACATTCTATATAAAGCAGCCAACTCTTTGAGGAAGGATGTGTCAGATAGTAGCGGGGTCCCCCAAAAGACAAGACCCACTCATCTCAAGAATGGGGCTCCCGAAGTGAAGGAGAGCACACCTCCATTCACTATGGGACTGCTGGAATATAGCTGAGCCAGCACTCATAACTCATAACTATTTTCATAACTCCCATAGCAGTAAATGGAGGATGGTCACGAATGCACAGCTGTTCTTCCTTCATTTCTGGAGCCGGTTCTGGAGATAGGAGTGGGTTTTAGAGGTGGGACTGGCACATATCTGACATTTGTGGCATATCCTAGCAATATGCCAAGTATTGAGATAGGAAACCCTTTAAGTGACTCTATTTGTACTTGGTACTCACTGTTTTTCTTTCCTTTTATACTTAGTTGAATATCATAATAGTCTTCTATCCGCTCAGACCGGTAGTCCACATGCTTACACTGGATGTAGGACTGAAAAAGAACACGAGTCTTAAAACCGGAGCACAAATGACTCCTCCTCACTCTTATTAACATGGCAGATTTACTAATCAAGTAGCACCAGAATTGTGGCTCAAATGGAGACAGAACTCTGTTATACAAGGCATAAGCCAAACTATTTTACTCATGCATATGGCGGTGACATTCTGCAGAGTTTTACAGACATCATAACTTGCTCACAATCCATGTACAAGCTTATTATGGGTACGACGAACCTTGTCGTGGTTAAGAAGCGGCAATGCTGCAGTCAAATGTCCCTCGAATTTATCTAATGCACTGCTCAGTGGGCCTGTATGGCCAATAGCCAAGCAGTATTGAAGGTGCCACGCGGCCGTTAGCAATACAGACCGCACAAGGCTGGGGGCATGGCTTGGAAATATGCAAAAAGTACCAAAACGACAACAGCATTTAGGCACAAAGTAAGCCAACTGATATGTGATAAATACTTATCACACAGTGGATGGTCCTGGATGATAAATCTGGTGCACAAATTGTGTTAGACACAATTAATAAATCTGCCCAAACTACTTAAGACACATACCACCATCTTTCCTCGGAATAACTTTGGAATAGTTCCTTCTACACATGTTCCTTTCATTTTGTTTTCCACATTGTCCAGTAACTGCAAGACAGAGAACAAAGGAAAAAAAAAAAAAACTATGACAAACTGATTTATCTGCCACCTTATACATTTTAGACTATATCAAAGGGACAATTGAAAACTTCATTTCAGGTTTGAAAGATCAGAATGGAAAATGCACAAAAGCTGTGTTATTCCCAGTTGCTGGCCGGGCACTGTACATGGCTTCAGCAGTAATGTCGTCGTGTGAAGGCTGCAGCCAATTATTGGCCTCTTTAGTGCATCACTGATGCCAGCGATTAGCTGCAGCGGTCACGTGTCGTCACTGCTGCAGCCCAGTAAACAGATCCTGACCGAGAGCCAGAGCAGTTGTGCCAGGTAAGTAATGATCACTTCTTTATTGCAGGCGGATCCCATAAATTGTCTGGTTTCTTCCTAGACAAACCATTCAAGGTCATTGTGGCAGCATGCATTAACAGGATGGTGACAACTTACCACTCTACATAGTTCTTGGACATCATGTTGCATGAAACTATCTAACGTCTCCCACCTGTAAATAAGCAAATGTATATATATATATATATATATTTTTAAAAAAAAAGTGTCAGACTGATATACTGAAACATCAGCACATTCGATATTAAGAGGCTTTTCCGCTATTCTGTACAATAGAGCTTAAAGGAGTGCTCTTGTTCCTTAATGAATTTAGCTGCCCCGAGTACCCTGAACGCTGCATATTTTGCCCCACATACCAGTTTTTCATGCCAGCACTTTACTACAGTATCACTGCATCCTGGAGAAACCCAAGGCCCTGTCAGGTGATTTCTGCTGCACAATCTGAGACCAGCATATGACAAAGGGAGAGACGTTTAACTATATAGGTGTCTATCATTTAAAGAAGGATTTCTGGGCAAAAAGACAGCACAAATCCTGACTGGACGCCTAGGAGAGGTCCGATCATCCCGCTAATACACACTGATTTACGGTTTACCCTTCATCAGTCTCTGTGGAGAGAAGGCAATCTTGCACTGTGTGTGAGAACTCATCTGACAGACTTTCTTTAAAGGGTACGCCCAGTTTTAGAAACCATTTAACATATCATAGGGTCAGGTTCTGAGGCCCCAAACAACTGCAGAAATGAAGTGGCAGAGGGGCTTAGAGTGCGAGCACCGCTCCTTCTGTGTCTCCAAGGAGAGCCGACAGCTTTCAGGTGAGCGCTTCTGTCCTTTCATTTCAGCAATCCCCGAGGGGCATCAGAACCTGAACCCCCATGGATCAAAACTTATAACATGTCATGTCACAAGCTTTCGAAAACTAGAGGTCCGCTTTAACCAATATATTAGGAAATGTCGTGCAGCATGTCCAGATCTCTGCCCTCAGTGTAATCATAGGTTTACATCCATACAGACCTCTCAGCTGAGATGTGGGAACAGGTGTAGCCAGTCTAGGAAATCCTCCCTGAGCTGAAAATACCAGGTCAGCTTTGTACAATAAATCATCAGTAAGGCCTCTTTCACACGAGCGTGTCCGGATTAGGTCCGGATGCGTTGCGGATGCGTTCAGTGAAAACTGTGCGATTTCACAGGCAAAGCCATTCAGTTTTGCCTGCGATTGCGTTCAGTTGTTCAGTTTTTTCCGCGCGGGTGCAATGCGTTTTGATGCGTTTTTCACGCGCGTGATAAACTGAAGGTTTACAAACAACATCTCCTAGCAACCATCAGTGAAAAACGCAACGCACCCGCACCTGCTTGCGGATGCAATGCGTTTTTCAAGCAGCCCCATTCACTTCTATGGGGCTAGGGCTGCGTGAAAAACGCAGAATATAGAACATGCTGCGATTTTAACGCAACGCACAAGTGATGCGTGAAAAAAAACGCTCATGTACACAGACCCATTGAAATGAATGGGTCAGGATTCAATGCGGGTGCAATGCGTTCACATCACGCATTGCACCCGCGCGGAAAACTCGCCCGTGTGAAAGGGGCCTAAATGTATCAAGCCAAGGGCCACTGTTGAGAGGTTTGAATAGACTGGATACAAAGTCTCAAGGGACAGATTTACTAAGCCTGTAGATGGCGCTAGCAGCCTGTATAGACGTACACCAGGGGCTCAGGCTGGATGATAAATGTGGTGCAGGGATAGATGCTTAACCCTATGCCAACTACAGGGGTTTCCTTATGTTGAGAGATTTACACACGAATTTTGGCACAATACGTAGCATCTTGGGCAATGCCTCTTGTTCGAGCAAGCAAAAAAATAAAAATAAATTGTCAAATTGCACCACCTTTTAGATTCCAGAAAATTGTCAAATTGCACCACTTTTTGGATTCCAGGTGCAGACATTAGTAAATCTGGGCCAATGTCTTTCAACCTTTTGATCTAAACAAAATATTGCCAGTAATTTGCTGAAAGCAAACATTGTAACTACATAAATTAGGAAGTTGCAGAGCTTTTCATTTTCCAATGATTCTAGGTGGTTAACAAATTACAAGATTTCTGCTTGTAATCTGGAATTTGGATTATCTGGCCACTGTGTGACAATGTTAATGCCAGCCTGAAGGAAATGTCTTCATTGCTCTTTGTTTGCTTCTTGCTGCCCTCTGTACGGTGAGGGCACACCTGATCATACCAGTCACCTGCGTTCTGACGCTGCACTGCGCAGCCGAGATTAAATAGGTTTAGAAAAATATCTGAAGGAGTTACCGACAGCTTACCCAAAGGATTTTGTTAACTTTTTAGTTCCTACAGGTTTGTCACTGTGTTGTAATTCGTAGAACACCCTCTGTAATGCAAGAGGAACACTCTTGGAGGAGTCATCGCCTTCTGTAGGCATCATGTACACAGCCTGGAAGGAAAAAAACAAGATGTAACATTCACATAAGCAGCCTCGCATCTAACACTACGCATTGTTCACATTAGTGTTATGGTATATGTTTAGAATTATGTGTCCCTTAGCCCTAGCTGAATGTAAGGGCTCATTCACACGACCGTATGGTCGTCAGGACTGTGTTGCGGACCGAAAACAGTGGTGAATCCCGTATTGCAGTGCGGTCACACTGATCTAAATGGGTCCACAAGCCGCAAAATACTGCAAGATAGGACATGTTTTATCTTTTGAGGTGCGGAGTCACAAACCCAAAAGCGCACGAAAGTGCTTCGGAGTGTTTCCGTGGGCTTCTGATCCATGTGCTATCTTTTGCAGATCGTGGACCCATTCAATACGGGCATGGGTCCCCTACGTTTGTGTGAATGGGCCGTAAAGTATGGACCTTTTAAGGACTCGAGCACCAAAGTATGTTGGGTTCACTATCTCTACAGTTAACATTTTGTGGCAGGGCTCAATTTCTGGAAGGGATAGGGAAACATAATACTAGGATACCGAAATGGAAAACTGCCAATCCTGTACGGCACAGAAATTCAAATTTAACATCACACGTTAGTGGAAATTTATGAAAGATAATAATGACACCACACACCTTCCGGAGTTGGTTGGTGAAAAACAAGGTTTGGAGCAGGCTGTTCATGTAACATGTGGCTCCCTGATTCTTCAGTCCAACATAACCAGTGTGCTTCTTGGAGTCCCATCTACAGAAACGTAAAGGAGGAAAAGGATGCAATATTCTGAATATTTTCCACAGATACGTCGTTTTTTCTTTAAACTGCCTGGGGCCTGATTTTACGATGTGAACGTAACCTTACACTCACTCTTTCCTCTAATCCCCCCCTTTCCAGCACTGCCACTCCATCCTCTCCCCAGGCTGCAGCGGTGACGTCCCATATACTGCTGCAGCCATTTACTAGCTGCTAAGTGACTGTTTAGGTCAGTGATTGTCTGCAGAAGTACACAGGATGTCACCACTGCTGCCACAACAATATGTCACTGCCTGCTGCCCGTGAAGAGGACAAAGCGGCAGTGCTGGAAGGACCTGGGAAGGTAAGTATAAGTGGTATTGATTATATTTTAACAGACCCCAGGCAGTTTGGAGAAATAAAGTAATGTGAACAAGCTCTTTACTGGTTGTTATCCTATGAAAAAGATTTACAACCTGGACACAGGATAATAGTGTCCGATTCCTGGGGGCTTCACTGCTAGGACCTTCATCAATCAGTAGAACAGGGGTCCCAGGCACTCTGAAGGAGTCTACGGGGCTGACGAGATGGCAAATACAACACTGCAGACGGGTGATAATCCCAAGTAAGCAGCAGATGGGAACGCCCTTTATCCAAGCAATATTCTAATAATGGGTAAGATTTTCATGCTGCATATCCATTACCCCCATATTACTATCCAGACGAGTTATTAACCCCTTAGTGACCAGCCTGTTTTGGGCCTTACTGACCAAGCGTTTTTCTTCCTATTTCATCATCGAGTTCCAAGAGCTAGAACTTGTTTATTTTTCAGTCTATATGGCTTTATGAGGGCTTGTTTTTTGCAGGACAAGTTGTAGTTTTTAATGGCGCCATTTTGGTGCACTCAACTTTCTAAATAACTTTTATTAACTCTCTGGGAGGGAGAAGGGAAAACAGCAATCCTGCCACTGCGTTTTTACGTTATAAATTTTACGGCATTAATTTTTCGGTATAAATAAAATAATATCTTTATTCTCTGGGTCAGTACCATTACAGTGATCCCAAAATGTATATTGTGTTTTTTTTACGTTTTACTACTTTTTTGCAATAAAACCCTTTTGAAAAAAATAGGAAAAAATGTTTTTGCATTGCCGCTTCCCAAGACCCATAACTTTTTTTTATTTTTATTTCTATAGAGTTTGGTGAGGGCTTGATTTTTGCAGGATGACTTGTATTTTTCATTGGTATCATTTTGAAGTAAATGGTGCTTTTTGATCACTTGTTATAACTTTTTTTCGGTTGCAACTAAGAATAAATGAGCAATTTTGTCTTTTATTTCTTTTTTACGGCGTTCACAGTAGGGGATAATTTACAAGATATTTATGTAGTCCGGGTCATTACGGATGCGGCAATACCAAACATGGCACTATGGGACTATAACGGGCAGCTTTTTGATTGCTTTTAAAATGCAATGCACTATCCCCTATAGTGCATTGCATTTTAATGGAATTGCTATTCTAACATTGACCAGCAGGCTGCGCCAGAGAGGCGAAGCCTGCTGGAAATTACTGAAGGCTGGTCTGGGGCCTACATCAGACCCCAGACAGCCTTCACACACATCGGCACCCCGCTCCCTCTGTCAACACTTTACATGCGGCGGGCATCATTGCCCGCGGCAGGCAAAGTGTTAAAACAGCCCGGATCGGCATTCCTGCGTGAGAGTCGGGTCCCTGCTCGCCGCTGCACGGGGGACCCATGCAGCGCTTAGACTGGGCCGCCGTAAAAAAGCGGCAGCCCAGCCTAAGGCCCCTTAGTGACTGCCGTAAAAACACGTATGGGTGGTCACTAAGGGGTTAACTAAAATAAAAATAAAAATTTTAATCATTCGCAACCTAGAACAATTAGAAGACGTTTCCTTACATTACAGATACAATTCCTTTTAGCAATAACTATTATAGTTCATTGGTCACTTCACCGTTTCTACAAAAAGAAACCATTCTGAGCCAAGGCAGACTGTAGGCTTCTTTTAATAATATAAATCCCCTGGGAAAAGCAAAGAAACTCTTGAGACAAAGGCTAAGCAAGCAATACTTACGCTACACCATGAGGAGCATCAGCCTGCACATAGACTTCAAAAGTCACTTTATCATCCTCTATGAAACCTTTCTCGGGATCTGTAACTTCCTGTAAAAGAAATGTCACAAATCCGAATCAGAGTAGTGTTCCCGTCTATACGCATACTGCTCAACGTACACCCAAAGGTGCCTTTCCATTTAAATAAAGTATCAGTGTTCCTTTATATCTGCACTGGGAAACCAGAATCCCATTTATACAACTTCAAAATTTTAGCTACAATTTTATCAAGTTTAGTTGTATGGCACAAAGGAATTTGAAATACTATAATAGTAGTATACACAAGTAGCAATGCATTATATAAACGTATTTAACCATTCTAATCAGATGGCAAAAGAATGGATGCATGCAAGTCATGTAATTTATACCTCTGGTGGACATACAGGGGTGTGTGGTGACAATTGGCCACAATGTTAAAATAATGTACATGCAGAGTATATTTCTGTGCAGTGGCCTAACTATGTATACCAGCCTAATGGCAGCCAAAATTACACTCTTTTGGCCACGGTCGGGTGAATGGTGTCCCGTGGATGCATATGACACCTATACACCAGGAGTTTTTCCAAATGTAGGACAGAGATGAAGGGTGCGTAGAGCCCTATGATGTAAAACCCTGGGTGTTGAAAACTTCCATATCTGGACAACACCCATTAATTAAAAGCTGGGAGGAGGTCAGCAGGTAAGCTTGCGGACGTCTGTAACACGTGAATGCATATTCTAGTCATGTCTGTTCAGACTGAATACCTAGATCATTTTCCATACATCTATCCTAATGCATGTTTGTAACATCACAATTTTTGTCCTCAGATCTAATTCATTGTACATATAATCAGATGGCACAAACTGCATAAATGATGCTACTTACACTCCATGCCATGAAATTGGAGAATCCCCAATCATTCTCCTTGTGAAAAAACAAGTGACTAATGCGTCGGCTAAAAGATTTCTCATCGTCCTTGTAATTGATTATCTTAAGCACTGCCTGTGCGTGGCAAGACCATGACCTGCAAGAGAAAACATTACATTTTACATTTAAGATCGCTCCCATAAAAATACAAGTAAGGGAAATGGGTAGAATGCCCGTGCTTTAAAGTATAATTGTTCTTTCAGTTTAAAGATTCTTCTAAGCTCTGAGCGTGACTGAGGAGTCTTTTCAGACTAACAGGTCAGATAGGCAGAGTGATGGGCATTGATAGTTAGGGCACATAGTCAGGGGCTGGAGTAGTGACAAGAAGCGGCTCAGTACAATGCTGAAGACAGATCTTCCTTAGTAACATTGATAGGGCTCATGCACATGACCATATGTATTTTGCGGTCCGCAAAACATGAATCCACTAAAAAGTATGGATGACATCCGTGTGCATTCCAGATTTTGCGGAACGGAACAGCTGGGTCCTAATAGAACAGTCCTATCCTTGTCTGTAATGCGGATTTTTGCAGGCCTATTGAAGTGAATGGTTCCGCATACAGGACGCAAAATAAAAATAAAACGTAACTGACACTGAAACAAAATGAGCCCTTAGAGCTTTGCCAAGAAGACTCTTTACACCCCGTTATTAGAACAAAAAAAACGTTTTTCCCTAATTAATTATATTACACAAATGTCTCTAATAAAAGACCCCCTATTTTAGGGTAATTAGTGGGGTGATCTTTTTGGAGAATATTTTGTGTGCATTAAGCCAGAAACTGCAGCAACGTTACACACATGACAAAAGTAATAAAATAGTCGTACGTGGAATCAGATTCTGCGTTGCACTGAAGGAAAAATCCCACACTTTTCTGATGTGGTCGATCTGGGTAAAATCGTGGCATCACCATAATTTTCCAGGGTAGGTTTCGCACAAAGCAAGGAGGGCTCAGCACAGATTCACTAAGCCGACTAAAGCGGTCCACAGTGAACTGAAACGTCGCTTCTGACCGCCAACTGGTATCTGAAAGCAGAAAATGACCACAATTGTTTTCTTCATAGCAGAACACTTACAAAACAGCAGCATCACGGAGATTACTAAACATTCCCCAAGACCCTGGGTGGCAGAGGGGTGCAAGCTTCACCAAAAGTCTCCTATGCAGAAAATATTTCACCTCCATATTGCCAATTTACAGGGATGGATTTGGACAAGTATTCCTTTTATATCAAGTTCTCTCATAACCACAGGATAGAGATAACGTAAGATTGGTGGGGGCACCACTGATCACAAGAAAAGGGACCCTCTGAAATAAACGGAGCAGCTGCTCACGCTGTGCCACTCTGTTCATTCTCTATGGGACTACCGAGCACTGAGCTCATCTATCTCTGGCAGCCACGTACAGGAAGAAGGGGCACAGCGCATGCTCGACCAACAACCCCAATCATTTTGGAGGCCCTGCGAGGTAGGGTACCCTGATCCTCTGATCGATGGGGGTCCCAGTGGTCAGACTCCCATCGAGCTAATAATTATTATCGCTTACCCTGTGGGTTGAAAATAACTTGGTATAACTAAAATACCCCTTTAATGGGGAATGCTTCCGGCCACATCAGTAGAAAGTGAACTACAGAGAAGGTCCTTTAATCTGGCATTTGATAATCTACATAGTGTGACAGATCGGCATTGTTTTCCAGCACACACTGCAACATAATGCGAGATGTCACAAGACCAGAAGACTGTGGAAAGAGGACCAACAAGACACACTGGTGGAGATTTAACAAGCTAAACCCACCAGAATGATGGCTTCATTTGCTAACGAATACTGGCGTAAATGCTTGGCACCACATTTATGCGTTTTAGGCAACTTTTTGCATCTCACTCGACAAGGGGCATGGCTTATAATGCAACGCCGTGCCCCAAAAACACCACAATGTAAATCAACCAACAGGTGGTGTAAAGTCAGACAAAAGCGCCTAATGATGCACTAAATTTATCATCCAACATGAGCAACTTAAATATATCTAGCGCATTTTTAGACTGTCTAGTTTAAGGCTACGTTCACACGATGACAATTGTCGCGCGACAAAAAGTCGCACTATTGTCACGCGACAATTTTTATAATGGGTGTCTATGGTGTCGCAGTGCGACATGCGACACAACAGTCGGAAAAAATCCATCCGGGATGGATTTTTTGCGACTGTTGTGTCGCAGTCGCAACATGTCGCATGTTGCACGTGCGACACCACCATAGACTCCCATTATAAAAATTGTCGCGCGACATTAATGCGACATCAATGTCGCGCTACAAATGTTGCAGTGTAGTGGTTCCCAATTGTCGTCGTGTGAACGTAGCCTAATAGTGGATTTAAACGGCCCAATTTTCAGGCCACTTAATGGGAATCCGGATGGCTGGCCCGTGTATAGGTGCTGCAGATCACCTGATGAACTAGCAGAATGCTTGTTCATCGGGTGAAATGATCTTTGGTGCGGACACCTCAATCATCGCTTCTGGGCAACAGATTGCGCAGTGTAAACGTGATCTGCTGCCCAGAAACTATGAACCTGTATGCGGATGAACAATAGCAGTATCTATCGCTCGCCCTTGTACAGTAGAGGTGATCACTGCGTGTAAATGCAGCTCTTCCCCTCCACTGCCGAGCAGGCAATTGTCAGGAAGGAACACTTCCAAGCCGATAAGTGTCTGTTAGTCGGTGCAGTGTTAAAGTGCTACAGTTGTCTGCTTTTTACTATTGTCAGGATAGGTCATCAATATCAGATCGGCATTGGTCCGACTCCCGGCACCCCTGCGGATCAGCTGTTGGAGAAGGCATCGCTCATACGAGCGCTGCCTACCTGCTTGCAGTGTAATTACAAGTATAGCGTCCCTATTCACTTCTGTCTCTGTCTGTTCAAGTGAATGGGGAGCCCATACATGTAATAACACCTTATCACTGCAACTGCTGCGGAAAGCAGGTAAGGAGGGCAGAGAAGGCAGCGCTCATACAAGTGCACCGACTGATCTGATATTGACGATGACCTATTCTGAGGACAGATCATCAAATGTAAAAAACGGAAACCCCTTTATGTTAGTAATTCTGCCCTCTTGTACTTTAGAGACAGTTCAGTTTTAGGGGGTGTAAAAAGTACCATAATTCTAATGGGTTATATCACAAGGAGAGGATTACACAGAGACACAATGTTAGTGCGCCTTGCACATATCTTACCATCTTCCATATCCTCCTCTGTGTTATTATGGCCATCCGCCATGGCAACATTTCCATTTATTACAGGATTAGGAGTGATTCTTGGAGGTTCATCAGCATCTCCAGCTGAAAAGATAAAATAAATACCATAAGTGATAAAAACATTTACAAAAAAATAAAAGTCCAATGAAGATCACCAACTTTTGAAATCCAAGCTAAAAACTGAAAGGCAGAAATAGGAGATTTTGAAGTGGTAGCTGGACAAGTGCCAGGAAGCCAAAACTTCCCCTGGTCACTGATCAAAACCAACGTGCCAACCCATGGTCTACGGTAATTTACATGGCCAATCAATCCGGCATGTACCTCCTGTTTTATAAAACTAACACTAGAATGCAACTTCACCTGTTACCAAAATGGCTGCTTAGGTCAACTGTATCGAGACAACTGGTGGAGTCTTCTTGTTGGCATTGGGGTTGTTACTCATTGCCCATACTGAAGAACTCTGCCGCATTCAAATGCAGGAAACAATCGAGAATTCGAGAGCCCTAGTGACAGTAAGCCAGTGGCCTAATGCATGAAGTTACCCAGGTTTCCCATTTGCCGATCACTATACAATGACAATGTCTGAGATAATATCTACCCCAATAATGAGCCTATGCTCCCCTGCTGACCCCAATGATGGCAGGCTGGAGCTGTGACAAGGGAGGCTCGTCCCCGTCACCCCCTGCAATTGGCTGCTCCCCCAAACGGATAGTGGAGTGTGTTTTCTGCACTCACACTTGGTCACATGTAGGATTCCTTGCACACGCCAGCAGGATGTAGGGGTAGCTTCGCCGGTTCGGGCAAGGCTGCCTACTATATACAGCGATTACACAGACCCATGTGTGTCCAGGGTTACTGTCAAATAAGCCTTATAATTTGCTCTATTCCTACAGAAGGTTAAATAGAACCGGTCACGTTGAACATGGTGTCTGAGCTGCAGGTGGCACATTATAGAGCAGGAGGAGCTGAGCAGATGGATATATAGCTTTATGGGAAAAGATTCAGTAAAACCTGTATTTCCTTCATTTATATCTCTGCTCATTCTGGTCTTTGAAGTCCCGGAGGTGGTCCTATTGGTGAGTGACAGCCTTGCCTCTATGACTGTGTATACAGACGTAGCTGTCAATCACTGATAGAACCGCCTCCTGGACTTCAAAAGACCAGAAAGAGCAGAGATATAAAATTAAGGAAATACAAATTAAACTGAATCTTTACCCATAAAACTACATATCAATCTGCTCCGCTCCTCCTGCTCTATAACATACCGCTCAGACACCATGTTCAATGTGACAGGTTCCCTTTAAAGTGGGGCACATAAAAGGAGTAACACGAGGGTAGGTCAGACACACGTAGGCCTTGCTTGCAGTCTATTACCATGAAGGCAGCTGTATAGGGACTAGTTACAAAGTGGCAACCTTTTTTAAAAAATTTAGATGCAATAGAGCAATAAAAACAGTTGCAAAATCGCATACAAATACTAAAACCTTGCACTGGCATGTGTGCAGTTTCTTACTGGGGGTTCGCTGTGGGTGGAAAATATTGGTGGCGTCATCGAAGCACATGAGCATCTGATCTGTGAAGCAGCAGGTTCTGGGATCTGGTTATGCAGGTATATTAACCTTCCCGCATAAAACGCTGTTACCCATTTATTACGGAGGCGATTCAGAGCACTGTCATACATCACCTGCACAGACAAAGCCAAATCCGCAGTCTGACAGATTTTGAAGATGGTCTGAGTTTACAATAGACGACCGGAGACCATCAAAAGCACCCGGGAGAAATGAGAGGGCATGACACGGAGGCACAAGTTCCCTACACATGGCCGGGATGGCATCACACAGGCAAAGCCCCTAAATGATGGATCATGTAACTCTCACACATCAGCGAGCTGACCCTGGTCTCTGCTAACATTCATTGACTTTAATTTGTGTATTCACACATCAGCGGATTACCAAGGACCGTGGGTCCGCTATAATGCCACAGAAGCAGGGCTGTGGAGTCGGTAGATAAATTGTCCGACTCAGACTCCTCAGATTTTGAAACTTCCGACTCCGACTCCTCTGTATTTAATATGCAAATACGAAGCTGTTCCACCAAGTTCTTCTAATCTCTTCTAGCACAGAGAGGTAGTTGAGCAGAAGCTGCTGCCTTCTCCTTTGTGTGCTGATCTTCTGCTGAAGACAGAGCAGTGGGAGGATCCAGGAAGGGGCAGGGGAAGGGGCATTTATTTTAAAACATGATTTTCCTAGTAGAATCCCATAGTCATGTTTAAAATTTAAGCTAACAATCTGAGTTTACATGTTTTATAGCCTTAGCTGAATGATAGCAGTTTTTCAAATGGTTTACAGCTTCAGTCTTGAACTATTGACTATCCATTCCCTTCACTTATACAAGTGTCTCCAGTCCTTAATCAGTTATCAGTAAGAGGCTAGGATAACCATGGGTTCCCTGTAACTGCAGACCACAAGACAATGGAAAGTGTAAGTATTGCCGCTCCTTAAAGGGACACTGACAGGCTGCTTTTCCAGCTAAAGATATATATATACTGGTATTCATCAGAGAATTAGGAATAAAACTATACTAATGTTACCCCCAGTTAAGCTGTACTTGTGTTTAAAAAACATTTTAATCTGTATGCAAATTCACTATCTTTGTGCCCAATGGGGCAGCGTCTCCTGCGGCTTTGTGCCCAGCCGCGCCCAAAGTACAGCTTCCCAGCGCTGTTCCCCTCGTTATTATTCACTGCACTGGCCTTTTTTTTCAGGCTAGCCGAACGCTGAATTCCTGCGCAGGCGCACGTGTAGAGTGCTGGCAGCAGCCTCGTCTGGCTATGCTGAGGCTGTGCCAGCTTTCTCTCTTTCTCCTCGCTACCTAGTCCTGTTTAGTGCTGCCAGTACTCTACATGTGCGCCTGCCCCCTTGGGCACAAAGGTAGAGAATTTGCATACTGATTAAAACATTTTTAAACACAAGTAAACCTCAACTGGGGGTAACAGTCGTCTAGTTGTATTCCTAATCCTCTGATGAATACCAGCAGATATATCAGCCTGTCAGTGTCCCTTTAACTGCATAGTAAAGCATATGAAAAGCATGCTTCTTCACGGTCACTTAACGTCTTTGTTTAGCGGTAACGTGACGCACTGCATGCACTGGCCTTTATTCTTACAGTAGAGAAGTAATTAATTATAACTTTATCTGAATTGGGACATTTAAACTTGCTTTTTTTTTATTCCAATTTTTTTTTATTCCAATTTAAATCTAGTAGGAGTCGGAGTCGGAGTCGGTCCATTTTTTGCCGACTCCGACTCCAGGTACCCAAAATTGCCTCCGACTCCTCGACTCCGACTCCACAGCCCTGCACAGAAGCCTGTCCTATTTTGTCCCGTCACCCAGATTACAATCTATGGATCAGTGAAAACCACAGACAAAACACGGAAGCCATCTGTGTTTGGCCGGTGGTTTTAAAGGACCATTGGTAGGAGGCGCTCTGGCCTAGCGGTGTCCGTGGAATACGGATGACAAGACAGCCACACAGACCAAGCAAAGATCCTTCACGGAAGAACCGCTGACCTGGTCACGGAGGTCATCACAGACACAGAAGTGTGAAAGAGGCCTAAAATTAAGAAAACCAGGCACACCCCACTGACACCAGGGTCAGAACACACCTGGGGAGCGGTCCATATCTGCTTGGCGGGGTCATGAGATGTGCTAGATTATTAAGTGCCGCAACTCAGGAGGTCTGCTATACAGGCAAGTAATCTTCAATGCGTTAGGCCCTGCACAAAAGTAACAAGCATGGCGTAAAAGGGAGAAAGTGCCTAGTTTTTATGTAAAATGGGGGTTGTACAAAAATCCGCAACCTTTTGGCACCTCTACTGCGGCACAGGGGGCTTAGTAAATCTTGCCCATAGCCTACAGACAATGATTAGGGGGCAGTCTATCCACAGAAGCTCTACAAATCCCATGAAATTAAAAAACCATGAACACATTTTTTCCAAAAGGTCCAGTTTCTGGTTGGCCCTTCAGGCTTTATTGTAACTTCACATCCATCATCATCATCATCAATTCTTCCCATGGCCATTTTCCTAATAAAGCTGTCTCTCTCATGTCTCCAAAATAAGACCCCGTGTCATATTGTTAATGCTCTAAGAAAGTAAGTTGGGTTTGTACAGGAACCCGCGTCATTCCATGTTAGGCCCTGTTCACATTGCGCAGTTGGCTTCTGTCTGAGGTATACATCTATGGAAAGATGTGTTCTATCCCAACGCTTACAGTAGGATACGTCGCCATGCAGACTTCACTCAGGGGCAGGGAGACAAGAGGTCTGGTCTTTTTCCCAAAATGGGCAGTGGGTTTCCCAATATTTTGCCTGTACCTCATTATTCACACTAGCCTTCTGCTGCCAGGGAGCGGGGGTGACACTAAGGCCTCATTCACATGACAGTATTATCGGCCCACATCCGATCCATTCATTTCAATGGGTCTGCAAAAAAATGTGGACAACACACTGTGTGCTTCCCGCATCCGTATGTCCGTTTCGTAGCCCCGCAAAAAAGATAGAACATGTCCTATTCTTTTCAGTTTGGCATGTTACAGTAGATCCACAAAAAAAAAAAAAAAACACGGATGCAACACAGACGTCAACCATATTTTACGGCAAAATACGTACAGTCGTGTGAATGCACCCTAAGGCTCAGTAGCCGGGCACTGTCCATATATGGGCGGTGACATCACTGGGGCTTCCAAGCGTATGTTACCTGAGGCCGGTGAACGATGCTACACCGCGGAATTCATTAAATACACAAGTCTAACTGAATCCTGCAGTATGGAATAGTGTAGTCTACTAGGCAAGGTCACGCCCATTCCAGCAGTATACCGACATATGTAGGCCAGGGGGACGCCATGTGGTAAAAAAAAAAACGTGCATCGGGAGCGTCACGGCATACACATAAAACGTAGAAGGAAAACATGAGGCGAGCAAGCGTTTTATTCTATACATTTGTCTCCAGTCTCAAAGAAAATAACAAAAAATCTCTTTAGCATCCATTACAATTCATATCTGTATATGCTTCAAACCAAAGAAGTTCCAAAATAATGCGCCACTCTTCAGTCCGTCAATAAAGCAAGATGGGGAGCAGCCAGCACGACTCCTTGGGACAGCGGCTCCACCCCCATGACTCCTTAGTGGCATCTAAAAGCATCAAAGGTCTTTATTCATTATGAAGGAAGATCATCATTGGGAACCTGTCACCATGACGGGTGGGGGGTGGTGGTCACTGTATCCTCACTTTAGACAAATGTCAGCCAATACAGAGAGCTGGCGCAGCGGTGCTACCAATAGGTGAGCGCTTCCGAGGACCTCGCTCACCGGTCTCCAGTCTATAGAAGGAGCAGGACCCAAGTCAAGGGAAATTGCTAAATTGAGTCACCAAGTGTTCATAGGACACCATTTCTGCATGAGAATATGTCCTTTGCCAACTGGGTATTACAATTCATCTTGTTCAGAAGGAATAATAGAGGAACAAGACAATGTAGTGTTACCCTTTTTCTCAGGCTGACGAGCCAAACTCCATAATGCTACAAGTTCTGGCCCAGCCCTTGGTCTACTGTCGATTACAGGACGGCGGACCCCCGCTGGGCTGGAACTCCACGCACCAGAGTTTGAGTTTGGCTCACAATCCCCCATCACTCCGGGAAATGTCGCCATCACAAGGACCGCAGGCCGCCCAATGTGAATACAGCCTAAGATTGCCTGGACTGACAGGACAAAGAATGATAGCAAATTCAGCCGTGTACAGAATTCGGTCTGTACCGGTTTCTGCCTAAGGGCTCATTCAGACAGCGGGGTTCAGGTAACACCTGGAAAGCTCTGAAGAATTTGGGAGGGTTCACAACATTTGTCATCAGTATAACATATGTTGGGGGGGGGGGGGGGAAGATACAAAAGCGTAGCACACCCCGATTTTGTATCCCGCAGAGTCCGGTAAAAAACTGTATAAGAAAATGTTTTTTAGAATGGAAGTCTATGGTGACGGCATCAGTCAGAGATTTCCACATAATGGACATTGGGTCATTTATTAAGACCGACGTTTTAGCAGCAGTGGATCCGCCGGAGTTAGGGATCATGCACACAAACATTTTGCACAAAAATGGAAAAGACTGTGTGCATTCCTTGTCCATATGTCCGTTCCGCAAAAAAAAAATAGAACATGTCCTATTATTGTCCGTCCAATTATTGTCCGTTTTGCAGATAAGGATCGACATTGTTACAATGGATCCGCAAAAAAAAAAACAGAACACAGACATCGCTTTTTTGGGGCGGATCCGTGACTTGTGGATTGCAAAATACATACAGTCGTGTACATGAGCTCTTATGTAGAGGCCCCGACCTCTACCCAACTTTGGAGGATCCACCTCCGCTTCTAAATGTAAGACCACTTTCTTGCCGTCTTACATTTAGCCCATTTTCTCTGCATAATCCAGGCGTCGATAATGTTAAATAAGACGTGCCTGTCTGCCGCTCGCCTGCCACGCCCACTTTTTTAGACCTGGAGCGAGCAAGAGTCGCAGATTGTGGCGCACAGGGCCTAATAGGGGATCATTTACTAACCAGAAATCCGCCTATATGTTTTTATTCCCACTGACTCTAATGGGTGAGCCTAGCACAGGAATTAAACCAAAGTTGTGCATGCTGTGATTTTCTCTTCACTCACGATGGACCATACGAAAGAACTGCACGTCAATTGTCCCACCGACCATAATGTCAACGTTTATTTCTTGTGCCGTCCACGCTACACTCTGACAACATGTATGTGAACGTTGCTCATGTGTATAGGTCCCAATATACATTTGGTAGGCCAACGAGAAATAGAGGGGAGTATGGCTGCAGAATCTGACTACACAGGGTTTGTTTGCAGTCTCTTACCATGGAGACAAGATCTGTGCAGAAGGAGTAGGTACCAACAGGTATGAGAAATTAAAATCAGAATAGATTTTTTTAAAATATGCCTAGCATGCATTAGACCCATAAAAGGTTGCAATAGCTATAGAATATAGCCGCAGAAAGATGCATCAGATATGAAACAGATCTCCCTGCATCAGTCAGGTCTAAACATAGGAGATCCCAACAGACCTCATCATTATAGTAATCTGCTGGAGGTGTCTCCTCAATGGTGAGCATCACCTGCACACAGGGTTCTCTTAGGCCTGTTTCACAAGATTCTCTCAGGGTCTGTTCAGGGGGACTAATGGTTTTGCACAAAAGTTCAGTAAGTTTCTTCTGTGACTGTGTTCAGCGTTTCAGTTTTTTCCGCACTCATGCAATCAATTTTTGATGCTTTTTCATGTGCATGAAATAAAGCTGAAGAACAAACTACATCTCCCAGCAACCATCAGTGAGGAACACACGGCATCCAGATGCAATCCGTTTTTCACTGAAGCCCCATTCACATCTATGGAACCAGAGTTGATTGAAAACTGCAGACTATAGAACATGCTGCGATTTTTCCTGAACGCAGATATGATGTGCACAGACCCACTGAAATGAATGGGTCAGGATTCAGTCGTTTGCTTCACACATTGCACCCGGACAGAAAACTCACTTGTGTGAAAGAGGTCTTATAGCAATAAGGATGCACTCAGAAGACCACCAATCCATGGGGGAATGTGGCCAATAACACGTGCAAGGCCTGTCCGAGCAAAGAGGGATACCTTTCACAAAGTAAAAGCCGTTCTCAATAATTGTGAACCAACCATCATCTAAACCGCTAATGTTACTGGTACGGGATATGAGGTAGCCATCAGGGCCGACTCTAGCTTTCAAAAACTTCTGTTATTAATATGAGTAATTATTGTATTAACTTTCAGAAACTTTAGAAAAGTCTAGAACTATAGAAAAGTTTAGAAATTCTAATTATATTTTATATTCTATCAATCTAAGGTCCTTATTTATCAAAATCAGTGATAAGCAGGGTGTTCTAGTGGTGATAGATAATCAGTTCTCACCTCTCCTGTGTTCTGTCCTGTCCTTATACTATAAGCCAGGCATCCTCAAACTGCGGCCCTCCAGCTGTTGTAAAACTACAACTCCCACAATGCCCTGCTGTAGGCTGATACCTGTAGGCTGTTCGGGCATGCTGGGAGTTGTAGTTTTGCAACAGCTGGAGGGCCGCAGTTTGAGGATGCCTGCTATAAGCAGTGATAAGCGGGGTGCTCTAGTGATAGATAATCAGTTCTCACCTCTCCTGTGTTCTCCCCTGTCCCTACACTATAAGCAGTGATAAGCAGGGTGTTCTAGTGGTGATAATCAGTTCTCACCTCTCCTTACACTATAAACAGTGATAAGCCGTGTGTTCTAGTGGTGATAATCAGTTCTCACCTCTCCTGTGTTCTCCCCTGTCCTTACACTATAAGCAGTGATAAGCAGGGTGTTCTAGTGATGATAATCAGTTCTCACCTCTCCTGTCCTTATACTATAAGCAGTGATAAGCAGGGTGTTCTAGTGATGATAATCAGTTCTCACCTCTCCTGTGTTCTCCCCTGTCCTTACACTATAAGCAGTGATAAGCAGGGTGTTCTAGTGATGATAATCAGTCCTCACCTCTCTGTTCCCTCCTGTCCTTATACTATAAGCAGTGATAAGCAGGGTGTTCTAGTGATGATAATCAGTTCTCACCTCTCCTGTGTTCTCCCCTGTCCTTATACTATAAGCAGTGATAAGCAGGGTGTTCTAGTGATGATAATCAGTTCTCACCTCTCCGGTGTTCCCTCCTGTCCTTATACTATAAGCAGTGATAAGCAGGGTGTTCTAGTGGTGATAGATAATCAGTTCTCACCTCTCCTGTCCTTATACTATAAGCAGTGATAAGCAGGGTGTTCTAGTGATATCAGTTCTCACCTCTCCGGTGTTCCCTCCTGTCCTTATATTATAAGCAGTGATAAGCAGGGTGTTCTAGTGATGATAGATAATCAGTCCTCACCTCTCCTGTGTTCTCCCCTGTCCTTACACTATAAGCAGTGATAAGCAGGGTGTTCTAGTGATGATAATCAGTTCTCACCTCTCCGGTGTTCCTCCTGTCCTTATACTATAAGCAGTGATAAGCAGGGTGTTCTAGTGATGATAATCAGTTCTCACCTCTCCGGTGTTCTCTCCTGTCCTTATACTATAAGCAGTGATAAGCAGGGTGTTCTAGTGATGATAGATAATCAGTCCTCACCTCTCCTGTGTTCTCCCCTGTCCTTACACTATAAGCAGTGATGAGCAGGGTGTTCTAGTGATGATAATCAGTTCTCACCTCTCCGGTGTTCCCTCCTGTCCTTATACTATAAGCAGTGATAAGCAGGGTGTTCTAGTGATGATAATCAGTCCTCACCTCTCCTGTGTTCTCCCCTGTCCTTATACTATAAGCAGTGATAAGCAGGGTGTTCTAGTGATGATAATCAGTTCTCACCTCTCCTGTGTTCTCTCCTGTCCTTATACTATAAGCAGTGATAAGCAGGGTGTTCTAGTGATGATAATCAGTTCTCACCTCTCCGGTGTTCTCTCCTGTCCTTATACTATAAGCAGTGATAAGCAGGGTGTTCTAGTGATGATAGATAATCAGTTCTCACCTCTCCTGTCCTTATACTATAAGCAGTGATAAGCAGGGTGTTCTAGTGATGATAATCAGTCCTCACCTCTCCTGTGTTCTCCCCTGTCCTTATACTATAAGCAGTGATAAGCAGGGTGTTCTAGTGATGATAATCAGTTCTCACCTCTCCTGTGTTCTCTCCTGTCCTTATACTATAAGCAGTGATAAGCAGGGTGTTCTAGTGATGATATATAATCAGTTCTCACCTCTCCGGTGTTCCCTCCTGTCCTTATACTATAAGCAGTGATAAGCAGGGTGCTCTAGTGATGATAATCAGTTCTCACCTCTACGGTGTTCTCCCCTGTCCTTATACTATAAGCAGTGATAAGCAGGGTGTTCTAGTGATGATAATCAGTTCTCACCTCTCCTGTCCTTATACTATAAGCAGTGATGAGCAGGGTGTTCTAGTGATGATAATCAGTTCTCACCTCTCCTGTCCTTATACTGTAAGCAGTGATAAGCAGGGTGTTCTAGTGATGATAATCAGTTCTCACCTCTTCTGTGTTCTCTCCTGTCCTTATACTATAAGCAGTGATAAGCAGGGTGTTCTAGTGATGATAATCAGTCCTCACCTCTCCTGTGTTCTCCCCTGTCCTTATACTATAACCAGTGATAAGCCGTGTGTTCTAGTGGTGATAATCAGTTCTCACCTCTCCTGTGTTCTGTCCTGTCCTTATACTATAAGCAGTGATAAGCAGGGTGTTCTAGTGATGATAATCAGTTCTCACCTCTCCTGTCCTTATACTATAAGCAGTGATAAGCAGGGTGTTCTAGTGATGATAGATAATCAGTCCTCACCTCTCCTGTGTTCTCCCCTGTCCTTATACTATAAGCAGTGATGAGCAGTGTGTTCTAGTGATGATATATAATCAGTTCTCACCTCTCCGGTGTTCCCTCCTGTCCTTATACTATAAGCAGTGATAAGCAGGGTGCTCTAGTGATGATAATCAGTTCTCACCTCTCCTGTCCTTATACTATAAGCAGTGATAAGCAGTGTGTTCTAGTGATGATAGATAATCAGTTCTCACCTCTACGGTGTTCTCCCCTGTCCTTATACTATAAGCAGTGATAAGCAGGGTGTTCTAGTGATGATAATTAGTTCTCACCTCTCCTGTGTTCTCCCCTGTCCTTATACTATAAGCAGTGATAAGCAGGGTGTTCTAGTAATGATAATCAGTTCTTACCTCTCCTGTGTTCTCTCCTGTCCTTATACTATAAGCAGTGATGAGCAGGGTGTTCTAGTGATGATAATCAGTTCTCACCTCTCCTGTCCTTATACTGTAAGCAGTGATAAGCAGGGTGTTCTAGTGATGATAGATAATCAGTTCTCACCTCTCCGGTGTTCTCTCCTGTCCTTATACTATAAGCAGTGATGAGCAGGGTGTTCTAGTGATGATAATCAGTTCTTACCTCTCCTGTCCTTATACTATAAGCAGTGATAAGCAGGGTGTTCTAGTGATGATAAATCAGTTCTCACCTCTCCTGTGTTCCCTCCTGTCCTTATACTATAAGCAGTGATGAGCAGTGTGCTCTAGTGATGAGAAATCAGTTCTCACCTCTCCTGTGTTCTCTCCTGTTCTTATACTATAAGCAGTGATGAGCAGGGTGTTCTAGTGATGATAATCAGTTCTTACCTCTCCTGTCCTTATACTATAAGCAGTGATAAGCAGGGTGTTCTAGTGATGATAATCAGTCCTCACCTCTCCTGTGTTCTCTCCTGTCCTTATACTATAAGCAGTGATAAGCAGGGTGTTCTAGTGATGATAATCAGTTCTCACCTCTCCTGTGTTCCCTCCTGTCCTTATACTATAAGCAGTGATGAGCAGTGTGCTCTAGTGATGATAAATCAGTTCTCACCTCTCCTGTGTTCTCTCCTGTTCTTATACTATAAGCAGTGATGAGCAGGGTGTTCTAGTGATGATAATCAGTTCTCACCTCTCCTGTGTTCTCCCCTGTCCTTATACTATAAGCAGTAATAAGCAGGGTGTTCTAGAGGTGATAGATAATCAGTTCTCACCTCTCCTGTCCTTATACTGTAAGCAGTGATAAGCAGGGTGTTCTAGTGATGATAATCAGTTCTCATCTCTCCTGTGTTCTCTCCTGTCCTTATACTATAAGCAGTGATAAGCAGGGTGTTCTAGTGATGATAGATAATCAGTTCTCACCTCTCCGGTGTTCTCTCCTGTCCTTATACTATAAGCAGTGATGAGCAGTGTGCTCTAGTGATGATAAATCAGTTCTCACCTCTCCTGTGTTCTCTCCTGTTCTTATACTATAAGCAGTGATGAGCAGGGTGTTCTAGTGATGATAATCAGTTCTCACCTCTCCTTTGTTCTCTCCTGTCCTTATACTGTAAGCAGTGATAAGCAGGGTGTTCTAGTGATGATAATCAGTTCTCACCTCTCCTGTCCTTATACTATAAGCAGTGATAAGCAGGGTGTTCTAGTGGTGATAGATAATCAGTTCTCATCTCTCCTGTCCTTATCCTATAAGCAATGATAAGCAGGATGCTCTAGTAATGATACTCCTGTGTTCTCTCCTTGTCCCTTATAACAGGTGCCTTCATGCTGCTACTTCCCTCAGGCATGCCCTGGTGTTGGGGTGTCCTTGGCATTAAGTGTTTTGGCATGGTGCAAGGCAAGAGTGCAGGTTGCAATGGCCGGCGTATGGCAATGGGAGTCGGTGACCAGGCCAGTAGCTGCAAATAAATAGGTTTCTTTACTAAACTGCAGGATAGTAGTAGTAGTACATCCATAGCACAATTCCAGCAGCAGTTCACAGTGCAATTCTTAAGCAATAGACGGATCACAGCAATGATAGGAGTTGTGGTACTCCTCCTGTCTTTCTAAAGTGCCTGCAGAACCTTATGTATGCAGTTGAGGTTTTTGGTATAGGTTCAGTAATTCCCGGCTGAGGGGTACAGAATTTAAGTTACGGCTTTAAACCAACTCGAAGTGTAGAAGGGTGCGCTAGCAATATTCCCTCTCACACCAGTAAAGTCTCTCTGCCACAAACGTGCACAATACCTTGCCGTCTGACTTGAATGTATGGCCTTGCATACTCTGGACCTGCTAGTTTCTTCTCTCTGAAGCAGGTTTCATTAAATAGCTTGTTTAAGTACAGTTTCAGAGATGATGGTTCTCTGAAAGTTGGGCCTAGCTCTAAGGGGTCAGACAACATGGGCGCTCTGTTTAGCACAGCTAGAATGAACCTTCCTCTAACCAGAGGAGGATCCAGGTCCATCACCTGGCAACCTAAAAGGGGCTGACCCATCCATACAATACTACTGAGTAAGCAAATGCAGCAAGTAGAAACATTTCACTGAGGCCTCATGCACACGGCCGTTGTTCGGGTCAGTGTCCGAGCCGCATATTTCGCGGCTCGACCGCGGACCCATTCACTTCAATGGTACAGCAAAAGATGCTGACAGCACTCAGTGTGCTGTCCGCATCCGTTGCTCCGTTCCTTGCCCCCGCAAAAAAAATATAGCATGTCCTATTCTTGTCCGTTTTGCGGACAAGAATAGGCATTTCTATAATGGGCCGCGTTCCGTTCCGCAAGTTGCGGAGCGGAACCCAGAGCAGCTTCCGTGTTTTGTGGATCCGCGGTTTGCGGACCGCAAAACACCAACGGTCGTGTGCATGTAGCCTTAACCAGATAACAATGAAACCTTTGGAGTTGCCCTGTTCTGGGGTCCTGCGCGGGCAACTGTGAGAAGCTATTTATTCACAGACAATCCAGAATGTAGCAGCTCCACTTCTTATTCGCATTTAGTCCTGCGTGCGATTCTCTGCATTTCCAGGACATACATAAGGAGCTTTTCTAAATTTTTTTTTTTTTTTTTTACTGAGGACTAATTCATAGATTTCTTACAATTATTAATTATTGTCGGTTTCTAAAGCAGTCAGAGTGTGAGAAACGCTTTGGCTTACTGACTCCACAGCCCTGGTGGCCACACATCTCCATGACCATAGCCAAATAATACATGAAAATGTAAATAAAATAAGGACATATAATAACCCCTTTTAAAGGGGTTGTCCATCTTTCACAGGGAACTGAACCATCCTTGGGATCAGCCTGCAATAAAGAACTGGTAAGTAGTTACCCACCTGCACCTTTTCTCCCAGACGTACTCCATTTACCAAGTTTCAGCGATGAGGTCATGTCTTCAACACGTGACCGCTGCAGCCAATCACTGGCCTGTTCTGTTCACCACTGAGGCCGGTGATTGGCTGCAGCAGTCACGTGTTTTGACCTGAGGTTACCACTGCAATCAGGTAAACAGATCCTAGCCGACAGAACCAGAAGGGCACGCAGGATCTGCCAGATAAGTACTTAACAGGTCTTTATTCCAGGCTGATTCTGAAATCAGTCTTTATTCCAGGCTGATTATGCCTCATGCGACCATTGCTTCCACACTATGTGCCGTATACTACCAAGGCCAGTGATTGGCAGCAGCAATCTAATCTCCCGGGTATAGGGGCACGTCAGAAAAATGATATCACAGCAGGAGGTTCAGAGCTGCGACGGGGACGAGCCTCCCTAGCGTAACCCGCAATGCTAGTCCCCTTCGCGGCCTGCTATTGGCTGTCTTGTCAAGCTAGCTCCGCTGCATGCAATTATACATTTCAGTTCGTTGCTTTATTCTGGAGAAAAGGTACTTCTCATTCATATGCAAATGAGAAGTTTAGTTCACTGAGGGAGGGATCAAGCCGCTCTGTGCACCAGTGTTCCTCCTGCTTCCACTTCTAGCCCCTCCCCTTTTTCTTGAGTGACAGGGTGAGGTTCCTGCATAGTCATCTTGCCTGACCCTGTCAATCGACAAAGAAAAAGGGGGGCTGGAACAGGAAACAGGAGGAGCAAGCGTGCACAAAGTGGCTTGGGCCCACCCTCGGTGCACTTAACTTCTTATTTGCATATGGATTAAAACAACTTTTTCTCTAGAATGAAGCAACAGATCACTAAGTAAAAGATATCGCTACATTCAATTGGCAATGGAGGTCATTTATCAAAGAAAATGTTGCTGTGCGGGCATTTAAAAAAAAAAAAGTCAGAAAATGAGGTCTTGCTACTTTTTAATGCGAAAAACTGACGTAAACCATCTTGATTAATGACCCCCATTCTGTCTGGTTAAACAACACCCTCGGGGCAGACTCTTAATAAAAAGGGGTCTAGCACCCATGGGACGTTGGCAGCGGAACTACCCAGCTCCACCAACCTTGTAGTGGAGGGAGATGGTTACTACAGCGCTGATCCCAATCAGCGGCAGCAGCACTGTAGTGACAGCACCTTCCACCACAATGCCGACTGTGCAGTTTATTTCCGGTGCTGATGACCATCACTTAAAGGCTGGACAAACCCTTTAAGAGGATGCAGAACTGGTGTAGTGCTGTGCCGTTTTCTAATTTTTCCCTGTAAAGTGAGAAGTGACAGGGACAAAAAGAAAAGTGGCTGTAGCGCTACAGCCGCTTCACTCTGGGCATTGGTCAGGCCCCCACAGATCAGGTGCAATGGTGTATTCTAGCGACTACTGTACAATCATCCCTTTTAGGGCTCATTCACACGACTGTAGGCCATTGGGCACAAACAGCAGGTCCGCAAAATACAGGCACCGGCCATGTGAATCCCGTATCACGGATTGACTTGAATGGGTATGCAATCCTCAAAAAACGAAGCGCACCGCAATGACATGTCCTATCTTTTGCCGTATATTGTGGATTCACACGGCCGGCGCACTTGCATTGCGGACCGTAATTTGCAGTCCACAGGACGGGTGGCCCAGGGGCGTGTGAGTGAGCCCTAGTAGTAAGGTAGAGGGATCACTGATCTATAATATACTCTTCAGGCCAATGCTTCCCAACCTAGATTACCTCACAATCTGGTCGGGGTTCCCAAATACACAGCAGTAAAACCATCACTTTTACAGCAGAGATGGCCGCCTGAATTAAACTTTAATCCCCTAGCGTCAAGTGATGTACGTCATGTGCACAGGAAGGGTATGGAGTGCACCCAGAAGCCCAGCCGCTCTATACAGTGTGGACTGTGTTATATGGGTGACACCCGCCTGCAATTTCCAGTATCAGAAATAATTCCAATCCCTTAGACGCCGTGGTTAATAGTGACCACGGCACCTAAGCGGTTAGATGTAGGGGGAGGGCTCCTTCTATCACTTAGTCATTTTTTTGCGATTCTGGAAAAGTATTAAAACAAAAAAATATAAATTTGTTATCACCGCAACTGTACTGACCCGCAAAATAAAGTTAGTACGTCATCTTTACTATACAGCGATTGCTGTAAAAATAACACCCCATAAACCTAGTTTCTCCGTACATTACATAATACATTAGAGGGGCATTCCTGCCAAATAAAAGTATTGCAAAGGGACACGCTAACGGGTTATAACGGTAAACAAGCTTATACTCACCGATCCCCGCTGCGGCCATGCTGACAGTTCTGGGGTCTCCACTGCTCCCCAATTACCTGGGAATACTGCTCAGCCAATCACTGGCTGAGGAAGGTGAGCTGGAACTGGAGAGCTGCGGGGACCCGGGGACCGCCAGAACAGCGGCTTTCTCTTTTACATCTGTATCCCACCGCAAGCTATGCCAATGGGAAAATAACCAAAGTTATGGCTTCTGGAAAAGCTGGCTGAGGTGCAGGGGGATTGTCTGAGACTTTGATATTGATGGGCTATCCTCAGGATAGGCCATCAATATTAGACTGGTGGGTATCCGACCCCCGGCATCCCCACCGATTAGCTGTTTGAAGGAACCACGAGCGCTGCGGCCTCTTCTAAGGCTTGTGACGTCACGTTCATCGGTCAAGTGAATGGGCTGACCTGCAATACCAAGCACAGCCACTATATAATGTACGGCGCTGTGCACGGCAAGTCGCGGGGAGTGATTGTCGGGGTGCTGGGTGTTAGACCCCTGCGAGATCTTGAGGAGAGGTCATCAATATTAAACATCCGGAAGACACCTTTAAAGATGCTCAGCAGAACAGTCCACATATCCAGTAGGATATAGCGTTAGGGTCCTGATCGAGGCGATTATTGGACGTGAACATTCGTACAAACGCTCATTACCGATAAATGTGCTGCTGATCACCCGACAGATGTGTCACCAAAAATCCTTGTCTGCAGAACATCGCGCCGTGCATACAGAGACGTGCTGCCAACACTAAGCAGAGTAGATGGAGGGAGAACTGTTTAAGGTCCCATTCACACGTCCGCAATTCTGTTCCGCATTTTGCGGACCCATTCATTCCTATGGAGACACACTATGTCCTGCCCGGATCCGGAATTGCGGATCCGCACTTCCGTTTCGCAAAAAAATAGAAATTGTCCTATCCTTGTCCGCAATTGCAGACAAGAAAAGGCATTTTCTCTAAGAGTGCCGGCGATGTGCGGTCCGCAAAATGCGGAACGCACATTGACGGTGTCCGTGTTTTGCGGATCCGCAAAACACACACGGACGTGTGAATGGAGCCTAAAGGGAACCCGTCGCCTAGAAGATACATATTAAACCGCCAGCAGTACCTATAGCATGATTATAAAAAGGAGTCTGTGTCTTTTCTGTGCAATGCTGCAAAAGTCTTAAAAAAAAAAAAAAAAAAAATTAATTCAACGGGCCACGCTATGTAAACGATAGTCTTGAAGTCAAGGGGGCAGCGGCCTTCTCGCCTGAAGTCAGGCGCGCCCCTCCCCCTTTACCTCCCCATAGCGTTTGACTGATAGGATTTCATTCACTACTGGAAGCTTAAATGTAGTCTTGCGCGTGCGCTGTGTCTCTGCAATACCGGCGCCTGCGCACTGTTCCATTCCGCTATGAGGTATTGTTCAAAAGCTCAATGCTCAGGCACTTGCACACGACAGCCCGCGCATCCGCGAGACAACATTCAAGCAACCTTCAGTGAAGGAATCGGGCATCCTATCAATCAAACGCTATGGGGAGGTAAAGGGGGAGGGGCCCCCTTGACTTCGAGACTATTGTTTACATAGCGTGGTCCGTTGAATAAGTCTTTTTACAGACTTTTGCCGCATTGCCCAGAAAAGACACCTTTATAATCAGACTACAGGCTGCACTAAGGTACTGCTGGCGGTTTAATATGCAGGTTCCCTTTAAATAATGATTGATCCCCCCCCACCTAGTCACTTTACATCGGGATGGGAGAAAGGCCCTTTATGGTTCAATCAAGTGGATGGGAGAAAGGCCCTTTAAACGAGTTCCGATCATCTTATCGTCAGTCTATTCATGTCACAGGACCCTTATAGAATGAGCCACCGGTCAATACACCAAGCAGGGGTCCCGGGATCTCCTATGTTAGGGCTGGGAGTCGCTGCTACAGAGGAGCCTACCAGAATCAGGGTCCAGTCACACGTCCATAGAATGGGTCCGCATCTGTTCCGCAGGGTGCGGACCAGTTTATTTTCAATGGGGACTGAAAGGATGCGGACAGCACACATTGTGCTGTCCGCATTTCCGGTCCGCGGCTCCCGAAAAAAATAGAACCTATTCTTGTCCGCAATAGTATTCCTATAGGGTACTTATAGAGACTACAGGGCAGACAGTGCGGCCGCCGTGGGAGTAGGCCCTCATTCAGACAGAGGTGCAGCACAACTGGACCGTACTAAAGGGTATGCTCACATACCCTTTAGTATGTGGATTTTGCAAATCATCTCCATTGACTTTAACGGCATTCACACAGCGCTGGTTTTTTGTTTTTCAATGGTCTTCATTCTTGGTGCTCATCGTATCCACATCCAAAACTTCCCCTTGAAGTTGGCAGAACCAATAACCACGTCATACAGTGCGCCAAAAAAAGGCTTGTCGGTAGAAAAACTGCACCCAAAAAACCATGAGGAATCCTGAAGCAGACTGACCTGGGGCAAGTTAGAGGAGGCCACGGGCTGAGCGGTTACTCTAGAAATGGGTGTGATGGGGGCACATTATTTACAAGGTATCAGGTGCCAGTCATCATCACCCATACTGGGACAAAATATCAACCTAGGATGTGCCTGCAGCTGGCATGCACGCCCTGCCCCTCATGCATCCTGCAGGAGCTTTACATGTGCCTTTTACTATGTAGAGAGGTGGCGGGGACACCAGGCTGGGCACAGCTGTACATGTATGGCGATAACCATACCTATGATGCCACCCTGTACCTATGCGCATGGCAGTTACCCTACACATGTATGGCGATGCACCCCTACACCCATATGTACAATGATGCCACAGTGTACCTATACCTATGGTAATGTAACTCTGCACATGTATGATGCCACCCTGTACCCATATGCATGATGATGCCACAGTGTACCCATACCTATGGTGATGCCACCCTGTACACATCCCCTCCCCCAGCCAGGCAATCATGACTCTGCACGATGATGCTGACAAACAGTGTCATCCCTGCAGGGCACATGGCCCGGTAACCATTCTGGTGCCGGGCTGTGTATAAGGCAGTGCCACCCTCAGAGCCGGCCTTGACCTGTGATCACCGCAGACGGGTCATTACCGTGTCCGGCAGGTGATGGGTATCGGTCACTACGGGAGAGGGGGGTGATGCTGCACGGAGCAGGATAGCGGGCACCCCATGAGGGACGAGGCACTACAGCGGGCACCCCATGAGGGACGAGGCACTACAGCGGGCACCCCATGAGGGACGAGGCACTACAGCGG
Organism: Bufotes viridis; assembly: GCA_033119425.1. Lineage (NCBI taxonomy): Eukaryota > Metazoa > Chordata > Amphibia > Anura > Bufonidae > Bufotes > Bufotes viridis. Next base: position 41,674,060 of record CM065595.1, on the reverse strand, counting down.
GCACCCCATGAGGGACGAGGCACTACAGCGGGCACCCCATGAGCGACGAGGCACTACAGCGGGCACCCCATGAGGGACGAGGCACTACAGCGGGCACCCCATGAGGGACGAGGCACTACAGCGGGCACCCCATGAGGGACGAGGCACTACAGCGGGCACCCCATGAGGGACGAGGCACTACAGCGGGCACCCCATGAGGGACGAGGCACTACAGCGGGCACCCCATGAGGGACGAGGCACTACAGCGGGCACCCCATGAGGGACGAGGCACTACAGCGGGCACCCCATGAGGGACGAGGCACTACAGCGGGCACCCCATGAGGGACGAGGCACTACAGCGGGCACCCCATGAGGGACGAGGCACTACAGCGGGCACCCCATGAGGGACGAGGCACTACAGCGGGCACCCCATGAGGGACGAGGCACTACAGCGGGCACCCCATGAGGGACGAGGCACTACAGCGGGCACCCCATGAGGGACGAGGCACTACAGCGGGCACCCCATGAGGGACGAGGCACTACAGCGGGCACCCCATGAGGGACGAGGCACTACAGCGGGCACCCCATGAGGGGTGAGGTACTACAGCGGGCACCCCATGAGGGGTGAGGTACTACAGCGGGCACCCCATGAGGGGTGAGGCACTACAGCGGGCACCACATGAGGGGTGAGGCACTACAGCGGGCACAATGGCAGCGCTGCCCGCGGCGTCACACAAAGCTCATCCTGTACCTTCCATCTCCATGTCCTCGGGCTCGCTGAGCTGCTGCTCCCCGGGCTTCGGCTGCTGTTGTTGCTGCTGCTGGTGGTGGTTCATCTCTCTGGCTTCGGCCTCTGAGGCCTCGATCAGTCCTGCTCGCTGCGCCGGCGTAGATTTGGGCTGAAGGCCCGTTTGGGATGGGGCGGAGAGCGGCCTCGGCAGGGCCTGCGCAGCGGCTGCAGCCTGGGCCTTTCCCGCTGGCGCCTGCAGATGAGCTGAAGGAGGGAGAGCGGAGGGAGCCGGCGGCAGGGATACGCGCACGTATTTGCTCGCTATTCGCCCAATTTCGGCGCCTTTTAAGGGGTAGGCGCAGGGGATGCTGCTCCCCGGGGGCCCTCAGCGGCCGGTGAAGGGACACACGCTGCTCGGAGTCCGGAGAACCGTCAGTGGGCCTCGCAGCTCCAGGCCGCGGCCAGCTCTTGTGCTGCTGCTGCTCTCAGCTCTCGCCCCTCTGCTCATTGGGTAGATGAGAGCACAGCCGGTGCAGCGGGAGATCTGCGGCCTGACCCTCTCCTGGAGCCCCCGCGTCTCATGTAACCCGCTGCTGTCAGACACAATGCGGCCGAGCCCCGGGCCGCTTCTTTCCCGAGTGCAGGGCGGGAGCAGCCGGCAGCCACCGTCACCGAGTCCCCCTTCTTCTGTCCCCTTTGGTGCGTTGCTCTTTTCCTCTCCTCAGCCTGTGTGTGGAGACGCCAGGCTCTCAAAATGGCGGCTCAGTGAAATGTCACATCCGCATGGGGCAGCGTGAGAGGAGGGAGGGAAGGCGGGGGAAGATAATCAAAGCGTGAGCCCGCCACATCCCTCCTCTTCCATCCCTCTCTCCTCCCGGCAGTGGAGGGTCCGTATTACATGGCACACTGCCAGTCTGTGGTGGTGACTGCACGGTATTGCTGCCATCACTCATGACAGGGCTTATCCTGCACCCAAAGTGGAGTTTGTTGTGTCATTGGCACCCAGGGGTGCTCCATGGGGTGGTGGCAGCTTTCCCTGGGGACCGATCTACACCCATGTCTGCAGTTTCACTACCCGGTTTAGTGGATGGCGCTAGTTCATTTTTAACCTCAGTCTATAGCAGCGTTTCTCATCCTTTTCATGCCAAGTACCCCCTACAACAAGTTCCCACCGAGTACCCCCAAAGAAGCGAACGGTGGTAAATGTTAACCGAATAAAGTTATTCTCACATGGGCTCTGTTCTAAACCTCTGTCAGCAGTTCTTTCAGATGAATAGCGCAGCATGCAGTACTAACCTTCCTGGCAAAATGGCTGACAACATATTAGGACCCATGATTACATGGCTTTTACTTTTTAAATTACATTCCGCACTACCAAACATACAGGAGAATACAGCCCCACATTCCTATTACATCCAGTGATGTCTCATATAGATGTTCTCTTTCCTCATCGTCCCCTTTCGGACAGACCACCATGATGGCCTCTTTTAACCATGTCTCGTCCCTGCTGAGTTTGTTCCACCTTTTGAACACCCCATCCTGCCAGCATCAATACAATGCCTGCTGTGCAGAAACATGATCTTCCAGAAAATACTAGTATCACACAGATACAGCCTCCTTCATTATTGCCATACAGTGCTCTCATAAATAACTGCCCAGCAAATAGTGCCCATGACAGTAATAGTGCCGCAAACACAGCGTTCCCCAAAGATAATTGTGCTCAAGCTGATACTGTGCCAGGGTGCACACAGCAATAGTGCTCCTAAAAGTCTCACCCATAGTAATCATTTTCTCCCAGAGCCCCCCTACAGTGCACCTAATAGTAATAACTTCACCCTTCATGCCCATACTAGTAATCATATTCCCTATAGTCCCTCAGTAATAATAAAACCCCACCATAATGCCCCCAGTAGTAATAATTCCATCTATAGTGCCTCCAGTAGAAGTCGTGCCCACCACCATAATGTCCGTCTATAGTGCCCCGGTAGTGCTAATGAACCCAATAATGCCCCAGTAATAATAAAGCCCCCCCCCCCCCCCACAGTATCCCTAATAGTATCAAAACCCCAACAATGTGCCCCAGTAGTATTAAAGCCTACCATAATGCCTTCCAGTAGTAATAATTCCATCTATAGTGCCTCCAGTAGAAGTAGTGCCCACCATAATGCCCATCTATAGTTCCCCAGTAGTGCTAATTAACCCAATAATGCCCCAGTAATAATAAATCCCCCCACAGTATCCCTAATAGTATTAAAGCCCCAACAATGTGCCCCAGTAGTATTAAAGCCCACCATAATGCCCTCCAGTAGTGATAATTCCATCTATAGTGCCTCCAGTAGAAGTAGTGCCCACCATAATTCCCGTCTATAGTTCCCTTGTAGTGCTAATGCACCCAATAGTGCCCCAGTAATAATAAATCCCCCCACAGTATCCCTAATAGTATTAAAGCCCCAACAATGTGCCCCAATAGTACTAAAGCCCACCATGATGCCCTCCAGTAGTGATAATTCCATCTATAGTGCCTCTAGTAGAAGTAGTGCCCACCATAATGCCCATCTATAGTTCCCCAGTAGTGCTAATGCACCCAATAGTGCCCCAGTAATAATAAAGCCCTCCACAGTATCCCTAATAGTATTAAAGCCCCAACAATGTGCCCTAATAGTACTAAAGCCCACCATGATGCCCTCCAGTAGTTTTAAATCTCCCACAGTAGCAAATATGACCTCTAATAGTGCCGCCAGTAGTACTAATGCCCCCTAAAGCACCCCTAGTAGTAATGACTCTCTCACCACAGTATGCACTAGAAGTAATAATGCCCCCTATTGTGCTCTCAGTAGTAATAAAGCCCCCATAATGTAACAGTGCCCCAGTTACAGTAATGCCCCCCCCCCAATGCCTCAATTGTGCTGCTCCAGTTATAATAATGATTCCCCCTCAATAGCGCTGCCCCAAGGTGAGCGAATCGAAGTATCCGAAGTGAACTTTGATCCGAATTTCAAGGAAAGTTCCATTCTCCATGAAGCCGAATTTCCTTGTGCCTCGTGTTAACGACTCAATTTCCTAAAATGGCGGTAAAAACAAAAAATACATACCCACCTCATCCATTTGAGCGTGAAGAGTCCGCCGTGACCATCTTGATTAAAGATCCTGCGCAAAATCATGTGCTGCGACGTATGACGTCACCATGGGCGGCCAGTGTGATGGTGTTATCACAGACCACGCAAGATTTCACGCCAGACCTTCAATCAAGATGACTGCAGCAACCTTTTCGCGCTCAAATGGATAAGGTATTTTTTTTCAACCTGATTAACCCCTGGAAGCCCTCATTTTTAGGCCTCATGCACAATGTATTTTTTCTTTCCATGTCCGTTCCATTTTCTTTGCGGACCGTATGCGGAACCAATGACTTCAGTGGGTCAGCAAAAAAATGGAAATTACCCCATGTGAATTCTGTTTCCATATGTCCTCCTGTCCGTTCCGCAAAAAAAGAGAACGTGTCCTATTCTTGTCCATTTTGCGGACAAGAACAGTCATTGTTACAATGGATCCACAAAAAAAAAAAAACCGGATGCAACACAGATGTCATCCGTTTTTCTGTGGATCCGTGTTTTGCAGACCGCAAAATACATACGGTCGTGTGCATTAGCCTTTGAAATGACATGATCAGCGATAAATGCAGCATCTGAGGGGTTCAATGATGGGGAGCGCCCAGGCTCGGACTGGCCCACAGGGGTACAGGGGAATCCCCCGGTGGGCCCCTGAGCAAGGTGGGCCCCTAGTCTTCCACCCTCTGCACAAGTTGCACATAACACATTAGACTTACTACACTACATACATATATTCAATGTACAGCATCTCAATCAGTCTATTTTCAGATTAAAAACTTGTTGGATTATTTATTTTATTTGAATGTAGCCGTATAGTGGGCCCCCAAAATAAATTTTACTGGTGGGCCCTAGGTACCCCAGTCCGACACTGGGAGCGCCGCAATCGCCATTCCCAATCATTGTGCCCGCTGCCTACAAAGAAATGCAATTTGTGAAAAAAGTAATTAGTCACGAAGGGAATTTCTTAGTGAATTCGGCTAAGTAGCTGAATCGAATTTTTGTAAACTTTTCTCAACACTAATCTGGACATTTTCCATCTATAGGACCTCCCGAACACAACATTTTTCTTCTGTCTTTGTAAGGCTACTTTCACACTTGCGCTTCCTCTTTCCGCTATTGAGATCCGTCATAGCGGGGGAAAACGCTATTCATTGTCAATGGGGACAAAACAGAACTGAACGCAACGGAGAGCACCAAAATGCATTCTGATCCGCTGCGATCCCATCGCGGACAGAATAACGCTGCAAGCAGCGTTTTTCTGTCCTCGATGTGGTGCGGTGCAAGACAGATCTGTCCTGGCACACAACCGTATGTGTTTTGCGGTCCGCAAATCGCGGATCCGCAAAACACGGAAGCTGCTCCGCGTTCTGTTCCACAATTTGCGGAACGGAACACGGCCCATTGTAGAAATGCCTGTTTTCTGCAAAACGGACAAGAATAGAACATGCTCTATTTTTTTTGCTTTTGCGGGGCCACGGAACGGAGCACTGGATGCGGACAGCACATGGAGTGCTGTCCGCATCTTTTGCAGCCCGATTGAAGTGAATGGGTCCGCGCCCGAGCCGCAAAATATGCGGCTCGGACGCGGACCAAAACAACGGTCGTGTGCATAAGGCCTAAGTCAATGGGGACAGATCCGTTTACTCTGCCACAATCTGCCACTTGGCTATGTTAAAGATAATACAACCGGATCCATTCATAACGGATGCAGACAGTTGTATTATCGTGACGGAAACGTTTTTGCTGATCCATGACGGAAAAATGCTGGTGTGAAAGTAGCCTAAGGGTACTTTCACACTTGCGGCAGGACTGATCCGGCAGGCCCGTGCACTGCCATGCTGCCACTCCGTCCCCATTGACTATAATGGGGCGGGGGCCGAGCTACGGCGCAGCACGGCAGTGCACGGCAAAGATCGCCGGACTGAAAAGTCGGACATGCAGGACTTTTAGTCCGGCGATCTCCGGCCGCGCACTGCTGAATAGCCTGCCGGATCCGTCCTACAGCAAGTGTGAAAGTACCCTAAGGCCTCATGCACACGACCGTTGTTTGATTCCATGTCCGTTGTGACGTTTTTCGTGATTTTCTGCGGACCCATTGGTTTTCAATAGGTCCGTGGAAAACTCGGCAAATGCACCGTTTGTCCTCCGCGTCCGTGGTCCGTGCTTCCAGTCCGTCAAAAAAATATAACCTGTCCTATTCTTGTCCGTGAAAAACGGTTCACAGACCCATTCAAGTCAATGGGACCGTGAAAAAATGCGGATGACCATCCGTGTGTCATCCGCGTTCCGCGTCCGTTTTTTTTTGCGGATCCCTTGGCAGGCACTTGGCAAAAATTGTCAGCCTGTCTTTTGGTAAAATCTTTTGGGTCATGTCCGCTAAAAAAAACGGAAGACACACGGAAACACAACGGAAGCAAAAACTGACACGGATCACGGAACAACAGAACCCCGTTTTGCGGACCGCAAAAAAATACTGACGTGTGAATGAGGCCTAAGATGTATACAAGTCATTGAGGTCACATACACCTCTGATTTTTTTACGGATACATGTGTTTGATCCAAGAGTCTTATTGTCTGTTTTTGGTGGATGAGAATAGTTGTTTTTATTGAGGGGGGATTGAAAAAAAAAATACATGGAAGCTTCTGCTTTTCAAGGATATTTTTTGAGGATTAAAGGCCATGTGTATGAGGCCTGATTCACACGAGTGAAATACGGCGCATGTGTTGGCCTCATCTCCAGGACCAACCATGGCTTCCCCAAACTGACTGAATCATACTGTTTTATGATAGAGTCGGTTCCCATCATCATGTGAGTACAGTACAATAGACCCACAATCAGATAGGAAATGACTCGATCATAAAACACTATGATGCAGTCAGTTCAGGTCAGGGGGGCAACGGTTGGTCCAGGAGATGTGGTCGACACACGGCCAAGACCAAGCGCAGTCGTGTGAATCAGCCCTAAATCTTCTAACCCATTGATGTCTTTGTGCTGTGCCAATCTCTCACGCCTGGCATATCACACGTGCTCAGGGCCGGCGCGTCCTATACGCGGAATAGGCAGCCGCGTAGAGCGCCCCTTGGGAAGGGGCGCTGCTAGGAGCGCCGGCCCTGCCTCATGCTGCAGCCGCCTGAGCGCTCTGTATAGAGCCTCAGGCGGCTGCAGCACTGCCCGGACTGGTGCGTCCATGAGGGCGCACCGCCCGGGCGCAGCATGAAGAGAGGGACTGACAGGAGGGAAGCGCTCAGCGCTCCCTCCTGTCAGTTCCTCATTGTAGCGCGGCCGAGCTGTTTAAGGTCCGCGGGTACAGGAGCATCTGTCTCCTGTACCCGGCCGGACTGACATGAAGTGCGCACACAATGTGCACTTCATGTCAGTCCCTCGGGTACAGGAAACTAAAGCTCCTGTACCCGTGCAGCATAAAGAGCTCGGCCGCGCTACACTAGAGGTAAGGGGGAATTACAAAGAAGGGGAGAGGGGAGAATTACAAAGAAGGGGAGAGGGGAGAATGACAAAGAAGGGGAGAGGGGAGAATGACAAAGAAGGGGAGAGGGGAGAATGACAAAGAAGGGGAGAGGGGGAAATGACAAAGAAGGGGAGAGGGGAGAATGACAAAGAAGGGGAGAGGGGAGAATGACAAAGAAGGGGAGAGGGGAGAATGACAAAGGAGGGGGGGGGGAGAATGACAAAGGAGGGGGGGGGAGAATGACAAGGGGAGAGGGGGAGAATAACAAGGGGAGAGGGGGAGAATGACAAGGGGAGAGAGAATGACAAGAGGGAGAAAGGGAATGACAAGAGGGAGAAAGGGAATGACAAGGGGGGGGGGGGAGTGTGAAGAATGGCAAGAGGGGGGAGAGAATGACAAGGGGGGGGGGGAAAGAGAGAACTGGCGTTAGTTAAGGGGGGGGGGCGGCGAACTTTTCTTTTGCCTAGGGCGGCAAAAATCCTTGCACTGGCCCTGCACGTGCTGCAGCCCAAGTCATTGAAAATTGCCAGGGAACATGGAATGACCGTCAAACTCCAGACGTTTGTGCCCTTCTCCAAGCAGTGGCGTACACAGCCATATGTCTCCCACCACCTGTGGTCAGTGGAGCATCTTTTCATCTCATCCTGTGCAATTTTTGCCCTCGCCTGCCCTCATAGAGCTCTGGAGGCGCCCCTCGTCATACAACAGCAGAGATGCACTTTTAGGCCCCGTGCAGACGAGTGTGTCCGGGTGCGTTGTGGATGCGTTCTGTGAAAACTGCGCGATTTCGCAAATTCATTCAGTTGTCCAGTTTTTATCGCGCAGGTGCAATGCGATTTACTGTGTTTTGAACGTTTGTGATAAAAAACCGAATGTGTACAAACAACATCTCTTAGCAACCATCCGTGAAAGCAAGCAAGTGCGGATGCGATGCGATCTTCACGCAGCCCCATACACTTCTATGGGTCCAGCATTGCGCAAAAATCGCAGAATATGGCCCCATGCACACGACACGGAGTACTGTCTGCATCTTTTGCGGACCCATTGAAGTGAATGGATCCGCGCCCAAGCCACACCGCGGACCACAACAACGGCCGTGTGTATGAGGCCTATAGAACATGCTACGATTTTCACGCAACGCAAAAGTGATGCGTGAAAACCATCGCTCATGTACACAGACCCATTGAAATGAACGGGTCCGGATTCCGTGCGGGCGCAATGTGTTCGCATCACACATTGCACCCGCGCGGAATTCTCACTCGTGTGAAAGGGGCCTTAGTCTGCTTTCACACAATGGGCAGGTTTATCAAAAGTGGTGCAAAGGAAAATTGTCTCAGCTGCCCACAGCAACCAATCAGATTAAGGCTACGTTCACACGACGACATTTGTCGCGCGACAAAAGTCGCGCGACAAATAGGGCACAACTTCACTGCAACATTTGTCGCGCGACATTTTGTCGCACACAATGTCGCGCGACAATTTTTATAATGGGAGTCTATGGTGTCTGTTAAGGAAGGGTTGATATATATGCATGTATATTTATATATGCATGTGTAGGCATGCATGTGTAATATATATATGCATATACGAATAGGCACGTTATTACATATATATACACAGATGCTACATATATATACACAGATGCTTGGGGCACATCCATACAAATATATTCATCACAAATGGGCCGCTATAAGCCCACATATATATCCATATACTGGGCCCACATACAGGGGGCCCATATATACATGGCCATACAGGGAATATATATCCCTATTGGCCATATAAAGGGCTAATATATATACAGATATACACATATATCAAAGAAGGGGCAGATATATATCTATATCTATACAGATATGACTTCCCTCTACAGTGTCGCATTGCGACATGCGACATGCTGCTACTGCGACGCGACAGTCGCAGAAAAACCCATCCCGGATGGATTTTTTCCGACTGTCGTGTCGCAGTCGCAGCATTGTCGTCGTGTGAACGTAGCCTAATCCTTTCATTTTCCAAAGGAGCTCTGAAAAACAAAAGGTGGAATCTGATTGGTTGCTAGGGGCAACTACATAAGCTTTCCTTTGCACCACTTTTGATAAATCACCCCCATAGCTTTTTTTAGTGTTTATGTGATTATTTTTTTTTGTATTTATTTTTCTTTTTTTTTGTGTGTGGTAAAAACACCAGCTTCAGATGTTAGCTAAATGTCTATGGGAAATATGAAACTCTAGACACACAAGGGCTTTTTTGCTCCTGGCATATTGTTCATTGGGTGGCGTTTTTTTGCCTTTCTGGCTTGTTTTACAAAGCGCAGCACGCTGGAGCTCATTTTTTCAGGTGTTTTAACATCTGTATAGGAGAATAAATCCAGGAAGAAAACGCTAGTGTGGTAAGACACACTGGGCCAGATTTATTAATAAGGGCTCATGCACACAAATGTATTTTCTTTCCGTGTCCGTTGCAAAAAAAACGGAAGTTACTCCGTGTGCATTCTGTTTCCCTATTTCCGTGTGCCCGTTCTGCAAAAAAAATTATTAATTATCCTATTATTGTCCACATTAGGGTACTTTCACACTTGCGTTATTCTTTTCCGGCATAGAGTTCCGTCAAAAGGGCTCAATACCGGAAAAGAACTGATCAGGCATATCCCCATGCATTCTGAATGGATAGAAATCCGTTCAGTTTGCATCAGTATGCCTTACGTTCAGTCACTGTCAGCATGTTGCGGTATTATGTCTGTCCAAAATGCCTGATCAGTCGCCAGAATGCCGGCATTAATTTACATTGACTTGCATTAGTGCCGGATCCGGCATTGTGATACAACTGAAGGACGGATCCGTCCTTCCTGTCTGCGCATGCGCAGACCGGGAAAACTGTGAAAAAGGCTGCAAGACAGATCCGTCCATCTGCATGACAAGCAGAGAGACGGATCTGTTATTGCAATGCATTTGTAGACAGATCCGCACCCAGATCCGTCTACAAATGCTGTCAGTTGTCACAGTGAACGGCGGATCCGGCTGGCAGCTCCGACAACGGAACTGCCTGCCGGATCACACTAACGCTAGTGTGAAAGTAGGCTGACGGACAAGGATAGGACTGTTCTATTAGGGGCCAGCTGTCCTGCAAAATACGGAATGCACACCGACGTCATCAATATTTTTTGCGGATCCGTTTTTTGCGGACTGCAAAATACATACGGCCGTGTGCATGAGCCCTAAGTCTGTGCTAAAATTCTGACGGAAAAATTGCGCAATTTAGCGCATGTAGGGTTTCTACATTATTTTCTGACATGCACAACAAGGATGCTGGGTTTAGCAGGGAAGGGGTTGGAGCCTAATTCCGTACCAAAATCACAGCAAAAAACGCAGGTCTCAAAAAAAAACTTCAAGCGCCTATTATTCTAGAATTTTTTTTAAGATGAAAAAAAAAACACTGCTAAATCCATATGTGTAAGGATCCTTAGGCCACATGCACATGGTGCATTATTGCATGCTGATTTTCTCGCAGTTAGGCCTCATGCACACGAACGTATTTTCTTTCCGTGTCCGTTCCGTTTTTTTGCAGACCATATGTGGAACCATTCATTTCAATGGGTCCGCAAAAAAACGGTAGGTACTCCGTGTGCATTCCGTTTCCGTATGTCCGTTTTTCCGTTCCGCAAAAAAATAGAGCATGTCCTATTTTTTTTCTAGTTTGCGGACAAGGATAGGCATTATTACAATGGATCTGTAAAAATAACGGATCCGCAAAAAAACGGATGCCATACGGAACGACATCCGTTTTTTTTGCGGACCGCAAAACACATACGGTCGTGTGCATGAGGCCTAAATTCGGAGCGTAAGGGCTCGTTCACACAAATGTTTTTTGCGTTCCGTATGCGGGCCATTTTTTTTCGTTTAGTATACTGTCCATATACGGAACCATTCATTTTAACTGCATTCAGTTAAAAACGTGTGATTTTGCTCGCAAAATAAGTCCGTTTTGTCTGCGATTGCGTTCAGTTGTTCATTTTTTTCCGCGCGGGTGCAATGCATTTTGATGCGTTTATCACGCGCGTGATAAAAAACTGAAAAACTGAAGGTTTACAAACAACATCTAGCAACCATTAATGAAAAACGCATTGCACCCGCACTTGCTTCTGGATGTGATGCCTGTTTCACGCAGCCCTATTCACTTCTATGGGGCCAGGGCTGCGTGAAAATCGCAGAAAATAGAACATGCTGCGATTTTCACACAACGCAGAAGTGATGCGTGAAAAACATTGCTCATGTACACAGACCCTTTGAAATAAATGGGTCAGGATTAAGTGCAGGTGCAATACGTTTACATCACGCATTGCACCCGCGCGGAAAACTAGCTCGTGTGAAAGGGGCCTAACGGAAGTTACTCCATGTGCATTCCGTTTCCGTATGTCCGTATTTCCGTTCCGCAAAAAAATAGAACATGTCCTATTATTGTCCGCATTACTGACAAGGATAGGACTGTTCTATTAGGGGCCAGCTGTTCTGTTCCGCAAAATACGAAATGCACGCGGACGTCATCCGTATTTTTTGCGGACTGCAAAATGCATATGGTTGTTTGCATGAGCCCTAACTGATTGAAATAACTGATCAAATAACTGAAGTGTGAACTCAGCCTTAGGGCTCATGCACATGACCGTATGTATTTTGCAGTCTGCAAAAACGGATCCGCAAAAAATACGGATGATATCTGTGTGCATTCCGTATTTTGCGGAAAGGAACAGTAACCAGTAGTGAGGCTACTCAGAGATTAGGTATCATGGAAAGAACTGCACCTGTTCTGTGTTTTTTACTGGCACCTGGTTTTGGCTCACAATAAGGCCTTATTCACACGTCCGCATATATGTCCGCATGTATTCCGCAATTCTGCGGAATACATGCGGACCCATTGACTGTGAATGGGGCACGGAACGATGCGGAGAGCACACACTGTGCTTTCCGCATCAGTTTTTGCGGAGCGCACCGCCGATCTTACGGCCGCAGCTCCGCAAAAAAGTAGAGCATATCCTATTCTTGCCCGCAATTGCAGACAAGAATAGACATTTCTATGGGGCTGCCGGCCGGGTGTGTTTATGGATCCGCAACTTGCGGATCCATAACCACTACGGACGTATGAATAAGGCCTAACTGATGGAAATAACTGATTAAATAACTGAAGTGTGAACTCAACCTTAGGCTACATGCACACGACTGTATGTGTTTTGTGGTCCGCAAAAAGGAAAAACGGATGACATCCTTTTTTTTTTTTGCAGATCCATTGTAACAATGCCTAAGGCTGGCTTCACACGTCCGTTAAACCCGGACGTGAGCAGTCCGTAGTAAGGCGGACTGGATTTGTTGTTTACAGCCGGAGGGCACGGTGTCATTGGTTGCTATGACGCCGTGCGCTCCCTGCCGCCGCTGCATCCTATCCGCAAAAAAAAACCCGGAACGGACACGGAAACAAACAACGTTTGTGTGCATATAGCCTTAGGCTACATGCACACGAACGTATTTTGTTTCCGTGTCCGTTCCGTTTTTTTTGTGGATAGGATGCGGACCTATTCATTTCAATGGGTCCGCAAAAAATGCTGACAGCGCACTGTGTACTATCCGCATCCGTATGTCCTTTCTGTAGCCCCGCAAAAAAACATAGAGCATGGCTATTCTTGTTCGTTTTACAGACAAGATAAGCATTATTACAATGGACCCCAAAAAAACCCCGATGCAATACGGACGTCATCTGTTTTTTTTTGGGGGGGATGCGCAATTTGCGGGCCGCAAAACACATACGTTCATGTGTGTACATGGTGGGTACAGGAAGTTTATGTATTTACCTGCAGTGCGGATTTTGAAATCTGTTATTTACAAAAAATAATGTAGGAGACTATATGTTGCTGGTTTTGAGCGACATGCAAATTGGATACATGTGTATGTATTACTCTATATTATAGGCAAGCATTGGAAAACGTCTATGGCTTAGAATCCATGACTTTGTTCTAGAAATTTGTGGCTGAATGAAATAACCTGGCACAAAAGAGCCTTGTGGCCTGATGATTATTCAGCAATTGTTATAATTAGTGTTGAGCGAATCGAAGCTTCCGACCAGGGGCGTACATAGAAATCACTGGGCCCCATAGCAAAAATCTGAATTGGGCCCCCTTAACCCCGCCTACTACCCACCATGGCTCCTCCCCTGCCACACCCCCATGCTGGTTGGTGGAATATCATTTTGTGCACACTCAGCATTAGCAGCAAGGAGTTAGAGGGGTTAAAGGGTTTCTGTCATCAGGTTTACACATTATAAGCTGTCTGACATTAGCTATGTGCTAATGTCAGAGCAGCTTGATAATGTGTTTTTTATGTAAATCCGAGTTATATTTATGCTAAAAAAACGTATTTTTATAATATGTAAGTTAGCATCTAGGAGCAGGGGGGGGCGTTGCCCTGCTCCTAGAGGCTCCGTGCGCCAACCTGCTGCCACGCCTCTTCTTTCCTTGATTGACAGTGCCGGGCAGCGATCCTCTGCTGCCTCCGGCACTGTCTCCTTGCGAAATCCCGCGCCTGCGCCGCCGTTCTGTATTCGCCGCAGGCGCGGTGAGCTGAGGACAGCAGGCACCAGCGTCCTCAACTCACCGCGCCTGCGCCGAATACAGAGCGGTGTCGCAGGCTCGGGATTTCGCAAGGAGACAGTGCCGGAGGCAGCAGGGGATCGCTGCCCGGCACTGTCAATCAAGGAAAGAAGGGGCGTGGCAGCAGGTTGGCAGACGGAGCCTCTAGGAGCAGGGCAACGCCCCTGCTCCTAGAGGCTAATTTACATATTATAAAAATACGTTTTTTAGCATAAATATAACTCGGATTTACATAAAAACACATTATCAGCTGCTCTGACATTAGCACATAGCTAATGTCAGACAGCTTATAATGTGTAAACCTGATGACAGAAACCCTTTAATATCCAACCCCTAATGCCCTCCAAAATGCCAGGGGGTGTTAGGAAGGAGAAGGTGTAGGAGGAAAGCACACTGTCCTCTATGAGCCCCCCAACCCCTAATGCCCCCAAAATTCTCAGGACAGTGTGCTTTCTTCCTACTTCTCCCCCATGGGCATTTTGGGGGGCAGATTGAAGCATGTCCCACACTGTCCCCCTCCCTACCCCTCCTCTCTCTTGCTGCCTGGCCAAATTCCACCCTCACCTGAGTGTCAGACTGTCAGTATCTGACAATCTGACATACCAGTCTCTGCTGAGTCTGCTCTCTCAGTCTCAGGCAGCCAGGGCCAGGCACGGCAGCATGCCAGCATTCAGGAAGTTCAGGCCAGGAAGAAGAGCCGGCTGCAGAAAGAAAAGTGCCGGGCCGGGGCCCGCCGCGTGTCATGGGTGGGCGGGGCCAAATAATATGGGCGGGGCCTTCTCTGCGCTCTGGGCCCCATAGCAGTGGCGTGGTCTGCCTCTATGGGCGGTACGCCACTGCTTCCGACGCAGAATTCCATCCAAAGTTTAGGAAACATTCAATTTGTCACAAAGCCGAATTTCCTCGCCCTTCGTGGTAACATGTCGGTTTTTTGTGCAGATTTTCAGTGCAGATTTTACACTTTGCAATACAAAGGTTAAGATCTGGGACAAATCCACTTCAAAATCTGCATGCGGATTTTGGTGTCGAAAAGCTGCAAAATCTATGTGGAAAATCTGCATAATGCCTCATTCGCATGTCAGTGTTCGGTCAGTGATTTCCATCAGTTATTTTGAGCCAAAACCAGGTGCGGCTCTAAACACAGAACAGGTGCAGATCTTTCCCTTACACCTTATGTCTGTGTAGCCTCCAGTCCTGGTTTTGACTCACAATCACTGATGGAAATCACTGACCAAACACTGATGTGGCATAGGGCTCATGCACACGACTGTTGTTGTTTTGCGGTCTGTTTGAGTTTTTTTTTCTCTGATTTAGGTCCTCTTCTGTTCCGTTATTCCACAAAACATATCCGTATGGTTTCCGCATGCGATCCGTTTTTTGTGGATCTGAAACGGAAACAGTAACTTATTAATCACCAAACACATGAGCAATATGGGCTGGGCATAGCATTTCTACAGTATGGATCCGCAAAACACGGATGACATACGGATGTGTTCCGTGTGCGTTCTGTATTTTTTGCAGACCCATTGACTTGAATGGGGCCTTGGACCGTGATTTGGCATTCCGTTATGCATTCCGTCATAGAATTGCATTATGGTCCGTGGTAACTAAATCTATAACGCAGTTCTGCTTTTACCACCAACCAAAGCGTGAACGAATTTCATAACATGAAATTCGCTCATTTCTAATGTCAATGTAAGGCACCTAAGACAGAAAAGCAAAGTCTAATCTCAGACACTTTGCTCATACTGTATTATGCTGCATTTTTTCCGCACCAAAACTGCTCTGGAAAAGCATGCATAATCCACACCATGTGCAGGGTGGCAGAATTCGTGAGGAAAAACGAGTGCAGGTGAATGCACATACGAATCCGCACAAAATTCCATGCTGAATTATGTGCCTTTCTGCCACATTCTCTAATTGTGGATTTGATACGGTTTAGCTGCAGATCTCGTCCTTCATTGGAAAAAAGTGAAATCTGCAGGTAAAACCACAAATATAATTGACATGGCAATTTCCGCACGGAAAAAAATCTACAAAGTGTACATGAGGTATGTGATCTCAAACAGCTGGTACTCTACTACACTGCGTTTTTTCATAAGTAGTGTTGTGCTTCATCCGAAGTTGCTTTGTTCAAAACTTCGGAATAATAATGTCAGTTTTTAAAATATGTGAATGAGGCATAATACTGTATGGAGATCCGCCTCCGTACAGTATTAGAATGTATGGGCTCCGATAAGCCAAAGTTAGTTATTCACGAAGTCGCGCGTGACTTCGTTGAATAACTTCGGTAGGCCTACTGCACACGACCATATGGCTTTTTCAGTATTTTGCAGTCCTTTTTCACGGATCTGTTGTTCCGTTTTTTGTTTCAGTAGTGTTTCCGTTCCGTTTATGTATGGTTTCCGTATGTGATCCGTTTTTTGCGGATTGGAAACGGAAGCATGGCATATACAGTAATTACATTGAAAAATCGGGCTGGTCAGAAAATTTACAATAGATGGTTCCGCAAAAAAATAGAATGGATACGGAAGACATACGGATGCATTCCGTATTCGTTCTGTTTTTTTTACAGATCCATTGACTTGAATAAAGCTACGGAACGTGATTTGGGGGCAATAATAGGACATGTTCTATCCTTGAACGGAATGGAAATACGGAAACGGAATCCATACGGAATACATTCCGTTTTTTTTGCGGACCCATTGAAATAAATGGTTCCGTATACGGGACCGTATACGGAATCATTCATTTAAAAAAACGGAACATAAACGGAAAAAAAACGTTTGTGTGCAAGAGGCCTTAAAGTGGAAAATCACTATTAAACTTGAAACTGAACTAACTAATATCAACTACCGAAGTTATTCAACGAAGTCACGCGCGACTTCGTGGATAACTAAATTTGTTTAATCAGAGCCCATACATCCTAATACTGTACCGAGACGGATCTCCATACAGTATTTTGCCTCATTCACATATTTTAAAAACTGACATTTTTTATACTGATGACTAGTGTTAAGCGAAGTGAGCTTTGGATGCTTCATCTGAAGTCGCTTCGTTCAAAACTTCGGAATAAAGCCTTAGGCCCTATTCCCACGTCCGCAATGTTCGTCCGCACCCGCTCCGCAAATTTGCGGAATGAGTGTGGACCCATTCATTTTGAATGGGGACGTGATGGATGCGGAGAGCACACACTGTGCTCTCCGCATCCGCATTTGCGGAGCGCACCGCTGATCTTCCGGACGGCGGCACCGCAATAATATAGAGCATGTCCTATTCTTGCCTGCAATTGCGGACAAGTATAGGCATCTTTATAGGGCTGGTGGCAAGGTGTGTTGCGGATCCGCAATACACTACGGATGTGTGAATTAGGCCTTATTCACATGTCAGTGTTTGGTCAGTTATTTTCATCAGTGATTGTGAGCCCAAACCAGGTGCAGGATAAACACAGAACAGGTGCAGATCTTTCCCTTATACCTTATGTCTATGTAGCCTCCAGTCCTGGTTTTGGCCACAATTAGCGATGGAAATCACTGACCAAACACTGACATGTGAATGAGGCTTTATTCCGAAGTTTTAAACAAAGCAACTTTGGATTAAGCATACAAAGCTCGCTTTGCTCAACATTAGTCATCAGTATAAAAAAGTCAGTTTTAAAAATATTTCTCAGAAACGGTTCCTTTAACCCTTTAGTGACCAGCCTGTTTTGGGCCTTACTGACCAAGCCTTTTTCTGTCTTTTTTTTATTATCGCCTTCCAAGAGCTAAAACTTTTTTATTTTTCTGTCTATGTAGCTGTTTGAGGGCTTGTTTTTTGCGGGATAAGTTGTAGTTGTAATGGTGCCATTTTGAAGTATATTTACCTTACTGATAAAGGGCTCATTTACAAGGGGACTATAACAGGAAATCTTTTGATTGCTTCTAAAATGCAATGCACTATCCATCCCTGTAGTGAATTCCATTTTAATGTCAGTGCTATACTTACATTGACCAGCAGGCTGCACCAGAAAGGCACAGCCTACTGGGGAACACTCGAGGCTGACTTGGGGCCTACACCAGGTCTCAGCCAGCCTATACACACATCGGCGCTCCGTGATCTCACTTGCGGGGTGCCGATGGGAGACTGAGGGAGTCAGCTCCCTCTGTCACCGCTTACATGCAGCAGGTGCCATTGCCTGCAGCATGTAATGGGTTAAACAGCCCGGATCAGCACGTCGCAGCCTAAGGCCCCTTTGTGAATACTGTAAATAGGTGTATGCGTGGTCACTAAGGGGTTAAGGCCTCTTTCAAACGTTAGTAAATCATGGATGTGTGCTGCCTGTGTTCTCCAGATGACATCCGTATCCATTGATTTTTATGTGGTCACTCATACTTGTTTTTCCACTGACATGCAGTACTTTGGTATGTGATGAGGACCAAACATGCCTATTAAAGTCTATGAGTTTGTGACTACCACTGACAGAATGCTGATTTCATCCTTCTTCTGTAAGTAGCTTTCTGTGAACATTGGTAGGAGATGCTCTGGAAATCTCCATGCCCTTGGTGTTTTTTATTGGTTAAGTATATATTTTTTTTATTTTAAGGAAAGGGGGGTGATTTGAACTTTTATATTTTTTATATTTGTAACTTTTTTTTAAACTTTTTTTAAGTCCCCCTGGGTGACCAACTGGGAATCCTTAGATTGCCCATTGTGTTCATTGATGGCTATATAGCCTTATAGTCTTATTATTATGCTATCTTTCCTGGTTTTATAATCACCCCACATGTGTCCCTAATCTTTTGCCTGGACATATAACAGGTCTCAGGAGTAAATGAGCACCATGCACATTTCAGGCCCAATGTGGTGATTTACGCATCTTGTGCTAACAACTGTAGAGGAACTGGTGTCAAATAATAAATGGTATTCCCGAGAAGTGACCCTAAAGACATTTATTCATGTGTGGAGTATTTGACCCCATTTGTGTTTTGCTAAAATTGATGAGCAGGTGAATGTGAGAAACGCTCAGCTCCAGGTTTTAGAGCTGTCAGATGCTCTGGTCACATTTGACCATGGCAACTGAGGGGTTAAATGTCTGTTATCGGCTTTATCGCTGATCGCAGACATTAGCCCTGGTCTCTGCTGTTTAAAACAGAAACTAGGCAGTTACGACACTCGCAAGCAGGCGCCATCTTTAAAGAACAGACTTTTACCATACATGTATGGTATAGGTCCGAAAGTGGTTACTTTGATAGTATATATGATGTCTGATGGGATATTGTCACTGATTCTGCACCAAAAGCTACTGCAGCTCAGGAACCGCTTCTCATTGTTTTCAGTTGGGAGGCCGCATTTTCTTGCCATGCCCATGCCAGGAAAGGACATGTCCAGGGGCGTAGCTACCATGGAAGCAGCTGCTACAGGGACTCAGTAAGGGGCCCAGGAGGAAGACAAATGGATTTATGTTCAGGGCCCACCGCTTAGTGTTCTTCTCCTCTGGGCGCCTTCACTGAACTAAATCCTGGCAGCGCACAGCTTCAGGAAGGCACGTAGTGTGCGTAGTAGTGCACTGTGACCTGACATTGTGCAACGTCAGGTCACAGTGTAGTGTGTGCCGAGATGCAGGGAGCAGAGGCAATCCCATAAGGAGAAGAGAGGTCTGTATTAAGGGGACCGAGATGGGGGGTAATATTCAAAATTTTCCTGTGGGGCCCAGTTAGTTCTAGTAACGCCACTAGACGTGTCCTTTTTTTGGGGCAGTAGCGGCAAAAAAAAAATGCAGCAGCATGAAAGGCCTGAGAGGCTGTTTCCGCGCTACTGTTTCTTCTCCAAATATGAGATGTATAGTAGCTGATCTTGCTTGTTGGGGCAAAACCCCCTACTTCTATGATTGTCGGGGTCCCAATTGATGTGGATATACGGGCGCTCAGAGAGCTGACACAGACACACAGCTGAATCAGGTTCTCTCTCTTTATTACAAACAAACATACATCTTTATAACACTACAGATGAACATAGACAAATCAGGCACCCTGCCAAGGGGTGGAAATCGAAACTAGTGATTTGATCAGTTATTTATATAAGGAAATACTTCCGCACCATACTAACAGAATTTTTAATGGTTAAAAACTTCTACATCATCTTATCTCAAGGTTAGCATCCTTTAGCAGCGCATCCCGAAACACAGAGAGAACAAAACTCTCTTGCACCTCAAACTCTGATAAGGGAGCGGCTACCTTGGCCTTGTAGATAGAACTCCCCATGGCTCATTAAGTTTCCACATATGCACAAGATGGAGGAAATACTTATACAAAATGGATTCTCATAAGTGATGAGTGAGCATGCTCGGCCGAGTACCAGTTCGGCTCGAGCATCGCTATGCTCGGCATGTGGCAGTACTCGGCCAAATACCACGTGGGCTCGTTGCATTACTCGAGTCTCCTCCCCGTACGTTTGGCGCCTCCTAAGCAGCCAATCAACGTTCAGGTTAGTAATTCCCTTCAGTGTATTGCCATAGCCATGTTAGCTATTAGCCTTAAACTGATGGGCTGGCCGGAACACGTGATATCAGTTTATATAGGAGCCGATCTCCCTCGCTCGGATCATTCAGCGCCAGGGAGAGCAGAAAGTAGGCAGCAACAGATAGCGTTTGCTGGAAATTCACAGATTTACTCCCAAAAAACTATTGAAAGACCAAACAGTCCTCTTAAGGACTACAGTGTGTGTTTGACAGCAGTGCAACACCATTTTTTTTTGTTACCAGGGGTTAAATTCAGCAGTATCAGGAACAGGCGTCATCAGGAAGGGACAAATAGTGCAGGGCTGGAAAATAGCTTTTTTTAAGTACCCAAAAGCTTTTAAAAGACTGAAAGATTTGATATTAGTGAGATCTACAGTATGCCATCAGAAAGCAGTGTGTTTAGCAGACATTATAAAAAGGGGTCTATTCACTAGAGTATGTCTGCAAGTGAATGCTACAGTACGCTATCAGAAAACAGTGTGTTTAGCAGACATTATAAAAAGGGGCTTATTCACTAGAGTATGTCTGCAAGTGAGATCTACAGAACGCCATCAGAAAGCAGTGTGTTTAGCAGACATTATAAAAAGGGGTTTATTCACTAGAGTATGTCTGCAAGTGAGAGCTACACTACGCTATCAGAAAACAGTGTGTTTAGCAGACATTATAAAAAGGGGCTTGTTCACTAGAGTGTGTCTGCAAGTGAAATCTACAGTACGCCATCAGAGAAAAAAAAATTTCTGGGGAAATTAACCTAATTTGTGCCACATCTGTGTGTGCGTTCAGTCCGCAACCGTTATATTCATTACTCAAGCACAGAATTATTTATATTTTGGGCAAATTTAACTCGTTTTGGGCACATCTGTGTGTGCGTTGAGGCCCCAACCGTATATACAATATTCTAGCAGAGAATACATTTTATTTGGAACAAATTTAACTAGTTTTAGGCACATCTGTGTGTCCGTTTAGGCCGCAAACATATATACAGTATTCCAGCATAGAATTATTTGTATTTGGGACAAATGTAACTAGTTTGGGGCACATCTGTGTGTGCGTTCCATCTGCAACCGTTATATTCATTACTCCAGCAGAGAATTATTTATATTTTGGGCAAATTTAACTAGTTTTGGGCACATCTGTGTGCACGTTTAGGCCGCAACCATATATACAGTATTCCAGCAGAGAATACATTTTATTTGGGACAAATTTGTATCCCATACTGAACTGAATCTGAAAACACTGTATATTTCTACTTCCATTAATCTGGGCCTAGTAAAGTGTCCACAATCTGTGTGTTTTTGTATCCCATACTGAACTGAATCTAAAAACTCTGTGTATATTACAACTTCCATTAATCTGGGCCTAGTAAAGTGTCCACAATCTGTGGGTTTTTGTATTCCATACTGAACTGAATCTGAAAAAAGTGGGTATATTATAAATTCTATTAATCTGGGCCTAGTAAAGTGTCCACAATCTGTGGGTTTTTGTATCCCATACTGAACTGAATCTGAAAACACTGTGTATATTACAACTTCTATTAATCTGGGCCTAGTAAAGTGTTCACAATCTGTGGGTTTTTGTATTCCATACTAAACTAAATCTGAAAAAAGTGTATATATTACAACTTCCATTAATCTGGGTCTAGCAAAGTGTCCAAAATCTGTGGCTTTTTGTATCCAATACTGAACTGATTCTGAAAACACTGTGTATATTACAACTTCCCTTAATCTGGGCCTAGTAAAGTGTCCAAAATCTGTGGGTTTTTGTATCCAATACTGAACTGAATCTGAAAACACTGTGAATATTACAATTTGTCAAGCTGTAAGCAGTGTAGCACTGCTGTGGGTAAGCGTCAACAGGCCATGCTGAAGCTGATCTGCTTAGGGGACAAACAGCACACCGCCGCAGAGCTGTGACAGGGTATAAGGGACCAGACCGAGCTGTGGCTCTCGCCCAGGGCCGGCGCTACCGTTAGGCAAACTAGGCGTTCGCCTAGGGCGCCGGCCTGATGGGGGCGCCCTGGTGGGCTCCCCCTGTCTGGGGCTGCAGCACTGGGCGAGCGGCTCTTGAGCTACTCCCAGCGGCATTACAGGGGGGCCAGGAGGTGGAGGTCCTTCTTAAATATGGTAGAGCAGGCACCTGCTTACCCTCATGGCAGGTGCATGCTCTGCCAGTAAATTACCGGAGCAGAGGAGGCTGTTCTAGCAGCTCCCCACTCCTCCCTTGCGCGCCCTCTGTGATGCCGGGAGCCAGAATATGACATCATTCCGGCCCCGGCATACTAAACGGCGCGCTGGAGGACTGAGGAGCTGCACCACACTGGACCCCAGGGAGGTGAGTGTCTGCCTGTGTGTGTTTGTCAGTGAGTGAGTGTCTGTCTGTCAGTGAGTGTATGTGTGTCTGTCATTGAGTGAGTGTGTGTATGTCAGTGAGTGTGTATGCCTGTCTGTCAGTGAGTATCTGAGTGATTGTATGTCTGTCAGTGTGTGTCTGTCAGTGTGTGCATGTCTGTCAGTGTGTGCGTGTCTGTCAGTGTGCGTGTGTCCGTCAGTCAGTGTGTGCGTGTCCGTCAGTCAGTGTGTGCGTGTCTGTCTGTCAGTGAGTGAGTGACATGGCGGGGGGGGGGACGGAAAAATGGATCTTTGCCTAGGGCGGCAAAGATCCTTGCACCGGCCCTGCTCTCACCACTCAACCTACAAACAGGCATGGTTGTGTCTGACAATGGAGGTAACTTGGTGGCGGCTTTGGAGCTCGGCAACCTGACACACATTCCATGCCTAGCCCACGTCTTAAACTTAGTGGTTCAGCGCTTTATCAAAACCTAACCCAATTTGCAGGAGCTACTAGTGAAGGCGCGCCGCTTGTGTGCCCATTTATGCAAGTCGCCCACAGCTTCAGCCGGTCTGTCAACAATGTAGTAGCGTTGCGGCTTCCAGCTCACCGACTGTTGTGCGATGTGAGCACACGGTGGAACTCTATGTTCTACATGTTGGCCAGGCTTTGTGAGCAGCAGAGGGCAGTTGTGGAATACTAGCTGCAACATGGTTGTCACCATTCCAGTCAACTGCCACTATTCACAAGCGAGGAGTGGGCATTGATGTCAGACCTATGTGAGGTTTAAAAAAACTTTGATGAATCCACACAGATGGTTAGTGGCAATAACGCTATTATCAGCGTAACCATCCCACTGCTGTGTCTACTCAGATTTTCGCTGCTCACAATTAAGGAGGATGCTTTGAATGTGGCAAACGAGGTAATGGGGGAGGAGATGACACAGGGTGATAGCCAGACCTCCCCCAGTTCGTCTTCTCAGCGCGAATTGGGCCATGAAGAGGAGGAGGAGCTGGAGACACTTGCCTCTGCTACAGAGGCTATTACCCATGGAACTTTAATTCCATCTGTTCAGAGTGGATGGGCAGAAGGGGAGCAGGATGAGGGAGAGTCATTCTGAAGTTGACATCGACGTCTTGCCTGTTGGTACTCTGGCACACATGGCTGACTTCATGTTAGGCTGCCTTTCCCGCGAAGAGAACTTCTCATTTCTCATTCTTGTGGTAGAGAGGACGAGTAAACCAATGCACTACCAGAAAGTACTTGTTGACAGATTGCTCCAAAATTTTCCATCTGACAATGTGGCCGTCAGAGTCCGTACTTCCTTAGGCAACCAAGGAAGGGAGATAAGGGAAACACACAGTAGTTTCAACAGAGGCAGGGTAACACTTTCCAAGGCATGGGACACTTTCATGACACCCCGCCAGCAACCTCACCCTGAAGCACGGCCTAGTGCCACAAGGAGGGAAAAGTTTTGGAAGATGGTGAAGAAATACATTGCGTCCTAAATGATCCATCGGTGCCTTACAACTACTGGCTGTCCAAGCTGGACACGTGGCACGAACTTGCGTTCTACGCCTTGGATGTGCTGGCCTGCCCTGCCGCCAGCATATTGTCTGAGTGTGTATTTAGTGCTGCTGGTGGCATTATAACAGATAAGTGTATCCGCTTGTCTACTGACAATGCTGACAGGTTTACTCAGATAAAAATGAACAAGGCCTGGATTGCCCCTGAGTTCTCCACTCCACTAGATGAAAGCTGAGCTGATGAGGAACAAAAACGCGATGTATGCTTTATAATTTATTCAATCCAGAAGATTCAGATGCACCCTTTTCACCGCAAAAAAAAGGGTATATGTTTGAATCTTGTTTTCTCATCCGCCTCCTCTTCCATACAGAAAATATATGCGCTCACTACAATGTTTTGTAGGGTTTGCTCGGCTTCAGGCCCTCGCCTCCAATGTTTTATATGGTCTGCTCACCTGTAGGCCATCACTGCAATGTTTTATGGGGTTCGCTCGGCTTCAGGCCCTCACCTCTAATGTTTTATATCATCTGCTCACCTGTAGGCCATCACTGCAATGTTTTATGGGGTTCGATCACCTTCAGGCCCTCACCTCCAATCTTTTATACGGTCTGCTCACCTGTAGGCCATCACAGCAATGTTTTATGGGGTTCGCTCGGCTTCAGGCCCTCACCTCCAAAGTTTTATACGGTCTGCTCACCTGTAGGCTATCACTGCAATGTTTTATGGGGTTCGCTCGGCTTCAGGCCCTCACCGCTAAAGTTTTACAAGGTCTGCTCACCTGTAGGCCATCACTGCAATGTTTTATGGGGTTGCATAATATACAGGAAAGAATGTTTCCTAACAATTTTACCTCTCAAAATGTTTTTTTTTTTTTTGAGGGGGCGTGATTTTGGGCGTGATTTTGTCGTTATGTAAAAGTGGCGGACAACTGGGACAATATGGTTCCCAGCAGCAACATTGGAGTTCAAGATGCACCCAGACATGGTCCCCATGCTGTTCCAGATCCAATTCGGTGGTGTTTCTGTCACTTTCTGACCTTTTCCAATGGACCAGGCACCCTTCCCTCATCCGAGCATGGGGTGCCTGGTTGTCTCCCATTGCCTTCCATTATACTCAGGTGCTCGGCCAAGCGCACGAATATCGCTATGTGTTCGAACCGAGTACCCGAACACCCGAACACTTTGGTGCTCGCTCATCACTAATGAGGAACATAAAGGCAATTTCAATGTAGTGTTTATAATGTACTTAGTCTACTGTAGTGTATTCCCATGCAACTTTCCACCACAAAAACCTCCTCCTCCTTATCCTCCTCCTCATCCAGATTGTATATATTCCCTCCAATACAATTTTTAAAGAGGGTCAGCTCACCAGCAGGCCCTCAACCATAATGTTTTACAGGGTCAGCTCACCAGCAGGCGTTTGTGCGTCTATTTGTCAGTCTGTAAAAGTGGCGTACAACTCGGACAAATCGGTTCCCAGCAGCGACCTGGGAGTCCAAGATGCATCCATACATCATCCCCATGGTGTTCCCGATCCAATTCGGTGCTGTTTCTGTCACTTTCAGACATTTTCCAATGGACCAGGCACTCTCCCCTTTTCAGAGCAGGTGTCTGGTTGTCTCCCATTGACTTCCATTGTACTCGGGTGCTCGGCCGAGCGCACGAATATCGCTATGTGTTCGGACCGAGTACCCGAACACCCGAACACTTTGGTGCTTGCTCATCACTAGTTCTCATCCCTCACAGGCTAAACCACATTTGTGACGCTGCATGTAAATTCTAGCTGTGATATGATGGCAGCTTTCCTGACTGTAACCCACTTATGATTTCACAACAACTTACCTGACTGAAACACTCTTTTGACATCACAGCTGCCTCCTGACTAGTTGTGATGATGTCACAGCATGTTAACTAGTCTAAAAACCCACTTGTGATGTGAAAGTGGGTTACCATACTTTCATTTATTTTTGATATTACAGCAGCTCATCACATTAAAGGGAACCTGTCATCAACTTTATGCTGACCTCACTGAGGGCAGCATAAATTAGTGACAGAAATGCTGATTTTAGCGGTGTGTCACTCATGAGCTAAAAGTAAGGGTGGGTTCACACTAGCGTTAGAGATTCTGTTATTGCTTTCCGTTATAACATGGTTATAACGGAAAATAACGGAATGCCCAGACAGAATGCAAAACGGAAGCCTTCAAAAGGCATTCCGTTTGCTTTCTGTCATAATACAAGTCTATGGGAAAGCATACCAGATCCGTCTGGGTCCCGTTATGCAAGACGGAAAACAAAGTCCTGTCCACAGGACTTTGTTTTCCGTCTTGCATAACCGGAACTAAACGGATCCGTTATGCTTTCCCATAGACTTGTATTATGACGGAAAGCAAACGGAATGCCTTTTAAAGGCTTCCGTTTTGCATTCCGTCATAATAGAAGTCTATGGGCAAAAGAACGGATCCGTCCTTCCATCTTATGGATTCCGTTATATTCCGTTATAGCCACGTTATAACAGTAGGCCATAACGGAAACCATAACGCTAGTGTGAACCCACCCTAAGTGGTTGCAGAGAACTAGCATCATAATCATTGTAGCACAGGCCTGGAAAAGAGTCAAATCTACCTGAGAAGAGTCATGGTTATCCCTAATCTCCTGCTCTCCCCATCCATCTGCTGATGATTGGCAGTTCTCTGCCAGAGAGGAAGAGAGAAAACTAGGTAGAAGACTGTCAGTCATCAGCAGGTGGGCAGGGAGAGCAGGAATTCCTAAATAACCATGACTCTTCTCAGGTAGCGTCATCTACAAAAAATGATATTTTACTGTGGACCCATTAATGTGGACCCATTAATTTCTGTGGGTCCTCAAAAAATACGGACAGCACATAATTGTTATCTGTGTACTGTCCGTATCGGTGTGTCCGTTCTGCAAATGATAAAACATGCCCTATTATTGGCTGCAAGCTGTGATCCCATTGAAACCATGGAAGCCATCACAGAAATCAAATGCTGATGTCTCAGCAACTCCCCTGCCAAAAACACACTTGTGATGTCATAGCAGCTTACCTGTCAAAAACACACTTGTGATGTCATAGCAGTTTACCTGCCCAAAACACACTTGTGATGTCACTGCAGCTTACCTGTCAAAAACACACTTGTGATGTCACTGCAGCTTACCTGACAAAAACAAACTTGTGATGTCACAGCAGCTTATCTAACAAAAACACGTGTGATGTCACAGCAGTTTACCTGACAAAAACACACTTGTGATGTCATAGCAGCTTACCTGCCCAAAACAAACTTGTGATGTAACTGCAGCTTACCTGCCCAAAACACACTTGTGATGTAACTGCAGCTTACCTAACAAAAATACACTTGTGATGTCACAGCAGCTTACTTGACAAAACACACTTCTGATGTCACTGCAGCTTAGGCTGAGTTCACACTTTAGTTATTTGATTAGTTGTTTCCATCAGTTATTGTGAGCTAAAACCCGTAGTGAAGCCTGCTCAGAGATAAGATATAATGGAAAGATTTTCACCAGTTCTGTATCCATATCCATTATCTCATTGACGTCTCTGCTAAAATGATGGATAGGACAATGGACTAGATGATGGAAACACAGTTTTCCTATTTGTCAACGGACAACAACATTTTGGTCAAAAATGAATTCAGTTTAATTTCTGTTTTCATTTCACACAAAGTTTAACCCCTTAAGGACTCAGCCCTAGTTCACCTTAAGGACCCGGCCATTTTTTGCAAATCTGACCAGTGTCACTTTATGTGGTGATAACTTTTAAACGCTTTTACTTATGCAGGCCATCCTGAGACTGTTTTTTCGTCACATATTGTACTTCGTGACAGTGGTAAAATGGAGTCGAAATTTTTTATTTTTATTTATAAAAAAATACCAAATTTACCAGAAATGTGGAAAAATTTGCAATTTTCCAAGTTTCAATTTCTCTACTTCTATAATACATAGTTATACCGCCAAAAATAAGTTATTGATTTACATTCCCCATATGTCTACTTCATGTATCAATCATTTTGGGAATGCTATTTCATTTTTTGGGGACGTTACAAGGCTTAGAAGTTTAGAAGCAAATCTTGAAATTTTTCAAAAATTTTCCAAAACCTACTTTATAGGGACCAGTTCAGGTCTGAAGTCACTTTGTGAGGCTTACATAATAGAAACCACGCAAAAGTGACCCCATTCTAGAAACTACACCCCTCAATGTATTCAAAACTGATTTTAAAAATGTCATTAACCCTTTAGGTTTTCCACAAGAGTTAATGGCAAATGGAGATAAAATTTCAGAATTTAGATTTTTTGGAAAATTATCAATTTTAATCAATTTTTTCCAGTAACAAAGCAAGGGTTAACAGCTAAACAAAACTCAATATTTATTGCCCTGATTCTGTAGTTTGCAGAAACACCCCATATGTATCGTAAACTGTTGTATGGCCAAACAGCAGGGCACAGAATGAAGGGAACGCCATATGGTTTTTGGAAGGTGGATTTTGCTGGACTGGTTTTTTGACACCATGTCCCATTTGAAGCCCCCATGATTTGATGCACCCTTAGAGTAGAAACTCCATAAAACAGACTTCATCTAAGAAACTACACCCCTCAAGGTATTTAAAACCTATTCTACAAACTTTGTTAACCCTTTAGGTGTTCCACAAGAGTTATTGGCAAATGGAGATGAAATTTCAGAATTTCTATTTTTTTTGTTGCCTCAAAAAAAAAAGTATACTATAGAGCAACCAAAATCATATTTACCCTAAAATAGTACAAACAAAACTGCCACTTTATTCCGTAGTTTATAAAATGGGGTCACTTTTTTGCAGTAGGGGTGCATCAGGGGGACTTCAATGGGACATAGTGTCAAAAAACCAGTCCAGCAAAATCTGCCTTCCAAAAACCATATGGCGTTCCCTTCCTTCTATGTCCTGCCGTTTGGCCATACAATAGTTTACGACCACATAAGGGGTGTTTCTGCAAACTACAGAATCTGAGCAATAAATATTGAGTTTTGTTTGGCTGTTAACCCTTACTTTGTTACTGGAAAAATTGATAAAAATGGAAAATTGGCAAAAAAAATAGCTGTTTTGGGACTGTTTTTATTTTTTGTTATTTACATCGTTGATCTGACATGTTAGATTGTGTGCTATTTCTATAGAGCAGGTTATTACGGACGCGACAATACCAAATATGACTACTTTTTGGGGGGTTTTGTATCAGTTTTTTTTTAACAAAGCATTTTTGAAAAATTTTTAGTGTCTCCACATTCTGAAAGCCATATTTTTTATTTTTATTTTTTAGGCGACTGTCTTATGTAGGGGCTCATTTTTTGCGGGGTAAGATGAAGGTTTGATTGGCACTATCTTGGGGTGCATATGCATTTTGGTCGCTTGCTATTACACTTTTTGTGATGTAAGGTGACAAAAATGACTTTTGACACAGTATTTATATTATTATTTTTTCTGTGTTCACCTGAGAGGTTAGGTTATGTGTTATTTTTATAGAGCAGGTTGTTACGGACGCGGCGATACCTAATATGTATACTTTTTTTATTTATTTATTTAAGCTTTACACAATAATTTTTTTTTAATGTCTCCATAGTCTGACAGCCATATTTTTTTTATTTTTTTGGCCGATTGTCCTATGTGGGGTATATTTTTTTGCGGTGCGGGGTGAGATGATAGTTTGATTGGCACTATTTTTGGGTGCATATAACTTTTTGATTGCTTGCTATTACAGTTTTTGAGATGTGAGGTGACAAAAATTTTTTTTTTTACATATTTTTTTTTTACGGTATTTACCTGAGGGGTTAGATCATGTGATATTTTTATAGAGCAGGTTTTTACCCACACGGCGATACCTAATATGTATACTTTTTTAAATTTATTTTCTTTTAACAGAATAACAGCATTTTAGAAAAAAAAATAATGTTTTAGTGTCTGAGAGCCTTTTTTTTATTTTTTTGGGCGATTGTCCTATGTAGGGGATAATTTTTTGCGGGATGAGATGGTGGTTTTATTAGTACTATTTTGGGAGGCATACGCCTTTTTAATCACTTTGTATTACACTTTTTGTTATGTAAGGTGACAAAAAATAGCTTTTTTTACACCATTTTTTTGTTTTTGTTTTTTTTCCGGTATTTTCGTAAGGGGTTAGGTCATGTGATATTTTTAGAGCAGATTTTTACGGACGCGGCGATACATAATATGTGTAGTGTATTTTATTTTATTTTTTATTCAGTGATATTTTTTTTTACTTTTTTTACATTTTTATTACCCAGACCCACTTGGTTCTTGAAGATCCAGTGGGTCTGATGTCTATATAATACAGTACAGTACACTATATAGTGTACTGTACTGTATTTTTACTTTTACACTTAGTCTGATCAGACTTCTGCCTTTAGCAGACGTCTGATTAGACTTACATCACCATGGCAAGCAGGAAGCCTCTGATAGCGTCCTGCTGCCGTGGTAACTCAGTTTCATGGTCCACCATCGCCACCTGGGCGTTTTTTCAATTTGTAATTTTTATTTTGTCTTTATTGTTTTTGTTATTACTTATTGCTGAAAAAAAAAATACATCAAGTTGACGACTCTGTGTATAAATTAACAGATTTTTATTTTCATGCATGTTATTGTTTTTTTTTTTATTAAATACAATGCATAATGATATTTATGTAGCACAAACACATATAACACATTAATATTTTGAAACATTTAATATACATTAATATAACCAAAATTTACTTACTATATAAACATGATTAGTCAAACATTTATACACAAACAAATATTACTTTGCTTAACTTTAGTCAGCATATTTTTATTTCTAATATCACCCCACCAAAAAAAAAAGAAAAAAAGAACAATGTCAATTATGTACATGATAGTAAACACAATCCAGATGGAGTTTAGTGACATTATCAACCGCCAAAACCGCAATTTTTTGTTCGGGTCAGTGCAGCTATGGATCCTATGTCTGCGCTGGCCGGACAGCTGCAGGGTCTGTCTTTGGAAGTAGCTGACCTCCGCATGACCATCTTGCAGATCCAGAGACCACAGGCGGCTAGTCCCGGTAGTGGGTACCAGGTCTGCCCTGAACCTAAGGTTGCCCTCCTGGACAGATTTTCTGGGGGTAGTGACAATTTCATTCGGTTCATGGAGTCATGTAAATTGTGCTTTAAGCTACAGCCATACTCTTCTGAGGATGAGAGTCAACTTGTGGGTATGATCATTTCATTGCTTAAAGGTGACGCCCAGTCAGGGGCTTTTCTCTGCCGACCGGATCACAGTCCCACCAGTCGGCAGGTGAATTTTTTAGAGCCTTGGGTCCTTTTTACGATGACCTGGATCGGATCTCTCAGGCCGAGATCAAGTTACGTGGTTTTTGGCAGGAAAAGCATTCCGCGGAGATCTATTGCCCTGAATTTAGGAGATGGGCTACGGATACGGAGTGGAATGATCCTGCTTTCCGTAGCCAATTCTGTCAGGGTCTATCTGAGGCTGAAGGATGCCTTGGCCTTTCATGAAAATCCTAAGTCATTGAAACCAGCTATGTCCCTTGCTGTACGTCTTGATAGACTCCTGAGAGAGATCTAGGGTTCCTCAACCTCAGGACGTACTGTCAAATAATGTGGCGGCTTCCTTTGACACTTATGGTGGAGAGACACCTGTGGTTACGCCTTGTGAAGAGCTTATGCAGTTAGGGGGAGCTACTCCTGTAACTGCTTGCGAGAGCTTTGTTCATACGAAGGGAGTATGTTTTTGTTGTGGAAAGAAAGAACATTTTGTGAATATTTGTCCTTACATTCAGTGTCAAGGTGAAAACAAAAAAGAAACGTTTAATCCCCAACTTACTATTGGTGGTGTGGGTGGGGAGCCAGAAAACTTATTTTTGCAATTTACTGGTAGTACCTGATTTCTCCTGTCTACCGAGGTGGTGCTAGAGTCCAAAACTGTCGGCATTGAGGTGTTTATCGACAGTGGGGCAGGGGTTACCTGGTCGATGGTCAGTTCGTTTGTATTCATGGGTTGACTACTAGTGCATTACACTGGGTTCAGACCTGAGCGTTTTGAAGCCTAGCGTTTTTGGTGCGTTCAAGACTGGCGTGTAGGCGCGTTTTTTTCAAGCGTTTTGGTAAATAGTGTAGGCGCGTTTGACGCGCGTTTCTGTGATTGACTGCATAGTTGGCCAATGACCAAACAGCCCTCCCTATATAGTTTGGCCAATCTGAGGTGTGAATTGTGAAAAACGCGCGTCCATAGGCGCGTTTTACGCAGCACAAACGCCCGAACAACACGCCTATCGCGTTTCCCATTGAAGTCTATTAGCACCAAACGGTCGAAAAAAGCCCGAATTAACGCGAACATACTTGCCTATGCGTCGGACGTTTATAGGCGCCTATGAACGCGCATAAAAACGCGCAAGTGTGAACCACCCTCATTGGAATGCATGGTTCCTTTACTGTTGTGCGTTTTTATGTGCGTTCAAAAGCGGCGTTTTACGCGAAAGTGTGAACTGAGGGTTAGAGAAAAATATTTCTGTGTTTGCAATTGACTCAGCACCTCTTACCCAGAAATGCTTGTCGCAGGTGGTGCAGGACATCCAATTAAGGGTGGGTGATTTTCATCAGGAATCCATTTCGTGTTTTGTGTTGGAGGGTCTGCCTGCTCTGTTGGTTTTGGGCTTACCATGGTTAAGCAAACATAATCCTACCATCGATTGGCAAGCGAAACAGATTCTCGATTGGAGTGATTTTTGCATAGACACCGTTTTCTGTTGTAACCACTAAAGCTGTACCCTCGTTCATTTCCAAATTTTCTGATGTATTTTTTGAGAGTGGTGACCAGGATTTACCTCTGCATCGGGGGTATGATTGTCCAGTCAATCTTATTTCCAGGGCTAAACTGCCCAAATCTCGGTTGTATAATCTTTCGGAACCCGAAGGAGTGGCCATGCGAGAGTATATCATCGAGAGTTTGGCTAAGGGATATATTAGACCATCCAAATCCCCAGTGAATGCTGGTTTTTTTTGTCAAAAAAAAAAAAAGGACGGTACTCTTAGGCCATGTCTGGACTTCCGTGAGCTCAGTCGAATTACTGTCCGTGATCCTTACCCCCTTCCTTTAATTTCGGATTTGTTTAATCAGATTGTCAAGTGCCAAGGTGTTATCTAAATTGGAACTCAAGAGGGGCATATCATTTAGTAAGGATCAAGGAGGGGGACGAATGGAAGACAGCTTTTAATACCCCTCATTTTCAGAATCTGGTCATGCCTTTTGGGTTAACCAATGCTCCTGCGGTTTTTCAACACTTTGTCAATGACATCTTTCATCATCTGTTGGGAAAGTTTGTTGTTGTATATCTGGATGACATACTAATTTATTCTCCAGACATGGAGACTCATCAGGATCACGTGAGACAGGTGTTACAGATCCTAAGAGAGAATAAGTTGTATGCTAAGATAGAAAAGTGTGTATTTGCAGTTCAGAAGGTGCAATTCCTGGGTTACCTGCTCTCATCCTCAGGTTTTCCTATGGATCCCGAGAAGGTCCGTACTGTGTTGGACTAGGATCGACCCGAAAATCTGAAAGCGCTTATGGGGTTTTTGGGGGTTCACCAACTACTACCATAAATTAATCTTGAACTATTCGATTGTGGTTAAACCTTTAACAGATATGACTAGGAAGAGTTTTGCTATCTCTATCTGGTCTGATGCGGCATTACAAGCCTTTTCAGTGGTGAAGGAATGTTTTGCTTCGGCCCCTATTCTGGTGCCACCGGACATGTCACAGCCATTTATTGTACAAGTTGACATATCCGAGGTAGGGGTACGAGCAGTTTTGTTGCAGGGTCCTTCACCTAGTAAATGGAGCCCATGTGCTTTCTTCTCTAAAAAAAACTCTCGCTGCGGAAAGAAATTATGATGTGGGCAATAGAGAGTTGCGGGCCATTAAGTTGGCTATTGAGGAATGGCGTCATTGGTTGGAAGGAGCAATTCATCCTATTACGGTGATTACTGATCTAAAAAATCTGGCTTACCTGGAGTTGCCTAAACGACTGAACCCAAGGCAGGCCAGATGGTTGTTGTTTTTCGCCAGATTTAACTTCATTGACACCTACTGCCCTGGGGTTAAGAACGTCAAGGTGGATGCTTTGTCACGGAGCTTTACTGGGGGGGGGGATTCTAAAGATCTTAGTCCTATTTTGTCTGAAGGGGTAGTTATATCTGCCCTATATCCTGACCTTGAGGCAATGGTGTTAGAGGCCCAGGAAGATGCACCGGACTCTTATCCTCCAGGGAAGTTGTTTGTTCCTTCTAAATTACGTCAAAAGGTATTCGAGGAACATCACTTTACGGTGCTTGCTGGACACTCTGGGAGCAGATCCACTGTCGATCTCATCTCTCATAGATTTTGGTGGCCGGGGTTGCATAAGAGTGTTGAGGACTATGTGTCAGCCTGTAGTATCTGTGCACATGCTAAGGTGACACATTATCTGCCTTCCAGATTTCTTCTTCTGTTACCCATCCTGTCCAGACCTTGGACTCATCTGCCCATGGATTTTATCACGGATTTACCGAATTCTACTGGAAAAACCGTAGTAGTTGATTGTTTTAGTAAAATGGTGCACTTTATAGCATTATCAGCTCTACCTAATGCCAAAACTCTTGCACAGGTGTTTGTCAATAACATCATGAAACCACATGGCATTCCCTCTGATGTAATGTCTGATCGGGGGACTCAGTTTGTTTCCAGATTCTGGAAAGCGTTCTGTACTCGACTAGGGGTACAATTGTCCTTCTCTTCGGCTTTTCATCCACAGTTGAACGGACAGACTAAGCGTACTAATCAGAATCTGGGGACTTACTTGAGATGTTTTGTTTCGGAGAACCAGGAGGAGTGGTCTTCATTTTTGTCGTTAGCTGAGTTTGCCATTAATAACCGTAGACAGAAGTCCACTGATAAGTCGCTGTTTTTTGGGGCATATGGGTTCCATCCTCAGTTTGGCACATTTTCTGGTTCTCAGACTTCCGGTATTCCTGAGGAGGAACAATTTTCCTCTTCTTTGTCATCTATTTGGCGTAAAATTCTAAATAACCTGAAAAAGATGGGCAACAGGTATAAACGTGTGGCTGACAGGGGACGTATGAATGGTCCA
The DNA here is from genome assembly GCA_033119425.1 of Bufotes viridis. Lineage (NCBI taxonomy): Eukaryota > Metazoa > Chordata > Amphibia > Anura > Bufonidae > Bufotes > Bufotes viridis. Next base: position 41,638,613 of record CM065595.1, on the reverse strand, counting down.
GACCTGAGAGTGGGTGATTTTGTGTGGCTATTCACAAGAAACATTAAGCTTAAGGTACCTTCTTGGAAGTTGGGCCAAGATTTATTGGTTCATATAAGATCACTGCCATTATTAACGCTGTAGCCTTCCGTCTTGAACTTCCTAAGGTTTTGAAAATGTATAATGTATTTCATAAGTCATTGTTGAAGAAATGTGTCAAACCTGTTGAGCTGTCCTCCTTACCTCCCGTTCCTGTCATGGTGGACGGTAATTTAAAATTTCAGATCAACAGGATTGTGGACTCCCGAGTTCTCTGTAGATCCCTCCAGTATCTCGTTCACTGGAAAGGTTACGGACCAGAGCAGAGGATGTGGGTTCCAGCAGCCGATGTTAATGCTAATCGTCTAGTAAAAGCCTTTCACAGAGCTCATCCTGATAAGGTCGGTCCTGGGTGCCCGGAAGTCTCCCGTAGAATGGGGTTACTGTCACGGTCTCTCCCGTGACAGATGTTAGAAGATCGAAGAGACTGGCTACACATGAAGAGATCCAACACCCTCTTTGGTTACTTCAGTGTAGTTGTTGTTAATGACCACACCCATTAATTTAGCTTAGTGGTCATTACACCTCCCCTATATAGTCTGACCTCACCCTTCTGCTATGCGGTTGATAGCTTCATTTGGTTTTGGAAGAGCTGGTGTGTTGTCCTCTCTGGAGTTCCTGCTTGTTAATCTCGCTACAGAAGTTAAGTGTCTCGTTCCTTTGGGTTTTGTTGTCCCTCCCCGTGTCTGTTGTTACTAGGCCTCAGGGAGATGCTGGTTCGTTCATCTGGGAAGGAACGGGTCGTCTCAAGCCCTGCCAATACCCATAGGGCTCTTTAGGGTCTCCAGGTCCTCTGGGTTACGGTGTATGGGCATTCCAACCTTCAAGGTGTGCCCATACGGATAGGAATCAGGGCAAGGAGAAGGGTTCTATAGGAGGTGACCCTTTCCGTTTCTCTAGTTTCTTGAGGCCTAGTGGCTTTTCCCTTCCCTCCTGTTGTCGGTGTGGTGTTCCTTACCATACCTCATCTGTGAGCATGTAATGATATTTTTTATTAATTCTTAATGAGGCCAACTAACTTTATTATTTATGATGGCGATACAGGCATACATTTAGTTATTAATTTGTAACATTATCTTAATGTGGTATTAGTACATATTTCAAATACCGTGTTCTAAACAATATACAGTGCCTTGCAAAAGTATTCACCCTCCCCCCCTTGACTTTTTTCTCATTTTGGTGCCTCACATCCTGGAATTAACATGGATTGTTTGAGGATTTGCATGATTTAATTTACAGAACATGCCCACAACTTTGAAGATGTTTTTTTTTTTTTTTTTTTATTGTGAAGCAAACAACAAATTGGACAAAATAACTGAAAAAGTCAATGTGCATAACTATTCACCCCCTAAAGTCAATACTTTGTAGAGCCACCTTTTGCAGCAATCACAGCTCCAAATCGCTTTGGATAAGTCTTTATGAGCTTGCCACATCTTACCACAGGGATTTTTGCCCATTTCGCCTTGCAAAACTGCTCCAGCTCCTTCAAGTTGGATGGTTTGCGCTTGTGAACAGCAATCTTTAAGTCTGACCACAGATTTTCTATTGGATTGAGATCTGGGCTTTGACTAGGCCATTCTAACACTTACATGTTTCCCCTTAAACCACTCAAGTGTTGCTTTAGCAGTGTGTTTAGGGTCATTGTCCTGCTGGAAGGTGAACCTCCGTCCTAGCCTAAGATCACGCACAGGTACAGGTTTTGCTCAAGAATATCCCTGTATTTAGCACCATCCATCTTTCCCTCAACTCTGACCAGTTTTCCGGTCTCGGCTGCTGAAAAACATCCCCACAGCATAATGCTGCCACCACCATGTTTCACTGTGGGGATGGTGTTCTTTGGGTGATGTGATGTGTTGGGTTTGCGCCAGGCATAGCGTTTTCTTTGATGGCCGAAAAGTTACATTTTAGTCTCATCAGACCAGAGCACCTTCCTCCATACATTTTGGGAGTCTCCCACATGCCTTTTCGCAAACTCACAACGTGCCTTTTTGTTTTTTGCTGAAAGTAATGGCTTTCTTCTGGCCACTCTGCCATAAAGCCCAACTCTATGGAGCGTACGGCTTATTATCTTCCTATGTACAGAAACTACAGTCTCTGCTGTGGAACTGTGCAGCTCCTCCAGGGTTACCTTAGCTCTCTGTACTGCCTCTCTGATTAATGCCCTCCTTGCCCGGTCCGTAAGTTTTGGTGGTCGGCCGTCTCTTGGCAGGTTTGCTGTTGTGCCATGTTCTTTCAATTTGGTTATGATAGATTTGATGGTGCTCCTGGGGATCATCAAAGATTTGGATATTTTTCTATAACCTAACTCTGACTTGTACTTCTCAACAACATTTTCCCTTCAATAAAAGTGTGTATATGTAATGATAGATCATGTGTGACACCTAGATTGCACACAGGTGGACATCATTTCACTAATTATGTGACTTCTAAAGGTAATTGGTTGCACCAGAGCTTTTTATGGGCTTCCTAACAAAGGGGATGAATACATACACACAAGCCAATTTTCTGTTTTCTATTTTTAACCTCTTAAGGACACGGCCCTATTTCACCTTAAGGACCAGGCCATTTTTTCAAAATCTGACCATTGTCACTTTATGTGGTGATAACTTTAAAACGCTTTTTCTTATCCAGTCCATTCTGAGATTGTTTTTTCGTCACATACTGTACTTCATGACAGTGGTAAAATGAAGTCGAAAAATTTCATTTTTATTTATAAAAAAATACCAAATTTACCAAAAATTTTGAAAAATTTGCAATTTTCCAAGTTTCAATTACTCTACTTCTATAATACATAGTAATACTGCCAAAAAAAGTTATTGATTTACATTCCCCATATGTCTACTTCATGTATCGATCATTTTGGGAATGCTATTTCATTTTTTGGGGACGTTACAAGGCTTAGAAGTTTAGAAGCAAATCTTGAAATTTTTCAGAAATTTTCAAAAACCCACTTTTTAGGGACCAGTTCAGGTCTGAAGTCACTTTGTGAGGCTTACATAATAGAAACCACCCCAAAATTACCCAATTCTAGAAACTACACCCCTCAAGGTATTCAAAACTGATTTTACAAACGTCATTAACCCTTTAGGTTTTCCACAAGAGTTAATGGCAAATAAAGATAAAATTTCAGAATTTCGATTTTTGAAAAATTTTCCGTTTGAATCCATTTTTCCAGTAACAAAGCAAGGGTTAACAGCCAAACAAAACTCAATTTTTATTGCCCCGATTCTGTAGTTTTCAGAAACACCCTATATGTGGTCGTAAACTGCTGTATGGCCAAACTGCAGGGCGCAGAAGGAAAGGAGCGCCATATGGTTTTTGGAAGGCAGATTTTGCTGGACTGGATTTTTGACACCATGTCCCATTTGAAGCCCCCGATGCACCCCTAGAGTAGAAACTCCATAAAAGTGACTCCATCTAAGAAACTACGCCCCTCAAGGTATTCAAAACCAGTTTTACAAACTTTGTTAACCCTTTAGGTGTTCCACAAGAGTTATTGGCAAATGTAGATGAAATTTCCGAATTTCTATTTTTTGTTACCTTGTCTCAAAAAAGTGTAATATAGAGCAACCAAAAATCATGTTTACCCTAGAATAGTACCAACAAAACTGACACCTTATCCCGTAGTTTCCAAAATGGGGTCACTTTTTTGGAGTTTCTACTGTAGGGGTGCATCAGGGGGGCTTCAAATGGGACATAGTGTCAAAAAACCAGTCCAGCAAAATCTGCTTTCCAAAAACCATATGGCGTTCCCTTCCTTCTGTGCCCTGCCGTTTGGCCATACAGTAGTTTACGACCACATATGGGGTGTTTTTGCAAACAAGAGAATCAGGGCAATAAATATTGAGTTTTGCTTGGCTGTTAACCCTTGCTTTGTTACTGCAAAAATGGATTAAAATGGAAAATTTGCAAAAAAATTGCTGTTTTGGGACTGTTTTTATTTTTTGTTATTTACATAGTTGAACTGACAGGTTAGATTGTGTGCTATTTCTATAGAGCAGGTTGTTACGGACGCGACAATACCAAATATGACTACTTTTTTGGGTTTTTTGTTTCAGTTTTACATAATAAAGCCTTTTTGAAAATAATTTTTTTTAGTGTCTCCACATTCTGAAAGCCATAGTTTTATTTTATTTTTTGGGCGACTGTGTTATGTAGGGGCTCATTTTTTGCGGGATGAGATGGCGGTTTGATTGGCACCATCTTGGGGTGCATATGACATTTTGGTCGCTTGCTATGACACTTTTTGTGATGTAAGGTGACAAAAATGGCTCTTGACACCGTATTTTTTTTTTTTTTTGCTGTGTTCAGCTGAGGGGTTAGGTCATGTGTTATTTATATAGATCAGGTTGTGACGGACGCGCGATACATAATATGTATACTTTTTATTTATTTATATAAGTTTTACACAATAATATAATTTTTAAAACAAAAAAATCATGTTTTAGTGTCTCCATAGTTTGAGAGCCATATATATTTTTTTTTTGGGCGATTGTCCTATGTAGGGGCTCATTTTTTGCGGGATGAGATGGCGGTTTGATTGGCACCATCTTGGGGTGCATATGACTTTTTGATCGCTTACTATTACACTTTTTGTGATGTAAGGTGACAAAAAATGGCTTGTTTGACAACGTTTTTATTTTTATGTTTACGGCGTTCATCTGAGGGGTTAGGTCATGTTATATTTTTATAGAGCAGGTCCTTATGGACGCGGCGATACATAATATGTATACTTTTTTTATTTATTTTGGTTTTACACAATAATATCCTTTTTGAATGAAAAAAACATGTTTTAGTATCTCCATAGTCTGAGAGCCATATATTTTTCAGTTTTTAGGCAATTGTCTCAGGTTGGGTATCATTTTTGCGGGAGGAGGTGACGGTTAGATTGGCACAATTTGGGGGGTCATATGACTTTTTGATCGCTTGCTATTACACTTTTTGTGATGTAAGGTGGCAAAAAAATGACTTTTTGACAAAGTTTTTATTATTTTATTTTTACAGTGTTTACTTGAGGGGTTAGGTCATGTGATATTTTTATAGAGCAGATTCTTACGGACGTGTAGATACCAAATATGTCTACTTTTTAAATTTTTTTTTTACATTTAACACTAAAAGCATTTTTGAAACAAAAAAATCATGTTTTAGTCTGAGAGGCATAGTTTTTTTATTTTTGGCCAATTGTTTTAGGTAGGGGCTCGTTTTTGCGGGATAAGATGGCGGTTTGATTGGTACTATTTTGGGAGGCAAACGCCTTTTTGATCGCTTTGTATTACACTTTTAGTGATGTAATGTGCCAAAAATGGCTTATTTACACCATTTTTGGTTTTTTTTTATGGCGTTCACCTGAGGAGTTCAGTCATGTGATATTTTTATAGAGCAGGTTTTTACGGACGCGGCGATACCTAATATGTGTAGTGTATTTTATTTTTTTAGTTTTTATTCAGTGTTATGTGTTTTTTTCATTTTTACTTTTTTTCACTTTTTACATTTTTTTGACCCAGACCCACTTGGTTCTGAAAGATCCAGTGGATCTGGTGTCTGTAGTAATACAGTACAGTACACTATATAGTGCACTGTACTGTATTTTGTATTTTAGAAAGTCTGAATAGACCTTTAGCAGGTCTATTCAGACTTTCAGCACCATGGAGAGCAGGACGCTTCTGAAAGCGTCCTGTCTCCATGGCAGCCATCACCCCCTGCCATAACTGGGCAGGGGTTGATGGATAGGGAGGGAGTGGAGCACCCTCCCTCTTCGATCCCATCCTGTTGGGAGGCTGCAAAGGCACAGCAGCCCCCGATGGGAGAGGGAGCGCTCCCTCCTGTTAACCCTTCCATACCGCGGTCCGTACGGACCGCGGTACGGAAAGGTTAAACGGCTGGCATCTGCAGCACAGATGCCAGCCGCTTTATCAGAGTGTCAGCAATGTGCTGACACTCTGATAGAACCACTAGACACCAGGGATAGATTACAGGGAGGCGGGCGGGGATCGCATCGCGATCCCGCCCGCCGCACCGCCCGCCTCCCGCCCGCCTCGCGCCGCCCGCAACCACCCCCTGCACCCCCGCAGCCACAGTATGATTGGAGGCTGCAGGGGGTTAAAAACTGTTTGGGGGCATTAACTCTCTGATCCCCGCGGTCATAGACCGCGGGATCAGAGATCGCAAGAGCGCTGCAAACCGCAGGTCTGAATTGACCTGCGGTTTGCAGCGATCGCTCATATGGGGGGGTCACAGGACCCCCCTGGGCATTGTAACAAGGTACCTGCTGAATGATTTCAGCAGGTACTTTGTTCCGATCACTGCCAGCTGAGCAGCAGTGATCGGAACAACTCATGACGTACCGGTACGTCATGTGTCCTTAAGGACTCGGGAAACATGCCGTACCGGTACGTCATGTGTCCCAAAGGGGTTAAACAATAGTTTTATTTATATATTTTTCTCATTTCACTTCACCAATTTAGACTATTGTGTTCTGATCATCACATAAAATTCAGATTAACAAAACACTGTACTTAAGGCTATAATGTAACAAAATACAAAAAAAGTCAAGGGGGTGAATACTTTTGCAAGGCACTGTATATAAGCAAAAAATGTAAGCTTGCAAACCACGTCAATGGTCGTCATTATCTTGCAAGTTCCTGACTCAAAAATACAAAAAACACCATCCAGATTGTAAAAAATAAAATAGCTGACAACGTTTCGAGTGCTGCTGCTGGAAAGGGACAGAACTGAGAGGGGACATAAAATAATCAGAATATAACTCCCTCACTCTCAGTCCAGCAGATCCTGATTTCCCAAGTTGGAAAGTGTCTCTTCCAGATGGCGGCCTATATACTTGGGCGTCTTCATCAGGTGTCGACTCATAGATTCGTATGTAGTTGTGCAGCACTACACATGCTTTAATGACCACATTTACATTTTCGGGGGCCAGCTGTATCGCAGAAAGAAAAACACGCCCTTTGCTAGAAAAAATTCCACGCACACTCCACAAACCTTCTGGCCCTACTTAAACAAGAATTAAAAGTGCACCTCATTTCATCCAAACCTCATCTAGGAAAGGGACGCATGAGGTTGGTAGAAAGGGCAAACCCCTCGTCACCTACAGCCACATGAGGCGAAGGTGGACTAGAGGAGCCAGGAAGGTTTGATGGCTGTGGTATGTCCAGTTGGTTGGACTGAAGCCACCGACCCATTTTGGAAGCCCTGAAGATGCGATCATCTGCAGTACTTCCATAGGACCCAATTTCTACAATTATAAACCTGTAGCTTGTATTTGCCAACTACAGAGAAAAACTGTTCTTAATTATAGAATTGGGACCCTGAGTTCGGTGGCTTCTTAACCCATATGTGCTTACCATCAAGGGCACCTATACATTTTGGAAATGGCGCCCTCTCCTGGAAGCCCTGGGCTATATCAAGCCACTGCTGCCTGGTTGGATGTGGCATCACCGAAGCTTTCAGTCTCAACCAAATGGTGACACATATAGCCCGTACCACGTCAGCAATTGTGGAGGTCCCTTTTCGTAATTCAAAATGGTGTCCTGGAAAGTCAAAGCAGGCCGCAACTCCCCCAACAGCCGATCAAAGGTAGCCACCGACATGTGGTAATAAAGTGTGCGCACGGAGGTCTGAATATAAACCAACAAATTGACCTTTGCTGGCCCGCTATGAAATGATCAGATGCACCCATATCCGCTTCCGCCACTGTTCCTGCTATCATTTCTGGCCGCTCTCCAAAACAACGGAAGACCAGCCAGTGCAAGAACACATGGTCAGTCGATGATAAGGGGAAAGTGGACATCCTGCAAAGGTAAATCCAAAAACCCAACACACAAACCAGTCAAACAATCAAATCTCCCAATAATTTGGAGCTGTCCAAAAAACCAATGCATGCTGGGGATATTTATATGTGTTTGCAGTAACAGGTGACTCTAGAGCAGTGCTTCTCAATTATTTTCTGTCATGCCCCCCCCTATGAAGAAGAAAACATTTCGCGCCCCCCCGCGCGACTGTAAATGGAATCATTTGTCTATAAAATTGTTATAAGTACACCAATCTCCCCACAGGTGAGGGCCATTAACCCCCCCTCCCCCCCCAAATCATGTGCAGGCTCCATTAACCCCCCCTACCCCCAAATCATGTGCAGGCTCCATTAACCCCCTCCCCAAATCATGTGCAGGCTCCATTAACCCCCAAATCATGTGCAGGCTCCACTAACACCCCCCAAATCATGTGCAGGCTCCATTACCCCCCAAAATCATGTGCAGGCTCCATTAACCCCCAAATCATGTGCAGGCTACATTAATCCCCCCAAATCATGTGCAGGCTACATTAATCCCCCAAATCATGTGCAGGCTCCATTAACCCCCAAATCATGTGCAGGCTCCATTAACCCCCAAATCATGTGCAGGCTCCTTTAACCCCCCCAAATCATGTGCAGGCTCCATTAACCCCCAAATCATGTGCAGGCTCCATTAACCCCCTCCCCCAAATCATGTGCAGGCTCCATTAAAACCCCCAAATCATGTGCAGGCTCCACTAACACCCCCCAAATCATGTGCAGGCTCCATTACCCCCCAAAATCATGTGCAGGCTCCATTAACCCCCCAAATCATGTGCAGGCTACATTAATCCCCCAAATCATGTGCAGGCTCCATTAACACCCCCAAATCATGTGCAGGCTCCATTAACCCCCCCAAATCATGTGCAGGCTCCATTAACCCCCCAAATCATGTGCAGGCTCCATTTAACCCCCAAATCATGTGCAGGCTCCATTAACCCCCCAAATCATGTGCAGGCTCCATTGACCCCCAAAATCATGTGCAGGCTCCATTAACCCCCTCCCCCAAATCATGTGCAGGCTCCATTACCCCCCAAATCATGTGCAGGCTCCATTAACCCCCCTCCACCCAAATCATGAGCAGGCTCCATTAACCCCCACCCAAATCATGAGCAGGCTCCATTAACCCCCCAAATCATGTGCAGGCTCCATTAACCCCCCAAATCATGTGCAGGCTACATTAACCCCTCCCCCAAATCATGTGCAGGGTCCAGGCTTCCCCCTCCCCCAAATCATGTGCAGGCTCTCTCCCCCAATAGAGTCCAGGGTCCCCCCACCCAATACTTACCTCCCTGGAAGCGCTGGATGCAGGCCTCTTCCGGCCTGTGTCCCACTCGGTACTCTGCTCAGAACCGCAGCCTATCAGAAGAGCAGGGGAGGGAGACGCCTCTCCCTCCACTGCCGCACAGCACAGTGATCTGTATCGCTGTCCAGAGGACGGCGATACAGATCACTATGGAGATGAACGCTTCCACAGTGGAAGCGTTCATCTCCTGTCACCTGGAGCCCCCCTTTACGGAGCCTCGCGCCCCACTATTTGAGAAACGCTGCTCTAGAGGATGGTTCAGTTTTTTTCACGCATGCAATCCGCATGAAAAAACTGCAATAATGCAGTGCAATTGCATACAAAACACACGCAATTGGACTACACACGCAAGCAAAACCGTGTGATTATCACTGAACGTACCCTGAACACATCCGGACCTAACCCGTCACGCTCGTGTGAAAGAGGCCTAAAGAATTTGAAATCACCTAGAATTTCCTAAAAATTCAGATTCGGGCCAAATCTGAATCTTTTGATATTTGTTTCAGACTAATCCCTCAGAATAGTGGCCACCATTTTACAGGTCAGAAGACAAAGAAGAAGGCATCTGCCACCAAAAATGAATAATCAGACCATGTATTAATAAAAAAAATAATTGCAGTGTTTTAATAAAATGTCTGTATGTCACCACTGTCTACCATCTGTTTACCGATAGCCGTATATGTCACGTTGACATTATTAAGGCTGTTCACATATCAGTATTTTTTTGCTGACTGTGGCTCAGTGAAAAAAACATCACAGAGACATCCACTACTTTGGTCTGTGATGCGGATCAAACTTGCTTATTATAGTCTATGGGACCGTAAACACTGACGCTGATAGGAGATGCTTTGGAAATCTATTTTCAGCTGAGCAGTGTCCGTCAAATACGGATGACGCTCAGAGGGGAAAAAACGAACACACAGACCAAACATGGATCCTTCACGGACATCTTCACGGATGAAACTTGGTCTTATTTTTTCACAGATGTCAAATGGACACAGAAATATTAATGACACCCAAATAATTGTTAGGATACATAAAAAAATAACTGATAAGTGTTATATTCAGTGCATCAAATTCTACAACCTGGGCATACAGTAATAATTATGATTGGTGTTTTTTTTCACAGCGTCAGCAGGGCAGTTCTTTATACCTGCAATTGACTCTCATATATCAACTATGGTTTTATCTGTTTGGGTTTTTCCTTTGACTCATTTTTGTTCTATCATGATTATAGATGCTGCAGGCTAAAATGTCTAATTACCTTTCATGTACATGGATCACTCTTAAGCAAAACTAAAACATATTTCTTATTTTTTGAGCATATGAGGCATAACATTTAAATTACAGTTTTTAATTGTTGGACATGTCATAAAAAATGGATACAGTATTGTCACTGTCACAAACTCACCTGTACGGGCTCCAGCGCAATCTCCGGCTTTGGAGCAGCTGCGGCGGGAGAGATGCGCTGCTAAGCCACGCCCCCCTGGTGATGCGATAGCTTCCTTAGCAACAGGATGCAATGCTCTGTTTCTCCCCACAAGCGGGCCTGTGCTGGAGGAGTTTAGCAGTGGGCTGATTGCTCAGCTGAAGTATTCTTATGTTCTAGTGTTCTAATTATTGGAATGCCGAGTCATGACCTATCGGGTTCTGATCCGGAAATTCGTTGCTTAAACCCCTTCCTGGCCATACACCAGTGATAGTCCCTGACTCCCACTTGTCTTCTGATCACTCTCTCTCATTTGGTAATGCGTTATCCGTCTGTTTCTGATCTCGGCGTGTCTTCTAAACACTCTCTGTGTCTCGTTTCGTACTGCATAGCCTGTCTGGTTCTGATCCATTTACACACAACCCTGTTTTTGTGTTGTTTTGTCTCTTGATGTTTGTTTGTCTCTGTATGTAAGTAGCGCAGGGACTGTCGACCAATTGCGGTCTTGCTACCTAGGGCTTGTACTGAAAGTAGGTAGGGAAAGTGGGCTGGGTTCTAGGACAGGGCTCATGGTCCATGTCTGTCACTGCCTACAGGCATTACAGTCACAGAAATTTCGCAGTATAAATAGTATATGGGATACCGTTCACCTCCTCTCCGATAATCACACTGATTCCCCCACTACAGGCAGCCACTAACACATGTCAATCCAAATCCAAGATTACCTTGCTGTTGATACTGTATCCGTGGCTATTATTCTCTTTAACCTTCTCTGTGGGTTTTAATACAGGGAATATCGGTCAGGTATCTATAGCATGGAGCACGCCCCAGCCGATGGTGCCGTTCTGTATAGTTCAAAAGATCGCGCTGACGTGGAGCAGCTAGTAACGTCACTATTACAGGTACAGATAGTCGTGAATGCCAAATTTTCAACGCGTTTCGAACAGTACTCTGTTCTTCGTCATTTTTCGGATTCCCTGAAGAAGAACAGCGTATTGCACAAGCATTAGTGGAATAGTGTTAGTATAAATCACAGAAATTTTCCATATATTGTACACAAGAGTCTTTGGTATGATTGGACAGATTCAGTGCATTCAGAGTTAGTTTAAAGTATTATAATGTATTTTTTGTTATGGACAATGGTTGTGGAAACACTGCGCCAACTAACCAGTTTGACTTTGGCCTATTCCTGAGGGCATTGGCTGGCTGTCCCCTGGCTTTCATCCTTTAACAACTATATAGCTATACTATAGCGCAAAAATTATCTGAATATATATACCGTATTTTTCGCCCTATAAGACGCACCGCCCCATAAGACGCACGTAGGTTTTAGAGGAGGACAATAAGAAAAAAATATTTTTCATCAGGTCAGACCCCCCATGTTAGGAAGAACTCAGCTGACAGCCCCAATAAGACCCCCAATGTTACTAAGACCCCAATAAGACTCAGACCCCTATGTGAATGACCCCCAATCAGACCTCAGATAAAAGCCCCAATCTAAATAAGACCCCCATTCAGACTTCAGATTAGCCCCCATGCCTCCTATCATCAGCCCCATGCCTGGTATAAGACTACATGCCTGCTATAAGACCCCATGCCTCTTATTATTGGAACCAGTGGTGTATCTTGGTTTTGTGCTGCCCTAGGCGAGACTAAACTCGGGCACCCCCCTAATATAAATTTGAACCGCCCCTTCCTTTCAAGGCCAAACCCCTTCCTCTGTAAACCCCGCTCTTCCTTTTAGTCTCCACCCTTTCCTGTATTTAAAAGTGAATAACGACAGCCAAACACCCTTCCAGGACCTCACACCCCTCCCTAGATCCCACTAAGTGTCATCCACAGATCCACTCCCCCCTTAAGTGCCATCCACAAACTCCCCTTAAGTGCCATCCACAGATCCCTCCCCCTTAAGTGCCATCCACAGATCCCCCCCTTAAGTGCCATCCACAGATCCCCCCCCTTAAGTGCCATCCACAGATCCCCCATCCAGTGTCATCCACAGATCCCCCCATTCAGTGTCATCCACAGATCCCCCCTCTCAGTGTCATCCACAGATTCCCCCCTTCTTAGTGTCATCCACAGATTCCCCCCTCAGTGTCATCCACAGATTCCCCCCTCTCAGTGTCATCCACAGATTCCCCCTTCTCAGTGTCATCCACAGATTCCCCCTCTCAGTGTCATCCACAGATTCCCCCCTTCTCAGTGTCATCCACAGATTCCCCCTTCTCAGTGTCATCCACAGATTCCACCCCTTCTCAGTGTCATCCACAGATTCCCCCCTTCTCAGTGTCATCCACAGATTCCCCCCTCTCAGTGTCATCCACAGATTCCCCCCTTCTCAGTGTCATCCACAGATTCCCCCCTCAGTGTCATCCACAGATTCCCCCTCTCAGTGTCATCCACAGTCCCCCCATCCAGTGCATCCACAGATTCCCCCTTCTCAGTGTCATCCACAGATTCCCCCATCCAGTGTCATCCACAGATTCCCCCCATCCAGTGTCATCCACAGATCCCCCCATCCAGTGTCATCCACAGATTCCCCCCATCCAGTGTCATCCACAGATTCCCCCCCAGTGTCATTAACAGATTCCCTACCTGCCCAGCGCCGCCTCCTCCCAGCCCAGCGCCGTTGTAGGTAATTATTATTCACTTCACTTGCCTGAGAAGAGAAGCGCCGGAAGACTCACACAGGCGCACTGGCAGGCGCATGCGCACTTCAATGCCTCTGCCAGTGCGCCTGTGTGAGTCTTCCGGCGCTTCTCTTCTCAGGCAAGTGAAGTGAATAATAATTACCTACAACGGCGCTGGGCTGGGAGGAGGCGGCGCTCTGCAGGGAGGAGCGGTCCCGGCGCACCCCTACAGCGCGGCCAGCCAAAAAAGATTTCTATCACTGAGGCAAACAGGGCATTTTGCCGCCCCATTGGAAGTGCCGCCCTAGGCAAATGCCTTTTTTGCCTCGTGATAGATACGCCACTGATTGGAACACAGTCTTTGAGATTTTAACCCTGCTGTGCCCTCAGTATATTTAATGCCCCCCATAGTGCCCCACCAGTCTAAATAATGGCTGCCATAATGCCCCCCTAGTATAGACAATGGTCCTCATAGTAGCTCGCTCTCAATATAATGGCCCCATTTGTCCCCCCCCCCCCCGCAAGTATAGATAATAGCCCCATAGTGCCCCTGTATAGATAATGTCCCCCTTTGTACCTTCCACTAGAGATAATGGCCCCCAAAGTGCTCCCCAGTATAGAGAATGCCTCCCTTTGTGCCCCCAGTATGCCCCCTTTAGCTTCCGACCCACGACCCAGCATGTGACAACTGGTGTCTGACATCCTGCTTAGTACAGGAGCGCATGGCGTCATTGGTTGCTATGACGCCGCACGCTTCTTGCTGCCGGCACTTCTGTACAGTAATACACTCGTATGATCTATACGAGTGTATCACTGTACTGCGGCGGCAGCAGGAAGTGCACAGCGTCATAGCAACCAATGACACCGTGCGCTCCTGTACTAAGCAGTATGTCAGACTGGTATCTCATGGGGGAGGAGCAGGCATGTGCGGCAGGAAAGCCTGCTCCGCCCCCCATCTGCCTGCTCCCATGCTCACATGGCCGGTGCCTGCCAACCTCCACCAGGCTGCGATGTACCGTGCAATGCGCCGCATATTTTCATTCTTTTTGCCCTGTATTGACCCCATAAGACGCACTAGTGTTTCCCCCCCCATTTTAGGAGGAAAAAAAGTGCGTCTTATGGGGCTAAAAATACGGTAAGTATCTAGGACCCACTTTCAGGATCAATATTGTAAATGTAATACTACAAATCCATGCCTCAGATCAAAAAGAAGGACATTTAAGGAGCAAAGAGGGACAGAGGGACTTGGGTCAATAGTAGGGACTGTCCCTCCAAAACACCGACACTTAAGAGGTCTGGAATACAGGCTGATGAACAGATGAAGGTCAAAGGCACAGGTTAGGTCAGACGACAGACAGATTGGGTACAGAGACAGACACATGGATCATAGCTCTAGTGTATGCTGTAGCAGAGTGACTGTAGATTTATTGAAACCTATTGCACAGGCGAGGGGTGGGACACACAGCACAGGATATATAGCAGGGATAATCAGCACCACACAGCCTAGCAACTGTACACAGAGCAAGAGGAAATTAACCCCTACAGTGCCACAGAGTACTGTGAAGTTCAATGAATAAACCCTGATTCACAGAAAGGTGAATGTAACATTTTCCAACAGTCTACACACATATGACATAGCGTAATTGGGTTACTAGAAATATGTGCAAATGTAGTAACAATTGAAAAGCAGATATATCACATTTACATTTAGCATTCAGACCTTTTCATATGACATTAAGAGTTTAGCTCAGATGCATCCTGTTTCCATTAATTATCTCTGAGATATTTCCACAACTTAATTGGATTTCACTTGTGTCAACAGCTGAGCAAAAACGCAGCCATGAGGTTAAGTAAATGTATATAGACCTTGTGGGGAGTCGCTCTGGTAGACAGCGGTGCGGGTGCAGTTTAGAGGCAAAACAAGGAGTCCAGATTGTGCAACAAACAGTGTTTTATTCACACTTGCACACCATAAATGAAAAACAGTCTCTTTGGTGACAGTTCACACACAACGGAAATAACGTGGCAAAACAAAAACAGGCCAACACAGGTTCAGTCACCTGGGAGGTGTAGGTGCAGGTTCGCACCACGCTGTCGGCCCAGCCGCAGGAGAATCCAGCTTCAGGTAGCCAGGAACAAAACACCTCCTTGCTGAGCTCTTTCCTCCAGGACAGAGAACTCCTCAGCCCTGTTAGCAGCTCCAGGATAATCACCACCTCCAGCTGCTGAGCTGGCTGAGCTTTTAAACCCAGCCCAAAACCAGGACTGGGTCGTGGGGAGCAGCCACCCACCCTACACTTTAGCTGCTCCCGGTAAGAGCCGGCCCGGATCGGCTTTGCAGCCATGCTATTTAAACTCTGTCAGTAGCACTAGCTGCTGCTGACATCAACAAAAACGGGCTCTTACCTCACCGAGGCTATGAACCTCGGTGACACATACCTGCCATCCACGACGGCACCCTGCACCTTACCACACACCCCCTTTGTTCAACCCTGAGGGGTGGACACATGTGAGGCAGTGGACGCGGGAAAGGGCATCTGCATTTCCCTGCAAGCGACCTGCCCTATGTTCCACGGAGAACTTGAAATTTTGAAGGGATAGGAACCACCTGGTGACCCGAGCATTCCTCTCCTTGGCCTGACTCATCCATTTGAGGGGGAATGGTCGGTCACCAGACGGAACCTCCTCCCTAACAGGTAGTAGCGGAGAGATTCGAGTGCCCACTTGATAGCCAGGCACTCCCTCTCCACTATACTATATCTGGACTCGGCGGGACTGAGCTTACGGCTCAGGAAGACAACGGGATGTTCTTCCCCGTTGACCTCCTGCGACAGTACCGCACCGAGGCCTACCTCCGAGGCGTCGGTCTGTACGACAAACTCCTTGTTGAAGTCGGGTGTCACCAAAACCGGGGACCCACACAGGGCCGACTTCAACGCGGAGAAAGCCTCCTCCGCCTTCTCACTCCAGCTAACCCTCCCAGACTTTCGCCCCTTCAACAGGTCTGTCAATGGCGCTGCTATTGTGGCAAAGTGGGGCACAAACCTCATGTAGTATCCTACAATCCCCAGGAACGACTTTACCTGCCTGGTGGTGACCGGTCGGGGCCAGCTACGAATGGCCTCTACCTTAGTTACCTGAGGTTTGATGACTCCCGCCCAATTACATATCCCAGATATTTGGTCTCTTCCAACCCAATCGCACACTTTTTTGGATTGGCGGTTAGTCCAGCTTTCCTCAGGGCATCCACTACCGCCTGCACCTTGGGTAAATGGCTTTCCCAGTCGGTGCTGTGGATGACTACATCATCTAAGTAGGCCTAGGCGTACCGACGATGTGGTCGCAGCACTATGTCCATTAACCTCTGGAAAGTGGCGGGGCGCCATGCAGGCCAAAGGGTAACACCTTGTAGTGATACAGGCCCTGCGGGTAACAAGCGCGGTTTTTCCTTAGCCGCCTCCGTTAAGGGTACCTGCCAGTACCCTTTAGTGAGGTCCAGCACAGAAAAATAACGGGCTTGTCCTAAATTTTCAACAAGCTCGTCTACTCGGGGCATGGGATACGCGTCAAACTTGGATACTTCATTTAACTTGCGAAAGTCGTTGCAGAACCATAGCGTCCCATCCGGCTTAGGTATTAGGACTATGGGACTGGCCCACTCACTTTTCGACTCCTCAATGACATCGAGCTTCAACATTAACTGCACTTCCTCCGCGATGGCCCGCCGCCGAGCCTCGGGTACCCGGTATGGTTTTAACCGGACCTTGGCCTGAGGCTCAGTGAGCGATGTCATGTCGGATGAGAGACGTGCGGCCAGGGAGGTCGAGAACACATCCGTGTTCCGACTGAGAACTCCCTGACTTCCTGAACTTGTTTGGAAGACAGGCTGTCTGCAATTTTTACCGTGGTTACGGCTTCACAGGCCTCGAACTGTGGGGCTGGACCCTTTTCACCTAGAAGCCCTGGCCGGGGGCTGTGGCCGTCGGCCGCGTCCTATCTTTCCACGGCTTAAGTAAATTCACGTGGTACACCTGCTCCGGCTTGCGCCGCCTGGCTGGTGTACCTTGTAATCCACTTCCCCTACCTTCTCGATCACCTCATAGGGGCCCTGCCACCTAGCTAGGAATTTGCTGTCAAGGGTGGGTACCAGAACCAAAACCCGATCTCCCGGATTGAAGTCCCGTACCCGAGCCTGACGGTTGTACACCCTACTCTGGGCTTGTTGCGCTGCCTCCATATGCTCCCGGACCAAGGGCAACACCCTTTCCATCCGTTCCTGCATCTGGGCGACATACTCAATGACACTTTTGTGGGGGACAGGCTGTTGTTCCCATGCTTCCTTGGCGATATCCAACAGGCCCCGAGGGTGTCTGCCATAAAGCAGTTCGAAGGCGAGAACCCAGTAGAGGCCTGGGGTACCTCTCGCACTGCGAACATGAGATAGGGCAGAAGCAGGTCCCAGTCCTTCCCATCTCTAGACACCACCCTTTTTAACATATTTTTTAGAGTTTGGTTAAACCTCTCAACAAGACCGTCTGTTTGCGGATGGTAAACGGACGTCCGTAACTGCTTTATACGCAACAATTTACACAGTTCCTTCATTACTTTGGACATAAAGGGGTCCCTTGGTCTGTCAGAACCTCTTTTGGCAGGCCCACACGGGAAAACATCTCCATTAACTCTTTGGCAATGAGCTTAGCTGAGGTATGTCGCAGAGGCACCGCCTCCGGATACCGAGTGGCATAGTCGAGAACTACCAGAATGTGTTGGTGGCCCCTAGCAGACTTTGGTACAGGCCCAATTAAATCCATAGCAATTCGCTCAAGCGGTACTTCAATAATTGGCAGAGGTACCAGAGGACTACGGAAATGTGGCTGGGGGCTAGTTACCTGACAGGTTGGACAGGACTTACAATAATTTTCTACTTCCTTGAACACACTGGGCCAATAAAACCGCTGCAGTATGCGGTCCTGGGTTTTCTGCCACCCCAGGTGTCCCCAAGAACATGTTGGTGGGCAAGCTCCATGACAAGCTTGCGATACGCTGTGGGCACCACCAACTGTTCAACAGGTTCACCTCGGATTTGGTTCACCCGATACAACATATCCTGCAGAACAATAAATCGTGGGAACATTAATTCAGCCCCTGGTTTCTGGGGTTTACCATCAATTTCCAGCACATTCTCCCAGGCCCTGGTTAGGGTTTGGTCCCGGTGTTGTGCGGTCCCAAAATTTTCCCGGAGACATTGAGGTCTGCCAACTCAGGTCCCGGTGGCAAGTCCTCCGTGTCTCCCACCATTACACTCCAGTGGGGTTGTCTCCCCCACTACCGCTGCAGCAGTGGTCACCCCTACCGCTGGCCCTTCAGACTCGGGCTCCCAGGGTTCTGGCCTTCCAGGGGTATCAGGCCACTCTGCTAGGGTTACCCCTGTCTCAGGGCTATTAGTCACTTTCATCTCAGGCCACAGTGACGGAAAACCAGGGAAGTCTCTCCCAATTATTAGTTCATAGGGCAGCTTTGTGGAGATCGCCACTTCACAAGTCCAGGTGCCGACCGCCGTGGACAGAGACATTACAGCAGTGGGATAGTCCTTTAAGTCTCCGTGTATGCACACCACACCCACTGTCCGGCCCGTATACTGGGTGGGCTGTACCAGGGCAGCACTTACCAGGGTTACCAGGCTCCCTGAGTCCAACAGCGCCACTGCCAGGTTATCCCCGACTTGCACCTGGCACAGATGACGATTGTCTATTGTCCCGGGGATGCCGGTCGCACACAGTCTCCGGGCATACATGGAAGCCCGGTACCCATAATTAGTCTCCATGGGTTCCCCCACTGTGGACAGTTGGCCCTTATGTGTCCAGGCTCCCGACACTGCCAACAGACCACTGGGGACGGATCTGCAAGAGGTACATCCCGGGCGGGTTTGGCCGGCCGCCGGGACTGGGGTGGAGATTTCCGGGGTTTGACTGGCCCCCTCCCAAAAGAACCCCCTGCAGGTTTCTGGTGGCCTCATATCGCTCCACCAGGTCGACCATCTCAAGGGCATTGGTGGGGATACCTGGCCGATCCAGTGTTGAAGGGGGTAAGGCAAGGCCCTCCAAAACATGTCAGCCAGCAGCCGGTCCAGCATAGCAGTCGGACTTAGAACCTCAGGCTGCAGCCATTTTTGCAACCTGTGCAGCAACTCATAGTACTGCGGCCTGGCGGGTTCAGCCACTTTGAAGTCCCACTGGTGGACCCGCTGAGCCCGGACCAACACGTTTACCCCCAGTCTGGCCAGGATCTCCCCCTTCACCGTGGAATAGTCAGCAGCCTGGTCGTCTGCCAAATCAAAAAAAACTTGCTGGGGTCCGGATGCTAGGAACGGAGCAACCACCTCGGCCCACTGGTCACGGGGTAGCTTTTCCCTCACGGCGACCTTCTCAAAAACCGCCAGGTACGTCTCAACGTCGTCTGCGGGGGTCATTTTTGGGATCGCCGCACGGACCGCTTTCCGGGCATCATGGACGTGGTGGGACGCTCCTGCCGCCTGTAACGCCATCACATGTTGTAGCAGTAGTTGGTTGGTCTCCCGCTGCTGCACGTTAGCCTCTATGAGCCTTCACAGCAGCCTCCATGTTGCCAGAAACTCCTGCTTGCAGCTTTGCTGGCTTAATATATTCAATGCACTTTAGAAAAACAAAACTTCGGCGTTCACGCCAGCCTCACTGCGCATGCCCGCATCCTCCACCAAATGTGGGAGTCGCTCTGGTAGACAGCGGTGCGGGTGCAGTTTAGAGGCAAAACAAGGAGTCCAGATTGTGCAACAAACAGTGTTTTATTCACACTTGCACACCATAAATGAAAAACAGTCTCTTTGGTGACAGTTCACACACAACGGAAATAACGTGGCAAAACAAAAACAGGCCAACACAGGTTCAGTCACCTGGGAGGTGTAGGTGCAGGTTCGCACCACGCTGTCGGCCCAGCCGCAGGAGAATCCAGCTTCAGGTAGCCAGGAACAAAACACCTCCTTGCTGAGCTCTTTCCTCCAGGACAGAGAACTCCTCAGCCCTGTTAACAGCTCCAGGATAATCACCACCTCCAGCTGCTGAGCTGGCTGAGCTTTTAAACCCAGCCCAAAACCAGGACTGGGTCGTGGGGAGCAGCCACCCACCCTACACTTTAGCTGCTCCCGGTAAGAGCCGGCCCGGATCGGCTTTGCAGCCATGCTATTTAAACTCTGTCAGTAGCACACGATCTTTGGGTTTTTTGCGGTCTGCAAATTGTGAATCTGCAAAACACGGATACCAGCCGTGTGCATTCCGCATTTTGCGGAACGGAAGGGCCGGCCCCTAATAGAACAGTCCTATCCTTGTCCGTAATGTGGACACTAATAGGACAGGTCATATTTTTTTGCGGAATGGTCATGCAAACATTTCCATTTTTTGGGGGGCCCCATTGACGTGAATGGTTCTGCATACAGGCCGCAAAATAAAAACAGAACAGACACAAAAAAAAAAAAACATTTGTGTGCATGAGCCCTAAGGGTACATTCACATGAACATATGCGAAACGCAAATTGTGGTATTGAATGCACGGGCACCGGCCGCGTGAATCCAGTATCGCGGCAGGGAACAATTCACTTGAATGGGTCCACGATCTGCAATATATGGCAAAAGATAGGACGGACCAAAAAGCTCATCGAAGCACTTCCAATCTGTGCCTCCGTGCTGTATCTTGAGGATTGCAGACCCATTCAAGTTAATGGGTCTGCATCTGTAATACAGGATTCACACGGCTGGTGCCTGTATATTGCGGAACTACTGTTTGTGGTCCGCAACATGGGCACAGACGTTCTACGGTCGTGTAAATGTATCCTAAATCAGGGTCTTCCAGTATATTACACATGCAATATACCACTCTACTTTCACTACTATGTATGAAGTATTTGTGGTCTTGACCATGGTTTGCTGCTATAAACTTATTGATGTATACAGTTTCTTCTAATGTCATCAGTTCTTTCCTTAATACCTTGGGTAGTAACACTTCTGTCTGTTATGTGTCACATGCTATCTATTTATTTGTGACTGTGCTTGCTGGATTTTAGTGACTACCTAATATGTCACTTACTGAATTTATTTATTTACCGGGAGTTTTGTAAGTTTTCAGTTTTGATGTTTAATTAAAGGGGTTTTCAGGGCTTCTTTTTTACAGGGCTACATGTTATAAAATGATATAAGCATTGTAACAGTGTGTACTGCTGTTATTTCTGAAATTTACAAGATATACAGTGCATTCCAAAAGTCTTCAGACATTTTGTTATGGTGTGGACATTTTTCCCCATCATTCTGCACTGAATACCACATAAGGACAACATAAAAACAGAATGTTCAAAATCTTTGCTAATTTATTGAAAAGGAAAAATTAAAATCGTGCATTGACATAAGTATGCAGACCCTTTACTTAATACTTAGTTGAAGTACCATTGGCAGCAATTACAGCCTCCAGTCCTCTTGGATATGATGCCACAAGGTTTACACATCTGGATTTGGTGATTTTCTGCCATTTTTCTCTGCACATCTTCTCAAGCTCTGTCAGGTTGGATGGGGTCCTTTGGGGACAGCTATTTTCAGGTCTGTCCAGAGATGTTCAATTGGTTTCAGGTAAGGCCCCTTTCACATCTGCGTTTTTCCTTTCCGGGGCTCTAGGACGGAAATATACTGATCAGGATTATCCCAATGCATTCTGAATAGAGAGAAATCCGTTCAGGTTGCATCAGGATGTCTTCAGTTCAGTACTGACACGTTTTTTGGCCGTAGCAAAATCCGCAGCATCCTCTGGCCAAAAATCCTGAAGACATGCCGCAAGGACGGATCCGGAATTAATGCCCATTGAAAAGCATTCATCCGGATCCGACTTTAGGCTAAACGCCGTTTCGGCGCATCGCCGTATCCGACATTTAGCTTTTAAGAATGGTAACCATGGCAGCCAGGATGCTACTAAAGTCTTGGCTGCCATGGAAAAGCAGCGGGGAGTCGGGGAGAAGCTACTTACCTTCCATGTGGTGGCCGGGGCACTCCTCCATGATGTCACCGGGTCCCTGCGTCGCATGGATCACATAGCTATGCTATGTGAGCAATGCGCCGTATGGATCGTATGGGACTTTAGTAGCGTCCTGGCTGCCATGGTAACCTGAAAGCATATTGAAGACTGATCAGTCTTTAAATGCTTTCAGTTGTCTTGCTTTGTGACGGATCCGGCGGGCATTTCCAGCGACTGAAGTGCACGCCGGATCCTCACAACGCAGATGTGAAAGAGGCCTAAGGGCTCTTGCTGTGCCACTCAAGGACATTTATAGAGCTGTCCCTAAGTCACTCCAGTGTTGCCTTCACTGTGTGCTTAGGGACATTGTCTTGGAAAGTGAACCTACGGCCCAGGCTAAGGTACAGAGCACTCTGGATCAAGTTTTCATTAAGAAACTCTCTGTATTTTGCCCCATTCAACTTCCCTTAAGGACTCATGCACACGGCTGAATGCGGCCCGACGTGCACAGCATCATTGTAATATATGATGCTGTGTACTCCCGTGTGCACGATTGATGCCGCTCCGAGACATATGGCCCACTCACGGACAGTATGTCTCAGAGGGCATACGGTTGTGTGCATGAGCCCTAACTCTGACCAGTCTCACTGTCCCAGCCGTTGAAAAACACCCTCACAGCATGATGCTGCCACCACCATGCTTCACTGTAGGGATGTAATTAGGCATTGCCTGGTTTCCTTCAAACATAATGCTTCCATCAGACCAGAAAACGTTCTTCTTCCTCACAGTCTAAGAGTCCTTTAGATACTTTTTTCCAAACTTTTATGTGTCTTTTACTGAGGAAAACCTTCTTTCTGGCCATCCTGCCATAAAGCCCAGATTGGTGAAGTGCTGCAGTGATGGTTGAACTTCAGAAAGTTTCTCCTATCTGCATGCAGAATCTTTGGCGCTCAGCCAGGGTGACCATTAGGGTCTTACCAAGACCCTTCTCCCCAGATTGCTTAATTTGGTGGACCAGCCAGCTCTAAGAAAAATTCTGGTTATTCCATACTTATTCCATTTAAGAATTATGGAGGCCGCTGTACTCTTATGGACTCTCAGTGCAGCATAATTTTTATACACATTCTCCTGTCGGGTTAATAATAATTAAATTAAGAATTATTAGTTATGGTCATAAAAATAATTAACCATTAATTTTTCATAACTTCTTGAAATCATGACCTGGTAAATTGTAGATAACCTAATCGATACAATTCACATCTGAGTCCGACTATTTCCTCAGATAATACGTTTTTTTCACGTGAGATGACATTAATGCTAAAGATGTAGTTTTGCATTATACAATAATACGTGGGTATTAAAAAAATATGCAGATTTAGTGGTTACAAGGTTATAAACATAAACACAATGATATATGCAAATGAATATATACGGCATTGATATAAAGCATAACAAGCTTAACAATACATGTGAGTAGGAACAATTTGTCACATTATAACAAAGCTAATATTTGGTTAGGATATTAAAATAAGAAGTTAAGTTATATACATCACTTCTGTTCAGAGGAAACCTCATGATATCAGGATGGGCATGTCTAATCCTAGACATCAATATGGAATGCTGAATACATTCTGCCCCCCTCTAACCAACTACACCTCATATGACTTCAAGAATGGGCACATCCATACAAGGATATAACTTAGAAGAGATAACTGTATCCTTCCGTCCCATCCTGGACTATTTTCACATATATGATTTTGGTAAGACTATTAAGACAAACAACAGAAATGGGAAGAACTTGAAACAAGTCTTTCCAGTGGGAGTTTATCACCTAGCTTGGCGAAGAATGTTACTATCAATATATTTATATATGCAATCATTTAATACTTTGATAGATTATGAGTCTTGATTCTTCTGCAAGTAGAATGAAGCCTCACAATATTCTAAGACTACATCTCAATATGGAGATGATCAATTCATTAATGTGTTTATATATTCGCCATTCTAGATGATATGATTTCACCCACATTATCCAATTAGTCTTAATAAAATAAAATACCATTCTTTATGTCTCTTAAGTCCTAGTAGTATTCACACTTCTGCTCCTAGGAAAGCTGGGTGGTCCATCATCGGATGTCTCACCATGACTTTCATATTGATAGACCCCTCTCTCTTGGGTGTTGGATTTTGGATGTTGGGTCCCCCTTGTGAGTCCTCTTCTTGTTCTGACTATGATGATGATAACCCCTTATCCTGCTGTGTCCCTATAATTATTTCCCCCCTTATCTCATGTCTCCTGGATTAAAATCTTCCAATCAACTGAAGTGGGTGTAACGTATGTTAATGACTCCATGAGATCATATTTACCCACAATGCAATTGTGGAGAATGGTGTCATGATATCCATCTGTCTCCAGATGGCACCGTTGTGCAAGCTATTAGTGCTATACCATAAAGAGTTAACTATGGTACTCTTGTATTATATACATCTGACCTTTGTAGCCTTAAATCAGAGATAAGGGATTCGTTTAGACACTATGAAACAACTAAAGACAGACCTCTAGGCGTCTCTCTGAATGTTTCTTACACTATTGATCTATAGACCGTAATGATATGAATAGGCCTAGTTTTCTCACAGAGATATCAGTACCTCCTCTGTCATACCAGCATGTAATTGATTTTTACAAAAACACACATCTTTACAGACACTCTTAAAGGCAATGAATATCCATCTTGACTAGAATAATTAGATATCAATGTATATACCTATGAAAAGGCACAACACTCCAGATCTTTGTCTCCACACAATCATGTCTCTTGACTCTACAGGCAGTTCTTTCCTCCTCTTGGATTGTTTTTTTTTGTCAGCTGTGAGACCTTATACAGACAGGGGTGTGTTTTTCCAAATCACACCCAATTAACTAAATTTACCACAGGTGGACTCCAATCAAGTTGTAGAAACAATCCAAAGATGATCAAGAGAAATGGGAGGTCCCCAAATTCTGAGAGCAGAATAATGGGGAAAAACTTTTTTTTTTAAAATTTTAGCACAAGGCCGCAACATAACAATAAATGTCACCTCATCCCGTAGTTTACAAAATGAGGTCACTTTTGGGAGTTTCTACTGTAGGGGTGCATCTGGGGGTCTTCAAATGTGACATGGCAACTTAAAATTATCCCAGCAACATCTGCTCGCCAAAATCCATATGGTGCTCCTTTCCTTCTGCACCCTGCTGTGTGCCCATACATCAGTTTATGACCACATATAGGGTGTTTCCGTAAACTGCAGAATCAGGGCAATAAATGTTAAGTTTTGTTTGGATTTTAACCCTTGGTGTGTTACAGGAAAAAATGGGTAAAAATGTAAAATCTGCAAAAAAAAGTGACATTTTTAAATTTCACCTCCATTTTCCTTTAATTCTTATGGAACACCTAAAGAATTAACACAGTTTGTATAATCAGTTTTGAATAATTTGGGAGTAGGTTCCAAAATGGAGTCATTTATGGGTGGTTTCTACTATGTAAGCTCCATAAAATGACTTCATAATTTAATTAGTGCTTAAAAAAGTGGGTTTTGGAAATTTTCTTTAAAGTGTTTCTGTCACCAGATTCTGAACGCCTTATTTTTTTATTTTTCTGCTGATCGTCTTGTTCAGGGGCTCGTTTTTTGCAGAAAGAGTTTATGTTTTAATTTGTACCATTTTTTGGTACATATGATTTTTTTGATCATTCATGATTACGCTTGGCAAAGTGACCAAAAAAAATCGGTTGTTTTGAAACAGTTTTTATTTATTTTTACAGCGTTCACCTGAGGGGTTAGATCATGTGATATTTTTATAGAGAAGATTGGTACAGAAGTGGCAATACCTAATATGTATACTTTTTCTTATTTATTTAAGTTTTACACAATAGCATTTTGAAACAAAAAAAATGTAATAATGTTTTAGTGTCTCCATAGTCTGAGAGCCATAGCTTTTTTATTTTTTGACCAATCGTCTTAGGTAGGGTCTCATTTTTTGCGGTATGAGGTGTCGGTTAGATTGGTACTATTTTGGGGGCATATGCCTTTTTGATCGTTTGGTGTTGCAATTTTTGTGATGTAAGGTGACAAAAAATGGCTTTTTTTGGCACTTTAAAAAAAATTACATTTACGGTGTTGAGCTGAGGTCATGTGATATTTGTATAGAGCTTGTTGCTACGGATGTGGCGATAGCTAATATGTCTACTTTTTAAAATGTATTTAACTTTAACATAATAATAGCATGTTTGAAACAAAAAAATAATGTTTTAGTGTCTCCATGTTCTGAGAGCTATAGTTTTTTTTATTTTTTAAGCGATTTTCTAATGTAGGGGCTCATTTTTTGCAGGATGAGGTGACGGGTTTATTGGTACCATTTTGTGGGACAGATGCCTTTTTGATAGTTTGGTGTTACACTTTTTGTGATGTAAGGTGACAAAAATGGCTTTTTTTACACAGTTTTTATTTTATTTTTTATGGTGTTTATTGGACAGGGTGAATCATGTGATATATTTTTAGAGCAGGTCATTAAGGAAATGCGATCGCGGGGTGCCCATGTGTGTGAAAGCTGGCAGGGGTCTGATGTAGGCCCCAGACCAGCCATCAGTAATTTCCAGCAGGCTGCGCCTCTCTGGTGCAGCCTGCTGGTCAAGGTTAGAATAGCATTGCCATTAAAATGCAATGCATAATAGGGATAGTACATTGCATTTTAAAAGCAATCAACATACTGTCTGTTATAGTCCCCTTGT
Organism: Bufotes viridis; assembly: GCA_033119425.1. Lineage (NCBI taxonomy): Eukaryota > Metazoa > Chordata > Amphibia > Anura > Bufonidae > Bufotes > Bufotes viridis. The sequence goes on along the minus strand of CM065595.1, from coordinate 41,611,534 downwards.
GGGACTATTAAGTGGTAAAAAAAAAAGAAAAAAAACACATTTATTAAATTTAAAAACTTCCATCCAAAAAATTATGCTTTTTTTTCCATTGAAAATACACTTTTCGATGAAAAAAATAGCAAAAAAAAAAAATCTCCTCCATATGTTTGGTATTGCGATGTCCGTAACAACCCGGACTCCATAAATATCCCATAAATTATCCCCTACGGTGAACGCTGTAAAAAAATAAATAAAAAATAAAGACAGAAAGCTAATTTCTATGTTGCCACCGAAAAAACTTAATAATAAGCTCAAAAAGCACCATTTATTCCAAAATGATACAAATTGTCCTGCAAAAATCAAGCCCTCACACAACTCCATAGTAAGAAAAATAAAAAAGTTATGGGTTTTGGGAAGCAGTAATGAAAAAACTTTTTTTTATTTTAAAAAAGGGGTTTTATTGCAAAAAAGTAGTAAAACGTAAAAAAAACTATATGTATTTGGTATCACTGTAATCGTACTGACCCAGACAATAAAGATATTATATTATTTATACCGAAAAATGAACACTGTAAAATTTATTACGTAAAAACGCAGTGGCAGTATTGCTGTTTTTCTATTTCCCTCCCAGAAATAGTTCAAAAAAGTTAATCAGAAAGTTATGTGTACGCCACAATGATGCCATTAAAAACGACAACTTGTCCCGCAAAAAACAACCCCTTATAAAGCTATATAGACTGAAAAATAAAAGAAAGTTATAGCTGTTGGAACGTGTCGATGAAAAAAGGAAGAAAAATGCTTGGTCAGTAAGGTCCAAAACCGGCTGGTCACTAAGGGGTTAACCATACACATAATCCCTGTTCAGGTAAAAAAATTCTAGTTGAAACAATGCAACATCCCTAAATCATATACATATCAACAATTAAATCCAGAACAGTGGCTCAGTGGTTAGCACTGTTGCAGCAGAGCTGGAGTCCTGGATTCAAATCCAACCGAGGGCAACATCTGGACAGAGTGTGAATGTTCTTCCTCTGTTTTCTTGAATTTCCTCTGGGTACACTAGTTTCCTCTCAAAATAATTATAAAAAACACATACAGGTAGATTAATTTGGAATTTGGATTGTGAGCCCCAATGAGGATAGGTAAGTGCAATATGAATTAAATAATTAATTAGTTGGAAAAGAACACTGCACATCAAATCCTCATCCCATCTATGAAGCATAGTGAATGGAGCATCATGGTTTAGGGTTTGTACATTAATTGTCATAAAATAACGACGTATGTAAATAGGACAATGACCCAAAGCACAACTAAAGAATCGTTGAAAAAAGTTTGTGTTTTAGAATGGCCAATTCAGTCTGTTGACTTCAAGATCTGAAGAGGGCTGTGCGGGCAAGGCATCTCAGAAATATTGATGAACTGAAAATCATCGGCTGGGAGGGGGGAATGGTTCAAAATTCATAATAAAGCCTATTACTTTGTAAGATTTTCTATCAAGGAAGATTTGCTCTCATTCTGAAAGCTGCAAAAAATAGCAAATCATTGGGGGAATTTACCATGGCCTTTGTGCCAGAAAACTGGCGTTAAAAAGTTACGAATATTTGCACAAGCCCAATTTACACAAAGCATGGAGAAAATTATATTGCAAATCCCTCTCTCATTTATTTCACCTTCGTCATATTAAATCTGCTAGAACGCAACATTTATTGCTCAAGACCAAAATCTCAGTTTGTCATTGGACAGACTAATGGAGTACTTGCTCTGGGGCCTCCACCACTAAGGGCTTCCATCATTCCTTCTTAATAATGGCATGGGCATGGATAAGGTCTCAAAAGATTTGGGGCCTAAGCCCAAATGCATATATGTTAAATTTTGATCCAACCTTCCTGCCCCAATGCTAAAGGCATATTTAAATTGACATTACAATGAGTGCTATCACACACACATGAGAATACAGCACCACATACCTGTTACATCCAGTGATGTCTCCTCTTTCTCTTCCTACATCTTCTCCATTTGGCCCAGACAGTTATAATTTCTTTTGGACAAATCTGGTCTCTGCAGAGTTTGCCATGCAGACATCCTAAATTCCTCAATATATTCATCATCATCCTCCTCTTCCTCTTGGTGCCCCAACAGTGTTATTGGGTGATAGCCTCAATACTGTTCCCCAATACCGCCAAACACTATACTGTACTTATAAAATAACAGTGACATACAGATATTCCCCAAAGGCTCCAAAAAGTCCCACCAATAGCAATAATTCTCTTCCAGAGTGCCCTCATTAATAATAGTGACCCTTACAGTTATATTGCTCCCAAGAGTGCCCCTGTTAGGAGCAGTACCCTCCATTTTGTGCCCAATAATAATAATGCCCCCACAGAACGCCCAGTAGTAATAATGCCTCATAGTGCCCCCTATAGGGATAAAGATCCTAAAAGTACTCCCAGTAGTAACAGTGCAACTCCATAAGCCCCCCTTTTAGAGCCCCAGTAGTTATAATGCCCTCTAGAATGCTCCCAGTAGTTATAACACTTCCTCTAGTACTCCCACTATATATAATACCTCTATAGTGCCCACAGTAATTATAATATCCCCTGTAGTGCCCAGTTAGTTATAATAGCCGACATATTGCTCCTAGTAGTTATAATACCCCCTGTAGTACCCATAGTAGTTATAATGCCCTCCTGTTGTATCCCCAATGGGTAAGTAGGCATAATGCCCCCTACTGCCCCAGTAGTTATAGTTTCCCCTTTAATGTCCCCAGTAGTTATAATGCCCTCCTCTAGTTCCCCCCAGTTGTTCACCCTCTAGGTATAATACCTTTGTAGTACCCCCCATGTAGGTATAATTGTCAGTATAACGACTACCATCACACACAAACAGGGAGAGTGCAGCCCTAAAACTGACCTAACCTACTGTCCCTACCTACTTGCAAGGAAACACTAGGCAGTGACCCCACAACTGGACGACAGTCCCTATACTGCAATACATGAAGGGCAACACAAATAGGGACAAACAAACACCAAGAGAGTAGTCATACAGAAAAGGTCAAATGCCAGCCAGACAAAATTACTTATCCTGTGGATAGGTCATCAACATTTTACTTCTTTAACTTAATTTTATCCATGTATTAAAATGTAAAATTTGCAATAGTCATACAAGCAATTGAAAAATTGCTTTCTTCACAGAGCTCTGGTTTTTGGAGGTGCATCGAAAGCAGTGACAACTGGGCTTTGTATTTGAAGGTCACATGAGCAGACATGTGTATGATAAATGGCACATTGTAGATGGGGGCAGGGGTGTACACAGATCTCATAGGGCCCCACAACAAAACTTAGTATGGGCTCCCTGTACCTAGTTTCCTAGTGTACATGCATCAATCATTCTCAGGCAATTTAGGACATGTGGAACGCCCCAGATATTTGACAGATTTACTTTTTTTCTAAATCAAGTGGAACAAATTTAATTTTTTTTAGTTAAATACAAATTGTAATTAAAAAAAGTTGCCTTTGGCCTCACCCACTTATCCGACTTTTATATCAGAAAAAGTGGAACAAGTGCTTCAAAAATATGGCGCTCATTCTGAACACCATATTTCTCAATGTATTTGCACCAGAAAACTGGCAAAAATACACTGATAAATCTCCTGCTTCTCTTCTATTACAAAGTTAGCCACCACTAGGGGGAGCTCAGTAAATAGGAATTATTACGACTATCATGGAATAATTTGCGGACTGCAAAATACATACGGTTATGTGCATGACCGGACCGAATCTGCTCTGAAACTGCCTTCCATTATTTTCCATTCAGTTCATACGGCCAAGGATTTTTGCCGCCTGGTTTTCAAGACCTGGCCAATAATGAACAGGTCCATTATTGGTGTGGTTACTGCGCAGACATCTTGCGAAGCTGCAGCAGGAGCCTACTCATGGTTTAGCTATATTCATGGAGCTAAACCTAAAGAAGGTCCACATGAAAACCCACAGCTGAATCCGCAGCACAGTTTCTGCTGTGGGATATGCGGAGGATCCTACATCTGAACATACCCTCACATATCAGCAGCAGGCAGCATAATTACTGCCACCTACTGGACACAATAATTATGTCTGCGGTTAACTAGAAAAAGTATAATTATCCAGATAAAAATTTCTCCAGGCTCTAAAGAAGCTAAGCTGGCTGCCCCTGGTGTGACGCCCCTCAGCCAATCAAGCTTGTAGATACATAAACCCCTTAGTGACCACCCATATGCCTTTTTATGGTGGTCATAAAGGGCCTTAGGTCCTATTCATGACGGTCCAGTCTAAACCACGCTGTGGAGAGCAGGGTCTCGGCTCTCACTACAGCCAGACTCCTGATCTAACAGCCCGGACCGGCAGGAGTGCCACTTCAGGGTGTTTAACTCATTACATGCATCGGGTAGGGTTGCTACCTGGCCATTAATTCACCAGCCAAGCTATGTTTTTTTTTGTCCCTGTTGGTGCCAGTGTTTTTTTTAATGAGGTTTGAACTATTACTAATAAGTACCCTCCCTTCTGCTTGTGGTTAAAAAAAAAGAACTCACCTCATCCATTGATCATGCCATGGGGAACACTTTCTGCCCACTGGATGCACAGGACAGGACCTGCGCTACAGCATGATGACGTTTTGCAGGCTAGAGCAGCGAGTGTTTCCCACTGCGCAATCAAATGGATGAGGTCAGTTTTTTTTTTTTGCACAAGCAGTGTGGAGAAGGGGGACAAATAAAAATAGAGGGCCTCTAATGGGGGCATTAATTTTACCTGGGGGCCCTAATGAGGGCATTATTAATACTGAGGGGCCACTAATTGAGGCACAATAATACTAGGGAGGCACTAATGGGGTATTTATATTCCTTTCCCCTGAAGACGCCAGTTTATCTGGTGAAACATGTTGGGGGACAGAATCTGTTGGTTTTAGCTCTGCTCGAGTTGCTAAACACTGAGTAGGAAACAGTAGGAAACAGTTATTTACTTTAGGGTGTATGTTCACAGCACCGAGTACCCTGCAGGATTAGTCAGGCAGGTAGTTATACACTGATTGCAAACTTGTGGGAAGGTTAGGAGGGTAGTGCACACCCTCCGTTACCACTAGCAACCTGTGCGATAGCAGTGTGCAAATTCGAGCAGTAGTTTTAACAAGTGTGTCAAAACTCACAAACATTTTTAGAGAACTACTAATAAAAGTGAAGTTTTACTGATTTAAATATTAAGGGTAAAAGTGGTGAATTGAGCTCAATTGAGCAAAGTTTTTTTGTTGCTATGGAACCCTCCCTTAATAGGGTCTCTAGTTTTTTTGTATTAGATTTATATAACTGGGGGCATTATTAATGCTGGGGGCAATATGGTGACATTATGCAGAAATTTATTTTTTTAATGAACTCTTTATTTTGAGCATCTGTTATGTTCATTTTATATCAATTTGTGTCAGTTCTGTGAAAGATCTGTTATATTTGATGGGAGAAAAAGAAGTACTCCTCACAGAACTTTTTCTCCTAAGTTATCCCCTATCCATTGGACTCCCTCTGTATCCTATCGGCACCTTCCAAATGAGATCATGCAGTGACGATGCCAGTACAGGCGGGCCGGGACCTCGTGTGGGCCCCAAGCTTGCCTCCAGCGATTCCCGGCAAGCTGCGCCTCCCTGGCTGACATTAAGGCCCCTTTCACACGGGCGAGTTTTCCGTGCAGATGCAATGTGTGATGTGAATGCATTGCACCCACACTGAATCCGGACCCATTGTGATGTGACTCACCTGTGGTGACGTCACATCACATGGTCCAATCGCATGGTCCATCACCTTTAGGATCATGTGATTGGACCATTGGACCATGTGATGTGACGTCACCACAGGTCTAGAAGAAAGATGCGATTGCAACTACGCGATCAAGTGGATAAGGTGAGTTAATTTTTTTTAACCCCCTCATCCACATTTTACTAAGCATTCTGTATTGAGAATGCTATTATATTCTCTTATAAACATGTTATAAGGGAAAATAATAAATCTACAGAATACTCAACCCAAATCCGAACTTCAGTGAAGAAGTCCGGGTTCGGGTCTGGGTACTAAACATGCCGATTTTTCACACGCGCGTGCAAAACGCATTAAAACGCTTTGCATTCGCGCGGAAAAATCGCATATTTTCCCGCAAGCAAAAGATCGCCTATTAAAGTCCCAATGTGGGACTATTAAATTGTTAAAAAAATGTAAAAAATTATTATGCAAAAACATTTCCTTTTAAAAAAAAAGGGGGTTTTATTGTGCAAAAGTAGTAACATGTAAAAAAAATACATGTATTTGGTATCGCTGTAATCGTACTGACAGAGAATAAAGTTATCATGTTATTTATAGTGAATGGCGTTTATAATGAACGCCAAAAAATTTATAACAAAAACTCAGTGGCAATATTTCTGTTTTCCCCTATCCCCCTCCCAGAAAGAGTTAATAAAAGTTAATCAGTAAGTTATGTGTACCCCAAAATGACACCATTATAAACTACAACTTGTCCTGAAAAAAACAAGCCCAAATACGGCTACATAGACAAAAAAATAAAAGTTATAACTCTTGGAAGACAACAATGAAAAAAATCACTTGGTTAGTAAAGCCCAAAACAGGCTGGTCCCTAAGGGGATTATTAGTATAAGATGCATTCATTAGCACACAACACACAAACATAGTAGCTGAATCACATAAGAAATTTTATTATAAAAGCACTGCAATAATGCAGTATAGGTATTATTATAGAATAATGTAGAGGCTCTTGTATATGTTTAACTCTGATATTGTTCCCCTAATGTAGCCTACATTTCCCATAATGCTTTGTGGGGACAGAGTCACATCTCACTGCATTTGTTCTGCTTTAGGTGCAGTAAGTGATTGACCAGTGACATAGAGTTTGTTAACTCACACTGCAGATTCTTAGGGTGAGATTTTTCAAGACTGGCATTTCCTGTGTGAGTCTTGATATCCTGTGCACCTAACTAATTAGACGCTCCTCAAACTCAAATGTACACCAACTTTGGGCTGGCATGGACTTGAGCTATAATTTACACCAGTTTCTGGAATAAAAGTTCGGGTTCATGTCGAACTTTAGGGTTTGTGGTACCCGGACCCGAACAATTCCGTAAAAGTTCGGGTTCGGTGTTCAGCAATTTCTTGGCGCTTTTTGAAAGGCTGTAGGGCAGCCAATCAACAAGCGTTTCACTAGTCTGCCCTTAGAAGCCATCACAGCCATACCTACTAATGGCATGGCTGTGATTGGCCAAGTGCAGCATGTGACCCAGCCTCTATATAGGCTGGAGTCACGTAGCGCCACACGTCACTCTGCTCTTCTCAGTGTAGGGATAGGATGCTGCTGCTGTGATGGAAAGATTAGGGAAGAATTCTGGTGTACTTGGTGTTCAATCTTCAAACTACAGCGATTATTGAGGGTGCTATGCTACATTTTTGTACCCAGCCCTGAGCCCAGTGACACTGAAAATAACTTTTAATCCATCTGCTAGTTCGTGGGCGTCGGCGGCCATTTTTGCAATTGCATGTGAGCTGCATGTGTGCCAGGGACATTATCTTAATTCTGTTCTGGTAGCTTAGTGGAGGACAAATTCCCTTTTTTGGCCGGTCAAGTACCCTTGCCTGAAGTGCATACCTGGCAGTGAAAATTATTCAATTACATTAGTCTGTCACATATTTTTGTGACCTAAAGCAATTTTTTATTTGTCTGCAACAAGCACTGCATATTTGACAGTCCAATAAAACCGTTAAATACTGTAGTTACCTTGCTGATATAAAAAAGCCACTTTTTTTGCTAGATAGTATATTTACAGGCTATGCTGCATTTCTGACTGTCCAATACAACCGTAACATACTGCATTTACATTGGTGCTATAAAACAAGACACTTTTTGTGCTAGATAGGTGACAGGGACGTAAATTTGTAAAAATCGTCTGTTCCATTGGTGGGTGACATTTTACCATTTTTGCCGTATACAAACCCCTGCTCTGCATAGGTGACAGGGAGGTAAATTTCTAAAAATCGTCTGTTACATTCTTAGGTGACATTTTACCATTTTTGCCGTGTACAAACCCCTGCTCTGCATAGGTGACAGGGGGGTAAATTTCTAAAAATCGTCTGTTCCATTGGTGGGTGCCATTTTGCCATTTTTGCCGTATACAAACCCCTGCTCTGCATAGGTGACAGGGAGGTAAATTTCTAAAAATCGTCTGTTCCATTGGTGGGTGACATTTTGCCATTTTTGCCGTATACAAAGCCCTGCTCTGCAAAAGTGACACATCTGTTACATTGGTGGATGACATTTTACCATTTTTGCCGAATACAAACCCCTGCTCTGCATAGGTGACAGGGAGGTAAATTTCTAAAAATCGTCTGTTACATTCTTGGGCCATAAAGTACCCCTGCACTGCATACCTGACTTGGAAAAATATTTAGTAAATTAGGTGGCCTTCAGATTGTTGGCTGATCTGTACCCCTTCTTTCTTTTAAAGTACTGCTGCCTGCATACCTGACTGGGAAATATATTCTGTAAATTAGGTGGCGTTCAGATCGTTGGCTGATCTGTACCCCTTCTTTCTTTCAAAATACCCCTGCACTGCATAACAGACAGGGAACTTAGTTCATTACAATTGGCGGTTACATTGTTGCCTGACATAAAGCCTTTTTTGGCTGTGAAGCCAAAGGTAGTCGCCAACAACAATGTGTTTTGTTTTCTTTTTTTTTTTTATAAATTGGGGTAGACCCAGGGAAAAATAAAAAAGAAAACAAAGAGTAAGCGCGCTGTAGTATAACAATGGTTGGGTGAGGCTGGTATACATGTCTATTCTGCATAATGTACGAACAGGTCCTGTGGGACCGATGCCTGGTTCTTTTTAATGAACGTGAGATTGTCCACATTGGCTGTGGACAGGCGGCTAGGCTTGTCTGTGATAATGCCCCCAGCCGCGCTAAACACACGTTCAGACAATACACTGGCTGCAGGCCAGCACCTCCAAGGCGTAAAGGTCAAGCTAAGGCCATGTCCCCAATTTGGAAACCCAGAAGTTAAATGCGGCAGACCCAGTGGGATAGCTAGAAATGACTGGGCCCAACAGCAAATGTTTAAAAGGGGCCCCCTCCCCCAGTAATTTTTTCGCAACCCCTTCCTTTCATGCCGCGCCCATTCCTGTGGCTACTAAAGATCGCTCTATCAGACCAGGCCTGGCAGCTGTTCTATCTGTTTTCTACACTGTCTATACTGCCACTGTATATAATTTTATTGTATAATACTGTTGAGGGGGCCCTGACAAAGTCTTTTAGTCCTCCTCCTCCTGGATGGGCCCCTTCTGGGTCAGGGCTCCAAAGCAGCCGCTTTCCCTGCTTCCCCTGTAGCTACGACCCTGGGAAGACCCATCAGTCAGTACGTGAAGGCGTGTGCACAGATACTATTCCACCATTTTGCTGAAATGCTGGCTCTTGCTAAGACGTTCCATATCTGCTGGTGGTGCTGGTTGTTGTGGCGTGGTGGCAAAGCTTTTCCACATTTCGGCCATGCTAACCCTGAATTCTGAGGTGCGGGCGGTGACCCAGCTGCGATGGCGACTTCTTTCTCCTCCTCCTCTGCTTTAGCCTTGTGCTTCCACTGAGCCCCCAGTGTCAGGTGTGAATGCCCTCAGCAGTGCATTTACCAGCGTTGAATTCTTACGATCACGCTTCAGTGACGGAATTAAGGACGGCATGTTCTCCTTGTAACGGAGATCCAGCAGGGTGGCCACCCAGTAATCTGCACAAGTTAGAATGTGGAGAGCTGGATCAACTGAATTAATTTTTACTGTCAGATGTTCAGGAATTTCTGCACCACCAAATTCAGCACATGCGCCAGGCAAGGGATGTGCGTCAAACCGGCTAAGCCCAGAGCTGCTACGAGATTTCGCCCATTATCGCACACCACCAGGCCCGGCTTGAGGCTCAGTGACACCAACTACTCATCGGTCTGTTGTTCCATGCCCGTCCACAGCTCCTGCGCGGTGTGGGGTTTGTCCCCCAAACAGATGAGTTTCAGAACAGCCTGCTGTCGTTTCCCCCTGGCTGTGCTGATGATGGTGGTGAAGGTGTTACGCTGAGCTGACGAGAAGGCGGTAGAGATGGAGGAAGCGGAGTATGTGGCAAAAGGAGGCAAAGAGAAATGCCCTGCAATCCTCGGGGGCAGAAGAACATGCACCAAACTGCTATCCGCCTCTGGCCCAGCCGCCACTACATTTACCCATTGTGCTGTTAGGGAGATATAATTTTCCTGCCCGTGCTTACCGGTCCACATATTGGTGGTTATGTGGACCTGGCCACAGATGGGGTTGCGCAATGCACATCTGATTTTGTCTGCCACTTGGTTGTGCAGGGAAGGGGTGGCTCGTCTGGAAAAGTAGTGGTGGCTGGGAACCACGTACTGTGGGACAGCCACCACCATAAGTTTTTTAAAAGTCTCCATCCATCTCCACCAGACAGAATTACAGCATTTCAAAGGGCCAGGAATTTTGAAATCCTGGCATGGGCCAGGGATCGCGGGTGGGTAGGGGGGTACTTCCTCTTTCTATTTCTCTTTCTCTCCAGTGTTTGGGAGATGGACAGCTGAATGCTATCATGGTATAGTCTGGAGATGCTTGGTGAAGGTGAAAGATGTGGTGGCGTTGCTGCCACATCCTCTGTTTGCGGGGTCACTCACTGTCACTCACTTGTGTCACTCACTTGTGCTCAGGTTTAGAACATTTATTTTTAATTTGTATGTATTTTATGTTATTTTTAGTTATTTCCCTATCCAAGTTTGTTTGCAGGGCACTAGTCCTTCAATTTCCAGCCCTCTAGCCCTTTCCAGAACTTTTTTTAGAGCCATTTTAGTGCCCCAAAGTTCGGCTCCCTATTGACTTCAATGGAGTTCGGGTTCAGGGTCAAGTTCGGGTTCGGAACTCGAACTTTGCGTCGAAGTTCGGCCGAACCCGGCAAACCCGAACTTCCAGGTGTTCGCTCAACTCTAGCTATAACCTGTAATATTATTACACTCCAGAAATAAATCCAGGCCCCTCTTGAACTCTTTTAGTGAACTCACCGTCACCACCTCCTCAGGCAGAGAGTTCCATAGTCTCACTGCTCTTACCATAAAGAATCTTCTTCTGTGTTTGTGTACAAACCTTCTTTCCTCCAGACGCAGAGGCTGTCCCCTTGTCACAGTCACAGTCCTGGGGATAAATAGATGATGGGAGAGATCTCTGTACTGACCCCTGATAGATTTATACATAGTTATTAGATCTCCCCTTAGTTGTCTTTTTTCTAAAGGGAATAACCCTAATTTTGATAACCTTTCAGGGTACTGTAGATCCCTCATTCCAGTTATTACTTTAGTTGCCCTTCTCTGAACCCTCTCCAGCTCTGCTATGTCTGCCTTGTTCACAGGAGACCAGAACTGTATAACTGTAGTACTCCATGTGTGGTCTGACCAGTGATTTGTAAAGTGGTAGGACTATGTTCTCATAATGGGCATCTATGACCCTTTTGAATTATCTTATTGGCCTTGGTAGTAGCTGCCTGACACTGGTTTTTACAGCTTAGGCCTCTTTAACACTATCGTTTTTGGTTTCCGTCCAAGAGTTCCGTCCATGGCAGCCAGGACTTTAGTAGCGTCCTGGCAGCCATGGTGACACTGAAAGCATTTTGGAGACTGATCAGTCTTCAAATGCTTTCAGGTGTGTGGCGTTGTGACGGATCCGGCAGGCATTTCCTGCGACGTGGTATGGGAGCAAACACGTTTGGAGTCACGTGAGACGTCACGTGTTTACTCCCATACCACGTGGGACGCCGCGGTGGTTTACCTGAGCGCCATCCAGGATGCGAGTGAACCCGGGAAAAGACTGCATGTGAGTTTGAACCGACCTCCTTAATACCTTATGCCAGCCCGATCAAGGATTAGGGCGAGAGGCAAGTGACTATTGTTACCAGTGAAGTGACAATACATCTTTGAATGTCGCGGTCTATAAGTTTTAACATCTAGCCGGGCATTGACTATATCTTGTCAGATGTGGACTCTGTATTAACCACTGTCTACTGCCTAGCATCCATTGGTTGTGGACTCACGATTGTCTATTGGATGTGATTTACTACAGAATTTGCACCTTAGTCCAGTTAGCGGATCGGGACACTCTGACTCAGGTGTATTTTTTAAACATTTTATATATTATGGTTTAATGTTATTTTAATAAATGTGAGTATCTACAGGTTCCGAGATTGAGTGCCCCTGATTTTACTGCAGTCTCCTTTCCTTATTATTCGGTTTGGGTGAACCGACGGGTGAGCACCATTCCCTTTAGTCGATCCAGGGGTGTAGCCGCTGTTACTGAGTATTTTTTGCATAATAAAAGAAATAAAGTTTCAAGTATAAAAAATATAAATTTCCCAAAATAGAACACATAAAGTTGTAAAAAAAAATAGAAAAAAAAGGAAAACCAGACATATTGGGTATTGCCGCGTCCGTAACGACAGGCTCTACAAAAACATCACATGATCCACCCCCTCACCTGTATGCCGTAGAAAAATTAAAATAAAAACTGTGCTAAAACAATCATTTTTTGTCACCTTACATCACAAAAAGTGCAACACCAAGCGATCAAACAGGCGTATGCCCCCTAAAATAGTACCCATTAAACCGTCATTTCATCCCGCAAAAAATGACACCCTACATGAAACAATCGGGCAAAAAATAAAAAAACTATGGCTCTCAGAATATGGAGACACTAAAACATGATTTGTTTGTTTCAAAAATGCTGTTACTGTGTAAAACTTGAATAAAAATAGGTACTGTATTTTCTGGTGTATAAGACATCTTTTTAACACATGAAAATCTTCTCAAAAGTTGGGGGTCATCTTATAAGTCGGTATACTGCGTGCTGAAAGTTAAGAGGACCTTTCACTGGTCCAACGATTGTTAGATAATGATATGTGTAGAACGTGTAATACTATGTGTAGAACGGCGCCCAGGGATCTCCCTGCACTTACTATTATCCCTAATAGCTCTACCCATACGGTATATATCATTATCTAACAATTGTTGGACCTGTGAAAGGTCCTCTTTACTTACAAGCCGGACTGGAGAAGCTGTCCTTATCCAGCTTCAGTTACAGGCGCCCTCTAGCTGAGCCACCGTGCGCTGCATCCTGCCCAGTTGCTCCTGAAGCAGCCCCCTCTCCCTGCTCTCAGTGGTTTTCTCATCCTCGGATCGTCTGTTAAATTTTATTTGGTGTGCGTTGGAAGAGGGGTAGGTTTATACGGCAACTATAGCCCAAACCCCATATTTTAACAGGAAAAGTAGGGGGTCGTCTTATATGCCCAGTCGTCTTATACACCAGAAAATACGGTATACATATTAGGTATTGCCACGTCCATAAGAACCTGCTGTATAAAAATATCCCATGAACCAACCCCTCAGGTGAACACCGTAAAAAAATAAAAACGGTGTAAAAAAAGCTATTTTTTGTCACCTTACATCACAAAAAGTGTAATAACTAGCGATCAAAAAGTCATACGCACCCCAAAATCATGCCAATCAAACCATGATCTCATCCCGCAAAAAATGAGACCCTACCTAATACAATCGTCTAAAAAATAAAAAAAACTATGTCTCAGTATATGGAGACATTAAAACATGATTTTTTATTTTTGCTTCAAAAATGCATTTATCGTGTAAAACTTAAATAAATAAAAATAAGTATACATATTGGGTATTGCCGCGTCTGTAACAACCAGCGGTATAAAAAAATCACATAACCTAACCCCTCAGATGAACGCTATAAAAAAAAATAAAAAAAAGTGTAATACCCTACCAAGCAATAAAAAAGTCATATGCACCGTAAAATAGTACCATACCGAAAAAAATGAGCCCCTACATAAGACAGTCACCCAAAAAATGAAAAATAAATATGGCTTTCAGAATATGGACACAAAAATTTATTTTTTTTCAAAAATGCTTTATTATGGTATTTGGTATTGTCGCATCTGTAACAACCTGCTCTATAAAAATAGTACATGATCTAACCTGTCAGTTGAACATTTTAAAAAACAAAAAATAAAAACGGTGTCAAAACAGCTATTTATTGTTACCTTGCCTCACAAAAAGTGTAATATAGAGCAACCATAAATCATATGTATCATAAAATAGTACCAACAAAACTGCCACCTTGTCCTGTAGTTTCCAAAATAGGGTCACTTTTTTGGAATTTGTACTCTAGGGGTGCATTTAACTTACAATTATCCCAGTGAAATCTGCCTTCCAAAAACCATATGGTGTTCCTTTCTTTCTGCGCCCTGCCGTGTGCCTGTACAGCAGTTTATGACCACATATGGGGTGTTTCTGTAAACTACAGAATCAGGGCAATAAATATTGAGTTTTGTTTGGCTGTTAACCCTTGCTTTGTTACTGGAAAAAATGGATTAAAATGGAAAATCTGCCAAAAAATTAAATTTTGAAATTTCCTCTACATTTTCTTTTAATTCTTGTGGAACACCTAAAGGGTTAACAAATCATTTTTGAATACCTTGAGGGGTTTATTTTCTAAAATGGGGCCATTTATGAGTGGTTTCTATTGTGTAAGCCCCACAAAGTAACTTCAGACCTGAACTGGTCCTTAAAAATTGGGTTTTGGAAATTTTCTTAGAATTTTAAGATTTGCTTCTAAACTGCTAAGCCTTCTAACGTCCCAAAAAAAGAAAATGTAATTTACAAAATTATCCAAACATGCGCTTCCTCCCAGGATGACTGAGGGGAGAGCGAGCTTCTGACGTCACTGGCTCGGCGCATGCCCAGTGACAATAATGAAGCTCCTGCCCTCAGTCTCCAGTACATCGTGCTGGCGCAGCCCTCATTGGGTACTGCGCCTGCGCGAGAGTTCGCTCGACCGTCAGGGAGGGGGAGGAGACGCTGTGGACGGTTAGGTCTGCTTGTTGGAGGCGGCTTTGGGCACTGCAGTGGGGCGTTACTGGGCTCCAAAGGGGGAAGAAAACGTGGTACTAGCAAGCACTTGTGTATATAGGTGTCCACTGTAGTACAGGCTTAATGTTTGTCTGGTGTAGCGATGGTTTAGGTAGGTGGTAGTGTCTGAGCTGCTGTCCCTCACCCTGCAGCAGTGTCTGTAAATCTGTATTTCATTGATCACTCTGCTGTCTTGTCTCCCAACAGTTTTCTTGAGGCAGGATTAAGTTGTTCTCACGGGAGAATATCTGGTTCCTGAGTTTCCCTCACAGGGGAATAAGATACGGTTCCTGGGAATGGGAGCTCTGACATGTGCTTCCTCACTCCCCCACTCTGTGAACAGGAGCTCTCTTTCCTCTCCTAGCTACACTGGAACTCCCCTTTCTGGGAGGTAGCAGGACCAGCCCACTCCTACCAAGAACGGAGGAACAGGGTGGTTAGCCCTGCTCCTGCCAACCATTACATTCTCTGTTGGAACACATAACCACTACAATGAAAAATCCACATTACAATACATTATAAACATTTGCAGATACCCCCAGCTCTGGGGTATTACAGAGACAGAGGGGAGTAGTATGAAGATGCATCTCATCTGATACACTGGAGATTCTGCACACTGCACACATGGACTCTTAGGGGGTCATTGATCAAACTGGTGTAAAGTAGAACTGGTTTAGTTGCCCATAGTAACCAATCAGATTCCACCTTTCATTTTGGACAGCTCCTTCGGAAAAATGAAAGAAGGAATCTGATTGGTTTCTATGGGCAACTAAACCAGTTCTACTTACACCAGTTTGATAAATGACCCCCTTAGCGTCTGCCTACAAAGGGGAGCAATGTGTGGACTGACGGTCAGACTGGGGATCATATGACACAGCTGCCCATAATGAAAGGGTTCAAGTGTAAAAACAAAATCCACCTATATTAAAAATGTACTGCACAATCTGAACGAAACACATAAATAAGAAAATAAATAGAACAGGTTTAGAGATATTCAGTATGATGTAAATGAACCAACTAGTGATTATTAGATGACTCAGAACAGGAGAACAGATTTGTTTTCCATGAATCTGAAGAAACCGCAATCTTTCCTTCATCCTAGAGCACGGAGAATGTAACATTAACATTCGGAGATGTAATTACAAATTTACTGCTGAAATTACTTTAAAAGGTTATCTGGGTGGAAATTTGTAAAGTTTTCAGGTATTTAAGAAAACTTGACAATAAATGTTGATTACTAACCTATTTTTCTGTTACACTTGCTGGTTAAACATAGGAATGAGGCTTTCTTTTTAAGCCTCAGAGCTCTGTGTAAGGCAGTGGTTCCCAACCTTTCTTGCCTTGAGAGCCATATTCAGCGCTAAAAGATGGTTGCGAGCCACCCTTGACATGAAGAGATTGTAGAAGCCATATAACTAATATGAAACGTCTGGAAATGGTCCAAAATTACAATAAATCAGTTCAGTGAGAGACATGGTGCTACATGCTTTCTGCTAATCTTTAAAAATCTGGATTTTGGTGGGGTGTATATCGCTAGGATATGCCTCCATTGTCTGATAGGTGAGGGTCCCACTGCTGGGACACGCACCTATATCGAGAACGGAGCCTCGAAAGTGAAGGAGGGCGCACTGCGCATGCGCAGCCGCCCTTTATTTATTTTCCATGGGGCCGGCGAATATAGTCGAGCACTGGCTCGGCTATTTCCATCAGCCCCATAGAAATGAATGGGAGCATGGGCCGCGCATGGGCAGTGTGCTGCCATTCACTTCTATGGGAGAGGAGGGGAGTAGCGCTTGGTGGTGGACGGACCCCGGCCACAGCTCTCCCCACTCCGTTCTCGATATAGGTGCGGGTCCCAGCAGTGGGACCTGCACCTATCAGACAATGGGGGCATATCCTAGAGATATGCCCCCATTGTCTGACATGGGAAAACCCCTTTAAGCAGCTTGGATGCCAGGGAGTAAGATCCTCCTGGACTGTAGGATGATACTTCTCTGGTAAAGCGAGCTGGACTGTAGAGTTGATGCAGCAGCTGGACTCTCTTCTTGAACACAGGGACCACAGGGGCTATCTAAGCTGTGCTGTAGGGTTAATGCAACACTAGAGCTGTCTGGACAGTGCTGCACTGTCTGCACAGAAGCAGGGTTCATTTCTGCCTGTGGAGATTTTTGTCTCTCTCCCAGCCATGCTTTTGTCTCCAAGATGGCCGCTGGTCATTTTCCTTTCTTAGCCTTTCCCTCTGGTCCCTCTGCTATTGGCTGCAAGGAGGAGCAAGTGCTCATAGGATTTGCAGTGCAGTTCATCTCAGAAGAATCAGCACTGATGCCTGCTGCTGTGAGTCCCTGCTTGTAATTGGCAGCAACAGCATCCACTAGACCAGTGTTTCCCAACCAGTGTGCCTCTAGCTGTTGCAAAACTACAACTCCCAGCATGCCCGCACAGCCAAAGGCTGTCCGAGCATGCTGGGAGTTGTAGTTTTGCAACAGCTGGAGGCACACTGGTTGGGAAACACTGCACTAGACCCACTGCTTTCTCTGCAAGGGTTATATCTATATTTGGACTCCAATAATTTTATGACTAAAAACCAGATTGCCCCCATAGTGCTGCCAGTAATTATAATGGCCCAGGTAGTGCCCTCAGCAGGTATAATGTCCCTCTGTAGTGCCCTCAGTAGGTATAATGCCCCCTATAGTGCTCTCAGTAGGTATAATGTCCCCTGTGTTGCCATCAGAAGATATAATGCATCCTATAGTGCCCTCAGTCAGTATAATGTCCCCATGTAGAGCTCTCAGTAGGTATAATGCCCCTTTAGTCCCATCAGTAGTGCTCTGAGTAGATTTAATGCCCTCTGTAGTGCCTTAACTAGGTAAAATAGCCCAGGTAGAGCTCTCAGTAGGTATAATGCCCCCTGTAGTGCCCTTCATAGGTATAATGCCCCTCTGAAGTGCCCTCAGTAGGTATAATGCTCCCCTTAAGTGCTCCCAGTATGTTTCAAACATTTGGATAAATTAGCAATTTTCTAAATTTCAGTTTCTCTCCTATTAAAGATAGTGATACCACAAAAAAATAGCCATTACTTTACATTCCCCATATGTCTATGTTAGAAGGATGTTAGAAGGATCTGAATTTTAGATGCAATTTTTTAGATTTTTCGAGAAAATTTCCAAAACCCATTTTTTAAAACTCGTTTTATTAAACATGTATAAACAATATGGTATATATATATATATATATATATATATATATATATAAAGGTTAAAGTAGGCAGCACATTAACAATCAAAAATCTCAATAAGAGTATGAAATACAGTATGAAAAATACACATAGCAGGATTACAATCCAGAATTACAGATATATAGACTCATGCCTGAAGGTAAGGCAATTGGACATTTGGAGCAGTAAAGGAAGGCACTGTGAAGAAAGATGCACACCACGCACCCCATGCTTTCTAAAACTTTTGCGGACAACCTCTATTTATAAATACAAAATTTTTAACCCCTTAAGGACGCATGACGTACCTGTACGTCATGGTTTCCAAGTCCTTAAGGACCCATGACGTACAGGTACGTCATGAGTAGTTCCGATCACTGCTGCTCAGCCAGCAGTGATCGGAACAAGGTACCTGCTGAAATCATTCAGCAGGTACCTAGTTACAATGCCCAGGGGGGTCTTGTGACCCCCCCATATCGGCGATCGCTGCAAACCGCAGGTCAATTCAGACCTGCGGTTTGCAGCACTATGTGCGATCTCTGATCCCCGCGATCAGAGGGTTAATGCCCCCAAACTGTTTATTTTTAACCCCCCCTGCAGCCCCCAATCATATTGTGGCTGCGGGGGTGCAGGGGGGTGGTTGCGGGCGGCGGGAGGCGGTGCGGGAGGCGGGCGGTGCGATCCCCCACCCGCCTCCTCTGTAATGTTTCCCTGGTGTCTAGTGGGTCTATCAGAGTGTCAGCACATTGCTGACACTCTGATAGAAACGGCTGGCATCTGTGCTTGATCAGATGCCAGCCGTTAAACCCCTTCCGTACCGCGGTCCATACGGACCGCGGTATGGAAGGGTTAACAGGAGGGAGCTCCTCCCTTCCATCGGGGGCTGCTGTGCCTTTGCAGCCCCCAACAGGATGGGATCGCAGAGGGAGGGGCTCCACTCCTCTGCTTCAATCACCCGCTGCCCTCTTATGGCAGCGGGTGATGAGCTGCTATGGAGACAGGACGCTTTCAGAAGCGTCCTGTCTCCAAGGTGCTGAAAGTCTGAATAGACCTGCTAAAGGTCTATTCAGACTTTGCAAAGTACAAAATACAGCACAGTGCACTATATAGTGCACTGTACTGTATTATACAGACACCAGATCCACTGGATCTTTCAGAACCAAGTGGATCTGGGTCCAAAAAAATGTAAAAAAGTGAAAAAATAGTAAAAATGAAAAATAACACATATCACTGAATAAAAATGAAAAAAATAAAATACACTACACATATTAGGTATCGCCGCGTCCGTAAAAATCTGCTCTATAAAAATATCACATGACTGAACTCGTCAGGTGAACGCCATAAAAAAAAATGGTGTAAATAAGCCATTTTTTGGCAACTTACATCACTAAAAGTGCAATACAAAGCGATCAAAAAAGCGTCACAAAAAGTGTAATAGCATCACAAAAAGTGTAATAGCAAGCGATAAAAAATTCATATGACCCCCCAAATAGTGTCAATCTAACCGCCACCTCATCCCGCAAAAAATGAGCCCCTACATAGGACAATCGCCCAAAAAAAAAAAAAATATGGCTCTCAAACTATGGAGACACTAAAACATGATTTATTTTTGTTTTAAAAAATGATATTATTGTGTAAAACTTATATAAATAAATAAAAAGTATACATATTATGTATTGCCGCGTCCGTCACAACCTGCTCTATAAAAATAACACATGACCTAACCCCTCAGCTGAACACATCAAAAAAATAATAATAAATATGGTGTCAAAAGCCATTTTTGTCACCTTACATCACAAAAAGTGTAATAGCAAGCGACCAAAATGTCATATGCACCCCAATGCCAATCAAACCGCCATCTCATCCTGCAAAAAATGAGCCCCTACATAAGACAGTCGCTCAAAAAATAAAAAATAAACTATGGCTTTCAGAATGTGGAGACACTAAAAAATATTTTTTTTCAAAAATGCTTTATTATGTAAAACTGAAACAAAAACCCCTAAAAAGTAGTCATATTTGGTATGTAGAATTTGGTATTGTAGAAATAGCACACAATCTAACCTGTCACTTCAACAATGTAAATAGCAAAAAATAAAAACGGTCCCAAAGCAGCAATTTTTTTGCAAATTTTCCATTTTAATCCATTTTTCCAGTAACAAAGCAAGGGTTAACAGCCAAACAAAACTCAATATTTATTGCCCTGATTCTCTTGTTTGCACAAACACCCCATATGTGGTCGTAAACTGCTGTATGTCCAAACGGCAGAGCGTAGAAGGAAGGGAATGCCATATGGTTTTTGGAAGGCAGATTTTGCTGGACTGGATTTTAGACACTATGTCCCATTTGAAGCCCCCCTGATGCACCTCTACAGTAGAAACTCCAAAAAATTGACCCCATTTTGGAAACTACGGGTTAAGGTGTCAGTTTTGTTGGTACTATTTTAGGGTAAATATGATTTTTGGTTGCTCTACTCTAGGGGTGCATCGGGGGGCTTCAAATGGGACATGGTGTCAAAAAACCAGTCCAGCAAAATCCACCTTCCAAAAACCATATGGCGTTCCCTTCCTTCTGCGCCCTGCAGTTTGGCCATACAGCAGTTTACGGCCACATATTGGGTGTTCGTGCAAACTACAGAATCGGGGGAATAAATATTAAGATTTGTTTGGCTGTTAACCCTTGCTTTGTTACTGGAAAAAATGGATTGAAATGGAAAATTTTTCAAAAAATCGAAATTCTGAAATTTTATCTCTATTTGCCATTAACTCTTGTGGAAAACCTAAAGGGTTAATTACGTTTGTAAAATCATTTTTGAATACCTTGAGGGGTGTAGTTTCTAGAATGGGGTAATTTTTGGGTGGTTTCTATTATGTAAGCCTCACAAAGTGACTTCAGACCTGAACTGGTCCCTAAAAAGTGGGTTTTTGAAAATTTCAGAAAAATTTCAAGATTTTCTTCTAAACTTCTAAGCCTTGTAACGTCCCCAAAAAATGAAATAGCATTCCCACAATGATCGATACATGAAGTAGACATATGGGGAATGTAAATCAATAACTTTTTTGGGTGGTATTACTATGTATTATAGAAGTAGAGAAATTGAAACTTGGAAAATTGCTAATTTTTCTAAATATTTGGTAAATTTTGTATTTTTTTATAAATAAAAATGAAATTTTTCGACTTTATTTTACCACTGTTATGAAGTACAATATGTGACGAAAAAACAATCTCAGAATGGCCTGGATAAGAAAAAGCGTTTTAAAGTTATCACCACATAAAGTGACACTGGTCAGATTTTCAAAAAATGGCCGGGTCCTTAGGGTGAAATAGGGCTGAGTCCTTAAGGGGTTAAACATCACATTCTTAATTACTAAAGCTTTCCATTGACTGAGCCTGGGAGGCCATTGCCCCATCCAACGTAGAGCTATCGCCTTACGGGCCATAAATAATGTTTCCCTCAAAAAGATTATATCATGGTATGGCCATAATTTCTTGGATGAAATTCCATACCAAAAAGAGAAGACTTCATGAGACCAAATACAGAGGGTTCACCACAAGGTGAACCCATTAATCAGCCTCGAAAATAGAAAGGCCAGATTAGACTTGGAAACTACACCCCCCAAGGAATATTTCAAGGGATGTCATGAGCATTTTGTTCCAATAGGCATTTCAAAGAATTTAGAAAACTAAAACGGAATTTCCCTCTGCTGCTATAGCGCTGTCATTGACTGCAGTCCTATGCCTGACCTTGGATTGGCTTGCCTTGATTCATTCAGCACCAGTCACCCCTGTCTGACAATCCCTGCACAACTATAAATGGTTAAAAGGAGTGACGGTGTTGCGATGGGCTGGTCTGCACTGCAAGGGACAGAAATACTTCCTGGCACCCTAATTTAAGATGGCTGCCTGCCGCACAGAGCAGCCATCTAACCCTCTAACCCTGGTTACTGTGCAATTAGACACGGTGAGAACCTTTGCGCCATACAGTACGGCACTGAGCAGCAAGTCACATCCCGCAGTGCTGTATATGTATGAAGCTAGTCAGGAAGGGGTTAAGGGCCCCCAGTAGGTATCATGTATGTGCCCCTTAAGGTCTTCCAGTGGGTTTGATGCCCTTTTGAAGTGCGCCCAGTAGGTTTAATGCCCCTCTGGTGTCCCCAGTAGATTTAATGCCCCTCTGAAGCACCCTAATAGGTATAATGCACCCCCTGTAGTTGTACAAGTGCTTCCTTTATATTTGCACCACCGTTTGAATCCAGTACTTATAGTGTCCTCAGTACATTTAGCAACCCTCTTCTTATGCGGCGCAAAAGTCTTTGGGCCCCCTCAGGTTCCTGGGCTCGGTAGAAACTGCTACCTCTGCACCCCCTATAGCTACACCCCTGCTGCTGCCCAGGAGCAATGATTTTGTGTAAGGACAAGCAATAGCAGTAGCGACTGCTTATCCTTATACTGTGGAGGTGATCGCTGCATGTTAATGCAGCGCTTCACCTCCACTAAACAAGAAGCCATCTGTCGGGAAGGAAAGCTTCGGCTGCTCCTCTGATGTAAATGTGCCTTAACAAATGTCACAGTTACAGGGTAACTATAATACATGCATCTGTCTGCCTGTAAGAGTGCAATGTGCCTAACACATATTGCTCTGTTCTCTACAAGTAGGCTGGAAAATGCTCGCAAATGTACTAATGTCACACTGAACCTTATGCGGATAGGAAACCACTAACCCATTTTATACCCAGATTTGGTCTGGCTGGTTGTTTCAGGCTCTAAGATGCAGCAAAGCTGAGGCAACAAAAAATAAGAGAAAAATAGTTCCTTCTAATTAATAGGAGGTTCATATTTTATGCCCATGTGATCTAGGGTAGAAAAGGCGGTTAATACCTGGTGGTTTAGGGGTGAAAAGGGGTTAGAATTTTAGTCCCTAGTGGTCTAGGGAGCAAATGGGGGTTTATAACCTGTGGTAAAGAATATATTATATTACAAATAGAGAGTCTATAACTGGCTACGGCAGAGTTTACTAATATTTTTTCTGCTGGAGCCTCACCGGCCAGAACATAGTGATAGTTGGACCTCAAGAGTGGTTGAAGTTTGTGCCAAAATTGATCATTATGGTGGTTTCACAGATTTTTTTAGTCAAAGCCAGGAATGGATCCAGCAAAACACAAGTCCTTCCTTTATATTTGCACCACCGTTTGAATCCACTCATGATTTTAGCTAAAAAAAGGCATGAAAAAATGCATGAAATAGTCAGGGGGTTTGGTGATGCTGGGTCCCCTTGACTGCAAACATAAGACACAAGGACTTTTAGCAGTGCACCTAAAGCGTACCTAAACTGGCAGATAACTTTTTTTAGAAAAGTACATGAGTTATAGCACTATATCTGACCATTATATGACTTGTCTCTGGCATTTTAAACCAGTTTTCTCCATTGTAGGCTCATCTACACAGTCAAGTCACATTATTATGACCACTTCCTACTTTGTATACCGGCAGCGCATAGCTCATGAAGGAAGTCATGTATGGTGAGCTGGCTTGGTGGGTATATAAGGTGTTTGATAGGCTGTTTGCACACATATCCCTTAGTGCTATCATGGGTAAAAAGAGGTGGTAGTATTTCTGAAACTGCGCAGTTTGTGAATGCTGTGGTGAAAGAGAATCGTGATTGAACAAATGGAACGGTTGCAAATAAAAGGTGTGAAAACTGCGGAGCACCACATGCCATTTGTGAACGTTGACTATGGAGGCGTGTGAGGGAAGACCTACATGCTAAAGTGGCCCAGCTCACCTCCAAAATGAACCATAGGGCTACTAGACGTGTCTAAAACAACAGTTCACCGAATCCTACTGTGTATAGGGCTCTGAAGCAGATGAATGGTCACTGCACCTTTGCTAACGAAGTTGCATTAGCAGAAAGGAATTTTAAATTTTCGCTGCAGTATCGGAATTGGACCTCTGCTGATTAGAAAAGGGTTGACTTCTCCAATGACTCATGTCATCGGATGGACGTTGGCAAGTTAGGCAAGAAACATCAGAGAACAAACATTATTGAAACCATTGCTTGTGGTGCCAGCGTTATGGTCTTGGAAATGTTTTTGTGGCATTCTCTGGGCCCACTCATCCATGTGGAAGGCACTGTCAACTGATTTGGGTATGAATCCATCCTTGCAGATCACATATACCTATATATGCTGACTCTCTTCCCTGGGGAAGATCATGGAATCTTCCAACAAGGCAATGTGACACGTCACACGGCTAGAAATGTCCAAAATTAGTTGGAAGAGCATGACCAAGACTTCCAAGTACTACCCTGGCCCTCTATTTCCCCAGACTGTGGCTCTGTGGACTCACCTTGACTATCGGGTTCACTCTATGGATCCTCCCCCACGCTCTTTTCAGCAGCTGTGGGATGCACTGAAGTCAGCATGGCTCCAGGTACCTGTGGCAACCTACCAGGGCCTTTATTGAGTTACTCCCAGTCCGTCTAGATGATGTCCATGCTGTACATTGCGGTTACTTTGGATATTAGCTGGTGGTCATAATAATGTGACTCGATTGTGTACAATTCTCACTTGCCTGCCCATGGACATATTCTGTTTTCCAACTCTCTCATACTCTAACCATTTAAAGTAAAATATATATTTTGTAATTTATTCCATTGTGGAAATGCTATTTTTACACTGTTAATCTATTACAATAAAAGCATATTAAAAAATTAAAAAAACAAAACCCCTGAATACACTTTGTAAATGTACATCTTCCTATGTATGTGCAACAGATCTCCTATCTTCTTTATGCTACAAAAGATGTAACAATGGTAAAAAAAAACACCTGATAAAAATGAAGATAAGGACAGAAAGTATATTATTTCTACTATGAAAGCAATAAACATTATTATGTATGACGTATCACTGCTTTGCAGGGAGACTATATTACACAAGGAAACCACCTAAAAGTTTAATATTTACAATTCTGATCTCAGGACAAACTTTTAGGATAAAACTAACTGTGTTGACTCCATCTGCCATTGTTTTCATGGTGTGATTTTATTTGTTGTCACCTTAATGGAACTTAGGGTACTTTCACACTTGCGGCATGGCTATCTGGCAGGCTGTTCCGGCGGGTGAACAGCCTGCCAGATCCGCCATGCCGCAAGTACCCGTGTGCTGCAGCTCCGTCCCCATTGACTGTAATGGGGCGGGGGTGTAGCTAAGGTGCAGCAGGCAGTGCACAGCAGTGATCGCTGGACTAAAACCTCGGACCTGCAGTACTTTTAGTCCGGCTATCCCTGGCATGGCAGATATGGTAGGCTGTTCACCCGCCGGAAGAGCCTGCTGGATAGCCATGCCGCAAGTGTGAAAGTACCCTTACATTCAAGTGAAAAAGAAGTTAAAGTAAACTGTGTGTAAGGGATCGCTCTCTCTCCGGGGGTCGCAATCACAAACTTCTCGTCAGACAATGGATTTACAATCCAAATGATGCTTTAGTTTGGTACCAGCACAAACATAAACAGACTGAAATAAACTCCTGCCCGTCTGGGCTCTAACTAACACAAAGTACTTTTCCCTGACTTACCTCTAAGCACAGCTTATACCCAGGGTCTCAAGCTCCAACCCTTAGCAGGTCCGCTCACCAAACACAAGTCCATACAGCTCTAGCTTTACACAGCCTCGTGGCCCCTCAGCCCTCCTGGCTGAGACCACCCAGAGCCTCTACAGGTCTCTGTTTCCAAGTTCTCTTTTCCTTGACTGACACACAGAGGGTTGGTTATATCCCTCTTTGATTACAGCAGGCCTCACCTGCGATCATGCCCTGGAATGGGGTGGACTGGGAAGGTCCCACTACCAAACCTACCTTCCAAATCCAAATAAAATCCAGCCCTTATATTAAAAAGCAAAATGTTTGCTGAAACCAGTGCCATCTTCCTGGATGTTACTTATCTTACCCAGTTGAGGAACCTGGGTTAGATATACACCCCTTTCAGGACTTTTACTGTACACATCACCACATGTGGTTACGGCCAAAAAGATTAATTTGACTGCCAATTACACCTACAGTACTGTGCCCAAGTCCTGGAAGCGGAGATTGATTCTGCTTTTTGTAGAGTCAGAGTGACATTGGGGGGGGGGGGGGGGGGGAACATGGTAACAAAACAGTGGCTCTGTCTGACAGTAAAAGAGAGATTTTCCTAATTTTTTAGATGGCAATTTCAAAGTACTTCTAAGTACTGTAATTATGCACTGTGTAAGGGCTCATTCAGACGGCCTTGTTTTGCAGATCCACAAAATACGAATACAGGCAAAATGCGGAACGCACACAGCCAGCCCTATACAGAAAATGCCTATTCTTATTTGCAAATCCGGACAAGAATAGGACATGCTCTATATTTTTTGTGGGGGCCCAGAACGGAACTACTGACGTGGACAGAACACGGTGTGCAAAATTGCGGAACGGATGCAGACTCATTCATACAGTCATGTTAATTTTTAGGATTTTTTTTGGAAGGGCAGCACCAATTCCTTAATTTCATATTGGGTTTTGCTTTTATGTCATTCAATCTGTGATATACTGTATATCACTTGTCAACTTGTGGGTCAAACACATTTTTTTTGTGTTGCTCCATTCCAAGACCATAACATTTTTATCTTTTTGTCAGTGGAGGTGTATGAGGGTATGTTATTTGCAGGGACAAGTTTTAGTTTTATTGGTACAATTTGGCATTATTCCATTTTTGGGAGCAGAGGTTAACAAAAAAGACAGTGATGCTGGCACTGTTTGCTTCAGTTTTTTTTAGTTTTTTTTTAAATAAATACCGGTAATGCATTCATTCTCTTTAAGTTTTTTTTTAATACAGCTATATATATAAATATATATATATATATTTTAGTTCCACTAGGGTACTTGCTGTCACTTTTGTAAGGGGGGCTTGATTATATTCTGAAGTCCCATAGTAGTGAGTAGAGAGAGCCACACATGTGTGGCCTCCTCTGCATTCCCAGCGATGTGCGACAGGGCCCCACTGTTTACATAGCAATCATGTTGCGGGGACTGCTTAGATGCTGTGATCGTTATTAAGGCCTCTTTCACACTTGCGTTCTGAGGATCCGGCGGGCACTTCCGTCCCGCCGGATCCATCAGAACGCAAGTCGCCTGAAGCATTTAGAAGACTGATCAGGATCCTGATCAGTCTTCGAAATGTTTCAGGTCACTATGGGAGCCAGGACGCTATTAAAGTCCTGGTTGCCATAGTAGGAGCGGGGAGCGGGGGAGCGGTATACTTACAGTCCGTGCGGCTCCATGCGATCACGTGATCCATGCGTGTGGGGCGCCCTGACGTCACTCTGGAGCGCCCGGGAGCCGCACGGATGGTAAGTATACTGCTCCCCCGCTCCCCACTACATTTTACCATGGCAACCAGGACTTTAGCGTCCTGGCTGCCATGGTAACCATTGAGAAAAAGCTAAACGTCAGATCCGGCGATGCGCCGAAACGACGTTTAGCTTGAGGCCGGATCCGGATTAATGCACTTCAATGGGCATTAATTCCGGATCCGGCGTTACGGTATGTCTTCACATACTGAACGGAAGACATCCTGATGCATCCTGAACGGATTGCTCTCCATTCAGGATGCATTAGGATAATCCTGATCAGTATCTTTCCGTCCTAGAGCCCCGAAGACGGAACTCTAGGACGGAAAGCAAAAACGCTAGTGTGAAAGGGGCCTAACTGAGGCATCTGTTGGGTTTAACAGCTTAAAAACAGAAGTTATCCACGATCCTGGCCATTGCAACAGGCTTCCCCTTTACTGTTGATGATGTAGGCTCAGCTCCTTATCTCACACCATTACTGACCTGTACATGTACACCAGTTTGCGTTAATGACCTTATATGTTTATGGTGCAGGGTAGGAACATGCTAAACCATATTAAAGCGGTTCTGTCTTTCACTGTGATGAGACTTTAACCCTGGGTTCAGACCTGAGCGTTCTAAAAACGCGTTTTTGTAAATAGGAAACGCGCGTTCGTACGCGCGTTCTTATGATTGACTACTGTGGTGTCAATCACAAAACGCGCGACAAACGCCCCCAAAAAAGCTCAAGTACTTGTTTATGCATCGGGCGTTTTACAGCGCGTTCAAACGCGCTGTAAAACGCTCAAGTGAGAACCAGGTCCATAGGAAAGCATTGGTTTTCATGTGTTGAGCGTTTTACAGCGCGTTTGAACGCGCTGTAAAACGCTCAGGTGTGAACTTAGGGTAAATGTACTAAAAAAGGTCAAATAATCCCTCAACGCATGGACTGTATATTTGTAGTATAATTTTATTAATAGTAGATAAGAAAATGAAGTCATTAATTATATTATGAATTATATTAATTCAGGCATTGAAAATATTAATATATCATACACCAGAAATAGTAATATACCAAAAATATACCAAAGATGCAGTATATATATCCACCAGTCATTCTAACTCAAAATAGGGGTAATATACTGTATAAAAAAGAATATCCTGGCCCAAAGAATGTACATTTGTGGTTTCATCTACATCCATAAGCAAAGCTAATTGTATAATTTATTTTATTTATTATTCACCTTGGATGGATATGATTCATCTTTACCTTCCATGGATATTATTCATTTTCATTTTATTTCTCATTTTTTATAGATATTTATTATAGGTAGACTTCATCAACTGAGCAGGGGGATGTGTTTCCCGAAACATGATTAGCTAATGAAAATATTCAGTCTACCTTAAAGTAATGAGACTTTAAACTCTTTGCCCCCAGTTAAACTTGAATTTTCAGTTTTGGGTAATAGTGTACTTCTAATCCATTGGCACTGGACCTATGTAATCTATAGATACATTGGCTGCTCATGAAAATACTTTCTATATAGGTTGCAGCAGTAAGGCTGCATTCACACGGGCGAGTTTTCCGCGCGGGTGCAATGCGTGATGTGAACGCATTGCACCCGCACTGAATCCTGACCTATTCATTTCAATGGGTCTGTGTACATGAGCGTTTTTTTTCACGCATCACTTGTGCGTTGCGTGAAAATCGCAGCATGTTCTATATTCTGCGTTTTTCACGCAGCTCTAGCCCCATAGAAGTGAATGGGGCTGCGTGAAAAACGCATTGCATCCGCAAGCAAGTGCGGGTGCGTTGCGTTTTTCACTGATGGTTGCTAGGAGATGTTGTTTGTAAACCTTCAGTTTTTTATCACGCGCGTGAAAAACGTATCAAAACGCATTGCACCCGCGCGGAAAAAACTGAACAACTGAACGCAATCGCAGGCAAAACTGAATGGCTTTGCCTGTGAAATCGCACAGTTTTTACTGAACGCATCCGCAACGCATCCGGACCTAATCCGGACACGCTCGTGTGAACCCAGCCTAAAGCATTCATTAGTAAATGGTAATCTGTGTGCTAGACAAATAACAATTTACTTGACAGTAACAACTTCTTGTTATTGTATGGTCAAAGCCCAATAAATGTGGAGATGCAGTATGAATAATTTGAGAAAATGTAGAACTGCAATCACTTTACCATTACATTGATGTGACCGCTGCTATTGTTTTCCAGACAAATGGAACTGGCCTGACAATCTGCACCCAAATCTGTAATTACATTTGTTAAACAGTATGATGTGGATTTTGTATTCTATTCATTGCTTTACTAATTGCATTGAGTTTCACATCTCTGGCAGCAATTCCGGTAGGCTGTTCTGGCAGAGAAAAGCCTGCTGAAATTCTCCAGATCCAGCACTGCCAGATGCAACCGAAACGCCCACCAGCCTCATTAACTATAATGGGGTCCGGCCGAGATCCGTCGGCTATCCGGCAAAAATGCACTCTGCAGTTTGTGTCGGGCCAATTCCCGGCATTCTCTGCAGGCTGTTCCGCCAGGGAAGGCAATTTGGCCTATAATGAAATATCTAGAGGCTCAATCAAGGGCACATCAGGAAACCAATCGACTGTTTGGACGGAATAGGTTATGTTGAGAATTTGGCTTGGGGGTGGGCAGGCACATTCTTTGCACAGGGGCCCTCTGCTGTCTGTGTCTGCCCCTGGCCTAGGGTAAACAGCCCCCTTCTTCAGGAGTAGTACAAATGTATCGTATTTGTACTACTCCTGAAGAGGGGGGCTGTTTACCCTAGACCCCCGAAACACATTGAGTGCTGTGAGTTTATCCAATAAAGGAATATTGACCAGACGCTGGACATCCGGTTGCCATCATTTCTACCATCCTAGAAGCGAATCCGGACGGGAGGGCTCTGTCTGGAGGTGTCTTGAGCTTTATCCAACAGACATCCTCCCCAGTAAAGTGAGTTCTAGCTATGATCTGAGTGCTTTCACATATATATATTTTTCTCTGCGCCACTATGGGTGAATAAAACTTTAAGTTTTTTACTGGATGCCTTTTGGAGTGCAGTCCATTTTTTCCATATATATATATATAGGGTAAGTGCCTATCCCTTATTGTGCACCCAGCTTTACCCCTTGGATGGTGCTATCACTGATTTTTCTTATATATATATATATATACTATTACATTTGCCCATTTTTACTTATTTATTAATTCTGTCCACTGTTATCCGTTATTGATTTTATTACAACTATCTTTACTTCCGCCATCCCTATCCCATTTAATATTTTATGTTTTTCGCCTTTTGGTGTGTCTCTATATCATCTCTTGGGCCTTATCTCTGGACTTATAGTGCACATTTCCTTCTTTTATCATTAGTAGTTAATACTGTTTTTATTTAATTTACTTATATTTTTCCTAATCCTCTCTTTTATATATATTTTTTATAAGCCTGCCGGATCTCTTTGCATTCCCGGAAGCTTGTATGTCTCCATCTGCCCCTTTTAACTATAATGGGGACCGGCGGAGATCCGTCCAAAACCCACCAAATATGCCGAGAATCGCAGTGGTTTTCTTCCAGCCGAGAATCAGCATATTTTCCGGAATACGGTCAGATCTCCGGCAGTCTCCAGTATAGTTAATGGGGCCAAACAGAGACTTCAGGATATGAGCTGAGCGCTGCGATTGACCAGCGCTCCAGCCCTGGGAGAAGGAGAAAACCAGGGCAAAAGAAGAAGTCTCCGCCCCAGGCAAAATTGGAGAAGCACGAGCGCCGGTACCGGGGGCTACAGAGGACGAACGGAGCGGCACCCAGGGATACAAGTAAGTGCAGGGACATCCCTGGGTGCCGCTCTCCATGTACATAGCTTCGCCTAATAAACTGTGGACCAGTGAAAGGTCCTCTTTAACTTCTTGCCGACCGCCTCACGCAGGATTGCGTCCTGCAGGCGGTCGGTCTGTTCCTCCTTGACGCGCCCGCGCGTCATCTCGCGAGAGGCGAGATTTCCTGTGAACGCGCGCGGGGACAAGGTAAACTACAGCCTGCCAGCGCTGATCGTGCGCTGGCAGGCTGTAGAAGTTAAAAAAATGGCATATCAGACACTGTTTTGTTAACAGCGTCTGATATGCTTGCTGATCGTTCCTTTGGTGGTCCCTTTTGCTTGGGACCACCAAAGAAACTTTTATAAGTGCACCAAATCACCACACAGACCCCCCCCCCCCGTCACTGATTAACCCCGATTAACCCCTGATTAACCCCCGATCACCCCATGTCACCCCCCTGACACTAATTACCCCCTGTAAGGCTCATTC
The DNA here is from genome assembly GCA_033119425.1 of Bufotes viridis. Lineage (NCBI taxonomy): Eukaryota > Metazoa > Chordata > Amphibia > Anura > Bufonidae > Bufotes > Bufotes viridis. Next base: position 41,579,662 of record CM065595.1, on the reverse strand, counting down.
AGACGTCCGTATGTGTTTTGCGGATCCATGGATCCACGGATCCGCAAAACACGGACACCAGCAATGTGCTTTCCGCATTTTGCGGATCCGCACATTGCCAGAACTATATAGAAAATGCCTTTTCTTGTCCGCAATTGCGGACAAGAATAGGACATGCTCTATCTTTTGCGGAGCTGCGGCCGGATGTTTGGGGGCCGAAAACTGGAAGTTTGCGGCCGCAGCTCCGCAAATGCTGATGCGGCGAGCGCATAGTGTGCTCCCGCATCACCGCCAGCCCCATTCACACTGAATGGGTCCGCATCTATTCCGCAGAATTGCGGAATAGATGCAGACATTTTTGCGGACGTGTGAATGGCGCCTTACTACTTTTTTTTTTTGCACATTTTTTGGCAGAGATTTATTCATCCACATTGATCGATGCGAATGAGGAAATCTGTGCCGTTTTGTTTTTTTTTGCACATTTTTGGGCAGAGATTTTTTCATCCACATTGATCGATGCGAATGAAAAAATCTGTGCCGTTTATTTTTTTTTCTTTTCAGCCCAGAGGCTGAACGGAAAAAAAAAATCTCATTACCCGTATGCTCAATATAAGGAGAATCGCAGAAACTCCTAATGCTGGCCATAAGTGTAAAGATTGCGGAGACCCTCAAATGCCAGGGCAGTACAAACACCCCACAAGTGACCCCATTTTAGAAAGAAGACACCCCAAGGTATTCCGTGAGGGGTATGGTGAGTTCATGTAAAATATTATTTTTTGTCACAAGTTAGTGGAATATGAGACTGTAAAAAAAAAAAAAAAAAAATCAATTTCCGCTAACTTGTGCCAATTTTTTTTTTTCTGTGAACTCGCCATACCCCTCACGGATTACCTTGGGGTGTCTTCTTTCCACAATGGGGTCACTTGTGGGGTATTTATACTGCCCTGGCATTTTAGGGGTCCTAAAGTGTGAGAATCCAAATGCGTAAAAATGCCCTGTGAAATCCTAAAGGTACTCATTGGTTTTAGGGCCCTTTGCGCATCTTGGCTGCAAAAAGTGTCACTCATGTGGTATCGCGAACTCAGGAGAAGTAGGGCAATGTGTTTTGGGGTGTATTTTATATATACCCATACTTTGTGTGAGAAATATCACTGTAAACGACAACTTTTTAAATTTTTTATTCAAAGTTGTCAATTTACAGAGATATTTCTCACACAAAGTATGGGTATATGTAAAAAATACACCCCAAAAGACATTGCCCTACTTCTCCTGAGTACGGCGATACCACATGAGTGACACTTTTTTGCAGCCCGGGTGCGCAAAGGGGCCCAAATTCCAACTAGTACCTTTAGGTTTTATATGGCTGCTCACAATTTAGCCCCACCCAAAATGCCAGAACAGTACAAACACCCCACAAATGACCCCATTTTGGAAAGAAGACACCCCAAGGTATTCGCTGAGGGGCATAGTGAGTCCATGAAAAATTTAAATTTTTGTCAAAAGTTAGCAGAAAGGTAGACTTTATGAGAAAAACTATAAAAAATCAATTTCCGCTAACTTGTGCCAAAAAAATCTTCTATGAACTCGCCATGCCCCTCACAGAATACCTTGGGGTGTCTTCTTTCACAATGGGGTCACATGTGGGGTATTTATACTGCCCTGGCATTTTAGGGGCCCTAAAGCGTGAGAAGAAAAATGCGTAAAATGCCCTCCTAAAAGGTACTCATTGGTTTTAGGGCCCCTTTGAGCATCTTGGCTGCAAAAAGTGTCACTCATGTGGTATCGCCGTACTCAGGAGAAGTAGGGCAATGTGTTTGTGGTGTATTTTTACATATACCCATGCTGGGTGAGAGAAATATCTCTGTAAATTGACAACTTTGAATAAAAAAATGTAAAAAGTTGTCGTTTACAGCAATATTTCTCACATGCAGCATGGGTATATGTAAAAATACACCCCAAACCACATTGCCCTACTTCTCCTGAGTACGGCGATACCACATGAGTGACACTTTTTTGCAGCCAAGGTGCGCAAAGGGGCCCTAAAACCAATGAGTACCATTAGGATTTCACAGGCCATTTTTACGCATTTGGATTCTCACGCTTTAGGGGCCCCTAAAATGCCAGGGCAGTATAAATACCCCACATGTGACCCCATTTTGGAAAGAAGACACCCCAAGGTATTCCGTGAGGGGCATGGCGAGTTCACAGAATTTTTATTTTTTGGCACAAGTTAGCGGAAATTGATATATTTTTTTTTTTTTATTTTGTTTTTTACAAAGTCTCATATTCCACTAACTTGTGACAAAAAATAAAATTTTACATGAACTCACCATACCCCTCACGGAATACCTTGGGGTGTCTTCTTTCCAAAATGGGGTCACATGTGGGGTATTTATACTGTCCTGGCATTTTAGGGGCCCCTAAAGCGTGAGAAGAAGTCTGGAATCCAAATGCGTAAAAATGCCCTGTGAAATCCTAAAGGTACTCATTGGTTTAGGGCCTTTGCGCACCCAGGCTGCAAAAGTGTCACACATGTGGTATCGCCGTACTCAGGAGAAGTAGGGCAATGTGTTTTGGGGTGTATTTTTATATATACCTATACTGTGTGTGAAAATATCTCTGTAAACGACAACTTTTAAAAATTTTATACAAAGTTGTCAGTTTACAGAGATATTTCTCTCACCCAACATGGGTATATGTAAAAATACACCCCAAAACACATTGCCCTACTTCTCCTGAGTACGGCGATACCACATAAGTGACACTTTTTGCAGCCTGAGTGCGCAAAGGGCCCAAATTCCAACGAGTACCTTTAGGTTTTACATGGCGGCTCACAATTTAGCCCCGCCCAAAATGCCAGAACAGTAAACACACCCCACAAATGACCCCTTTCGGAAAGTAGACACCCTGAGGTATTCACTGAGGGGCATAGTGAGTCCGTCTGAGATTTCTTTTTTTTTGCCAGAAGTTAGCAGAAATTGAAACTTTTTTTTTTTTTTTTCTCAGAAAGTGTCATTTTCCGCTAACTTGTGAAAAAAATGAAATGATACATGAACTCACCATGCCCCTCCGCGAATACTTTGGGGTGTCTTCTATCTAAAATGGTGTCATTTGGGGGGTATTTATACTTTCCTGACATTCTAGCACCTGAAGAAACATGACAGGCGCTCAGAAAGTCAGAGCTGCTTCAAAATGCAGAAATTCACTTTTTCGCACTATAGTTTGTAAACGCTATAACTTTTACCCAAACCAATAAATATACACTTATTGGACTTTTTTTTATCAAAGACATGTGGAACAATAAATTTAGAGAAAAATTTATATAGAAATGTAGTTTTTTTTGAAAAATTTTACAACAGAAAGTGAAAAATGTCATTTTTTTGTAAAAATTTCGGTCATTTTTGATTAATAGCAAAAAAAGTAAAAATGTCAGCAGCAATGAAATACCACCAAATGAAAGCTCTATTAGTGAGAAGAAAAGGAGGTAAAATTCATTTGGATGGTAAGTTGCATGACGGAGCAATAAACGGTGAAAGTAGTGTAGTGCAGAATTGCAAAAAGTGGCCTGGTCATTAAGGGTGTTTAAGCTAGGGGGGCTTAAGTGGTTAAGAATGGTTCAAGGAACATGACGAGTTCAAGGTGTTGAGATGTCCTCCAAATTTCCCAGATCTCAATAAAATCTGTGGGATATGCTGGAAAAAGAAATCAACTGAAAATATCTGTGGCAAAATCTACTTTAGGCTACTTTCGCACAAACTGAAAGAATGGCCGCGTGACGGGCGTTTAAGTAAAGGCTATCACACAGTCATTTTTAGAATACACTAACATCAATGGGGCTATCCATATGGCTGTTTTTTTAATGGCCAGTGAATAGCGGCTGTCAAAAAATAGGGCCTTTCCTGCCAGACAGACCCAATTAAAATCAATGGGACTGTTTTTAACGACTGTTTAGACAGGAGTGCACCCATCTAATGGCCGTTAAAAACAGCTACAGGGTCCATTCACACGTCCGCAATTCTGTTCCGCATTTGCGGAACGGAATTGCGGACCCATTAATTTCAATGGGGACAGACTATGTCTCGGCCGGGTCCGCAATTGCGGATCCGCTCTTCCGGGTCCGCAATTGCGTTCCCGAAAATAATAGAACATGTCCTATTCTTGTCTGCAATTGCGGACAAGAAAAGGCATTTTCTATGAGAGTGCCGGCGATGTGCGGTCCGCAAATTGCGGAACGCACATCGCCGATGTCCGTGTTTTGCGGATCCGCGGATCCGTAAAACACACACGGACGTGTGAATGGACCCACAAAGGGCTTTTCATGGGTTAAACAAAATACTCACCTCATCCACTTGAACATGCAGGAATACTTGCGTTTCACAACGATTCAGGAGCCCAGCCATGCCCACTTTGAAGGTGCCCTCTTCCTCTGAATCCCCTCCTTGATCCCCCAAAGTCACACAGTTGAAGCGCCGTAATCTCACGCATGACAGCTAGCACATGTGCAGTTCATTTCCTGAGCACAGGAAAGGAACACCATGCTGGCACTGACATGCGGCGTACTTGCGCTTGTGCGAGATTACGTTGCTTCAACTGTGTGACATCGGGGAGCAAGGAAGGGATTCGGCGGATGCGGGGCGGTGCTGGGCTCCTTCACAGTGGGCATGGCTGGGCTCCTGAAACGTTGGTAACAGCCCCTTTCTAACCTAATTTGCATATATATATATTATTTTTCTGAATGAATAAAAGCACTCAGAGCACGGATGCGATGGGCCTGGGAGGCTTAAACGAGCGCAATGACCTTAGTGTTTTCATTTGAGCTCATTCTGTCCCCGGTGGGTTACCGGGCTTTATAATGTACTACCAACAGCCTTAGAGCTATGACAATTCTGTGTCATAGTATGTATGCATGCATTACTCTACAGCCTGGTGCGATAAATGGCATATTATTGTTTTATGTATGTCGGTACTGTGCATGAACGGGCGTCCTCGTTGCTGAGCAACTGATGTATGAAGCTTGTTTTAAGACGCGCATGTTGCAGACGTCACTGAATGTAGCCGGAAGAAGCGCAGGACAGCGCGAAGCGGCCGTCGCTACCTCATGTGCCTCTTGATGTAGGCGTCCGTCCATGCCCAGCACTATATTCTATGTGCAGCATCTGCAATAAATGAAGATTCGCAGTGGTGAGTGCCGCCTTTTTTCTTGCTTTTTCTACTGACATATCATTATAGACTCTATTTCTGGCTGGCACCACCGTTACTGCCACCCACCTACTGCCGCTCAGAACTTCACCATTAAGGAGCGCTTGGCGCGGTGCTGCCCCGCTATTTTCTTTTGTGTATACAATAAAAGCACTCAGAGCTATGGAAAATGTATATTGCGGACATGCTAGTGGCGATCTAGCAGCGCATGTCTTCAGCTCTATATGCTAAAACTAGCTGACACAATCCCCTTAAAAGTTAGTAATTTCCGGAATACCGCTTTAACCGCCTCAGCCCCCCTAGCTTAAACACCCTTAATGACCAGGCCACTTTTTACAATTCTGCACTACACTATTTTCACCGTTTATTGCTCCGTCATGCAACTTACCACCCAAATGAATTTTACCTCCTTTTCTTCTCACTAATAGAGCTTTCATTTGGTGGTATTTCACTGCTGCTGACATTTTTCCTTTTTTTGCTATTAATCAAAAATGACCGAAATATTTTCAAAAAAATGACATTTTTCACTTTTTTGTTGTAAATTTTTTTTTAAAAAACTACATTTCTATATAAATTTTTCGCAAAATTTATTGTTCTACATGTCTTTGATAAAAAAAAGTCCAATAAGTGTATATTTATTGGTTTGGGTAAAAGTTATAGCGTTTACAAACTATGGTGCAAAAAAGTAAATTTCGGCATTTTGAAGCAGCTCTGACTTTCTGAGCGCCTGTCATGTTTCTTCAGGTGCTAGAATGCCAGGATAGTATAAATACCCCCCAAATAACACCATTTTAGAAAGAAGACACCCCAAAGTATTCGCAGGGGGGCATGGTGAGTTCATGTATCATTTCATTTTTTTTCACAAGTTAGACTAAAAATGACACTTTCTGAGGAAAAAAAAATAATAATAAAGTTTCCATTTCTGCTAACTTCTGGCAAAAAAAAATAAAATCTCAGACGGACTCACTATGCCCCTCAGTGAATACCTCGGGGTGTCTACTTTCCGAAATGGGGTCATTTGTGGGGTGTGTTTACTGTTCTGGCATTTTGGGCGGGGCTAAATTGTGAGCAGCCATGTAAAACCTAACACTCAGTTCACACTTTCGCGTAAAACGCCGCTTTCGAACGCGCAAAAAAACGCACAACAGTACAGGAACCATGCATTCCAATGGAGGTGGTTCACACTTGCGCGTTTTAATGCGCGTTCGTAGGCGCCTATAAACGTCCGACGCATAGGCAAGTATGTTCGCGTTAATTTGGGCGTTTATCCAGCGTTTGGTTCCAATAGACTTCAATGGGAAACGCCATAGGCGTGTTGTTCGGGCGTTAGTGCAGCGTAAAACGCGCCTATGGATGCGCGTTTTACAAAGTTTGCAACATGCTGAATCAGCCACCATGGAATGTCACACCTCTAAAGCACTCAGATTGGCCAAACTATATCATTGATCATTGGCCAACTATGCAGTCAATCACATAAACGCGCGTCAAACGCGCCTACACTATTTACCAAAACGCTTGAAAAAACGCGCCTACACGCCAGTCTTGAACGCACCAAAAACGCTAGGCTTCAAAACGCTCAGGTCTGAACCCAGTGTAAAGGTACTCGTTGGAATTTGGGCCCCTTTGCGCACCCAGGCTGCAAAAACGTGTCACTCATGTGGTATCGCCGTAATCAGGAGAAGTAGGGCAATGTGTTTTGGGGTGTATTTTTACATGTTACATGTTGGGTGAGAGAAATATCTCGGTAAACTGACAACTTTGTATAAAATTTTTTAAAAAGTTGTCATTTACAGAGATATTTCTCACACAAAGTATGGGAATATATAAAAATACACCCCAAAACACATTGCCCTACTTCTCCTGAGTACGGCGATACTACATGAGTGACACTTTTTTGCAGCCAAGATGCGCAAAGGGGCCCTAAAACCAATGAGTACCTTTAGGATTTCACAGGGCATTTTTACGCATTTGGATTCTCACGCTTTAGGACCCCTAAAATGCCAGGGCAGTATAAATACCCCACACGTGACCCTATTTTGGAAAGAAGACACCCCAAGGTATTCCGTGAGGGGCATGGCGAGTTCACAGAAAAAAAAAATTTTGGCACAAGTTTTTTACAAAATCTCATATTCCACTAACTTGTGACAAAAAATAAAATTTTCCATGAACTCCCCATACCCCTCACAGAATACCTTGGGGTGTCTTCTTTCTAAAATGGGGTCACATGTGAGGTGTTTGTACTGCCCTGGCATTTGAGGGTCTCCGCAATCATTACACGTATGGTCAGCATTAGGAGTTTCTGCGATTCTCCTTATATTGAGCATACCGGTATTGAGATTTTTTTTTTCCGTTCAGCCTCTGGGCTGAAAAAAAAAAAAATGTACGGCACAGATTTTTTCATTCGTATCGATCATCATGGATGAAAAAATCTCTGCCAAAATTAGTGACTGCAGTGTGGTGGGCTGGGCGCTAGCTACCTAACAAGTAGCTAACTAACTGGCGGTGATAAGGGACCCTTATGCCCCATTCACACGTCCGCAATTCTGTTTGCGGAACAGAATTGCGGACCCATTCATTTCTATGGGGACAGACTTTGTCCCGCTCGGATCCAGAATTACGGATCCGCACTTCCGGGTCTGCACTTCCGATCCGCAAAAATATAGAACATGTCCTATTCTTGGTTGTTTTGCGGACAAGGAAAGGACATTTCTAGAGGCATGTGAAACAAAATGGCAGCATGCACTTGTCCGGGATCCGTGATTTGGGGACCTCAAAATGGTTGTGGTTGTGTGCATGAACCCTAAGGCTGATCGGTGTATCTTTCCAGGAGTAGGCAAGCAGTGGGGGTCTGTCTGTTGCCTGTGACCTTTGGTGATACAGGCCTGAAGGGCGGTGAGCGCCTGCCATGGCTATGCAGATACTTTCTGGGTTCATGTAAACCCCCTTTGTAAAATCCTACTACACATAAATGGGGTGATGTCACTTGGTGGAAATTTTCACCCTAAGGTCTCATGCACACAACCATATCCATTTAGCGGTCCGCAAAGTTCGGAGCCATTCCACAATTTTCTCACACCCATCAGTAGAAATAGCAAGATAGACAACAGGACGTTTTAGAATTTGCGGAACTGTCACACGGATGCGGACAGTTGTCTGCATTTTTAGCGGACTGATACAAATGAATAGGTCTGTGTGCGAACCGCAAAAAATACTGATAGGACGCGGACCCGAAGTATGGTGGTGTGCATGAGGCCTACGGATGGGCCAGGGGTGCGCACTATAGCTGGCACTGTAAAGGGGGCTTTGTGGCGTCACGCAGTCATGGAACGCCTCAGTGACATCAAATATTTTTTATAATTGACAACAGGGATCCATTATCCCATACGTTGCATTACAATGTGGTAATTCCCAATTAATGTCTCATTTAATACCGATGTTCCCAAATAAATATTGGCTTTATCCATTCAGTTAGAACAATAGCTTTGGACGTGAGGTTAGCACAACCACAATAATGTGCCCTGACAGCAATGAAGAGGAAGACAAGTGCTACTGCCCCACTGACTGACTGCCATAACCGCTGAGATTCACACACATGCGCAGTGCACACGTTCTGCCTTCCTGTAGCCAAGCTTGTCTGAAGCGTTACACCCTTTGTGACGTAGTTAGATGTACGGCGGTATCAACCAATCAAAACAACGTCCTGGAGTTCAAAGCTGCTGCTCTACGAATAGTGGGGAGGGAAGACGCCAGGGGCGGTCTTCTCGTACTAGCAGGTTTTCGCCGAGCTTACACTTAGTGTCAGGTCAGCGGCGTCACAGGTTCAGTTTGTTTGGAGTCAGCACGGAGGAACTATGGGGGTGGGGTAGCTGGCGGGGCGCTCTGGTCTCTCGTTGTCGCTACCTGTTGTGCGCGGCACGGACTTCTTTTTTTTAGGAGCGCGGCGACGACAGACGTAAAAGGGCGTCAGCCGAGCGCTGTAACTGCTAACCACCCTACCCCCCGGAGGAGGTGGAGAACAACAGGCCCGGGGGACGGTATAAGATGGAGGACAAGAAAGAGGAGGGCGAGGCGGAAATCCAGGAACACGGACCCGAGTACTGGTTTACCAAATGGGAGCGCCAGTGTCTAGCGGAGGCCGAGCAGGAGGAGCAGCCCGAGGCCGACGCCGAGGACGGCCAGCACAAGCTGTGGCATCTGTTCCAGAACTCTGCCACTGCCGTGGCGCAGCTCTACAAAGGTCAGTCCTAGGGGAGGAGTGCGGGCACAGGCCGGGGCCTGCTAGAGCTCCTCGGGGGCCGGGGCGGCCAGTTCCGCAGCCCCCACCTCACCCAGCAACAGAGGCGAAAATAACAAGATGGCGGACGGCTTTACCTCAGCGCTGGGCCGGGGTAGTTCCGTGCTGCCCCTCCCTCCTGGTCACCCCGGGGGACGCGGAGAGGGCCTGACTACAGCCCGGGTGGCGGCGCTGTGCCGGGGCCTGTGCTCCTGACCTGACAGCTGTGTGCGCCCCGTAACCCCTTCCCTGCCGGAAGCGAGGGCTTGATTACAAAATGGCGTTGGCTATTGTGAGGAACAGCTCCGTCCTGCGGCCGCCCGGCGGCGCTGCATGCTTTCCCGATCACCGCTGTTCTCTCACTGGAACCGACCGGTTGATCAAAATGGCCGCCCGCCCCGTGTGATGAATGTGCGCCTGTGTGATCCGCATTGACACCGGCCTCTCTGTTTTCCTTTCCAGATCGCGTGTGTCAGCAGCAGGGGCAGCCTCTGTGGGCCACCTTCCAGAATGCCGCAACAGCTGTCACCAATCTATATAAAGGTAGGGCTGGAGCTGTCACCTGGCATCTCCGAGTGGAGGCCGTGCCAGCCTGTGTGGTGGGCGAACGGGACTGGACCAGTGAGGGCTCCTGACTCTGCCGCTAGGGGCGCTCTGCATGTAAACAAGCGGAGCCGTCTACCCCCCCAGCTGGGCCCCTGCCACACTGACTCTACTGAGAATGGAGGGGCAGGGGTGGAAGGGAATCTGTCAACTGTCCCCTGACATCATCAACCACACCTGTTAGCCTTATCTGTGCTCTCAAAGTCCAGAAAATGCACTTAATTTGGTATGCAAGGGCCCGGCAGGGTGTCCCAGCGGTTCCAAGACCCCAGGACTGCCTAGCCCAAGCCCAGCTCTCCATCCCTCGCATCACCTCTCCTTGGGTTTCCCCTCCTCCCCTCTTGGACACCCCTGTTGTTCCCCTTCAGCTCCGCCCGCAAGATCAGCCTGTGTCTCACCGAAGACCTGCTCAGGCGTAGAGCGTGAATCTGCCCGCACAGCGCCTTTTCTGCAGTGGGTATAGTGAAAGCGCGGGTGAAGTGGAGGTGACGCCAGAGAGGAAGAGGCGGGCGTGTGGTCCTGACTGTTGGTGAGGCCCTGATGGGCACTGTGCACCTCATAGGCATACCAAATAAGGCGCATTTTCAGGATTTTGAAAGAATAGACAAAGCTACCAAAGGTGTGGTTGAAGTAATGTCAGACGGGTGTACTTTGCGCTGGGGTTACATATAGTAGGAGTAGCTGACAGATTCCCTATGAAACACATTATATTTTGTTTCCTCTGCTTCAGGACTGCACCTTCTGGCACCTGCCCGTATAGCGCCGAGGCCAGGTATTGGCTGCAGCTGTTAATGTGCTATATGGACAGTGCTGCCGCCCAGAAGATGGCATTGTGGGCAGGGGGTCGGAGTGGTGGAGGATTGGAATGGCAGTTAGAAGCTTTTCACTTAACACTTTCCCTGCCATTTAGACCTTTTTTTATTATAATACTGCGCTCTGATAAATGCACTTTATAACAGCTGTCCAGTCGTGAATAATGACTTTACCCGCTAAGCTCGGGGCGCTTTCTTGTGACCCTCTCCAGCCAGTCACCTGTCTGATGGGGGAGCCTTTTCTGTCCGCTGTAGACTAGACCTCGTATGTGACCCCCCCCCCCCCCCTCGTGGTTGGGGGACACTCTTTTATGTCATAGACTTCAGTGTAAGAAGAGTCGGTTCTTTATCCTGCAGTCGTCGCTCTCAATGGCTTTCCACTTGCCTTTTTAGGATTCTGCCAGTTAAGCTGTTTTCACACCTGCGCAAAAGCTAACCGGCGGAGGGATAGCTGCCGGGGTTCACCATATCTGGGCTAGCCAGCTGTTCACTGCCATATCCTAATGACTAATGGGATTCCGCCCGACAAACTGGTGCATGGTTTGGTCCTGCCAAAGCCAGTCACTCGTGCTGGAAACTGACCAAATGGCTGACAGGTCCTATTGTAGTCAATGGGCTCCGGCAGTGCACGGCCCTGTCTGGCAGGCTGTTCCTCTGCTGGATAGCTTTAGTGTGTGTGACAGTAGCCTTACTCCTTAACCACAGGCCGCACACTGCTGCTGGGTGTCTGTTCACCATTACCGGGGGTTGGCAGTCCTCTATTGTCTGGAGCTGATATGGTTGTGGAGGCCGACTTGTTCTATGGCACTGGGTGGTCAGGTCACAGCACATTGGGTGAACATCCACCTATGCAGCAGGTGGAGCCACAGCCTCTCATTCACCCATATGACCTTTTGGCATCTGGTCATACAGTGCCGTACATTGGAGGTGTTATTCAGCTAATTCTCCTCACGCATACTGTACCTCCCATGGTAGGCTGTAACGCTGTGTGAACGGAGCCTAAGGGCTCATCTATGTAGCCTGATACTTGGGACACTGATCCTGAATGAACTGACTGTGCTTTATTACTGCCAGTGTGTAGATTTCCATGCAGCAATCATCCCCATAGATTCATTGTGTGCCAGGGGGACATCCCCGCTTAAAGTGGGGTGCCGCATGAAAGGTATGATCACTGAGTGAGTCTCTGCTCGGTGATCGGCAGCAGCTTTACATGGGTCAGGATTCGAGAACGAGCGTTCCTGTGACTTTCTCCCCGTGTTTGGCCTGGGTTAAAGGGGTCTAGGGTTTGTGTATGTTCGGATGCACCTGACACAATTGGGCCTGTCTTGCTTTTTCTGACCTTGCACGTGACACAGAAATTACATGAGGGGACATCCCAACATATAGCTGCCGGGAAGGTGGTCCGGTAACTCTGTAGGTTTAGAGGGAACACTTTCCAGTACTGTCAGCGGCCGGATGCTCTGCAGATCTTGCTGCAGAGTATTCCACATGATAGGGAAGTCCTCCTCAGTGATGACTGGTTTTCTTATTATACAGATTATCTAGGACTTGGCCCTGAACACTTCTTGCTGAAATATTTCTCCTGGACAGTAGAGGTATGTCCACGCAGGGTGCAGTCTGCATGACTTGCGTGTGGTTTGGAAATGGCTTTGGATTTAATCTTCTCCATTGCAAACTGTGAATTCTTAATTTGGAAGCAGCAACATAGATTCAATTCTGCACCACAGTCAATTTATGCTGCACGTTTACGTTTATCACGTGTATGATACTTAGTTTAGTCAATTTTTTTTTTTCTGGTTCTGTAAAACCCCATGTGTGGGCGTACAGCAGTCTTTACTGATTTTGATTAGCTTTAATGGGACCCATGAATTGCCCAAGGGGTTGTTTGTATGAACGTTTCCACCCACAACATAACCGGCTAAACTGACTGGTTAAGGCCTCATGCACACAAACGTACTTTCTTTCCGTGTCCGTTCTGTTTACTCCGTGTGCATTCCGTTTCCCTATGTCTGTATTTCCATTCTACAAAAACATAGAACATGTCCTATTATTACGGACAAGGATAGGACTGTTCTATTAGGGGCCAGCTGTTCCGTTCCGCAAATTACGGAATGCACACGGACGTCATCCGTATTTTTTTTTTATTTTTTTTTTGCGGACCGCAAAATACATGCGTTCGAGTGCATGAGGCCTAAAACGCACACAAAATTATCGTTGGAGCTTGCGTGATGTTGCAAATGATTGGCCGAATCCAGCTGGTCATGCGTTCAGCCGGTCACATCCCACATTTTCCAACCTGACAGGTCAAACATTTTATCCAGTGTTTCCGGCCACCCTAACACAATGGTGAGACTGTTGGGCTTTTGGGACATGTCTAGTGGTGGCCACAGACAGCTGGCCATTCTTTCCTTTCCCCTTATAGACTGAGGGTAGGCTGCACCTGACTGCTACAGTTTTTGGCCGCCTTGTATGACAAACTGGAGGTCTCTGAGGCTAGAACGTTCACTTAAGATATTTGACATATCCCTTGGTCAGAATGAACAGGGTTTTCGGTTCCGGTTTGACATCTCCTGCAGCCAGTCACTGGTGGCAGTGGTGACCATTTATCATGATATAAGGGGAGCTGGTCAGTGATTGGCTGCAGGCGATGGTAAAGTTAATGAGCCCAGGGGAGGAGGAGTGGGGAGCGAGCGCAGGGGGCTTGCCTTTACAGGCTCGGCCAGGTGGGTTAGGGTGGGGGGGTTGCGTTGCCAAAACCCCTTTATTCTTGCACAACCCCTTTAATGGCCGATCCTCAATATGAGATTGTGGGGGTCTGACTCCCTGCAACAGCTGATCGGCAGGGGTGCTGGAAGCCATTGCACTCACTAGCACTCCGGTGAGCGAGGCTGCCGCCTTGCAGTGTACCAAGCACCGCACTGTCCACTTGATGGCCGCTGTGCTCGGTCTAAACTGATTCTCAGGTCTGCAGCAAGCGGTGTCCTCTGTATTTGATATGAAACGGACTGATAAGCAGATGTGGATGAGTGTGCAGTGTCAGTAAGCTGCTAGTGAGGCACGGTTCATTGTTCTCAATGTGATTACTATGGTTCATCAGTGGGGTTGTGCCCTCTTTGGCTTTGTTGCCGTTGTATCATGATCTTACCCCCTTTGATGGTGAGGAGTTAGAAACTGTGCAGTTCTTCAGTGTTTTCTGTCAGAAGGTGCTTGACTTTGGGTCCTGCTGATCAGGTTCTGAATGACAGAATTATCTAAAAGAAGCTGCATCTGCCTGGTTAGCGGTTGCCTACTTTGCAGGAGATTAGGCTGAACTGCATGGATTTTTTTTTTTTTTTTCTTCAGCCTTTTAAACGGTTACCATGTTCATTAAAGAGGACCTGTCACCGCTCCTGACATGTCTGTTTCAATATCTTTATGCATCCCCCATGTAATAACTCTGGAGCATCTATTCTTATGACTCTGTTGTGCTATTCCTTCATTATTCCTGCTAGAAGTTAGGATGAATTGCTAGCAGTCTGCAGTAATGGTACAGAGGGGTGGTAACCAGTTGGGGGTGTGTATGCCTCCCCCAACTGGGTAACACCCCTCTGTACTATTACTGCAGACTCTAGACATTTAGATTGACATGGCTGTATGTCTTTTAAACTGTGCAGCAGGCATGGCCAATGGACTGGTACAGTGAGAGGCTGTAATGCAGTGGTGTGCACTGCCTTTTAGATGATTTGTGTGAAGGGAAGATAACATCTATAAACTTGGTGAACATGAGGGTTGAGCATTATGGGTGACAGGGCTTCTAAAGCCAGTCTTTATAAAGCGGCCATAGCTGGCGGTGGATCTGCCGAAGTTATGAAGTGGCGCAGGTCCCTCCATAACTTTGGCGCATCCAGCCCCAGTTCTAAATGTAAGCCGGCCTCCGCCTAAACCAGGCGTAAGAATGATGAATAAAATGGGCCTACTGGCCCGCCCCCCTCGCGTCACGCCCACAATTTCATCTAACCATTGCGCTGCCATCTGCACCTAAATTAGGCTTTTTTCAGATTAGTGAATGACCCCCACGATTTTTAAACTGAACTCAGTTGATACTTAAACTTTGGCCCAGATTTACCAATTCTGTGTGAATAGAAGTGGCCAGACAAGACTGCAGTAACTTCCCAGTTTAATCCTTTACAGGCAGGAGCCGTCTGATAACCTTCTGCTAGGGCAGGCGCACCTACCTCAGTTGTGTCCGGCCAATTAATATATATATTTTTGTTGCAGGACACACCTGATGTGTGTGTGCACTGATGGCGAAGGACATAATCCTGCTTGCAGTGTATCTACTAGATGTGAACATGCTCTTAGGCTGGCAGGCTTCATCTTCAGCCCTTATACAACTAGAACTTCCAGCATGCTTTACTCGCTTATGTGGGAGTTCTGAGAACAGCTGAACAAGTCGTTGCATGTTGGGAGTTGTAGTTGCAGCTGGAGTACCAGAGGCTGCGACCCCAGGAATAGTAAGTAGAGTTGAGCGAACTTGTATTTTACATTCGGCGTCCAAAGTTTGGGTTGGGGTTATCGAAGCATCCCCTTATGGATTCTGCTACCGTGGACCATAACTGCATTTGGAACACGGGGTGAAGGACCTGGGGTAACGTCACAGTCATGTGATCAGTGCAGGGGGCGTGGCTCAGTACTGGATTGGATAAGAGGTGGTAGGCTACCACCTCTTATCCAGTACTGAGCCACGCCCCCTGCACTGATCACATGACTGTGACATCACCCCAGGTCCTTAGTGTTGTCCAAGGTTCGTGTTCATTGAAGAATCCCCTTATGGATTCCAAATAACGTTATGGTCCGTGGTAGCGGAATCCATAACGGGATGCTTCGATAACCCGAACTTTAGACGCCGAACTTAAAACACAAGTTCGCTCAACTCTAATAGTGAGACATTTACAGCTGATGCCTATTTGCTCAGTGTTGGGTATTGTTCATGTGACTGACCCTTCCCAGAACCGATTTCACAGAAGTCCACTTTTCAGTACCATGCGTTTGTTTTTGTTTTTTTAAATGTTTGTTTTCCTAAAAAGCAGCATGTTCTAGAACAAAAAACTGCTTTGTGTGACAGTTTTTTACAGTTTTTTTTTTGGTGTGGATTTTCCTTGTTAAATCTGCATGCAAACTGGCAACAAACGTAACCTCATAGACACTACAGAAAGAATCTGCCAATATGAGGGGGTGCGTGAGGTCAAGGAATCTGACGTTTCCCTACAGACTTTAAGCGTTATCGGATTAGCTTGTTAACCTGACCCTTGCCTTAAAATTATTTGGGTGTCGGATTCAGCTATGACTAGCGCTAATGGGTAGCTATGTTGTAAGTACAGGCAGAACATAAGTAAGGTACTCAGATATTATTGATTTTTCTATAGCACCATGGTTTTCTGTACTGCTCTACAGGGTAATAGAAGTAGTAACTTACAGGCACATATAGACATTACTGGGGATCTGTCATCAGGTTTATGCTATCCTATCTAAAGGGCAGCGCAGTCTGGTGATGAGGACTATAGCACCATGGTTTTCTGTACTGCTCTACAGGGTAATAGAAGTAGTAACTTACAGGCGCATATAGACATTACTGGGGATCTGTCATCAGGTTTATGCTATCCTATCTAAAGGGCAGCGCAGTCTGGTGATGAGGACTCGCGTGCGTGCGTGCGCGCGCGCGCTCCCCCCCCGGTGATTGACAGCTCTCTTCCTAATGCTCATGCGCACAGCCATAAGTGTCTTGTGGCTGCAAAACATGGATAACAAACGTCCTATCCTTGTCAGCAAAATGGAAAAGAATAGGACATGTTCTATATTTTTTTTGCAGGGCTGCGGAACGGACTTGTGGATGCGGACAGCATTTGCATCTTTTGCGGCCCCAGTGAGATGAATGGATCTGCATCCAGTCCGCAAAAAAAATGCGGATCAGATGCGGACTGAAAGTACAGCAGTGTGCATGAGTCCTAAGAGTTGGGAGCTCATGATGAATATTGGGGCTCCTGAGCGCGTGCACTGCATTGAGCAGACGCCAGCATTGGGCAAGGAGCGCACATCGTGCCATCACTATAGGATCACTATGTAGCACTGCAGCCAGTGAACTGAGTGGAGTCGCAGTGCCATTTCCAAGTTGTCACGACCCCGGAGTCACAAACAATACATCCGTGTCAGATCTTTTAATTCTGCGGCCACTGCAACTCGCAATTTGTGCTGCGACACCGTTCAGCTTCAATGTTCACATGGATTTTAAGAAAATTATTAGGGCACTTGTATTGACCCCCAGTCTTCATCGGGGTCTGTCATCTGTTTCTGGTTCCCTCAGATAGGACAGCATAAAACTGGTGACATTACCTTCAAGGTATGCAAGTAACGGTGTAGCAGAAGGAAAATGGTGTAAAGGCATAAGTTATGTAGTGAAAGCACTGGATGTAAGTGAAAGTTCTGTTACCCATCCTGCCACTCTCTTAAAGATGGGTCACAAGCGCAGTGGGTGCCATAGCCACCATGTGCTTGCCGTTTTAAACAGCAGACACTGGGGTATGTGATTAACGCTTATCGCATAGATTTAACCCCTCAGATACTGTGGTCAATTGTGACAACTGCATCTGAAGTAAAAAACTAGGATTTGTGCTCCCAGCTATGTATTTGTTTCCCCTAGCGAGGATTCGGGGAGCTAGATCTAGTGCGCAGCAGCCCCTCTACTCCTGAGTGATACGAGGCTGCCGCTTGTTAGTTCCTGTAACAGGGCTCCATTGGAACACAGTGTAATCCTCGTAGACCCCAATGCTTTTGCTTGTTAAAGTTCCCTAGGGGAACTATTAAAAAGATTTTTTTTAAAGAGAAAATATTTTAAAAATATAAAAAATGCAAATCGCCCGTTTCCCAAAAATTGCAGTAAAATACATAAATAAAAAAAAAAAAATCATGGGCATTGCCCGTACTATTAAAATATAAAAATACTTTCCCATACGGTAAAAAGCTTCCAGGTCAGTGGAGCTGCACCTCAAAAGATAAAACGCGTCTTATTCATTGTTGCATCATGTGGATCGCGGACCCATCAAAGTCATTGGGTTTTGCGCTGATGCATCGTGTGTTTTGCAGTCCAAAAAATCAACAGTCGTATGAATGGATCCATAGGGGGCATTTTTATGGATCGGATATAGGGTTGGGTGATATAAAAAATATTCCCACGATATTAAAGGGGTTCTGCACTTTGTTTAAACTGATGATCCATCCTCTGGATAGATCTGTATCTGATCGGTGGGGGTCTGACACCCAGGACCCCTGTCGATCAACTGTATGAGAAGGCAGCAGTGCTGCGGCCTTCTCACTGTTTACCGCCTGCCCAGTGACGTCACTACTTGTATCAACTGGCCTGGGCGCGGCTAAGCTCTGTTTACTTCACTGGAGCTTAGCCTCCGCCCAGGCCAGTGATACAGGCCGTGACATCACTGGGCCGGCGGTAAACAGTGAGAAGGAAGCGTGCTCCTGGAGCGCCGCTGTCTCCTCAAACAGCTGATTGCCGGGGGTCCCGGGTGTCGGGCCCCCGCCGATCAGATGCTGATCTATCCAGAGGATAGATCATCAGTTTAAACAAACTGCAGAAACCCCTAAGAAATGTATTGCAATAATGATATATATTGTGATAAATACCCATCCAACAAGGAGACATTCCACTATATGGGGCTTATACTCTCCTTGGGACTCCTGACCTGTGTATTCTCTCTGGGTCTTGCACATCCCCCACCTCCTGCATCCACATCTACGTGTACTATACTGAGAAGTAACCTGTGGCATAGCGGTCTTATATCATTATATCATGTATATATGCCACTGCATATAGCACCACTATTCTATTATTTGGGCTCCATAGCAACTACAACAGCATCCACTGTTGGGGATGTGTCGTTTAGAAGGCACATGCTCAGATGATGGCACTGCTTTATGGAGTGTATCTGCACCCGTTTTGTCTGACTGCCCCTAGGACGTCTTTAAAATACTGCGGTATTTAAGAAACTGTGAAATCGCTTCGGTTAGATCAGCAGTGCTGACAGTCCCTGGCCTGTAAGCTTCGGGATGAAGGGTCAGGTACGCATCTGCAGCCAATCACTGGCCTCAGAGTTGTGTCCACGCACATTGTCACTGCTGGTTCATGTGCTTCTTGGGACAAGTCACCAGTGAATGGCTGCAGCGGCACACGTGCCTCGTGCTCATAAGTTTACGGATCTGGGACCGGTGGTAGCATTGAAGTGCCCCTCAGCTCTGGCATCAAGTAGCAGTGCATTACTTATTTTAGCTGGGGCACGTTCTGGTGCCAATTAAGTGTGCTAAAGCTGTAAAACACCATTAATGCTGTGATTTGCGTTCTTGAGCACTTGATAACCGTGTGTGACAGTCATGATACACTAGGAAAGTCTATTGGCTGATGTGTACCCAGTGTTCGTCTTGCCGAGCTCTCGTGACTTATGGTCCAGCTGCCAAACTTTCACGGCAAACTGTTTGGGTAAGGGCTGAAATAACTCCCCACCCCCACCGGGGCGCACTTTGTGTCCCAGTTACTTTGGCAAGGTTTCAGCTTTGTGAGCGCACAACAGTGTTCTGTGTTAATGTGTGAAGTCGGCAGTTTTTCTGTGGATGAAGTAGTTGAATAGATTAACAAATTGGGTTTTGGTTTGCATAACTAAAATTGTTCAGTCCTTCTATGCCTTGTAAGAGGGAACTGGAAATGGATAGCATTTAAAGGGGTTTCCAGGATTGTACATGATCTCGCTATTATGTGTATATGTCTAAGCGGCCTATTTTCCTGCTCTGGTGCCTCTCATCCGGTCGTACAGTAGTCTCGCAGTACATGTATCATTTTTGCTGGTAACATTACCGGGCTTTTCATCTCTAAGGCCTGACTTTCATCAAGCACTGTGCCAGGTAAAGTCGCCGGGATAGCTGGGTATGCTCCAGTGCTGGCACTATGCAGACCGGCACAGCCTGTGGGACCCATAAGGCAGTGTGACAGGAAATGGCATGGGGAGAATGCGGCATGTGAACAGTACGGAGTGCAGCGTCAGGCAGCCGCAGGTGGATGGCGAAAATGTGGTTAAAGCCATCAGGGGAACCTTAGAACCATGAGGTTAGGTGATTGAGAAAGGAATTTAGATTTAATGTAAACCCGGATAAACCCCTTCAAGGTGTCCCTAAATAAGGGCGCAAAAGAGCGCATCACTTTATTTTACCTGTGCTGTTGTATTCCGTCTATGTATGAGAAATGTTTCTCTGCCTTCAAACTTTAATTTTCCCTCTGTTTACATTTTAGAAAGCGTGGATACCCATCAGCGGACCTTTGATCTTGGAATTCATGTTGGCTATCAGCGGCGCAATAAGGATGTTTTAGCCTGGGTGAAAAAGCGCCGACGAACTATTCGTAGAGAGGATTTAATAAGCTTTCTATGTGGCAAAATTCCACCTCCACGAAACTCGCGTGCACCACCAAGACTAACTGTTGTATCTCCGAACCGAGCTTCACCTTCAGAAACTGACTCCTCTGTAGAGACTGATTTGCAGCCATTCCGAGAAGCGATAGCTCTCCATGGTAACTGTCAACTTCTGCTTATCTTATTATGCATCACATTCCAGACGGGGTATTCCGGTTTTTAAAGGGATTCTTTCACCCCCAAACCCCAATTTTCACTACTTACATCATTATTTGGTAAATAGTGCCCCCATTATATAGCCACTTACCCCATAATTTTTAAACTTACAGATGATGAGAAAACGAAGTTTATAATACCTGTCAATCAATAGTGAAGGAGCCCAGGGGCGGCGTCATACCGGCCGGAGCCCAGGCCGCGCGCTCATCTAACTTTTCTACCACGCCCCCTTTCACCCAGGCGGCCCGCCCATTGTGATGCGCTCGGCCTTGTCCAGAACTGGCCAAATCCCGCGCCTGCGCCGTGGATTATGTACTGTGGGTCTTTTTATTGTATTGCATAAAAATGTATGAGAAACACATACTCTGCTTTGAAAATGTATTTGGTGAAATTCCTAGGGAGGGAGGGAGGCAGGCAGGGTGACAGCCAGCTCCAGCGCCCACGACTCTTCCTGAGGCTCCGATCCTGCGCTGGTACACTATCGCAGTACAGGCCCCGCGCACAGGGTAGCCCGATGCTTGCGCCAGTAATCGGGAATCCAGTGCGCAGGCGCGGACTGCCCGATCCACGGCGCAGGCGCGGGATTTGGCCAGTTCTGGACGAGGCCGAGCGCATCACAATGGGCGGGCCGCCTGGGTGAAAGGGGGCGTGGTAGAAAAGTTAGATGAGCGCGCGGCCTGGGCTCCGGCCGATATGACGCCGCCCGTGGGCTCCTTCACTATTGATTGACAGGTATTATAAACTTCGTTTTCTCGTCATCTGTAAGTTTAAAAATTATGGGGTAAGTGGCTATATAATGGGGGCACTATTTACCAAATAATGATGTAAGTAGTGAAAATTGGGGTTTGGGGATGAAAGAATCCCTTTAAAGAGCAACTAAAGTTTTCTAAAACCTTTAAAACAACGGTACCCTGCACAAGTGTGCTATGCAAGGATTGAGTGGAGCAGGCTCCTGCCTGAGCCCACTCAGCGCAAGACTCTCTATAGCACATTACTACTCCTCCTCCTCCTCCTCAGTCTTAAACTGAGCGGGCTCGGGCAGGAGCCTGCTCCACTCAATCCTTGCATGGCACACTTGTGCAGGGTGCCGTTGTGCTGTGCAGAGTTTAGCTTTGCATGATGGGAGCACAAGCAGGAGCAGCGATCTGTGCTCCAGCCTGTGCAGCATTACCTGCAGCTCTCTGTGAAATCTGTACCGCGCTGTACTAGGATAGTGATTTCAAGATGCGACTGCACCCAGGGGTTTGAGTGCCTATTTGGTTAAAGCTTTTTTCACACTAGCGTTTTTGCTGCATCCGGCAGGGTTCAGCAAAAAACGCTTCCGTTATTGATAATACAACCATCTGCATCTGTTATGAATGGATCCGGTTGTATTATCTTTAACATAGCTAAGTCATGAACTCAATTGAAAGTCAATGGGGGAAGTTTTCTATTGTCATCCCAGGATGGAAAGTAAACTGTGAAAGTAGCCGCACATCGCCGGCACTATATAGGAAATGCCTTTTCTTGTTCGCAATTGCAGACAAGAATAGGACATGTTCTATTTTTTTTCGGGAACGCGACTGCGGACCTAGAAGTGCGGATCCGCAATTGCGGGGCATCGTCTGTCCCCATTGAAATGAATGGGTCCGCAATTCCGTTCCGCAAAATGCGGGGGGGGGGGGGGGGTGTGCTGCTATTTAAAACATTTTAAAAGGTTTTAGAAAATTTTACACTTTATTTATATATTAGGAAATCATACAATTTTCAAATGTCCATGTATTTAAAACTTTGCTTACACACCTTTCTTATCAGGTTTATGACCCCTTTCTGCACAACTGAATGGTATAGCCCATGAATCAGTCATTCCACTACCTAAGTGAAACATTGCATCAGTCCTGTGACATCCCACTGACAGATTCAGTAATGGTTCAGCACATTGGACACTTTCATGGGATAACTACATAGGACTAGTGGTGGAAACCATTGTGGTTATTACAACAGCTACACTGTCTATTTACACGGCTGCCTGTTTTCAGGTGATTAGTAACATTTCTGCCTGTCTTTTGGTGATGTCACGTTAATAAAGTTAGATGTAAAAGAAAAAGTTACAAATGGCACATATAGGAAAAAGGGGGGGGGGTGCAGTGACTGTAGATTCTGTATACAGATGTACTGTATCTCGGTAAACTCCCATTCACCTGTTAGATCTGGACAGTTAACTGACATGTCGGGCTTGAATGTCACATGAGGGATTCAATCTTTAGTCTGTTCAGATCTCCTACGTATGCGGTTTGCAGAACTAGAATAGGCTGAACCATTTTTTTTCTTTCTGGGAGAAGCTATTGTGTGAATATAACTATTGTCTGTAAGGGAAATTTAAAATACTTTAAAGAAAATTGTATAACTCCTATTCTCTAAACAAATGTAGTAATTAAAACCGGAATACCTCTTTAACTGTGCAACAGTTTTTGAAGAGATGCGAGTTAACATGCTGTTCACATCAGTATGTCCATTCCATAGCCTGCAAAAAAGCGGGCATTAGGCATTTGTAACATGGTGCAGGGCCTCTGGAAGAGGAAAATGCGGGATGCACATGGCTGGTAGCCGTGTTTTGCGGATCAAAGATTGGCGTGCCGCAAAATGAATTTGGTTGTGTGCACGAGACCCTGGGTCTCACAGCTGACAGTGCATATCGGAGCTAAAAACCCAAGCCTTGAGGAAGAAAGAACAGCCTGTAGAGCCCAGAGACAGGATTGTGTGGAGGCACAGATCTGGAGAAGGGTACAAAAAAAAATCTGCACCGACAGTTCCCCAGAGCACAGTGGCATCTATAATTACTAATGGGAATGTGTCATCAGTAGAGACGTTTTTATTCTAATAACTTTTCAATTTTTAGTTATACTTTTTTTTTTTTTTAGAATTTTTTTTAGTCTATCCATTTTTTAGTCTATCCATATTTAAAAAAAAAATAAAATAAAAATTCTATAATTCCGCCCTTTGTACATTGGCCATTAGGCCTAAAATATGTTAAAACTTCCCGTCTTTTGAGCGCAGTTACATGGGCCAAAGACATAATGGGCAGGAGCCGACCCCATGGACTTGTATGGGGGAAGTTGTCTAAGCATGCACTGTGATATCACTGATTGTGAATGATAAGGGGTTCTGTGTCATCTAAGAGGTGTTACCTGTGATGACGAGATGGCTTCTGAAAAATGACCCGTACAGGAATCATGACTTATTATTAGAGGTAGTGGCAGTAGCAAAATTGCAGGATTATAAAATTTTTTTTTTTTTTTAAAGTATAGCCATAGAAAAATAAACTTTACCGAAAATATATTCAACATAAAACTGATTTAAACAAGTTGATACTTTTTTTTTTTTTTTTCCTCCTCATACTTTTCCTTTAAATGAGAGAGGTCTAGAACAGCCAGAAGTCCTAAAGCTAGCTGCTCCGCCAAACTAAGTAATTTGGGGTGAAGGACCTTAGTAATAGAGGGGACCAAGAACCAAATAGTCACTTTCGCTGAGCTCAAAAGATCCGGGGCCAGATTTATCATTACACTTACATCTTACTCCACTTTTACATCTGCCCAAAGTCACTTTTAGTTAGTCAGATTTATTAATGGTCCTTTAATACTGTGATAAATGTGGATTGACGGTAGCAGTTTATCCTTCAGTAAGCGGCTTTACAAAAGTCGCACGTCTTTACAAAAAAGTCGCATGTTCTATTAAAAAGTCGCATAAGATAAGCATGGTCCCCCCTGGAGTGAAATTGCGCATTTTTTTGCGACTTTTTAAATGGTTGCAATAGTAAATCTGTCTAGAGATTCATTTACATAAGACAACACGCCCACTTTCACAAAACTGGAGAGCTTAGTGCAGAGCTTGAAAAAGTCGCAAAAAAATGCGCAATTTTACCGATTGCGCATTTTTTTGCGACTTTTTCACTCCATTAAAGTGACTTTAGCTAATGATAAATCTGGCCCCCTGTGTGCAGATGGAGGAAACTTCCAGAAGGTCAGCCATCGCTGCAGCACTCCACCAATATGGGCTTTATGGCAGAGGCCAGAAAGAGCCTCTCCTCCGTAAAAGACACATGAAAGTTTTACAAAGAAGTGTCTAAAGGACTGTGAGAAACGGGCTTCTCTGGTCCGATGAAACAAAGATTTAACTTTTTGGCCTCAATTCTAAGAGTCATGTTTGGAAGAAACCAGGCACTGCCAATACCCTTCCTACAGTGAAGCATGGTGGTGGCCTGGGAGAGACCTGAAAATGGCAGAAACCCCAAATTCAGATGTGGAAACCTTGTGGCATTATACCCAAGAACACTAGAGGCTGTAATCGCTGCCAAAGGGGCTTCAACTAGGGCTAGTTTCACACTTTCTCATAAAAAATTTATGGCAGGGAGCAGCCTGCTGGAGATGTCTGTATCCGGCATTGCCGGAAGCTACCACATCGCCTTCTGGCCCATTCACTATAATGGGGACCAGCGAAGATCTGGTTGCAGCCCGACAAATATGCTGAGAATCGGATGGACGAAAACCGTTGCATGCAGTGTTTTTTTTTTTTTTTTTTTTTTTTCCTGCCCTATTTGCCGGGTTACTGCCTGGTGTCCATCTGTCTATTATAGTGAATGGGGCCGGACAGCGATGTGGTAGCTTCTGGCAACGCTGCTCCCCTGCCTTCATATAGTGCAGGAAGGTTGAATGCTGGGGTGTCTTTTTTTTTTTTTTTTTTTTTTTTTTTTTTTTGTAACTGGAAAACCCCTTTAACCCTTTTACGTGTTTGGACTTAAGTTGCTTGCAATTTGGACGTACAGTCACATCCAATCTGCTTACCGGGGCTGGGACACTATAAAGTATCACAGCCCCGGAGTCTTCGATCTCCCAGAGAGCAGACACACCAGGGAAGCCGGCAAGGGACCAATCAGAGTGGTCTCCCTTGCCGGCAAGCGATCCAATTGGTTAGTCTGCAATCAGAGCTCTTCATTGAGAAAAATGCCAGTTTCAGGCTAACGCTCTGCTGCTACGGCCGAAATGTGTGCTGGCACCGATCTCGGCTGTTTAACCCCCCATAGATGCTGCAGTCAGCAGCCGCCCGCTGCATCCATGGGGTTGAGGGGGAAGGAGTTCCCTCTCTTGCATCGGGCTGCTGCGATGGCAGCGGCCTGAAGGTTGCCATGGCAACCGGACGCCTTACAAAAGTCCGGGCTGCCATGTACCTAAGGCCCCATTCACACGTCTGTGTGTTTTGCGGATCCGCAAAACACGGACATCGGCGATGTGCGTTCCGCAATTTGCGGACCGCACATCGCCGGCACTCTCATAGAAAATGCCTTTTCTTGTCCGCAATTGCGGACAAGAATAGGACATGTTCTATTTTTTTCGGGAACGCAATTGCGGACTCGGAAGTGCGGATCCGCAATTGCGGACCCAGCCGGGACATCGTCTGTCCCCATTAAAATTAATGGGTCCACAATTACGTTCCGCAAATGCGGAACAGAATTGCGGACGTGTGAATGGGGCCTAAGGCTGATCAGACCCTGGGGGTCTGATCAGCCTTGGTGTAAGTGTAGCACTGACTATACAGTGCATTGCAATAGATGACTATTGCAATGCACTGTATAGTCATCTGGTCCACTGGATCTTCAAGATCCAGCTGGGTCTTGATAAGTAAATAAAAATGCAAATAATATTTAAAAATTCTCTTCTCATATCTGTTCATTTGTCCTTAAAAAAAAAAATTAAACAAACTACACATAATTGGTATCACCGTCTCCGTAACGACCTGATCTATAAAAGCATCATATTACTAATCCCGGGATTGCTGTTTTTGGAACTTCACATCCACAAAAAAATAACAAGTGATCAAAGACCTATGTATCCCAAAATGATGCCAATAAAAACTACAGCCCATCACGCAAAAAAAAGCCCCTCTAACAGCTACGTTGGTGAAAAAGTTATGGACTTTAGTATATGGCGATGCAAAATTATAATTTATTTTTAACACAAAGTGATTTTATTGCTAAAAAAATAGTAAACCATAAACTACGTACATTTGGTATCGCCATAACCATATCAACCCACAGAATAAAATTATAATATGATAATATGTTCTATTATGAATATATATATATATATATATATATATATATATATATATATATATATATATATATATATAATTTATTTATTATATTTTTTTATTTTTTTCTGGAGTATAAGACTACTTTTTAACACATGAAAATCTTCTCAAAAATCGGGGGGTCGTCTTATAAGTCGGTATACTGCGTGCTGAAACTTAAGAGGACCTTTCACTGGTCCAACGATTGTTAGATAATGATATGTACCGTATGGGTAGAGCGGCGCCCAGGGATAATGGTAAGTGCATACAGTATATATCATTATCTAACAATTGTTGGACCAGTGAAAGGTCCTCTTTACTTCCGAGACAGACTAGAGAAGTTGTCCTTCTCCAGCTTCAGTGACAGGCGCCCTGGCCAGCCGCTCCTGAAGGAGCCCCCGACAGGGAGGTCTGAGCAGGCAGGTCTGAGCAGGCAGGGAGAGCTGCAATTCCCAATTTTTTTTTTTGGTGGAAGAGGGGTAGTCTTATACGGCGAGTATAGCCCAAACCCCATATTTTAACAGGAAAAGTAGGGGGTTGTCTTATATGCGTCTTGTACAATCGTCTTGTACGCCGGAAAATATGGTAATCATTGCTATTTTTGCTCACTTCACCTCCACAAAAAATAGTATAAAAAGTAAGACATGTGTATCCCAAAATGATACAAAAACTACAGCCTGTCCCCCAAAAAGACAAGTCCCCACACAGCAACATTGGTGAGAAAATACAAATGTTTTAGCCCCTAAACTGCCGTGTCCCCAAACAGCGGTTTATAACCACGTATAAGGTGTTGCTGTATTCAGGGAAAATGCATAACAAATTTTGGGGTGCATTTTCTCCTGTTACCCCTTGTGAAAATGAAAAATTTGGGGCTAAAGCAACTTTATATTGGAAATAAAGGTTCATTTTTCATTTTCACAGCCATGTGTTTCTAAATTCTATGAAACGCTTGTTGGGTCAAAGCATTCACTTCGCCACTAAATTTATTCCTTGGGGAGGGTACTTTCCAAAATGGGGTTCCTTTTTGGGGTTTTTCTTTCTAGGGGTTCCACAGGGTCTCTTCAAATGTGACATAGCACCTGAAAACCATACCAGCAAAATTGGCCCTCCGTTAACAATATGGCGCTCCTTTC